>CM077089.1:143764715-144364715 GCA_039513925.1 Platanthera zijinensis
GGAGTGAGAGATAGGAGGGATCTTCGGAGAACAAGTTGAGATCTTAATCTAAAGATGGCATGAACTGTATTGTGAAGGATTTTGTTTTTAGGAGTTTAATGGGTTGGAATGGATGGATTAGGTGTGGTTTCTTTAGGGATAGTTTTTGATATTTCTGGAATCAGAATCCTCTGAATCATCATCCTCATCATCATCAGATGAATCAGAGGATTGTCAAACAATTTATCAATTTCCTGTGTTTGTTTGTCAGCAATCTTTATAGCAGCCTTCTCTTTGGCTTCTTCCTGGATATCAAGTGCAATAAGATAATCTAGAGAGGGAAGAGTACTATCATCTATTGGATAGGAGGGTCCAATAGGACTTGGAACTGGATCAATATCCATGGAGGAATTTCAGCAATAGGGGCACTTGGCTCACAAAAGTTTATTAAACTTGTCTCTAGGGCTGAACTCAAATTTCTGGCAGCCATTAGATGAATCAGTTCATCAACAATTAAGAGAGCATCTAGTTCATCCTTATCTTCTATAACAGACATGGGCTCAACAGCCATAGGAGATGGCATATCTGTACATATTATAACTGTCTGAATTCTGGTACAGATTGGAACTGATTTGATCTGCAAGAGCTGTTCCACAGCTGAGGGGCTCATTGGTCTGTATAACAGACTATGGCCTTGGAAGTATACAAATCCACTGGAGGCAGAATTGTTTTATGCATAGAAAAAGAATGCAAAAGAATTTGAAGATAAATGGTGGGATTGATGAAATAATCACCACTAGAGATGGTAGGTAATGACACATCAGTGTCCTCATCTGAAGTCAGCAAGTCTGAGTATGAAACTATATCTGCACAGAATTTCTGAAAAGCTTCTTCTTCCTGCACTGCTGGAGGAGACTGATCTGGAAGTTCTGCATAGGCTGAACCTACTGCATCTTCATTGGACATCTCCCCCTGCCTGGTTTCAGTGAGAACTGGAACCAGGCCCCTAGATGAAGAAGGGACAGTGTAAGCAGCAAGGGAAGCAGATAGAGTTGATATAGAGAGAGCAAGAGGTGAAATAGCCTCTGCTATTAAGGTTTTGAGAGTTGGAGTGATGAGCTCCAAAATATGAGAAATAAAAGAGGGATAACTTGAAGAACTCCAGTTGGAGTTGAGTGAGGATAGAATGAAGAGAGGAAGGAAGAGTGAAATCAGTTCATTATTTCATCCTAAATAGGTGAGTTTCTGGGAGACTTTATGAGGGGAATTGAGTGGAGAATTTGGTTGAGTGGCTTCAATGTTTTGATGGAGTGAATCATTTTGGATGGGAAGGGGATGAGTGTGGTGAGAGGAGATCAAAATTTGTAAAAGATATGGTCTGGAGGTTTTGAGATCCAATAGGATGGAGGGGAAGTGGTGACTGAGTATGAAAAGAGATGATAGTTGGGGATGAAGTAGAGGTTTGAATCATAGTAGGGATAAAAGAGACTCTAGGCATGACTAGGGAAGCTGGAGGAGGAGGAGGAGGAGGAGGAACTTCTTCATTAGGGTGAGGAGTGGCTTTTACTGCCTTGTGTCCTCAGATAAGTTTGAGGAAGTTCCAGGCTTGGAGGGCTTTTGAATTGTCCTCTCCCACTTCCCAAACAAGGAGGAGTCCAACTCTTGCTGGCATTGATGGCTATGGTTGAAGAAACCAACAGCTTGGAGTTTTCTTCTGAAGGAAGATTCCCAAAATCCTTCCTAGATAGACTTCCTTCTTACTATTCTTTCTCTTATTAAATCAAAGAAACAACCCAGCCCAGTCTATGGACTTTTTATTAACTAAGATAGACATAATGGCAAATTATTGCCTGTTTATATTGTCATGCGCTGAATGCTTACCCAGCAGCACCTTGCCACTAAATCAGCAAGAAACTTAAAAGCAACAGATAAATTTTTCTTTAAAAGCTTAGATGGGATGCCCTCAGCATGACCCATCTCTAATAACATCCTGCTATACTCAGAGCTATCCTGTTACAGCTCATCTGTTCCATTTTTCAACTCAAAAATTTCAGTAAGAATCGCAGGGTTTAGAGTCACTGCTATCCTGAGATGGATCCGATCATTGAACCGTCATCAGTTGAAGAAGAAAAAACCCATTCTTTGATTTCTGCGACAGATAACTTTATCCTTATAGTCATGAACTTCTTCAAGCCCTAATCATCACATAACTGTATCATTTCTTGAAAATAGGATCACAGTGACTGAATGATTCGAAGTCGACATCAAAGCCAGTGTCGAACTTCATCGCTGAAAGAACTACTGGAGAAATCGCCATGGAAAACCTGTAGACTGAAGAGAGAAGAGATCACGAGCAAAGGGAAATTATGAAAGCGTGGGATAGAGATCGAAGAGAAACCTATATATAGGTTTTTGGAATATGAAAAGATGATCTCTATCCGACGACAAAATCACAAACGTCGATCTTAGGTCAACAATTAATTTGGAAATAAATAGTATCGTTGTCTCAGATTTCAATAGAGTAAATTGATAGTCGAGCTTAGGTCGACGATTAATTTGCTGAAGCAAAGTCATCGAACACCGGTCGACGATTTTTGTCTTCACACAGAGCTGTCGTCGAGCTCAGGTCGACGATTGAGCTCAAGATGATTTCGAAGATCATCGATCTCTGTTCGACGATCGTTGATCAAATCTTTACAAAGACAAAATTCAATTTTAATCCATTCCAATTATCATTCCAAGGTGATTCAAAAAGAATGGATGTTTTTGCTCATCCAAAGGCTTGGTAAAATGTATCCTCTTTGAAAATCAGTGGGGATAAACTTGAGATTAATCTTGTTTTTGTCTACACAGTCTCTAAGAAAATGATGTCTTATTTCTATATAATTGGTCCTAGAATGCAGGATTGGATTTTGTGCAATTGATATGGCACTGGTACTGTCACAAAATATGGTGGTATTTTTGAGAGAGTAACCATAATCAAGTAGCTGATTTTGAATCCACAAGATCTGTGAGCAGCAACTACCAGCTGCTATATATTCAGCTTCTGCAGTTGATGTAGACACAGAAGATTGTTTCTTGTAAAACCATGATACTAACCTATCACCCAGGAACTGACAAGTTCCTGAAGTGCTTTTTCTATCAACTATGCATCCAGTATAGTCAGCATCAGAATATCCAGATAATTCAAATTCTGACTCTGTAGGATACTAAAGTCCTAGATTAGGACAGTCCTTTAAATATCTTAAAATTCTCTTGAGGAGAATTAAATGAGATTCTTTAGGGTTGACTTGAAATCTATCACAAAGTCATGTTGCAAACATTATATCAGGTCTACTTGCAATAAGATATAATAGGGACCCAACAATGGCCTTATAATTTTTCTAATCAACAGGTTTACCCTTTTCATCAAAATCAATTACTGCATTGGAAGCCATGGGTGTCTTCATAGCTGAGGCATCAGCCATCCCAAACCTTTTTACTAATTCCTTAGCATACTTGGGCTGAGATATGAAGATGCCATCAGGAGCTTGCTTCACTTGAAGACCAAGGAAGTAAGAAAGTTCACCCATACTACTCATTTCAAACTTGGAGTGCGTCAGGTTAGAAAACCTTTTGTAAAGTTTAGAATCAGTAGATCCAAATATAATATCATCAACATATACTTGAGCTAATAGAATCTTATCATGATGATGTATTATAAATAAAGTCCTATCTACAATGCCTCTAGAAAATTTATGTTCTAAAAGAAAGCTAGCTAGGGTTTTATACTAAGCTCTTGGAGCTTGCTTTAGACCATAGAGAGACTTATGCAGTTTGAAAACATAAGAGGGATGGGTTGAAGAGATAAAACCTAGTGGTTGTTTCACATATACTTCTTCCTTGAGTTCCCCATTGAGAAAAGCACTTTTGACATCCTGATATACCTTGAATTTCTTGTGAGCAGCATAAGCCAAGAAAATTCGGATAGCTTCAAGCCTTGCAACAGGTGCAAAGGTCTGATCATAATCAATACCTTCTTCTTGTATGTACCCTTGTGCCACTAGTCTTGCTTTGTTCCTGACAACTATTCCTTGAGTGTCCAATTTATTCCTAAAGACCCATTTAGTTCCAATAACAGATGTCCTTTGGGTCTAGGAACCAAGTTCCAAACTTTGCATCTCTCAAACTGATTGAGCTCCTCTTGCATTGCAATAATCCAGTGAGGATCTTGCTCAACATCTTTAATGGATGAGGGCTCTATTTGAGATAGGAAGCAGGCATGCATCACATCTTGGTTAAGTTGATACCCTGTCTGCATACCCACTGACATGTCTCCTATCACTTGAGATATGGGATGATCTCTAAGTGTGACATAGTCAGGAGGTGGAGTTTGTTCAACACCATCAGCATTATGAACCAATTCCTCTTGTGGAATTAAGTTTGCTGTTGGAAGGGCTTCAGCAATTTCCAGAGATTCTTCTTCTCTATCTTCATCTATTTGTGGAGATGGATGAGATATCACCTTCTGAGTGAGATTTAGATCATCCAACTTTTTACATAGATTTGGTACCTACAAATAATTACTGGTAGAAGCTTCCTTCTCCTTGTAAAACATATTAGCTTCATCAAATGTAACATGTATTGATTCTTCAATTTCCAAAGATGATTTATTGAAAACCCTATATGCCTTGCTAACTTGGGAATATCCTAGAAATATCCCCATTTTAGCTTTGGCTTCAAACTTTCTAAGATAATCTTTGTTATTATTGTGTATGTAACAGATACAACCAAAAATTCTAAAGTAATCTATTTTAGATTTCTTCCCTTTGAGTAATTCATATGGAGTCTTGCCCTTAAGTTTGTGTATCCAACTTCTATTCATGACATAATTTGCTATGCTTATAGCTTCTTCCCAATAGGATAGAGGCATGTTAGCATCAGCAAGCAATGTGCCTATAGTTTTAATGAGTGTTCTATTTTTCCTTTCAACTACCCCATTTTGTTGAGGAGTTCTGGGAGCAGAGAAGCAGTGCTTGATACCTTCCTTCTCACAGAATTCTTGCATAGGAAGAGATTCAAACTCAGTGTCATGATCACTTCTAATCAATGCAACTGGAGTAGAGTACTCAATCTTTATGCATTTTAGAAAATCTGTAAGAACTTTGAAGTTATCAGACTTATTTCTCAAGAAGAAAACCTAAGAGAACCTAGAGAAGTCATCTACAATAACTAAAGTATAGAACTTCCCTCCTAGGCTTTGTACAACAATTGGTCCAAAAACGTCCAAATGAAGCAGATACAAAATCCTAGGTGAATCACTCTTATTAACTGATTTAAAACTATTTTTAGTTTGCTTGCCTTCTTGACAAGCCTTGCAAAGGCTTTCCTTCTTGTAGGGGCAAGAGGGCAATCCTCTAACAAGGTTGTCCCTAGATAACCTAGCAATGTTTCTAAGATTTACATGTCCTAGCCTTTTATGTCACAAGGTATTATTATTGCTAACCTGGTGGAACAAGCAAATTTTTGAACAGGCAGAATTGAAATCAACTAAGTAAAAATTGCCTAACCTCATACCTAATAACACAATATTGTTATCTAAAGAAATATTACATTTTGATTCAGTGAAACATACCTCATAACCTGCATCACATAGCTGACCTATGGATATCAAGTTATGTTTCAGGCCACTTACATATGTTACTTTCCTGAATGTGAAAACTCCAAGTGTAAATTCTCCATATCCTTCTGTCTGACCAAAGCTTGAGTCTCCAAATATAACTTTTGGACCTATCTTTGCCTTGAAGTTACTCAGATTTGCCTTGTTTCCTGTCATGTGCTTGGAGCACCCACTATCCAGATACCACTTATCCTGTATGGTAGGATAGGTCCTCACCTGCAAAATAACAACTCATATATTTTGGACCCAGGTAACCTTTGGTCCTGGCTTCTATTCATACTTAAATCTTGAAATATAAGAGTATTCAGGTTGACTTTTATAGCCTAAGGGATGAAATCTCCTAGGTGGGATTATCCCGTTAATTAAGGGATGGAAAGGTTTGGAGTTAGAGTTCTTATAGAAATTTCTATTGAAATTATAATTTTGATAAAATTGCTCTGGATTCGATGATTTATGTTGAGATCGTCGATCTGCGTTCGACGACCAGCATTGATATCGTTGATCTTGGTTTTCAGAATAATAATGTCTATTATCTGGATTTCACGATCGTCGATCTCTGTTCGACGATACATAATGATATCGTCGATCCCCGTTTGCAGAGTGTATAAACTCAATCTCTGGGTTCTGAGATCGTCGATCGTCATTCGACGAATAATGCTGAGATCGTCGATCTTGGTTCGACGATTTTTGTTCTGACTTAGCCTTTTGTTTTTCTTTATTTATCTCAACTTATTTTAACATTTTGTTTACTGTTTTAATTTGTTTTGTATTTTTCTTTCCTTTATCTGAAATAAATTTTATAGGTTATGAAAGATGGTTTTTCTGAATAATAGGTGGTTCACTGGATGCTGCACATAATCCTAACTTACTTCCGTTAAGTCTAACATTAAGTGTACTGGTAATTTCTACTAGTTGTTTACTTCTGCCATTCAGTGATTCCTCTAGGTATTTGCTTTACTCAATTCAATTTTCAGAAAATTAATTTGTTCATTACACAGATCTATTTTATTGTTCAATTGAGATTTTCTGATACCAAGCTATCATAGTTAAGTTATTTATCTCTGAGAAGTTTGATTTCCTTCTCAGATCTAATTAAATCAATACACATAGATTTAAAATCATGTTTAAATTCTTTAGAAGTAAAATCAAAGTCTTCCAATACCTGATCACAATCTGAACATTCTTCAGATTCTCCTTCTTCTGAAACATGTCCTGAAGCATTGATGGCCATCAAGAAATTTTCTATGGCCTTTGCTTCTTCTTCATCTTCACTAGAACTGTAGGAAGATGATTCTTCAGTATCAATCCATGTTTCTGCAACAAACCCTCTCTCCTTCTTCTTGTGCTTGTAAGAGGATGGTTTGCTTGAGTATTTCTTGGAGTCTTTCTCCTTTCTCCTTTCTTTGTGCTTGTTTTCTGGACACTCTGGAAGAATATGTCCAGTTTTCCTGAACCAAAACAGATAACCTCTTTAGAAAGGGTTTTGTTATACCTTGGTTTATCATCACTTCTTGATGATTTCCTTCTGAATTCTTTTCTCCCTATCTTGAAGAATCTCTTTGCAAAGAGACTCATCAGCTCTTCATTTGATGGATAAGTTTCTGATTCTTCTGAAGCTTTGAAAGCAATATTTTGCTTCTTCCTAGTTGGTGTACCAGTCTTTTGCTGTTCAGCTTCTCTTATCTTTAGCAGTTGTTCATAGGATTTAAGCTTTCCTAGAACTGATTCTATAGTCATTTCATGAGTGCTTCTGGTCTCTCTGATAGGCCAGATTCTAAAGTCCAATGAGCTGGGAAAGCACATGAGAATCTTGTCATTTAATTCTGTGCCTGAGATGTCTTTGTCAAGCGTTTTCAGCTTATTAACAATGATGCTGAGTCTATTGTACATCTCAGAAACTTGTTCAGTTTCTTCCTTTTTAAAATTATCATACTAGGAGATGAGATGAGCTCTCCTATCCTTCCTTTCTCTGCTGATCCTGCAACCATCTAGTTTAAGGAATCCCAGATAGCCTTAGCTGATTCACATTCAGCTACCTTTTGAAATATGTCATCAGACATTATTTGTGCCAGTATGTTCATGGCTTTTGCATCAGCAATCTTTGCTTTCTTGTATGCATTATTATAGTCAGCAGGAGGTACTGCAGTCATGTTTGTGGAAGTACTTGGTGGGGCAACTAGTGGTGGTACTCCTGTTAAGATAGAGGCATAAATATCTTCATCAATAGAATTCATATAGAGTCTGATTCTTGCCTTCAAGATTCAAAACTTTTGCAAGTTGCAAACTGGAGGTCTGGTGCTTGCAAGATCCTTGTACTGTGCCATGGTATAATAGAGAAACAGTAGAGTAAAAAAGAATATCTATCAGAGATCTTAGGTTCAGGTGTAAGCCTGTACAACCTTAAAAACACACCCTCTGATACCAATTGAAAGTGAGGGATAGATAGACTTTACTCTAGAGGGGGGTGAATAGAGTATAAAAAAATGTTTAGTTTTATTGCGGAATTAAATTAATGATACTTATATAATAGAGAGAAAGACAGATAAACTATTACAGCACAGATCAGCACAAAAATAAAACACAAAGCATCCAGACGACACAAGAAATTTTATAGTGGTTCCCCAAATCTGGGTACATCCACTCTTCTACCACCCAGGTAGGAATCCACTACAGGTTTTTGTTCAGGTGCCCTGCCACCATAAGATCTCTTTTAAGTAGATCTAGAGACCCTTTGAGCTTTTGATCAGGAGCCCAAAATCCAATAGGTTTTTGTTCAGGTGCCCTATCACCAAGAGTTCATCTTTGAAGGGAGAGATAACCCTGTACAGATGGAGGTAAAAGAAAAATTAAAAGAAATATTCTCTTTCTCAATCAAGTGAGAAGACTATGTGGATTGAAGAGAATGTCCAAGCTCCCCCTGAGATGTAGAATGGGTTCAAGAAGAGGAAACTTAGCCCTGGGTATAGGTCTTCAAAAATTGTAGTAGAGCTTTCTTAGATCTGAAGACTGAAAAAGATTTGAGCTCTTTGTGAATCCTGAAGCCTGAGGAATGAAGAAGACTCAAGAGAGATTTTTGAAAAGGTTCTCCTTCTTCCTTATTACAGCAGAGCAACAATCCTTGAAAGTAAGAGTAATAATAATAATCTGTCTGGCTGAAGAAAAGTTTCTATATATATATATCCTTTGACTGTCTGTCTGATTGTTCTCTTGTATATCCTTATTATATTCTGAATTATAAATTCAGTCAGAATAAGAAAATGGTAAGAATTTGAATTCTCTTGACAGTGCATAATATTCTATAATACTTTAGGAGCCCAAACGGCTAGAAATGCTGGCAACATAAATGCACTTCCATATCTGCCTTCATAAAATATGCTAAAGAAATATTCTGTGAATACCATAATTAATGCTTCAAGAAATACACCTATCAGCCTTGGGAATAATAGCATTAATTATCATAATATATTTGCCTTTAAGAAAATTGATCATTAACCAAAAATGAATACTTCTGACCTATCTGAAAAACTCATAACTGAAAGCAGCATAAAATCGTAGAGCCTAGTTCAGAGATCGTCGAGCTGAGTTAAGAGATCGTTGACCTGAGAACAGCTATCGTAGAACAGAGATTACTGCTGAGAAAACCAAATCATCGACCTGAGCTCGTAGATCGTCGAGCTCAGTTCAGAGTACAAGACTCTGAGATCGTCGATGGGAGATCAACGATCGTCGAGCTGAGTTCGACTATAGTCGAACTGATATAGAAAATCCACATAAACTTTTTGAGACTAAGTCTGAGTCCTCTGCAATGCTGGTCTGCACAAACATGACCTAAAAGGACCTAACTTAAACTAGACCAAGACCTTGACTATACATGGGGGTCAGGACATCCTAAGAGTGAACCTAGCATAAATCCAAATAAGGGTTCCAACAAAACAATCTTTACAAAATGAGACATACATAGAGAAATATGATTTGCCAATGTACCCAAAGGGAAATCAAAAAAAATTACAAGGCAAAACCTAACCGCGTGGACTCAAAGAGTTAACCACTGACACTACTACTGCACTACGGAGTCCGCACAAACTGCCAGATCGCCAGACCTCAAACCAAGCCGTGCGAACTGCCCATTATTCCAATGCAAGAAGGAACTCTACTCACCGATCAGCAAGTCACCTAACCGCAAGGTCGGCTAGCCTCCTGTCCGCGCGATCGGTTGATTTCGAACTGAATAGGTCGCTAGTAGCAGACAGCTTATTTAACCAGGAAACTAGTTGCAGAAGAGAGACTGCCTAGCCGCAACCCGCGACCTGTTGTTAACCTATAGTTGCTATCCACAAAGTCCGCACGGTCCCTGACCGCAATCAGAACCAAGTCCCTGGCTTCTAGCGCTATCCGCACAACCTGCACAGCACAACCCGGTCAATCTTCAAACCGCGCGGATACAAAATCCAGTCGGCAGCAACTATCCGTGAGTTCACTTACTATTCATTCGCTCTCTATTGATGTGACAGGGGATCCTATTTATAGGCACGGTGAGGAGTGTGGTCACTGCCCTAGCTGATAGGATAACTGCCCCATCCTGCAGAGATCACCAAGTGTATCTGCTAGCCGCAGATACACATCGAGTCCTCCGCGACCTGTGCAGGATAGCCAGCCCGCCAAGTAGCATCACTAAGGCCAGATAGAAACCTCTATCCGCCTTGTAGCCAAAGGCCAAGCTAGGACATCACAACAAGCAGAACTCTGCAGCAATACCCAGTCTGCCTATCAGCGGACACCGCTCTAGTCCGCGCGCCCTGCTGACACAGCATCAGTCTGTACCTCCAAGTTCACAACCAAGGCACAACAGCCTACTGCCGAACTTGGCGGACCCAGAACTAGTCTGCATGCCTTGTGGACTCAACTCTAGTCCGCGTTCCCCATGCTTGCAACCAAAGCACAAAGCAACTGCTGCCAAGCTTGGAAGACTAAGAAGCAGTCAGAGCTTTAACCGTGCGATCTCCCAGACTGAGCCAACATGGACTTGGTTCAAAACCAACCAAGTCCACACCACTGTCCATAAGGGTCAGTCCACACTTACTGGCGAACACTGGCATCAGTCCACCAATCCTAGCGAACTCCAGCACCAGTTCCCACTAACCGGCGAACCCTACGGCTTCCACCAGCCGCACCACCAGAGCTAGACCAAGGCAACTGCCATGCCGGTCTGCCGAGCTCCATACCAGTCTATATTTTTCCAGAATCCACAGATATAGAAGCTATTTGCCCGGTTACCTTCTGGGATCCAACTGCCTGCTGAGCATAAGCAGGCCTGGCTGGCCGCCACCTTTGTCCGCATAGACTGTGCGAACAGACAGCCCAATCCGCCAAGGAACAAGCCGTCTGAAACATCTCTGCCGACCTAGCTAACCGTCAGTCCTGTCTGCATAGAATGCACGGACAGGTTGCCCAGGTCACCCAATCACCCACTTTCACTTCACTATTTTCAACGTTTCCACTATCCCTACTATCTTTATACTCCCTGCATGTCCTGGTGTGCAAGTGTCTGCTCTCTCCTGGAATGTGGTGGATAGTTGCATGTTTGATCCTGTAAGAACCTTCCAAGGATGCCTTGTTGGATGAGGAATTTAATCCCTTAAGCTTTATGCATTCTTCAATGATGTGTCCCATTCCTCGGTGGAGCTCGTAGTACTTGGACCGGTCTCCCTTGTTGTTCGGTTGGAGCTCTTGTATCCTTTATATCTCTGGTTTATCCGTGATTGTATACATTACATTCATGCAAGAGTGTTGAGAGGTGTGTACTCTTGAAAGGGTCAAGTTCCCCAGTCTCTATGTCAGTCTTGCTGACATGCATAGTCTCAGTGTTCATCTTGTCATCGTGGGGTAAGTTCTCTCTTCCTCTTCAGTCCTCCTTTGAACTGTCATCATTGGTCTTATATAGACTTGTCCGCTGTAATCTGGGCTTTAAACTAGTGTACAAGGTTGAGGTAACTAGGTATCATCTCTTCCATCAGTGCAGAGTAGAATCTGCTCGGCACAGTCCTCCAAGGAAAACTCCTCGCAAGAGTTAAGGGTCAACTTTGGGGACTTACCGAGCCTCGATTGTAAACCGATTGAATAACTTTTTAAGGATTTCCCCTTCATTCTGGAGGATCCCTGATAGGTGGGAGGGGTCTTTAATTATCCTGTAGTTGGCGATAAACTGGCCCCAGAATTTCTAGGTCAGCTTGCAAAGTTATTTATGGTTCCTTCTTGAAGGAATGAAATCAGGTCCTTGCTTGGCCGTTCATCGTGACTATGAATACCTAATATAATAGTTGGTCAAGGGCATTGTATATTCTTAGAATCGTGACGAAGTTATTCATATGCTCTAAGGGGTCATCCATCCCATCGTTTGAGTCAATACTAGGGAGTTTGAATCCGATAAGGATTAGATACGCCAGAACTTCAGGCGCCAGTGGAGAGCAGTTGTAGATAGGGTAGTATATGAATGTGGCTCGTCTGCCGACCTTGTTGTAATTTTTGGCTATCAACTCTTGAATCTCATCACGAGTGAGCATCCCTATGACGTAGTCGGGGCCAACTTCCCTTCGGTGCTGTTGTTGAGGGCCCACTTCAAGAACCATAGGCAAATAAGCTGGGTGCATCATGCTGGCTACTTAAGAGTACTCTTTAGTGACCTCTTCATGACGAACCTCCAAAAGATAATTTGGAGCTTGAGGAGACAGATTGACTGGTGCTGGAAGAGCAGCAAGATCTTGGGCAGCTCCTATATTCTAAAGGACGACTAACATCTCAATTTTATGCTCCTCCATCTGCCACATGCATCCCTCAAGCCCAGCTACGGTGCAAGTACCGCCTCCTCCAAGTTAGGTGCGTTGATGAGGGAATGTGAAGGTGCGAGATTGACTCATCCATTTGGGATTGATCCTTCGGTCATGCATGAGCTTCGTTTTGCCATGACTGCTGGTCACGAGTATCGCGATGTAGCGGACTGTTGGGTATTGTATCCACAATAACCTAGAATTATATGAAGTCACCCTTGAACTAAGATGGATTAAGTTTGTATTTGATACTCTTTTCAAGTTAAGTGCTTGCAGGTCATAATTGCCAAGTATAGACCAATGTCAGTCTATAATGAGTCACTAAACACAGGACTATATAATGTAATCCCTCATTGTGTGATCCATGGTGTTGACTCATGTGTAGCCTCTCTATCGGGACACACTTCATTTTCAAAGTACTAAAGTTATGGGAGAAAGACTAGTTGCTGAATCCATTGAAGAAAATTATTTTTCAGAATGACAAAATTTTTCTAAATGTTTGACTCGAGAAAGACTTACTTGTACTCGAGTAGAATTGAAGCCATTTCTCGAGTCAGCTCAGCCAGGTTTTCGAGTAGCAGAAGTTGTTCTCGAGAAGGCATAGTCTAGTTCTCGAGAAAGCCTTGCAGTACTAAAGTAAGACTTATCTCTTTCTCGAGTTTGCTCTTAACTTACCTCAGAACTTTTCTAAGTCTTTTTCTCGAGAAGGCCAATGCTATTTCTCGAGAAGGCCTAAGATAGTTCTCGAGAAGGTCGAGTATTTCTCGAGAACCAGATGTTCATTCTCGAGAGACAGAATCATTCCTCTCGTGTTGGCTACTTGTTCTCGAGTAACAGAACTTATTTCTCGAGAAAAGTCTTTTATTTCTCGAGAAACCAGAATTATTTTTCTCTACTTTACTTAAGTAATTCTTCTCGAGAAACAGATATCTCTTCTCGAGAAACAGATACCTCTTCTCGAGTAATACCTATCTTTCTCGTGAACTGGAAGTCAGAATTCTGAATTTTTGCTAAGTGCCAGACGGATTCAATTTCAAATGTAATTAATTCTTAATTGGTCCACGTGGATGGTAATTAAAGTAATTAGACCGTTAGGTTAAGCCTATAAAAGGTCTTGTCAGAATCGACAAACCCTAAGAAGATTATCACATATTTCTAAATAATTCTCTAACATCCAAATCGGGAAACGCTGCCGACTAGACGTGTTCTTCATCGCCGAACTTCTCGATCTCAAAGATTCAAACAAGAGGGATTCATTCGATCAAGATTTTTGTCTTCTGCAAATCTTCTCCTTGATCGTGGTGATCTTAAGTTCTCAGATCCAAGTAATCTCTGTATTCTTCCTCGATTTTTCTGACAGCGCTTTTCGATTTCTCAAGAAGGAAGAAGCCGAGATTTCTCCAGATCTGTGAAGAAAGTTGTTGTATTTTCTACTGTATTACATTTATTCTTTGAAAGACTTATTTCAAGAGCCTAAACACTTAGAGGGGGTGAATAGGTTCCAATTTTCTTTTATAATTTAGGTAAATTAACTAGTATGAACACAGCACAGAACATATAATTCTCAGAATATAAATCACAGCACAGTAAACACCAGATTTATAGTGGTTCCCCAAGGTATGGGTACATCCACTTCCCCCTTCGCCTATCCAGTAGAGAAATGGATTCAGCCCAACTCCCTTCCACTTTATCAGATCCAAGATCTTACAACTCAGAACCAGATGGTTCCTACACCTCAGACTTACACAAGTCCTACCTCAGATCCTTCCCCAAGAATCCAACCACAGGCCTCAGCCCTACCTCAGCCTTTATCACTAGTCTTACAACTCAGACTTTCACAAGTCCTACACCTCAGGCACACAACCCTACCTCAGCCTTTATAATTATAGGCTTACAACTCAGATCTAACAAAAGATCCTACAAGTAATTGAGTATTTAAAAGATACAGAAATATCACCAGATAGATCACTCTATTGTGTCGATACCAAAAGTAGAAGTTGTGTTGACACCCAGGAGTTATGTCGACATCAGAAGAAAGGCATGTGTCGACACTCAGGAATTTTGTCGACACCTGAAGAAGGTTTGTGTTGACACAGATGACTTGTGTCGACACACACTCAACTCCATCTTACAGCAACAACTATACTAGGTTTGAAGGCTTGTGTCGACAGCTAGACATACACTCAACATTATTTGTCTGCATCAGCTATGTCAAGACCAGAAGAAGTTGTGTCGACACACAGGACTTGTGTCGACAAACACTCAACGACAGCTAGACATACACTAAACGTCATCTGTCTGCAGCAGTTATGTCGAGACCAGGAGCAGTTGTGTCGATACACAGGACTTGTGTCGATACATAAAAACAGAAGATGTGTCGAGTAGCTGAAGAATGACTATGTCAACACATGGAGTATTGTGTCGACACCACCAAGACTTGTGTCGACACTTAGTCTATTTATGTCAATACATATGAAGTAGTTTGCTAAGTGGTTCATGCTGACTTGTAAAGTCTTTGAGGAATCAACTGTCATGACTAGTGACTCGACAACTGTCATAACCAATAGGTCTGACACCTTTGTCAGAACTGTCAGAAGATTGTTACAAACCGGATCAGCCGGTAATCATGAGAAAACTCTATATAAAGGACTGATCCGTGACAACCTAAAAAACAATTGATACAGAGATAAAAAAAAGTGGATCATCCAAGGGAAGTATTCAACAACAAGAAAAGGGGAGACCCTTAAGAAGATAGATTCTGAACAGTCTGTAGAGAAGATTCAGAACTTATTCTGAATTCAAGGAAGGAGCTGGCAAGAGATCAACTTCTACATAAAGTAAAGTTCAACCTTATTTTGTTCTATCAAGAAGCTTTGAAACAGCTTAAGTCAGGTTGGATCTGAAGATTCAGTTTATTCAAGAACTTATCAAGAAGCTCACACCTATAGAGTAATCTATCTAGTGATAATTCTATATCTTTTAAATACTCAATTACTTGTAGGATCTTTTATTAGATCTGAGTTGTAAGCCTATAATTATAAAGGTTGAGGTAGGGCTGTGTGCCTGAGGTGTAGGACTTGTGAAAGTCTGAGTTGTAAGCCTAGTAATAAAGGCTGAGGTGGGGCTGAGGCCTGAGGTAGGATTCTTGGGGAAGGATCTGAGGTAGGACTTATGTAAGTCTGAGGTGTAGGAACCATCTGGTTCTGAGTTGTAAGATCTTGGATCTGAGAAAGTGGAAGGGAGTTGGGCTGAATCCAGTTCTCTACTAGATAGGCAAAGGGGGAAAGTGGATGTACCCATACCTTGGGGAACCACTATAAATCTGGTGTTTGTTATGCTGTGATTTATGTTCTGAGAATTGTATGTTCTGTGCGGTGTTAATACTAGTTAATTTGCCTGAATTATAAAAGAAAATTAGAACCCCCCCCCCTTTAGGTGTTTAGGCTCTCAAAATAAGTCTTTCAAGTGGTATCAGAGAGAGGTTACTCAAAGATTGACCAAAAAGTCTTAGTGAATCTCCAAGGCAATTAACAGATTTCAAGAATGAGTTCAAATGAGAATCAAAAAGAGTTTGGATCTATGAAACTGCCTATCTGTAGGAAAGAATGCTTTGGCATATGGAAGGAAAGGGTTGGAAGCTTCTGATCCAAGAATCT
This sequence comes from Platanthera zijinensis, assembly GCA_039513925.1. NCBI lineage: Eukaryota > Viridiplantae > Streptophyta > Magnoliopsida > Asparagales > Orchidaceae > Platanthera > Platanthera zijinensis. The sequence continues at coordinate 143,780,834 of CM077089.1, forward strand.
ACATCACTATACAAGAAGGCCCCTTCATTCCAATGAAGGTATCAGTTCTGGATGCAAATATTAGAACTCCAAAGAGTTATTCTGAAATGACAAAGGATGAGATCATCCTGGCAACACTAGACAAAAGAGCACAGAACATTATTGTAAGTGTTATAGATGATGTCATATTTCAGAATCTGGTGCATTGTAAAACCTCCAAGGAAATGCGGGACACCCTGATTGTCTACATGGAGGGAATAGAAGAAGTTAGAGAGGACAGGAAGTCTATGTTAAATTAGGAATATGAGAGCTTGAGACAAGCGAAGACTGACAGCATAGCTGAATGTTACAAAAAGTTCTTTAGGATAGTTAATGAGCTGATGACATATGAAAGAGTCTTCAGCACATATGAACTGAATGACAAGTTTCTCAAGTCTTTGGCAAAGGACTGGGACATAAAGATTTGTGCCATCAGAGAGATGGACAAGCTTGCTGATACACCTCCTCCCATACTATTTGGAAAGCTGTTATCATATGAAATATAGCTCACTGCCAGAAAGGAGGAAGAGAAGAGCAGCAGGTCTGAGTACAAGGATAAGTCAGTTGCCTTCAAGGCTGAAGAAACAAGAAAGGGCAGGAGAAAATCTCCTTCTCCACCCAAAAGGAGTGCTGAGGTAGAAGAAGCAATTCATGACAACAACACATCAGATAGCCACACCTCTGATGAGGACTTTGCTGCCTTTACAAGGCAGCTCCAAAGGTTCATGAAAAAGAAGAAGTGGAGAACCAGACCATCAACATCCTTTTCCAAGGATGAGTATTACAAAAAAAAGAAGACTCCCAAGGAGGATAGGTATGCCTCAAAACCTAGTAAACAAACTAATTCTAAGATTGTTTGCTATTGTTGCAACAGGCCAGGGCATGTCATAGCTGACTGTCCAGACAAGAGGACTGAATCTAAGGACAAGAAGAAGCATCAAGTGAAAGGCAAGAAGGAGAAATCCTTTGTTGCTCAAAAGCAGAAGAGTTGGACATACTCTTCATCTTCAGGATCAGGAGAAGAAGATGATGAAGAAGCATATGTTGGGCTGTTATCGACAGAAGAGAATTCTAGGGAACTAGAATTCCTATAAATGCTGGACTCCATAAATGTAGTGAAAGATTATTACTGTAGAGGGCTGATGGCTCAGTCAGAAAATCATCAGTTCCAGGATCAACCTGGTCCAAGCAAGGTATATAGTTCTCCCTCGGCTTCTGATTATTTCACTGGGTCAGAATCAGAATCATCTGCATCAAGAGATGTGGATGGTTCTGAGTCTGAAGGGGATGTACACCAACTCATTGATGAGTATGGTGGGTTGTTGCAAGCTCTAAAGAGATGGGATAGGAAGGAATAAGAAATTAACTCCAAGTTGGAGTGAATTAATTAAAAACTTAAATAAAACTATACCATCTGGTTGAGCAGTAGCATTTCCAGGTTGTTGAACCACTACTTCTGAGTCAGTAGTGTTTATTGAAACTTTTTCATACAAGACTTCCTCATTATTTTTCTCTGGGAGATCTTCATTAGAGGCTAGATTCACTAGGGAGTGAATGTCTTTGTTAGATAAAGATATCAATTTAAAGTCCTGATTATAACCTTTAGAGGAAGTGTTTTACCTTCTGATTGCTCTTGATGTTCTTCTACAATTGCTGTAAGGGGAAGAGAAGAGTTGTCCTGAAGGGCCAAGGCATCACCTGAGACCACTTCAACAGACATCTCCCCCTGCATGACTTCAGTGGGGACTGGAGTCATGCATCTTACTGAAGAGGGCTCAGCAGAGGGTAGAAATGATTTGATGGTTTCAGTAAGGGCTTTGATGGATGCAATGAGAGGGGCATTGGCAGCCTCAATCATTTTTTGTACGGATGGAGTGATGAGCTCTACAATTTGTGCAAGCAATTCAGGAGTTATCTGAAATGCTGAGGATGTAGAGGTGGATGGAATGGAAGCAGTATGATCTACCACATGATCAAATGAATCATGTGGAGATGGGTGAACATCAGCATGAGTGTGGGATTCATGTTGAGATAAGTGTGTGAGGATGGTAGCAGTGACCATGTCAACACTGGCTGCGGCTGCCAGATGTTGTGGTATGGGTGATTGGGGTGGAGATGCATGTAAGATGGAAGATGCATGTTGTGGTGGCACTGCAGATTGTGTGGAGGGTAATGCAGGAGATGAGGATGCAGGGGTAAAGAGAGAGGATGAAGGGATTGCTGAGCCTTCCCCAGCAAGCTGGAGAGTGGCTGAATCAGCCCTTGTGTCTGATGGAGGGTTAGGATCAACCCTGGCTGACTTCTTGATAACTCTCTGAGATTTCTTAAACAGAGAGGGGTCCAACCTCTTGCTGGCGTTGACTGTGGAGGGTGCAGAAACAAGCAGCAGGGGTGCTTTCACATATAGAAACACACCCAACACCCTGGCAAGGTTTACTTCTTTCTGATTGTTCTTTCTCCTTATTAGTTCAAACAGAACTTTTCCCCAGGCAATCTGCGTCTTATTCACCAATACTGACATTAAGGCAAATTGTTGCCTGTTGATGTTGTCGTGAGCAGAGTGCTTTCCCAAAACGACCTTGCCTACCAGGTCTGCCAGAAACTTGTACTCTGGAGACAGGTTTATTTTCAGCAGCTTAGCTGGAATACCTTCAGCATGGCCCATCACGGTTAGCATGCGGCCATATTCCTCTGAATCTTGCTCATAGTCCTCAGTACCGGTTGGTAGACCAAACAACTCAGTCAGAACTTCAGGAGTCAGGATGACCTCCTCTCCATTTATCTTTCCAGTCATCGCTTCGTCGCTGGAGGACGAGGTATATACCCATTCTCGAATCTCTGGTATATGAATCTTTGGTGAGAATGACATAAATTTCTTTAGCCCTTGATCTTCACACAGCTGCAGAATGTCTTGGATGGGTTGATCACATCGGCTGAAAGAATCGAAGTCGACACAGAAGCCAGTGTCGAACTTCATTCCGAAGAGAACTGCAGAAGGAATCGCCATTAGATTGAAGAGAGAATGACGAATCGAGATGCAAGGCAGGGGAGAAGAGAATCGCGCGGGATTAGAGTTCGAGAGCGAATTCTAAGCCAGAAGGAGGAATATGAAAAGACGGAGCGGAAGGACGACGATCTCCAGACCTAAATCGACTATCAGATATAAATCTGCGATCATTGAACCCGGAATAAAATCGGTCGTCGAACAATGACCGACGATAGTCAATATTTGACTAATCGAAAAACATCGACCGACTACAAGCAGTCACCACGATCGTCGATCAATATATGTTGGTCGACGATTTTCCACAAAGCACAGAAAATCTGTCGTCGACCACTGGTCGACGATAGATACCTAAGGAGAGATCGTTGACCAGTTGATCGACGATTTCTGCCTTACTACCGAACGAGCTGTCGTCGACCGTTGGTCGACGATAGTTCTGACCTGGTCGAAGATCGTCGAGCAGTCGTTCGACGATTTTAGATAGAAAACAAAACTATCCAAATTTTCACTACTCTGAACCATTAATCATACCAAGCTGGTTCAGGAAGAACAAATGCCTTTGTTCATCAAGGGGCTTAGTGAAAATATCTCCTCTCTGCAGGTCTGTGGATATAAATTCCATTGCTATTTTGTTCTTTTCCACATTATCTCTCAGAAAATGATGTCTAATCTCAATGTGCTTGGTCCTGGAATGGTGCACAGGATTTTGAGCAATTGATATTGCACTGGTACTGTCACACAGAATTTTTGTTTTTGAGTGTGTATACCCATAATCCACTAGCTGATTTTGAATCCACAGGATCTGTGAACAACAACTAGCTGCTGCTATATACTCAGCCTCAGCAGTTGAAGTAGACACAGATGCCTGTTTCTTACAAAACCAAGAGACAAGTCTCTCTCCCAGGAACTGACAGGTCCCTGAGGTGCTTTTCCTGTCAACTCTACAACCAGCATAATCAGCATCTGAATATCCAATCAATTCAAATCCTGACTCAGCTGGGTACCACAGTCCTAAGTTAGGGCATCCCTTAAGGTATCTCAAGATCCTCTTGAGAAGAGTTAAGTGAGATTCCTTTGGGTTGACCTGAAACCTAGCACATAGGCATGTAGCAAACATTATGTCAGGCCTACTTGCAGTCAAATACAGCAGGGAACCAACAATGGCTCTATAGTTCTTTTGATCAACAGACTTGCCATTGACATCAGAATCAATAACTGCATTTGAGGCCATAGGTGTGCTCATTGATGAAGCATCAGACATTCCAAATCTTTTAACCAGCTCTCTGGCATATTTTGATTAAGAAATGAAGATACCACCATCACACTGTTTCACTTGGAGACCAAGGAAATAGGATAACTCACCCATGCTGCTCATCTCAAACTTGGAGTGCATTAGTTCAGAGAACCTCTTGCATAGTTTGGGATCAGTAGAGCCAAATATAATGTCATCTACATAGATTTGAACTAACAGTTGTGAGTCCTTATGATGTCTAATAAATAGGGTTCTATCTACTACCCCTCTCACAAACTTGTGTTCTAGAAGGAAATTTGCTAAGGTCTCATACCAAGCTCTAGGAGCTTTCTTAAGTCCATATAGAGCCTTTTGGAGTTTGAGCACATGAGTGGGTAAGGTTGATGAAACAAACCCTGGTGGTTGTTCAACAAACACTTCTTCCTTTAAATCTCCATTGAGGAAGGCACTCTTCACATCCATTTGGAAGACCTTAAATTTCTTATAGGCAGCATAGGCTAGGAAAATCCTAATGGCTTCTAGTCTAGCTACAGGGGCAAAGGTCTGATCATAATCTATGCCTTCCTCCTGTCTATAGCCTTGAGCTACTAGCCTAGCCTTATTCCTAACTACTATGCCTTGGGCATCAAGCTTGTTTCTAAACACCCAGTTGGTGCCTATGATCAGTTGGCCTCTTGGTCTTGGAACCAAAGTCCAAACTCTACATCTTTCAAACTGGTTAAGTTCCTCTTGCATGGCTATAATCCAGTGTGGATCAAGCTCAGCATCTTTAATGGTTAGGGGCTCAACCTGAGAAAGGAAATAAGCAAACATCACATCTTTGTTGAGTTGATGTCTTGTCTGGACTCCTACTGAAATGTCTCCAATTACTTGAGATACGGGGTGATCTCTAAGTGTGACACGATTAGTAGGTTCAACAATGATCTGATCTTCAACAGTTTCAGGATTTAATTCCTCATGTGGAATTTGATCAACTGTTGGAGCAGGTGCTTTAACTTCAAGAAGTTCTACATCAGATTCAGAATCTGAAGAAGCAACCTGAGGAGTTTGTAGGGGATGATTCTCCTGTGTGAGTCTCAAACCTTCCAAATCCTTACTTACTCCTAGGACTTGCACTGTACTATTAGAGGAAGAGTCCTTCTCCTTATAATACATGACTGTCTCATCAAAAGAGACATGTGCAGACTCTTCTATCTTAAGAGAGGATTTATTGAGGACCCTATAGGCTTTGCCTACTTGAGAGTATCCAAGAAAGACTCCCATTGAAGCTTTTGCCTCAAATTTTCTAAGGTATTCTTTGTTATTATTGTGAACAAAAGCAACACAGCCAAATACTCTAAAATAGTCTATTTTAGGTTTCACTTGCTTAAGTAACTCATAGGGAGTCTTACCCTTAAGTTTATGTATCAGACTTCTGTTCAATACATAATTAGCCGTGCTAACTGCTTCAGCCCAAAAGGACAGAGGCATGTTAGCATCTGCCAACAATGTACTTACAGCTTCAATTAGGGTTCTGTTTTTCCTTTCAACTACCCCATTTTGTTGAGGAGTTCTAGGAGCAGAGAAGCTATGTTTGATACCTTCCTTCTCACAGAATTCTTGCATAAGAAGAGACTCAAACTCAGTACCATGATCACTTCTGATCAAGGCAATCTGAGTAGAGTACTCACTCTGTATACACTTTAGAAAATCTGTAAGAACCTTGAAGTTATCAACCTTAGTTCTCAAGAAGAACACCCAAGTGAACCTAGAGAAGTCATCTACAATTACTAGAGTGTAAGACTTTCCTCCAAGACTCTGTACAGCAATAGGACCAAATAGATCCAAATGTAGCAAGTACAGAATCCTGGGAGAATCACTTTTATTAACTGATTTAAAGCTATTTCTTGTTTGCTTACCTAATTGACAAGCTTTGCAAAGGCCTTCCTTCTTGTAGGGGCAAGAAGGTAAGCCTCTTACAAGGTTGTATTTAGCCAGCCTAGAAATGTTTTTCAAATTTACATGACTAAGTCTCTTATGCCAAAGGGTATTATTACTGGTTACTTCATTAAATAAGCATATTTCAGATTTGGATGAGTTAAAATCTACAACATAAACATTACCAATTCTAATACCTACTAACACAACAGTATTATTTAAAGCAATATTACAAGCAATGTCAGTAAACCATACCTTGTACCCAGCATCACACATTTGGCTTACAGAGATTAGGTTGTGCTTTAGTCCTGAGACATAGGCAACCTTCTTGAATGTTACAGCTCCTATGGTGAAGCTGCCATACCCTTCAGTCTGTCCACAGCTGGAATCCCCAAATACAACTTTTGGTCCCAGCTTGGCTTTGAACCCTGACAAATTCTTCTTCTTTCCTGTCATATGCTTTGAGCATCCACTATCCAGATACCATTTGTCATGTATGACTGGATAGGTCTTCACCTGCAGAAAAAACAGTTATACATTGTGGACCCAGGTTACCTTGGGTCCAGTATTCTTCACAAAAGAAAAACTAGATATAAAAGATCTTGCAGGCTTAGATTTATATCCTAAAGGGTGTGATCTCCTAGGTGGGATAATCCATTCAGTTAAAGGATTAAACGACCTAGGGTAGTGATTGGGATTTGCAATTCTGGAAGTTTGAAATTTATTTTCCAGCTTAAGTCCAGATCGTCGATCCACGGTCGACGATCGCAAGTCATATCGTCGATCATTTGTAGTAGTGCTTTGTTCTGGATTCCACGATCGTCGATCACTGGTCGATGACTCAAGGTGAGATCGTCGATCTCCTGCACCGAAGATATCATACTTGGTGAAGGTGTTCAGCGATCGTCGAAGGACGTTCGACGATTGGTTTGACGATCGTCGATTAATGTTCGACGATTTTTGTAGAGCTAGAAATTTTTTCTTCCTGTTCTCTTTCTTAATCTTATTCTGAATTTTCTTACATTTCTCAATTTCCTCAGTATTCTTTATTCCTGATTCAGAAATAAATTTTACTGGAGTGCTAAATCTCTCCTTTGTGAGGAGGATGGGTTCACTAGATGTAGCACCTAAGCCTAGTTTATCATTACCAACCCTAGTGTTTGCTATACTAGTTATTTCAGATAATTTAAGGCTTCTGCCATTTAATTGTTCTTCTAATCTCTTAGATTTAGCTAGTTTTAATTTTAGAAATATTACTTCTTCTTTTGAGCTTTCTAATTCCTTTTCTAATCTAATTATTTCAGTACTTTCCATGTCTAGTTCCATTATCTTTAATCTAAGTGACTTAATTTCTTTTTCAGACAATAGTAAATCTAAACATAGAGTTTTAAATTTTAATTTGAACTCAGGAGATGAGAAATCAAATGAGTCGATTACCTGGTCTTCCATAGAGGAATCTTCTTCATTGTCTCCTTCTTCTTCAGAATTCTCTGCAGCTGACAAGGAGCTGCAGGCATCAATAGCCATGAGGCAGACCTCTTTGGCTTTCTTCTCTTCTTCTTCTTCTGAATCACTGGAGCTAGAGGAGCAGGTATCCTCTTCTGTTTCACTCCAGGTAGCAGCCACAAATCCCTTGTCCTTCTTCTTGTATTTGTGTGAGGAGGACTTGGAGTGGTGCTTCCTGTACTCTTTCTCATGTTTCTTCTCCTTGTGTTTCTTCTCTGGACAATCTGGAGCAATGTGTCCAGGCTTGCTGCAAACATAACAGATGATTTCTTTAGATGGAGTTTTGTCATACCTTGGTTTGTCCTCATACTTGGAGAACTTCTTTCTGAGGTCTCTTCTTCCCATGTTGAAGAACCTCTTGGCAATGAGTGCCAGTAACTCCTCATTTGATTGACTTCCTTCAGAAGTCTCAGCAGCCTTAAGAGCTAGAGAGTGCTCTTTCTTTGTAGGTGTAGGAGTTTTTGCTTCAATTGCAGCAGCTCTGCTCTTTAAAGTTTGCTCATATGACTTGAGCTTTCCCAACAGAGCTTCTGTGGAGAGTTCCACAGTGTTTCTTCCATCCTTGATGGGCCATATCCTTGAGTCCCAAGAGATGGGAAGGCACATCAGGATCTTGTCATTGACTTCCGACAAGGTTATCTCCTTGTCCAAAGACCTCAGTTCACTTATTATTGAACTGAGTCTTGTGTACATTGTGTCAATGTCTTCAGCGTCATCCTTCTTGAAATTTTCATACTGAGAAGTGAGGTTGGATCTCCTATCCTTCCTCTCATCAGCTGAGCCAGGAACTATGTGGTTGAGGGAATCCCACATAGCTTTGGCTGAGGTACATTCAGCAAGCTTCTGGAATATTTCATCAGACATCGTCTGAGCTAGGATGTTCATTGCTTTTGCATCAGCTGCTTTTGCCTTCTTGTAAGTTTCATTGTAGTCAGGTGGTGGCACAACACTGAGATCAGCAGAAGTGGAAGCAGCAGCAGGCCTAGCAGGTGGTCCTGTCAAAATAGAGGAAAAGATATCTTCATCAATAGAATTCATGTATAGTCTTATCCTGGCCTTCCATATGCCAAACTTGGACAAGTTGCATACAGGAGGTCTGGTGCTTGAATAATCCTTAGACTGGGCCATGTGTGAAAGTGTTTGTGAATGGTATCAGGAAACAACTTATCACAGGATCTTTTAACTCAGGTGTTAGCCTGTATGAACAGCTAACCTCCCTCTGATACCAATTGAAAGTGAGGGGATAAGTTGTAAACTACTCTAGAGGGGGGTGAATAGAGTATTTAAATTTTATGAATAACTAGTCAGCTCTCTTCGAGTTTATTTGCGGAATAAAATAATCTGATACTTGAACCCTAAGAGCCTAACACAGTGATGTGCACAAGTGAGAGAGTTAACTGAAATTTCAGTTTAACTCTAAACCTATCACAGCAACTAGCAATCCTAGGTAGTTCTATCACAGCCACAGAAAAGATAATTAAACAAAAACAGCCAGAGAGACACAGGATATATAGTGGTTCCCTCTTAATAGGTACTCCACTCTTCTACCACCCTGGTAGGAATCCACTACAGGTTTTTGCTAAGGTGCCCTGCCACCAATGATCTGATTCAGGTAGATCAAACAGACCCTTTGAGCTTTTGATAAGGATGCTCAACCACAGGTTGTTGATAAGGTGCCCTGTCACCAATGTTCACTTTTGAAGAGGTGTGAAAACTCTTTTACAAAGGGGTTGAGAGGGTTAGATTGTCTTCTCTGTTGTTAATACAGATTAGAGAAGACTTGTGGATTCTCTAAAGAATCAAAGTCTCCCCCTGGCTCAGTGGAAGTCCAGGGAAAGCCTTTGCTTCAGGATGAAGGAGTTTCAGATATACTGAAACTAAATCCTCAGAGATCTGTAGACTGATTTTTATCAGGTCTTCAGATTCTGGAGCACGTGAAGCAGATCTGGAGCTCTTTATGAAGTCTTGAAAACTCTAAGCAGATGCTCAGGAGACTTGAGAAAGAAAGAAATTGCTTTTGACTTTTGCTTCAGGAAAGCTTTTCTTCTTCTTTGTGTGAGATGGTGAAGAGTTGCTCTGGAGATGCTTGAGAGAAAGTTGCACTAAGAAATATCTCTCTGTATCTGTAGCTTCTTATTTTTCTGAGAAAAAATCTCTCTTAAATATGTCTTCTCATTTATCTTTTGGAACGGCTCTATTGATTTGAATTCTCGAGCCCTGCAACAGATTATCTCAAAATAGAATATAGCAATAGGAATAGAATGACCTATTAGCTCTCTGTCAGTCCCAATAAGGAAATAAATGAATAAAAAGAATCTCAGCATAAAGACTTATCATTCTTGGAAATAGCATACACCGCCAATGGCTAGAATACAGCCTGGCAATATATTTTGTATAATAAGACAAAAACGCTTTATCAAAATACGAAATCCCGTAATTTATGCTTAATATATTTGGTAAGTAATTCATTTGAATTTAAGCCATAAATTAGCAAAAACATTCTTCAGAAAATCTTTCTAACCACACGCTAAAACACTTGGAAATAAACCAAGGAATAAAATAAGTGCAAATGTTAAAGGCAGACAGAAATCGTCGAACAGGAGTTCGATGATCATCGACCTAGCTAACAGATCGTCGACTGAAAGCAGAAATCTGTCGAAACAGAAATCGTCGAACGACAATCGTCGACCAGCTCAAGATATCGTCGACTAAAGCAGAAAATCTGTTAACACAGAAATCGTCGAACATCTCATGATGTCGACGACTAAGGCAGAGATCTGTCGAGACAGATATCGTCGAACATCTCATGATGTCGACGATTAAGGCAAAGATCTGTCGAGACAGAAATCGTGAAGCAAGACCACGATCGTCGAACTGCTGATAGCAGATCGTCGACCAACCTTCAGAGCATAATAAGCTTGCTCTGAGATCGTCGACCATCGGTCGACGATAATTGTCTTGACTTCAACGATTCTATAGCCCTGCTATCGTCGACCAATGATCGACGATCGCGAGGCCTCGTTCGACGATGGTCGAACGGAAAAAGCTTTTAACCAAAAATTCATTCTACAACTTCTAATCTAAACTTTAGATCAGATATAAACTACCCTAGGGAGACTAAACAAAGTCTAAACATGATCATATATAGTTATATGGATCAAGAGGGGCTGGAAAGGGATTACATAAGCCAAATCACATCTAGGGTACCAACATACTCATGGTCACTGTGAGTATGGAAATCTCATGGGCAAGAGTGCAAATGCCAATAGGTCACTCTATAGGCAAGCCCATCAAGTTCAAAAGGAATTCTTGGGGTCTGCTGCTCCAGCACCTATACTTAACAGGACTGCTGCCAACAAAGTTGTAAAGGCTGTACCTAAAAGAAGGTTCAATAGATTTGAGTGTTGGTGTTGTGGCAAAGTGGACCACTTTTCCATGGATTGCTGGTTTAACACAAGTGTTAAAAATAAGAGTAGTTTACCTGTCAGAACAGTTGTAGGATTTCAAACTAACAAGGACCTAGGACCCAATAATAATTTGGGTTTTGAGGATGAGTGATTCTTTATTTGATGCAGGTGAATCCAAGTGTCCATACCCCTATATGGTACTTGGATAGTGGGCCACTTTGCCATGGATTGCTGGTTTAACACAAGTGTTAAAACCAAGAGTAGTTTACCTGTCAGAATAGCTATAGGATTTCAAACTAACAAGAACCTAGGACCCAATAATAATTTGGGTTCTAAGGATGAGTGTTTCTTTATTTTATGCAGGTGAATCCAATGGGTCATACCCCTATATGGTACTTGGATAGTGGATGTTCCCTATATGGTACTTTGAGAAAACCTTCTTCAGGCACTGATACCAATTGTTGGGTACACTAAAAAATATGTACCAGATTTAGAGAAGCCTCATCCTACTCAATGATATACATCAATTTGTATTTGATGTATGTTTGAGTTTCATTGTACAGGTGTAAGGTTTGCAAGAAAATTCTCTAAGTACAAGAGTCGACACTTGTGAAGAATTGTGTCGACACCCAGAAGTTGTGTCGACACCAGAAGCAAAGTTGTGTCGACACCCAGAAGTTGTGTCGACACTAGAAGCAAAGTTGTGTCGACACCCAGGCATTTTGTCGACACCTGAAGAAGAGGTTGTGTCGACACCCAGAATTGTGTCGACACCTAAGGCAGGAATTGTGTCGACACCTAAAGCAGAAGTTATGTCGACACCCGGGAGTTATGTCAACACCAGAAGAAAGGCATGTGTCGACACTTAGGAATTGTGTCGACACCTGAAGAAGGTTTGTGTTGACACGCAGGACTTGTGACGACACACACTCAACGCCATCTTACAACAACAGCTATACTGGGTCTGAAGGCTTGTGTCGATAGCTGGACATACACTCAACGCTATTTGTCTGCATCAGCTATGTCAATACCAGAAGCAGTTGTGTCGACACACAGGACTTGTGTCGACACACACTCAACGACAGCTGGACATACACTCAACGTCATCTGTCTGCAGCAGTTATGTCGAGATCAGGAGCAGTTGTGTCAACACACAGGACTTGTGTCAACACATACAAACTGAAGATGTGTTGAGTAGCTGAAGAATGACTATGTCAACACATGGAGTATTGTGTCGACACCAGCAAGACTTGTGTCGACAATTAGTTTATTTGTGTCGACACATATGAAGCAGTTTGTTGTGGTTCATGCTGACTTGTAAAGTCTTTGAGGAATCAACTGTCATGACTGGTGACTCGACAGCTGTCATAACGAACAAGTCTGACACCTTTGTCAGAACTGTCAGAAGGTTGTTACAAACTGGATCAGCCGGTAATCATGAGAAAACTCTATATAAAGGACTGATCCATGACAACCTAAAAAACAATTGATACAGAGATAAAACAAAAATGGATCATCCAAGGGAAGTATTCAACAACAAGAAAAGGGGAGGCCCTTAAGAAGGCAGATTCTGAACAGTCTGCAGAGAAGATTCAGATCTTATTCTGAATTCAAGGAAGGAGCTGACATGAGATCAACTTTTACATCAAGTAAAGTTCAACCTTATTTTGTTCTATCAAAAAGCATTGAAACAGCTAAGTCAGGTTAGATCTGAAGATTCAGTTTATTCAAGAACTGATTAAGAAGCTCACACCTATAGAGTAATCTATCTGGTGATAATTCTGTATCTTTTAAATACTCAATTACTTGTAGGATCTGTTGTTAGATCTGAGTTGTAAGCCTATAATTATAAAAGCTAAGGTAGGGCTGTGTGCCTGAGGTATAGGACTTGTGATAGTCTGAGTTGTAAGCCTAGTGATAAAGGCTGAGGTAGGATTCTTGAAAAGGATCTAAGGTAAGACTTGTGTAAGTCTGAGGTATAGGAAACATCTGGTTCTGAGTTGTAAGATCTTGGATCTGAGAAAGTGGAAGGGAGTTGGGCTGAATCCAGTTCTCTACTGGATAGGCGAAGGGGGAAAGTGGATGTACCTATACCTTGGGGAACCACTTTAAATCTGGTGTTTGCTATGTTGTGATTTATGTTCTGAGAATTGTATGTTCTGTGTTGTGTTATACTAGTTAATTTTGCCTGAATTATAAAAGAAAATTGGAACCTATTCACCCCCCTCCCCCCGCCCCTCTAGGTGTTTAGGCTCTTAAAATAAGTCTTTCAAGTGGTATCAGAGGGAGGCTACTCAAATATTGACCAAACAGTCTGAGTGAATCTCCAAGGCAATTAACAGATTTCAAGAATGGGTTCAAATAAGAATCAAAAGAAGTTTTGATCTATGAAACTACCTATCTGCAGGAAAGAATGCTTTGGCATATGAAAGGAAAGGGTAAGATTGTTTATGGAAGCTTCTGATCCAAGAATCTACATCACTGTACAAGAAGGTCCCTTCATTCCAAAGATGGTATCAGTTCTAGATGCAAATATTAGAACCCCAAAGAGATTTTTTGAAATGACAAAGGATGATATCATCCTGGCAACACTAGATAAAAGAGCACAGAACATTATTGTAAGAGATATAGATGATGCCATATTTCAGAATCTGGTGCATTGTAAAACCTCCAAGGAAATGTGGGACACCCTGATTGTCTACATGGAGGGAACATAAGAAGTTAGAGAGGAGAGGAAGTCTATGTTGAATTAGGAATATGAGAGCTTTAGACAAGCCAAGATTGACAGCATAGCTGAATGTTACAAAAAGTTCTTCAGGATAGTTAATGAGCTGATGACATATGGAAGAGTCTTCATCACATATGAACTGAATGATAAGTTTCTCAGGTCTTTGATAAAGGACTTGGACACAAAGATTTGTGCCATCAGAGAGGTGGTCAAGCTTGTTGATACACCTCCTCCCACGTTATTTGGAAAGCTGCTATCATATGAAATACAGCTCATTGCCAGAAAAGAGGAAGAGAAGAGCAGCAGGTCTAAGTACAAGGATAAGTCAGTTGCCTTCATGGCTTAAGGCACAAGAAAGGGTAGGAGAAAATCTCCTTCTCCACCCAGAAGGAGTGTTGAGGCAGAAGAAGGAATTCCTGACAATAGAACATCAGATAGCAACACCTCTGATGAGGACTTTTCTTCCTTTACAAGGCAGTTCCAAAGATTCATGAAAAAGAAGAAGTGGAGAACCAGACCATCAACATCCTTTTCCAAGGATGAGTATTACAAGAAAAAGAAGACTCCCAAGGAGGACAGGTATGCCTCAAAACCTAGTAAACAAACTAATTCTATGATTATTTATAATTGTTGCAACAGGCCAGGGCATGTCATAGCTGACTGTCCAGACAAGAGGAATGAATCTAAGGACAAGAAGAAGCATCAAGTGAAAGGCAAGAAGGAGAAATCCTTTGTTGCTCAAAAGCAGAAGAGGTGGACAGACTCTTCATCCTCAGGATCAGGAGAAGAAGATGATGCAGAAGTATATGTTGGGATATTCTCAACAGAAGAGGATTCTAGAGAACTAGAATTCCTACAAATGATGGACTCCATAAATGGAGTGAAAGATTATTATTGTAGAGGGATGATGGCTCAGTCAGAAAATGATCAGTGCCAGGATCAGCTTGGTCCAAGCAAGGTATACAGTTCTCCCTCAGCTTCTGATTATTTCACTGGATCAGAATCAGAAGCATCTACATAGAGAGATATGGATGGTTCTGAGTCTGAAGGGGATGTACACCAACTCATTGATGAGTATGGTGGGCTGTTGCAAGCTCTAAAGAGAAGAAGGCTTCTTATCAAGGAGCAGACCAAGGAGATTGAATCTCTTAAGCAGGCAGCATCAGAATCAGCCAAGCTGATTGATTTGAAACTGAAAGAGGTTTCCACACTGAAGAACATAACTGTTATTCAGATTGGCATAATCTCTTTCAAGGAAAATCATTTCAAGCATCTGGAGGCAATACTCCAGAAAGAAAGAGAATTAGTGGCTAAAATCTCTAAGCCAAAATTTATCTTGCCCTTAATAGACAATTTCATTTCTCATAAAAGAAAGACTGGTCTAGGTTTTAAGGAAAGAACTATGGCCACCAATTCTCATGGAAAAGGTAAGGCCCCAGTTCAGCCACTAGCTAAAAAGTCTCCTATCTTCTTTAGGAAAGTGATGCAACCTACAAATAGGTATGATCATGATATTACTCATGGTCACTATGAGTATGGAAATCTCATGGGCAAGGGTGAAAATGCTAATAGGTCACTCTATAGGTAAGCCCATCAGGTTCAAAAGGAATTCTTGGGGTCTGCTGCTCCAGCACCTACACTTAACAGGACTGCTGGCAACAAAGTTGTAAAGGCTGTACCTAAAAGAAGGTATAATAGATTTGAGTGTTGGTGTTGTGGCAAGGTGAGCCACTTTGCCATGAATTGCTGGTTTAACACAAGTGTTAAAACTAAGAGTAATTTACCTGTCAGAATAGATGTAGGATTTCAAACTAACAAGGACCTAGGACCCAATAATAATTTGGGTTCTAAGGATGAGTGATTCTTTATTTGATGCAGGTGAATCCAAGTGACCATACCCTATATGGTACTTGGATAGTGGATGTTCCAGACACATGACTGGAATAAGAAGAATGTTGAGGGACTATGCACCCATAGAGAATGGTCCCAAAGTCATCTTTGGTGGATCAGAAAAAGGAGTCATCAAAGGATTTGGTAACATTTTTAGTGACTCAATTACTATCACTAAAGTGGCTTATGTGAAGGGTATAAAACATAACCTGATTAGCATAAGTCAATTTAGTGATCTAGGTTATGACATCTCTTTCCACAAAGGGGAGTGCCAAATTAAGAGGTCAAGTGATCAAGAGATCATTTTTACTGGCACTAGGAGAGGGAATGTATAATTTCTTAACCTAGATTGTGAGTATAACAACTCACCCATTTGCCTAGTTGCAGGAGAGAAGGCTTCACTATGTGTTAAATGGCACAAGAGGTTAGCTCATCTGAACTGTAATTCTATAGGACTGCTGTTTAGCATGGGTTTAGTGAGAAATGGTCCTCAAGTCAAGTGCATTAAAGAGGGAGTGTGTTCAGCTTGCCAAAAGGGCAAACAGACCAAGTCCTCTTTTCCTGCACTAGATACCAAAGATTCTTTTAGATTTT
Organism: Platanthera zijinensis; assembly: GCA_039513925.1. Classification (NCBI taxonomy): domain Eukaryota; kingdom Viridiplantae; phylum Streptophyta; class Magnoliopsida; order Asparagales; family Orchidaceae; genus Platanthera; species Platanthera zijinensis. The sequence continues at coordinate 143,797,150 of CM077089.1, forward strand.
TATATCTCTTGCATATGAATTTGTTTGGTCCTATGCCAATTCATAGACTTGGTAGGAAAGTATACACACTAGTTATTGTGGATGACTATTCTAGATACACATGGGTTTTCTTCTTGAGGTAGAAATCTGAAACCCCTAGTATTTTCCAGACTTTTGTTAGACAAATTCAGAATGAATTTAACAGTTCAGTGGTCAAAATCAGAAGTGACCATGGAACTAAATTTCAGTCTGAATGTATGACAAAATTCCGTGAAGAATTTGGGATTCATCAAGAGTTCTCCTCACCTAGAACACCTCAGCAAAATAGAATTGCTGAAAGAAAGAATAGAACTCTTATTGAGGCAGGTAGAACACTACTCAGTGACACTACTCTCCCTGAATATTTCTGGGCTGAGGGAGTAAATAATGCTTGTCATGTTCTCAATAGATCATCCATAAATAAGAAACTTAAGTTGACTCCCTATCAGATTTTGAAAGGCAGAAAACCAAACATTTCTTACTTCAGAATCTTTGATAGCAAGTGTTATGTCCTAGTTAATGGTAAGCACTACCAAAAAAAGTTTGCTGCCAAATCCCTAGAAGGGATATTTGTTGGGTACAGTAATAACAGTAGGGCATATAGGATCTACAGCTTGACTACCCAAGTCTTAGAAGAGTCAGTCCATGTTGTTTTTGATGAGTCTAGATTGATTAACAATGAATTGTCTAGTTCTTAAGTTAGTTCTACAGGTCTAACAGACAGGCTGGACAAGATGACCATCAATGATGAAGCTCCTGCTAGGATGGATGAATAAAAGATGCATGTTGTCTAGGGGGAGAACAAGACTCACTGGATGATGAAGACAATGAGGAGCATCAGGTGGAGTAAAATGAAGAAGGCCATGAGGTAGACAAGTTTTCTCTAGCAAGAAGACACCTGAAGGATCATCCAGCTCACTAGATAATTTATGATGCAAGTCAAGGTGTTCTAACAAGGAGCAAAAGCATGAACACAGTTCTATGTTCTATCTTCCTGTCTCAAATATAACCCAAAAAGTTTGAAGAAGTCATGCTAGATACTAACTGGGTTGATGTTATGCAAGAAGAGCTGAATCAATTCAGAAGATGCAAAGTCTGGGAACTGGTTCCTAAACCAAAGGATCACAACATTATAGGAACCAAGTGGATCTACAGAAACAAACTTGATGAGAAAGGCACAATTATCAAGAATAAGGCCAGGCTGGTAGCAAAAGGCTACAGGCAAGAGGAAGGGATTGACTTTGATCAAACCTTTTCCCCAGTAGCAAGGCTGGAGGCTATAAGGATGTTCTTGGCTTATGTTGCCTATCAACGGTTCAAGGTATATTAGATGGATATAAAGTCATCATTTCTGAATGGTGACTTAAAAGAGGAAGTCTATATTGAACAACCCTCAGGTTTTGCAGATTTGCATTATCCTGATTATGTATATAGGCTTAGGAAAGCTCTATATGATTTGAAACAAGCCCCTAGGGCTTGGTATGAGACATTGTCTGCTTTTCTTATTGAGAATAAATTCTCTAGAGGAAAGTTAGACAAAACTCTACTCTTTAGGGAATCTAAAGGCAAGATAATCCTAGTCTAGATATATGTTGATGACATTATCTTTGGATCTACTGAGAATAACCTTTGTAGAAAGTTTGCCAAACTTATGCAAGGGAAGTTTGAGATGAGCAGTATGGGTGAGCTGAAGTTCTTCTTGGGACTTCAAGTAAGACAGACTGATGATGGATTGTCCGTATTCCAGTCTAATTTCACCAAGGAGTTGATTAAGAAATATGGTATGGACTCAGCCTCCACCATGAAAAGTCTAATGGGAACAAGTATGCCTATAGGCAAAGATGAGACAGGGAAACCTGTTGATGAGTCTTTGTATAAAGGTATAATTGGCTCCCTAATCTACTTGACTGCTAGTAGACCTGACATCATGTATGCTACATTTGTCTGTGCTAGGTATCAAGCTTGCCCAAAGGAAACTCATTATACTGCAGTTAAGAGAATTTTGAGATATCTTAAGGGCACACCTAATCTAGGTCTTTGGTACCCTAAGAATAGATATTTCATACTAAGAGGTTTCTCAGATGCAGACTTTGCAGGATGCAAAGAAGACAGGAAGAGTACTACAGGAACCTGTCAATTCCTAGGTGGAGGGCTGGTGTCTTGGTGCTGCAAGAAGCAGACCAGTGTAGCTATATCAACAGCTGAGTCTAAATATGTAGTTGCAGGTAGTTGCTGTGCACAATTATTATGGATAAAGCACCAACTTGAAGATTATAACATCAAGGTAAGTAGAATTCCACTATTTTGTGATTCAACTAGTGTTATTTTTATTGCTAAGAATCCTGTATCACACAGTAGAACCAAGCATATAGAAATTAAGTTTCATTTCATAAGAGAACATGTGGAAAAGGAAGATATTAGTCTAGAATTTGTAAACACAAATAATCAAATTGCTGATATTTTTACAAAACCTCTGGATGAAACTAAATTCAATTATTTTAAATTTTAATTAGGTATGTTGAACCTAGAATAGGTCAGCTCAAGTATTCCTATGTAGAATATGTCAGTACAAAATTTCTCTGGAAATTTTTCTAAGTACCAAGTTTGTGTCGACACAAGAAGACTTTGTGTCGACACACTCAGTATGTTATGTCAACAAAGAAAAAGGATGTGTCGACACAGAAATAGTATTTGTGTCGACAGAAGAATAGGTGTCGACCCAACTCTATCGAGACTTTAAGTTAGCTGATTTTTGTGTCGACACACAAAAATCAAAGTCGACACTCTGTGTCGAGACTTAACCAGTCCATGTCGACACTGACATTAGTATGTAGACACATAGACATGTCGACTAAACCTAAGTATTGTCGAGACCTAGTGTTATTACTAAGGCGTGTCTTTTGAACTCCCCTTTACACCAAGACTATAAATAGGTGAAGCCAAAATCTGGTCGACTACGCTCTCTAAATTCTTGGCTCTACACCTTGTGTCGACAAAGATGATCTCTTCTTTTCACTTCCATCTCTCTCTCCCAACAATGGCACCTCATCGGGATGACAAAGTGAACGAAGGGTATGAGCTAGTTCGTGGTGGTTTCACGACAACATCACCAGAAATTATGGGTGTAATTACCTTAATTTCAGAAAATGGGTTGGAGTTCTTGGTCTTAGAACCGACGAAGATTTGGAAGAAGGAAGTCAAGGAATTTTATTCATCTGCAACTATGGACATAGATGGAAAGAAGATCAAAGCCACAGTACAGGATTCTAGAGTAAAAATTACACTGAAGACGATCAGGAAATCACTCCAACTTCCTAAGGTTAAGGATGATGAGGACGTCATTCCATCCATGATAAAAGATGCCTTAAGCTGGTGCGGGCTAAACCCTAATACCAAGGTTGGATCATCCATCACCAGGAAAGGGATGAATTTGCAAGGGAAGTTCCTGTCAGAGATAGTAGGCAAGGTAATCCTGTGCAAAATAGGTGGACATGATAGAATTTCGGCCTCTATGTTCCATCTAATGACAAGAATAACTTTCAAGTTAAAAACAGATTGGGCATCAATAGTGTTTGACAAAATACAAGAAAGTATAAAGAAACCAAATCTGGGAAGGATTCTGAGTTTATATTTATCTTCAGTAATACCAGATGTTATGAGCTAACTTCCAGGAAAAAAATCAACCATATGAGGAGAATGGACACCAGAATTCTGTCTAGATGGGATAGAGTATTAACCAAGGAGGTTTCTACTCCTCAAAAATAGACCAAGAAAGAAAAGAAGAAGAAGGAAGTTGTTCAGCAAATAGAATCCTCTAGTGATTCTGAAGAGGAAGTGGTCTTCAGTTCAGATGAAGACAGACAACAAAAGGATGCTCAAGATCAAGTTGAGAGCAGTGTGCTCCCAGAGCAACAGATAGTCACTACTCTAGGGGGAGAAAATCCTGAACTAGCAGCACAAGATACTATACTTTCTGAGCTGCCTGCTCAAGGGGGAGCAATTAATGTAGTTACTCTAGAGAGTGAGCTTGCAGCTGATACAGTAATGGATATTGTATCAGATATCAATAAATAAGCACTGCTAAATGTGGAGAAAGAGGCACAAGATGTGCAGTTGAAAGATACTGCTCAGGATGAGCAAGGAAGTATCTCCTTTCTAGAGAGGTCCATGGACAAAGACCTGGATGTCCAGGGAGAACCTTTTGTATTCCAAACTAATCTTGTTCCTCCTATACAGATGTAGCAAGATTTCACCATGGAAGAGCTATTCTCTGATTTTCCAGCTGCAAGGACTGAGGGGGAGCAATCACAGATTGAAAAGGAACTGCCAAGGACTAAGGGGGAGGAGCTGCTAAATGCCCCATCTAATAAGGAAACTGTTGATATAGAAAGCTCATCACAACCCTCTGATGATGAGAAAGCCTCTATGGCTAAGAAGAGGAAGCTAGTTGCAATTAAGAAAAGGAGCTCAGGCTACAAGAAATCCTTGCAATCACTCACTCAACCATCTGCTCCAAGCATGGATTTTAATTCATTACTGGTCCAACTGCAAGTTAAATTGGATGAGCAAAGGCAGTCTTTAGAAAAATATGTGGATGAGTCAAATAAAGAACTGCAGTTTCAGCTGGCTCAGGACATAAAGTTAATCATATTTGAAGTCAATCTGCATAAGAAAGAGATGACAGATTGCTTCCATAAGGGAGGCAATGTTGTAGTATATTTGGCTGAGCAATAAAAGCTTATAAAGACTGAGAATGAGGACATTTCCACCAAGCAAGGATATGTTTTAGAAAATCAATTCAAGCCCAATAAAAATCTCAAAGACTTCCATGAAGAAATACTGAGTCTGGAGTGCAACCTGCTAATATTGAAGGAGATCAGCCTGAAGTTGCACATGTTATTTACCCTCCTGCTGACTTTGACATGGTTCAACAAGAAGTGCAGACAATGTATAGTCCTTCACAGGAGGCATCAAAGGTGATTATTGAAAAAGTAGAAATTTCAGAGGCTGCCAAGCAAGCTCAAAATGAGGCACAATTATCCAAGAAAAGGTTTAGAGAACAAGCTGAGTTGAAGCCAGATTTTGAGCAATGGAGCCCTACTTCCAAGAATATCATTTTGACTGCCTGAAAGGCTGTAAAGGATAAAACCCATGACATAGGTAAATGGTATTCTGAGCAAGAATGGAACAAATATCAAGCCAGGCAAGAAGCCATTCTTCAGTTCAGAAGGAGTGCAAAAGTTGGGAAGTTAACTGCTAATGCTCTAGAGCCTAGCAGGTACTTCCCTAAGCCCTTTCACTATTTTGAAAGGCAAAGGATAAAGGCTAAAGAACAGAAGAAAAAGGATCTCAAAGGGAAGAAACCTGCTGATGATACAGACCCTACTTTGCAGGCAAAGATTCAATCTGGAAAAGGCATTGTAATTAAGGAGCCTAGTCAATCATAGGTTAGATAGGCTTATATATAGAACAATGTAACTTTTTGCTTTTTGTTCTAAGGAAAAAACATGTAAACCCGGAATTTTCTGATTAATAAATAAAATCAGCTTCACTATTGATTTTAGTTGTTTACATTATTTATATGTTATCTTGCACTGAAATGTATGTACATCTATTTTTATGTGCTTTATTATAAGTGATGTATATCTTTGACTAAGGGTTATGACTTCTCTAAATAGGGGGAGATTATTGGGTACACTAAAAAATATGTACCAGATTTGGAGAAGCTTCATCTTACTCAATGATATACATCAATTTGTATTTGATGTATGTTTGAGTTTCATTATGCAGGTGTAAGGTTTGCAAGAAAATTCTCTAAGTACAAGTGTCGATACTTGTGAAAAATTGTGTCGACACCCAGAAGTAGTGTCGACACCAGAAGCAAAGTTGTGTCGACACCCAGAAGTTTTGTCGATACTAGAAGCAAAGCTGTGTCGACACCCAGGCATTGTGTCGACACCCAGGCATTGTGTCGACACCCAGGCATTGTGTCGACACCTGAAGAAGAGGTTGTGTCGACACCCAGAATTGGGTCGACACCTAAGGCAGGAATTGTGTCGACACCTAAAGCAGAAACTGTGTCGACACCCAGGAGTTATGTCGACACCAAAAAAAGGCATGTGTCGACACTCAGTAATTGTGTCGACACCTGAAGAAGGTTTGTGTTGATACACAGGACTTGTGTAGACAAACACTCAACGCCATCTTACAACAACAACTATACTGGGTCTGAAGGATTGTGTTGACAGTTAGACATACACTCAACGCCATTTGTCTGCATCAGCTATGTCAAGACCAGAAGCAGTTGTGTCGACACACAGGACTTGTGTCGACACACACTCAACGACAGCTGGATATACACTCAATGCCATCTGTCTGCAGCAGTTATGTCAAGACCAGGAGCAGTTGTGTCGACACACAAGACTTGTGTCGACACACAGGATTTGTGTCGACACATTCAAACAGAAGATGTGTCAAGTAGCTGAAGAATGACTATGTTAACACATGGAGTGTTGTGTCGACACCACCAAGACTTGTGTCGACACTTAGTCTATTTGTGTCGACACATATGAAGTAGTTTGATGAGTGGTTCACGCTGACTTGTAAAGTCTTTGAGGAATCAACTGTCATGACTAGTGTCTCGACAGCTATCATAACCAACAGGTCTGACATTTTTGTCAGAACTGTCAGAAGGTTGTTACAAACCGGATCAGTCAGTAATCATGAGAAAACTCAATATAAAGGACTGATCTGTGACAACCTAAAAAACAACTGTTATAGAGATAAAAAAAAGTGGATCATCCAAGAGAAGTATTCAACAACAAGAAAAGGGGAGACCCTTAAGAAGAAAGATTATAAGCAGTCTGCAGAGAAGATTCAGATCTTATTCTGAATTCAAGGAAAGAGCTGACAGGAGATCAACTTCTGAACAGTCTACAGCTTCTTCTTTAGGTGTCGACACAACTCCTGCCTTAGGTGTCGACACAATTCTGGGTGTCGACACAACCTCTTCTTCAAGTGTCGACACAATGCCTGGGTGTCGACACAATGCCTGGGTGTCAACACAGCTTTGCTTCTAGTGTCGACACAACTTCTGGGTGTCAACACAACTTTGCCTCTGGTGTCGACACAACTTCTGGGTGTTGACACAATTCTTCACAAGTGTCGACACTTGTACTTAGAGAATTTTCTTGCAAACCTTACACCTGCATAATGAAACTCAAACATACATCAAATACAAATTGATGTATATCATTTTGTAAGATGAGGCTTCTCCAAATATGGTATATATTTTTCAGTTTAGTTAGCATGTTGTTAAAAGCTACTTGGATTACTACTACTAGAGCTATCTCTAGGGGTGATATGTGTTATTTCTCTTGCAATCATGTCGCGGAGAGTATTAATAAATCTTTTTTTTGTCAGCTACTTCTCTGGATAAATTTCTATATGCTGGATGCAATATTTTTCGGCTTTGCTCTAAATATTCTAAAATTCTTAGATAACGCCTATTTTCTATGTATAATATGCAAAGTCTTTCGTTATCATCCTTTAATTACTTTGGAGGATGCGAGATAGTTTGTTTGCTAGTTTATTACCAATACATTTGATGTGCTCAAATAACACTCTGTAATTTTGATTTAATGTGGTCTATGAAATTGGTCCATCGTTTGTAGTTGATTTATCGTCCTTTAATTACTTTGGAGGATGTGCTTAAATAACACTTTGTACTTAGCTGATTTAATGTGGTCTATGTATGATGTATATCATTGGTCTATACTTTGGCAATTAAGTCCTGCAAACTTATCACTCAAACAAGATATCAAATACAACTTAATTCATCTTAGTTTAAGGGTGACTTCATACAAATCTAGGTTATTGTGGATACAATATCCAACAAGAAGAAACAGTGGAGAGGCAAAGATGCCTTGTTCAGAAGATCACGTCATGATGGTGATCGTCACAAGAAAGGCTCAAGTAGCCAAGACAGGTATTACTCAAAATAAAACAAACATATTTCTTCTGACATTATTTATTGTTACTGCAATAAGCCAGGACATGTCATAGTTGATTGCCCTCACAAGAAGAAGGAGGGTGGAAGAAAAGAGGATAAGAAATTTTCTTATAATAAGAAGAAAACTGAAAGAAGCCTGGTAGCCAAGAAGGCCAAGACTCTCAGCGACACAGACTCATCTGAGTCTAGTGATGAAGAGGAATCCTACTTTAGGCTCATGGCACATACAGTTGAAGAAGAAGAACCCCAGTTCACTGGGTAGGTAAAATCTCACACTCTCTCGGAATCAAATGCTTCTGACCATGATCATGAGGACTGTTTGTCTGATGAGGAATCTGATCTTATGACTCAATACCAAAGAGTTAATTAAGGCTTACGACAAATGTCGAAGAGTCGCAAGAAATCAAGCTAAGGAGATTAAATGTCTTAAGGCTGAGGAGAGCAATCTGAGGGAGTAATTCATAATGATACACTCACTCAGAAAGGAATTCCATGACACGATGGAAGAATATAATAAAGCTCTCGAGCACCTAAACCTGAAGGAGAAAATCATTCAAAAGTTGGAAGAACAACTTGCTGCTGAAAAGAAACTTGTTAAAAGTTTCTCCAAGCCCAAGACAGTCCTTCCACTTATGGTTGAATTCTCTGCTCAGAGTAAAGGAGCTGGCTTAGTCCATGTGGCTACCCCTAGTAAATCCTCTAGGAGAATAAAGCCTGAAGAAGAAATAAGGCTACCAAGAAAGCTTTAGCCAAGGAGAAGGTGAAAGCTCCTCAAGACCAAACTTCATTTAAAAAGGTTATCTTTCCTACAAACGAGTTTGATCTTGAAACATCTTACGGTCACTTTGCTAGGCCTACTTAGTAGAGCCCAAGTCTCGGTACCAAGGATGGACCCGTCCCCAGAACTTTGGTGAAAGTGTCTTCAAGACACCTTATGAGGAGATCACTCTTCAGAGCTATGCCCCTTATAGTCATGATCATAACATCAAGAAATCTCCAAAAACAAAACCCGTTGTGGAAAAGCCACTCAAGGAGAAGAAGTCATATGAGTGCCATCACTACGAAGCTTCTACCTCCAAGTCTACTACCCTTGCTAAACCACACTCTCAAAAGGTCAAGCAGGAGAACTCTAGGCAAAGATACAACAGGTTTGACTGTTGGTATTGTGGTAAAGTTGGTCACTTTACTATAGATTGCTGGTTTAACCCCAGATATTATGTAACTCCTCAAGTTAATAATTTGAGAAAGACCACTCATAATGTTAACACACGTAGAGGGAGAATGCTAACTAGAGATCAAGGACCCAAACAAGTTTGAGTTCCTAAGGCAAATTGATTCTACTTTTGCAGGTATGTCCAAAGACCACCAAGAATCCTATCTGGTATTTGGACAGTGGATGCTCTCGGCATATGACCGGGACTAGAAGCCTACTCCAGAATTATTCTCCAGACATGAACGGGCTAAAGGTCATCTTTATAGGTCTGATAGAGGAATTACAAAAGGCTACGGTATGATAACTAATGGTAGTGTATCCTTCTCAGATGTGGCTTATGTTGAAGGATTGGAACACTATCTTATAAGCATAAGCCAGCTCTGTGATAAAGGATACCTAGTAGAATTTCATGCAAACAAGTGTTTGATAAAATCGGTCGATAACTTAGAAATGATTCTAGCAGACACCCGTAGTAGGAATTTGCATAGACTCTTCTAAGCCAGTGTACTTTTTGGCAAAAGATAGTATTTCTTTTGGTGACCAATGGCACAAGATATTAGCACATATAAATTTCAAAACTATTAATAAATTGTTTTCTCTTAATTTAGTACATGATGCACCCAACGTTAAGTGCATTCAAGATAGACCTTGTCACGCATGTGTAAAAGGCAAGCAAATAAGGGCTACTTTTAAAAGAATTAATGGCAAAGTCCCTAATAGTTGTTTACACCTACTTCATATGGACCTGTTCGGTCCACTGCAAATTAGAAGTTTGAGAGGTAAGGATTATACATTGGTTATTGTTGATGATTACTCTCTCTTTGCATGGGTGTTATTTCTAAAACACAAGTCAGATACTTTTGATATCTTTACTAATTTTGTCAGGCAAATTCAGAACAATTATAAAGAACAAGGCCAGACTCGTCGCCAAGGGATACAGACAAGAAGAAGGAACTGACTTCAATCAGACGTATGCTCCAGTGGCAAAGCTGGAGGCAATCAGGTTGTTCCTAGCATATGCAGCACTTAAGGGCTTCTCTGTCTATCAGATGGACGTAAAGTCGGCCTTCCTTAATGATGACATAAAGGAAAAAGTGTATGTGGAACAACCTCGAGGTTTTGTTGATTCTAACCATCCTGAGCATGTTTATCTTTTATTTAAAGCTTTATATGGTTTGAAATAAGCTCCTCGAGCTTGGTATGAGGCATTGTCTAACTTTCTTTTTGAGAACAAGTTCACAAGAGGAAAGATAGATAAGATATTATTTCTTAGGGAAATAAAAGAAAAGATTTTACTAGTGCAAATCTATGTCGATGACATCATATTTGGCTCTATTGACGACAACCTTTGCAAAAAGTTTTCCAAACTTATGCAAGGAAGTTTGAAATGAGCTGTATGAGAGAGCTGAAGTATTTCTTAGGACTTCAGGTGAAATAATCTGAAGATGCAATTTTCATTTCTCAGACAAAATTCACCAAGGAGTTAATTAAGAAATTTAGAATGGATAACACAACCTCTATGAGGAGTCCAATGGGTTCAGCTATGTCTCTGGACAAGGATGAGAAAAGGAAACCTTTTGATGAAACCAAGTACAGAAGCATAATTGGATCATGCTCTATATTACTTCTAGTAGACCGGACATAATGTTTTCAATATGTGTGTGTGCTAGATTTCAAGTGAACTCTAAGGAATCTCACTATGCTGCTGCAAAGCGGATTTTGAGATACCTTAAAGGTACACCAAATCTTGGCTTATGGTACCCAAGAAGTAATGATAGCAAACTGATAGCTTTCTCAGATGCAGATTTTGCAGGAAGTAAAGATGACAGGAAAAGCACTTCCGGGACTTGTCAATTCCTAGGAAGAAGGCTTATCTCCTGGAGCAGCAAGAAGCAGAATTGTGTCACAATTTCAACAGCTGAGTCAGAATATATTTCTGCAGGCAGTTGTTGTGCACAACTGCTATAGATAACGAACCAATTTGAAGACTATAATATAAAGTTCAAGAACATTCTGATGTTTTGAAACTCCTCCAGTGAAATTGCAATCGCCAACAACCCAGTCTCTCACAGCAGGACAAAGTACATAGAGATGAGGTACCATTTTATCAGGGATCATGTGGAGCATGGAGACATCAACCTCAAGTATGTTCCAACTAATAAGCAGGTTGCAGACATTTTCATGAAGCCACTGGATGAGGCCAAGTTCTCGTTCTTTAAAACAGAACTTGGCATGCTCAATAAGGAAGAATGAAGAAAAAAGGTCTCAAGCAAAGTTCAAGATCGAGTTACACTTCAAAATTAAAGAAAATTTTATCTCTGGACTTCACTTCTCTAGAAGATACTTATTACTTGAGTACTCAGATATCTACTCGAGAGCCACAGTTGAGTCCCGAGAAATGTTACTCGAGTACCTATTTGTTTCTCGAGAACTTAAGATTTGCTTCTCGAGAAATAAGATCTCTACTCGAGAACATTCTCTTTTACTTGAGAACTTTTGTGCCTCCTCTCGAGAAATAACCTGTGTCTCGAGAAATATGATGCCGATTTTCTTTCTCAAGTTCAAAGTTTTGATATTGGCACCCGGGCACTCCTACCACCATATTTAAGTTATTTTAATATTATTATTTCCTTAATCATCATGATTTACGATTTATATAAATAGATTAAGTCCTAAAAAAGCCCCAAATCAAGAATCTCAAAACTTTTCTCGAGAACAAGAAACCTTTTGTCTTCTCTGTCATCGTCGTTCCCCTGCCACTGTTTCAGTTTTTCTCTCAGAAGGCCAGATACTTTTTTATCTATCTTGATCGATGGCTCCTCCATCGAAAGTTGGCATTGGCAGTGAGTTAGTTTCCACAGGGATTGTCGAACTCTCTGACGATTTTCGAAATATTCTATTGCTGCTAGAAGCCGCCAGATTGTCTTTTGTTTTGGATCATCTGTGCAAGAGTCTACTTCCTGAAGTCGAGGAATTCTTCCAGAATGCCAAATTAAAGATAAATGGAAAGATTCTCAAAAGTAAGGTTCGTGAAATCAAGATCAAGCTGACCACCCTAATCGTCTCCAAGCTCCTTCAGCTGCCTATCATTGATGAGGAAGATGACCTAGCTGTCGACGATTATGATCGCGCCTGTAGATTTTGTGGTGTCTCCGTTGGTGTGTGCGCTATTTGCCGCCCTAATCTCAATACAGAGAGCAAGTTACTTGTGGATATTCTCAGAAAAATCCATTTGTGCCGCACCAGTTCGATCAGCTTCATCACTATTAATTTCTTTGATATGATGACAACAGTTATTTGCAGGAAGAAATTTCAGTGGGGTATGATGATTTTTGACAAAATCAAAGACAGTGTCAAGGCACCGAACTTTGGCAGAATTGTTTCTCTCCTCCTTCATGAGCTCCAGCCAGACACTTTTGATCTTTCTAAAGGTATTTCTTTACATTATATGAAGAAAGTCTCCATTTCTTCCATTTAAAGATGGGAACTCGAGATTCAGAGCCCTGTCCAAACTGCCAAATCCCATGATCTCCAAATGGATGAGGATAGGACTTCATCTTCCCCTTTACATCAAGTAGCTGGCACATCAAGTGCAGTTGCTGAGGGAGAGCCTGCTCCTGCAATCCCAGAGATAAGTCAGTCTTCTCTTCCATCAGATGTTGCTCCTCTTGTTGTTATATCTTCAAAAATTTCTGCTCCTGCTGAAGAAATGCTTACTGATGACCAAGTAAATGATCAAGTTCTATCTACAGAAGATGACATCACCAGAATGATAGAGGAACTTACCTCTAAAGAACATCCCTTCCCTCTTCCTGAAGATAAATCTTCTCAACCAGAACCATCTCAACCAAATCCTTCTGAACCATATTCTTCTCACCTACAGTCTCCTATTGAGGATGTACAAGATGAGGAGACAGTTTCAATCCATGATGCTGCAACATTATCTCCAAAACCAGTTGAACCACTCCTCAGAAGCCTAGACTTCTCCCTCCCTACTATTATTAGTAAGGAAGGAGACGTCATGACTCATACCATCAGAGGCCAGAGCTTAGTAATCATTGAAGAAATAGTTCCCTGGACAGCTCCTATCCTACCTCTGCCACCTCCTCCAGCTGTAGCACCTACTGAAGATACTCTTCTGGGTAAGATAGAGTTTATGTTATCCCAGCAAATAACATATTTTTTCGACTCTCTTAAAGTTGTCACTGACAAAATGTGTGCTCTAGACAAAGAGATAAACATAGGATTTGCTGAAATTCAGCACAATATTGATTCCCTCAAACACCTATTCCAAATAGGTGGAAAAGCCTTAGATCACACAATCACTAGCATTGGTCAAGTCATGGACCAATCAGTCACTTTGGAAAATAATTAGATTCTATTGGAAAAGAATGTTGAAGGGCACAACTTTAAGACATGTGAAGAAGTTGAAAAGTTCAAAGAGGAGGCCATAAGCACCCTATCTATAGAAGTCAGAAAGGGGGAGAAATTAGTCAAGGAATATCTAGAAAAGTCTGATGGAAACATGAAGACTCTTTGGGAAGAAAAATTGAAAGATATGAATGCAATAGTACATGCACATATTCATGAGGTAAAACTTCACACATATGATACAGCAGTTTGGATGCACAACCAAATTTTCCCTGAATTTCAAGTAGATCCAAATGCTGCTCCTCCTCCTCATCTTAATCCTATTGCTCAGCAACCTTCTGCCCAGATGCCCTCATTCTCTCCTAATCCTGAAAATTTTGAAGCCCCTCCTGCAGAATATTCTCAAGTTTTGTCAGATCAAGGAATGCCTCAGATTCCTCCTCCAGAAATTACAGCTCATAAGAAAAGAAAGTATGATGATGGTGCTTCTACAAGCAGATCCACACTTATGCTAGAACATGCTGTAAGAGAATTTGCTGAAATATGGAGCCCAACCTCCAAGTCACTAATTCTTGATACTCTAAAACTTATTGTTGATTTTAATGAAAATAGAAATGATTATTACAGCTCCCATGAATGAGACTTATATGAGAAATCTATTACCAAGAGGAGATTATATGACAGAGCGTAGGACAAGAAGAACCCCAAGGCTCCTCCCAAACCTGCTAAGTATTATCCTACACCATACAGTTATTAGAAGAGGCAGTAAGAGAAGAAAGAGAGGCAGCAACAGCAGCAGAGCAAGTAGAAATTGTAGATGATCAGTAGATTACTTTATGAGATTTTGTGGAATTGGATTCTTCTTGGACAATATCTATAAATATAAATCTTTTAATTTTGATGATCTGATTTTTCTATAACATAGCATTTCCCATTATTACTTTGTTTACTAGTTATTTTATTTATTTATCTTGATGTAATTCACCTTAGTGTAGAGGGTTCTGATTTCTATAAATAGGGGGAGATTGTTGGGTATTGTATCTACAATAACCTAGATTTGTATGAAGTCACCCTTGAACTAAGATGAATTAAGTTTGTATTTGATACTCTTTTCAAGTTAAGTGCTTGTAGGTCATAATTTTCAAGTGTAGACCAGTGTCAGTCTACAATGAGTCACCAAACATAGGACTATACAATATAATCTCTCATTATGTGATCCATAGTGTTGACTCATGTGTAGCCTCTCTATTGAGACACACTTCATATTCATAGTACTAAAGTTATGGGAGAAAGACTAGTTGCTGAATCCATTGAAGAAAATTATTTTTCAGAATGATAAAAATTTTCTAAGTGTTTTACTCGAGAAAGACTTACTTGTACTCGAGTAGAATTGAAGTCATTTCTCAAGTTACCTCTGCCAAGTTTTCAAGTAGCAAAAGTTGTTCTTGAGATGGCATAGTCTAGTTCTCGAGAAAGCCTTGCAATACTCGAGTAAGACTTGTCTCTTTATCGAGTTAACTCTTAACTTAGCTCAGAATTTTTCTAAGTCTTTTTCTCGAGAAGGCCAATGCTATTTCTCGAGAAGGCCTAAGATAGTTCTCGAGAAGGCCGAAGTATTTCTCGAGAACCAGATGTTCATTCTCGAGTGATAGAATCATTCCTCTCGAGTTGGCTACTTATTCTCGAGTAACAGAACTTATTTCTCGAGAAAAGTCTTTTATTTCTCGAGAAACCAGAATTATTTTTCTCTACTTTCCTTAAGTAATTCTTCTCGAGAAACAGATATCTCTTCTCGAGAAACAGATATCTCTTCTCGAGTAATACTTATCTCTCTCGAGAACTAGAAGTCAGAATTCTGAATTTTCGCTAAGTGTCAGACGGATTCAATTTCAAATGTAATTAATTCTTAATTTGTCCACATGGATGGTAATTAATGTAATCAGACCGTTAGGTTAAGCCTATAAAAGGTCTTGTCAGAATCGACAAACCCTAAGAAGATTATCACAGATTTCTGAATCATTCTCAAACTTCCAAATCGGGAACGCCGCCGACTAGACATGTTCTTCATCACCGAACTTCTCAATCTCAAAGATTCAGACAAGAAGGATTATTTCGTTCAAGCTTTTTTTCTTCTGCAAATCATCTCCTTGATCGTGGTGATCTTAAGTTCTCAGATCCAAGTAATCTCTATATTCTTCCTCGATTTCTCTGACAGCGCTTTTCGATTTCTCAAGAAGGAAGAAGCCGAGATTTCTCCAGATCTGTGAAGAAAGTTGTATTTTCTACTGTATAGCATTTATTCTTGTAGGAGAATTTTTCTCCGAGTTGTAGGAGCTTTGTTCTCAAAGATTTTTATAGGAGTGTTTTGACTTTGAGTTACCGGGGCGTTGCTCCGAGTTATAGGATTATTTTTCAATCCTAGCTAATAGTGAAGTAGCCGAGTCTAGCGTGTAGCTAGATCGGTGAGGTGGAGAGTGGGCGTACCCAAGGTTGGGGAACCACTATAAATCTTATGTTTTCTGTGGCTTGCTTGTTTATTTTTTGTGCTCCGTCGTTACAAGTTTTTATTCCGCAAAAAGACGCAAACCTCTCATATTCACCCCCTCTAGGTGATTTAGGTAGACAACTAAAAACATCACGGATATTGTGAAAGACTTTGTTTCAAGAGCCTAAACACCTAGAGGGGGGTGAATAGGTTCTAATCTTTTAAAGTCCTTTTTAGGAAAACAGTTAGATAATTATTCAACACAGATTAATCAAATCACATAACATAAACACATCACAGCAAACACCAGATCTATAGTGGTTCCCCAGGATATGGGTACATCCACTTTCCCCCTTCACCTATCCAGTAGATAACTGGATTCAGCCTAACTTCCTTCCACTGGCTCAGATCCGCAGATCTTACAATCTTAGAACCAAAATGGTTCCTACAGCTCAGATTTAACAACTCCTACCTCAGATTCTTCCCCAGAATCCTACCTCAGGCCTCAGCCCTACCTCAGCCTTTATAACTAGGCTTACAACTCAGACTTTCCACAAGTCCTACACCTCAGGCTAACATCCCTACCTCAGCCTTTATAATTTCAGGCTTACGAATCAGATCTGATAATAGATCTTACAAGAAATAGAATGTAATAAGAAATAAACAAATTCACCAGCTAGATTCCTCTGTTGGTGTAGCCTTCTTGATCAGTTCTTGACTGAACTGATCCTTCTGATCCAGCCTGACTTAGCTTCTCAAAGCTTCTTCATAGAATAAAATAAGGTGGATCTTCTTGCTGTTGAAGTTGATCTTCAGTCAGCTTCTTCCTTAAATTCAGATTGGAATCTGAATCTTTCTTGGAGAATAATTCTGAATCTATTTCTCTTCACAAAATTCTCTTTTTCCTTTTTTTCAACTGTTTCTGTAGTTTCTGATCTGTCTCTTATATAGAGTTTGCTTCATGGTTACCGGCTGATCTGGTTTCTAACAAACTACTAACAGATCTATCAGAGGTGTCAGACCGGTTTGATATGACAGTTGTCAAGTCACCAAACATGTCAGTAGATTCGTTAGAGTCATTCCAACTCGGTACAAATCACTCAGCAGGCTGCTTCATATGTGTCGACACATATTGGCCAAGTGTCGACACAATACTCCAAGTGTCGACACAGACATACTTCTACTTCTCGACACATCTTCTGTTGAATGTGTCGACATAAGTCTTGTGTATCGACACAAATGCTTCCGGTGTCGATACAGCTATTGCTGGCAGATGGCGTTGAGTATGTGTCGACACAAGTCCTGTGTGTCGATACAGCTGCTTCTGGTCTCGACATAGCTATTGTCAACAGACGGCATTGAATGAATGTCGATAGTGTTGAAAGTATCCAGACGGCATTGAGTTTGTGTCGACAATATTACTTCTGGTGTCGACATAACTCCTGGCTCAGGTGTCGACATAATTCTGAGTGTCGACACAGCTTCTTCAGAAGTGTCGACTTAGCTTGAGTGTCAACACAACTTATTCATAAGAGTCGACACAACTTGAGTGTCGACACAACACCTTCATAAGTGTCGACACAACTTCAGAGTGTCAACACAAGTTCTTCATAAGTGTCGACACAGCTTCTGGGTGTCGACACAGCTTCTTCACAAGTGTCGACACTTGTACTTAGAAAATTTTCTTCAAATGCTTAAACCTGCACAATGTAACTCAAACATCTATTAAATACAAATTGATGCATATCATTGACTAAGATGAGGCTTCTCCAAATATGGTACACATTTTCCAATGTACCCAACAATCTCCCCCTATTTGGAGAAGTCATAACCCTTAGTCAAAGACATACATCTCTCATAATAAAATAAAAATAGATGAACATTCAATTTACAGCAGGTAAACACATAATCATTGTAAACAACAAAGAAATTAAAACTACACTGATTTCATTAAATTTTTAGAAAGAAAAAAAACAATATCATGTTTACAAGGATTTCTTTCTAGATCAAAACACAAAATGTTACATTGTTCTAATACATAAGCCTATCTATCCTGTTATTGACTAGGCTCCTTAATGGCAATTCCTTTGCTAGTCTTGATATTTGCCATTACAGAAGGTTCAGCTTCTTCAGCAGGCTTCTTCCCTTTCAGGGCTTTCTTATTTAGTTCTTCAGCCATAATTTTCTGTCTTTCAAAATAGTGGAATGGCTTTGGGAAGTACTTGCTTGGATCTTGAGCATTAGCAGGTAGCTTCCCAGTCTTAGCTCTTCTTCTATGTTGAATAATGGCTTCTTGTCCAGCTTAGTATTTATTCTATTCCTGTTATGAATACCATTTACCCCTGTCATGGGCTTTATCCTTTACAGCTTTCCAAGCAGTAAGTATAATGTTTCTAGAAGTTGGGCTCCACTGCTCAAAGTCTGGCTTCAGCTCAGCCTGCTCTCTGAATCTCTTCTTGGATAGTTGAGCTTCCTTCTGAGCTTCTAAGGCAGCTTCTGACATCTCTACTTTTTCCATAATTACATTTTGTGCCTCTTGTGGAGGACTATACATTTTCTGCACTTCTTCTTGAATCATTTCAAAGTCTGCTAGGGGGTAGATCACCTGTGCAACTTCAGGCTGATCTCCTTCAAGATAGTTAGGTTGTATCCTAGATTCTGCTAGATTATCATCATCACAAAGAGGATGATATCCAAGAGTGGCTCTGATGTTATTGGAAATCCATTTAGTATGGTCAGAGCTAGCTTTGACTAGTAATCTCTCCCCCTTTATGACTTCTCTTTCAATATGACTTCTCAAATCATCCTTTTGAAACCTGACCTGATTAACAACATGGTCGGTTCCTTCCTTAAAGTAATCTCTGAATTTTATCAAGAAATCAGATATATCCTTTTGAGAAGCCTGAAAGGTGGCCTGAACCGCAGCTATATCTTCCTTGATTTGCTTTGAAACTTCATCTTTCACAGCAGTTGATAAATCATTTATCTTTGACAGTATAGCAAAGTGTGAATCTTTAAGATTGTCATTCATTCTTATCTGATTTTCAAGTACATATCCTTGCTTTACTTCAAGTTCATCCACTTTAACTTTGATAGCTTATTGTTGCTTGGCCAGGAACACCATAGCATTACCTCCTTTATGGAAGCAATCTGTCATCTCCTTCTTATTTTGATTTACTTCAAATCTAATAGATTTGATGTCCTGGGCCAATTGAAACTGTAACTCTTTATGAGTTTCATCCACATATTTTTATATATATTGTCTTTGTTCATCCAATTTAATCTGCATCTGGACCAGTAAAGAACTGAAGTACAAGCTTGGTGCAGATGGTGCTGTGCTTATTTGCAATGCCTTTTTATATCAAGAACTCTTTTTCTTCAAAGCGACTAGTTTCCTTTTCTTAGCCATTGTGGCTTCTTCATCTTCAAAAGATTCAGTTGTACTTTCAATATCAACTGTATTCTTTTCAGCTGGGGCATCCTTAGACAACTCCCCCTCGGTCCTTGGAATATCTTTTTCTTGTGCAATTTTCTCCCCCTCAGTCCTTGCAGGAGGAAGATCAGAGAATAGGTCATCCATGGTGAATTCCTGCTGTATTGGCTCATTTTGAGCTTCTGTCTCAACAGTTTCTTGAGCTGCAATGTTGATATCAGATGCTATGCTCATGATAGTATATGTAGCCAAGTCACTTTCTAAGACTGCATCATCAATGCCTCCCCCTTGGGCAGGCAACTCAGTTTCTTATTCTATGTGCTCTCCCATTGGAGTTGTGTCCATTTGTTGTCCTTGGGGAACACTGTCCTGCACTTGTTCTTGTGCATCCTTTTGTTTCTGGTCTTCATCAGAACTGAAGACCACTTCCTCCTCAGAATCACTGGAGGATCCAGCTTGTGGAACCACTTTTTTCTTTTTCTTTTCTTTTTTAGTTTGCTCCTGAGGAGCAGTGACTTCCTTGGTCAGAACTTTATCCCACCTTGAAAGAATTCTTACATCCATCCTCCTCATATGATTTATTTTTGATCCAGCCACTTGTTTCAATGCATCTGGTATTACAGCAGATAAGTATAAATTCAGAATTCTTCCCATGTTTGGTTTCTTAGTTCCTTCATGAACTTTATCAAACACTACTGCTGCCCAGTCAGTGTTTATCTTGAATATGATCCTTACCATAAGATTGAACAGGTGGACAGATATTTTATCATGTTCACCAGTTTTGCAAAGAATCACTTTGCCAACTACTTCAAATAGGAATTTTCCTTGGGAATTCATCCCTTTTTTGGTAATAGACGATCTAATATTGAGGCTCAGCCCACACCAGCTTAAAGCTTCTGTAATCTGGGAAGTGGTTATTTCATCTGTATCCTTGACTGATGGAAGCTTAAGTGATTTCCTGATAGATTCTAGTTTAAGTTTCACTAGGGAATTTTGAACAGTCCCTTTAATTTTCTTGCCTGCGGAATCCACTGTAGCGGTTGAATAAAACTCCAGAACTTCCTTCTTTCATATCTTTGTTGGTTTAGAAATCAAGTACTCCAATCCATTTTCTGAAATTAGGGAAATAACACCCTGAATTTCATCTGAAGCTATTGTGAAACCTTCACGAACCAGTTCATAACCTTCATTGACTTTGTCTTCTTGACGAGGCGTCATTGACGTAAGAGTTGGAAGAGAAGAGAAGAGAAAAGAAAAGGTTTGTCGACAGAAGGTGAAAAGTCAAGAATACTGAAAGCATAGTCGACCAGATTTTGGTTTCACCTATTTATAGTATAAGTGAAAGGGCAGGTCAAAAGACGTGCCAGTGTCGACAAGTTTTCATACGTGTCGACAGAAATTACCTAGGTCTCGACAATACATGTTTTAAGTCGACACGACTATGTGTCGACATACTAATGTCAGAGTCGACAACTTATTTTAAGTCGACACATTTATGTGTCGACAAACTTGTGTCTGTGTCGACACACTTGTGTCTGTGTCGACACACTTCTGTCTGTGTCGACACTTACTACTTAAGTCTCGACAGACTTGTGTCGACACTTTCTTTTGTGTGTCGACACATGAATCCTCTCGACATATGATCTCGACAAAGTTGTGTCGACATCAATTCTTCTATCGTCACAGATACTGTTTCTGTGTCGACACTTCCTTTTACTTAGTCGACACAACATATTGAGTGTGTCGACACAGCTTGTTTGTGTCGACACAAACATTGTACTTACACAAATTTCCAGAGAAATTTGATGCTTACATATTCACCTTAGGGATACTTATGCTAACCTATTCTAGGTTCAACATTCCTAATTCAATTTTAAAATAATTGAATTTAGTTTCAACCAGAGGTTTTGTAAAAATATCAGTTATTTGATTATCAGTTTTCACAAATTCTAGGCTAATATTTTCCTTCTCTACATATTCTTTGATGAAATAAAACTTAATTTCTATATGCTTGGTCCTACTATGTGATACAGGATTCTTAGCAATAGAAATAGCACTTGTAGAATCACAAAATAGAGGAATTCTACTTACCTGGATGTCATAATCTTCTAGTTGATGCTTTATCCACATCAATTGTGCACAGCAGCTACCTGCAGCTATATACTCTGATTCAGCTGTTGATATAGCTATACTAGTTTTCTTCTTGCTGCTCCATGACACCAGCCTCCCACCAAGGAATTAACAAGTTCCTGTGGTACTCTTCCTGTATTCTTTGCATCCAGCAAAGTCTGCATCTGAGAAACCAGTTAGTAGGAAATCTCTATTCTTAGGATACCAAAGGCCTAGATTAGGTGTACCCTTAAGATATCTCAGAATTCTCTTAACTGCAGTATAATGAGATTCCTTAGGGCAAGCTTGATACCTAGCACAGACACATGTTGAATACATGATGTCAGGTCTACTAGCAGTCAAATAGAGTAGAGATCCAATTATCCCTCTATACAAAGACTCATCAATAGGTTTCCCTGCCTCATCTTTGCCTATAGGCATACTTGTTCCCATTGGAGTTTTCATGGTAGAAGCTGAGTCCAAACCATACTTCTTAATTAACTCCTTGGTGAACTTAGACCGGGATATGGACAATCCATTCTCAGTATGTCTAACTTGAAGTCCCAAGAAGAACTTCAGCTCACCCATACTGTTCATCTCAAACTTCCCTTACATAAGTTTGGCAACTTCCTACAAAGGTTATTTTCAGTAGAATCAAAGATAATGTCATCCACATATATATGGACTAGTATTATCTTTAGAGCTGTCACTTTAAACCGAAAACCGCAAACCAAACCGGAACCGAACCAGAACCGCAAAGAACCGGACCGAACTGTTCGCAAATTATTCGGGTTCCGGTTTGAATTTTGGAACCGTGAATAACATTGGTCCGGGTGTGGTTCTTACATTTTATTATCCGAACCGGAACCAGAACCGCAACCGCAGCTTACAAGTCTCAAGCGGTTTCAAGATTTTTAGACCCGATCCGAACCGGACCGAAGTAGAACCGAACCGCAACCCGTTTATTATTATTATTATTATTATTATATTGTTATTATTTTATAATTTATCTATAATATTTATACTTACTATCATAAATGAAGTTGGTGCAGTTTGAACCCAAACCGTAATCGCACTAAAGGGGATCGATTTTGGACCGAACAAAACTTCACCGCATAAAAACCGTATGACATGGTTTGAAATTGGTGCGATTTGGAGTTAATTTTTGCAGTGCATTTTTTATTTTTATACAGTTATATAATATATTTTCAATTTTACTTACATATTTTTTTGAAATATTTTATTTAAAAAATATAGAAGATATACAACTACTATTTATTAGTAATCATGAAAGACAGCTAAATGTAGGCAGTTGTTACGGTTGAGCATGCCGATGAGACGTTCGCAAGCCAACTAGAATTCGTGGCAAGTCTACATGGGTAGGAAGGCAATTGATACTATCCCACTGATCGCGGAAAAGATCGTCGAGAAGTGCGCAACATAATTATTTCTATTTCGATGTTGTTTTGAGTTTTACTATTTGCAGGCCGCTTTTATTTCATTCTGTCAAGCTTAATTTTAGTTTTAGTTGGAACTGATTGGAACCGGACCGAACCGCATGGAACCGGACCGAACCGATAGTGGTTGGTTTGGTTTTGGTTTTTGTTGAACCGTAACCGGAACCGTTGACACGACGGTTCCAAAAATTAAGCTGGAACCGGAACCAGAACCGGAACCGGTCAAACCAAATAAGTTTTTGGTTCTAATTTGAAGAACCGTTACCTTAGTGGTTCGGTTCATGGTTTTAGTAGAACCAGAACCGAACCGGAACCGTGACAGCTCTAATTATCTTGCCTTTTGATTCCCTATAGAATAGAGTTTTGTTTATCTTTCCTCTAGAGAATGTATTCTCAATATGGAAGGAAGACAAGGTTTCATACCAAGCCCTTGGAGCTTGTTTCAAACCATATAGAGCTTTCCTAAGCCTATATACATAATCAGGAAAGTGAGAGTCTACAAAACCTGAGGGTTGTTCAACATAGACTTCTTCTTTTAAATCACAATTTAGAAATGCTGATTTCACATCCATCTGGTATACCTTGAACCCTTGATAGGCAGCATAGGCCAAGAATAGCCTTATAGCCTCCAGCCTTGCCACTGGAGCAAAGGTTTGATCAAAATCAATACCTTCCTCTTGCCTGTAGCCTTTTGTTACCAGTCTAGCCTTATTCTTGACTATGGTGCCATTCTCATCAAGCTTGTTCCTGTAGATCCATTTAGTTCATATTATGTTATGATCCTTAGGTTTGGCACCTGTTACCAGACTTTACACATTTTGAACTGACTGAGATCTTCTTGTATTGCATCAATCCATTTGGTGTCTAGCATTGCTTCTTCAATCTTCTTGGGTTCTATTTGAGACAGGAAGCTAGAACATAGAACTGTATTCATGCTCCTGCTCCTTGTTAGAACACCTTGACTTGCATCACCAATGATTTGGTGAACTGGATGATCCTTCAGGTGTCTCCTTGCAGGAGGAAATCTATCAGCATTATGGCCTTCTCCAGTTTCCTCAACTTGATGCTACACACTGTCTTCTTCATCCATAGAGACTTGTTCTCCCCCTGGATAGCTGACATCTTTATCTTCATCCAACCTAGCAGGAACATCTTCATTGATGGTCAGCTTGTCCAGCCTATCTGTTAAACCTGTAGAGCTAACAGAAGAACTAGATAATTCATTGTTAATAAATTTTGACTCATCAAATACAACATGCACAGATTCTTCTACAACTTGGGTAGTCCAGTTATAGATTCTGTATGCTCTACTTTGGTTACTGTACCCAACAAATATCCTTTTTTGGGATTTGGCAGCAAACTTAGTTTGGTAGTGCTTATCATTGACTAGTACAAAACACTTGCTATCAAAGATTCTGAAATAAGATATGTTTGGTTTTCTTCCTTTCAAAATTTGGTAGGGAGTCATCTTGTGTTTCTTGTTGATGGAGGCTCTATTGAGCACATGACATGCAGTATTAACTGCCTCAGCCCAGAAGTATTCAGGGAGAGTAGTATCATTTAGTAGAGTTCTACTAGCCTCAATTAGAGTCCTATTCTTTCTTTCAGCAACACCATTTTGCTGAGGAGTTCTAGGTGAAGAGAATTCATGATGAATCCCAAGTTCTTCAAAGAATCTTGTCATACATTCAGACTGAAATTCAGTTCCATGATCACTTCTAATTTTGACCACTGAACTGTTGTATTCATTCTGTATTTGTCTAACAAAAGTCTGAAAAACAGATGGGGTTTCAGATTTCTGCCTCAAGAAGAAAACCCATGTATATCTGGAATAGTCTTCCACAACAACAGGTGTGTATACTTTCCTACCAAGACTGTGAACCGGCATAGGACCAAACAAATCTATATGAATGAGATACAAACATCTCATTGAATCTTTGATGTCAAGTTCTTGGAAAGAGGACTTAGTCTGCTTGTCTTTTTGGCAAGCTGAACACACACCCTCTTTGATGCACTTAATTTGAGGACCATTCCTCACTAATCCCATGCTGAACAGCAGTCCTATAGACTTATAGTTCAGATGAGCTAGTCTCTTGTGCCATTTGACACATAGAGAAGCTTTCTCTCCTATAACTAGACAAATTGGTGAGTTGTTAAACTCACAATCTAGGTTAAGGCAATACACATTTCTTTTCCTAGTGCCAGTTAAAATGATCTCTTGATCACTTGACCTTCTTATCTGGTACTCCCCTTTGAGAAAAGAAATGACATAACCTAGATCACTAAGTTGACTTATGCTAATTAGGTTATGTTTTAAACCCTTCACATAAGCTACTTTAGTGATAGTAATTGAATCACTAGTAATGTTACCAAATCCTTTGATGATACCATTTTCTGATCCACCAAAGATAACTTTGGGTCCATTCTCTATGGGCACATAGTCCCTCAACATTTTCCTTGTTCCTGTCATATGTCTGGAACAGCCACTATCCAAGTACCATATAGGGGTATGGTCACTTGGATTCACCTGCAACATATAAAGAATTACTTACCCTTAGAACCCAACTTGCTAGTGGGTCCTAGGTCCTTGTTAGTTTGAAATCCTGCAACTGTTCTAACAAGAAAATTACTCTTGGTTTTAACACTAGTGTTAAATCAGCAATCCATGGCAAAGTGCCCCCACCTTGCCACAATACCAACACTCAAACCTATTATACCTTTTCTTAGGTAAAGACTTTACTGTTTTGTTGTCAGCAGTCTTGTTGAGTGTTGGTGTTGGAGCATCACTCTTCAAGAAATCCTCTTGAACCTGATAGGCATGCCTATAGTGTGGTCTATAAGCATTTACACCCTTGCCCATGTGATTTTCATGCTCATAGTGACCATGTGTAGTGTCATGATCATACCTGTTAGTAAAATTCACCACCTTCCTAAAGAAAATAGGGGGTTCAGCAATTAGAGGCTGAACTGGGCCCTTACCTTTTCTATGTGAATTGAAAGTCCTAGTTCTTCCCTTAAATCCTAGACCAGTCTTCCCTTTTTGTGAAATAAAATTGTCTATTAGGGGTAAGATAGATTTTGGCTTGGAGAATTTAGCCAATAGCTCTCTCTCTTGCTGAAGTTTTGCCTCCAGTTTCTTGATATGATTCTCTTTGAAAGAGATTGTGCCCATTTGAATAACTGTAATGTTCTTCAATTTGGCAACCTCATTCAGTTTTAGATCAAACATCTTAGCTGAATCTACTGCAGGCAGCTTAAGAGACTCAATCTCTTTGGCCTGCACTTTAATAAGAAACTTGCTCTTCTTCAGATCTTGCAACAACCCACCATACTCATCAATGAGTATGTGTACATCCCCTTCAGACTCAGATTCATCCACTTCTATTGAAGCAGATGCTTCTGATTCTGATCCAGTAAAGTAATCTGAAACTAATGGAGAATAGTTTACCTTACTTAGTCCAGGCTGATCCTGGCACTGATCATCTTCAGATTGAGCCATCAGCCCTCTACAGCAATGTTCTCTAACTCCATTTATGGAGTCCAGCATCTGTAGGAATTCTAGTTCCCTAGACTCCTCTTCTGTTGAGAATAGCCCAACATATGATTCTGCTTCTTCTTCTCCAGATTCTGAAGATAAAGAGTCTGTCCAACTCTTCTCCTTCTGAGAAACTAGAGACTTCTCCTTCTTACCTTTGACCTTCTGCTTCTTCTTGTCCTTTGACTCCTTTCTTTTGTCAGGACAGTCAGCTATGATATGTCCAGTCCTGTTGCAGCAATAACACACAATCTTAATATTAGATTATTTACCAGGTTTAGAGGCATACCTATCCTCCTTGGGTGTCTTCTTCTTCCTATAGTACTCATCCTTAGAATAGGATGAAGATGATGGCTTGGTTCTCCACTTCTTTTTCTTCATAATCCTTTGGAATTGCCTTGTAAAGGCAGCAAAGTCCTCATCAGAAGTATGACTGTCTGATGTTTTATTGTCAGAAATTCCTTCTTCTGCCTCAACACTCCTTCTGGGTGGAGAAGGAGATTATCTCCTACCCTTTCTTGAGCCTTCAGCTTTGAAGGTCATTGACTTTTCCTTAAACTCAGATCTGCTGCCCTTCTCCTCTTCTTTTCTGGTAGTAAGCTGCATTTCATATGATAGCAATTTTCAAAACAGTGTAGGTGGAGGTGTATCAGCCAGCCTGGCCACTTCTCTGATGGCACATATCTCAGTGTCCCAATCCTTTGTTAGAGACCTAAGAAACTTATCATTCAGTTCATAAGTGTTGAAGACTCTTCTATAGGTCATCAGCTCATTCACTATTTTAAAGAACTTCTTATAGCATTCAGCTATGCTGTCAGATTTAGCTTGTCTAAAGCTCTCATACTCCTGGTTTAGCATAGACTTCCTGTCCTCTCTAACTTCTTCTGTGCCCTCTATGTAGACAATCATTGTGTCACACATTTCTTTGGAAGTTTTACAATGCACAAGATTCTGAAAAGTGGCATCATCTATAGCACTTACAATAATGTTTTGTGCTATTTTATCTAGTGTTGTCAGGATGATTTCATCCTTAGTCATTTTAGAATAGCTCTTTAGAGTTTGAATGTTTGCATCAAGAACTGATACCTTCATTGGAATGAAGGGGCCTTCCTGTACTGTGATATAAATTCTTGGATCAGATGCTTACATAAACAACCCGACCCTTTCCTTCTAAATGCCAAAGGATTCTTTCCTACATATAGGTAATTTCATAGATCCAAATTCCTTTTGATTCTCATTTGAACCCATTCTTGATATCTGTTATTTGCCTTGGAAAATAACTCTGACTGTTAAGTCAATCTTTGAGTAACCTTCCTCTGATACCACTTGAAAGACTTTGTTTCAAGATCCTAAACACCTAGAGGGAGGGTGAATAGGTTCTAATCTTTTAAAGTCCTTTTTAGTCAAACAGTTAGATAATTATTCAACACAGATTAATCAAATCACAGAACATAAACACATCACAGCAAACACCAGATCTATAGTGGTTCCCCAGGATATGGGTACATCCACTTTCCCCCTTCGCCTATCCAGTAGATAACTGGATTCAGCCTAACTTCCTTCCACTAGATCAGATCCGCAGATCTTACAATCTCAGAACCAAAATGGTTCCTACAGGTCAGACTTAACAAGTCCTACCTTAGATTCTTCCCAGAATCCTACCTCAGGCCTCAGCCCTACCTCAGCCTTTATAACTAGGCTTACAACTCAGACTTTCCACAAGTCCTACACCTCAGGCTAACAGCCCTACCTCAGCCTTTATAATTTCAGGCTTACGACTCAGATCTGATAATAGATCTTACAAGAAATAGAATGTAATAAGAAACAAACAAATTCACCAGCTAGATTCCTCTGTTGGTGTAGCCTTCTTAATCAGTTCTTGACTGAACTGATCCTTCTGATCCAGCCTGACTTAGCTTCTCAAAGCTTCTTGATAGAACAAAATAAGGTGGATCTTCTTGCTGTTGAAGTTGATCTTCAGTCAGCTTCTTCCTTAAATTCAGATTGAAATCTGAATCTTTCTTGGAGAACAATTCTGAATCTGTTTCTCTTCGCAAAATTCTCTTTTTTCCTTTTTTCCAACTGTTTCTGTAGTTTTCGATCTATCTTTTATATAGAGTTTGCTTCATGGTTACCGGCTGATCCGGTTTCTAACAAACTACTGACAGATCTGTCAGAGGTGTCGGACTGGTTGGATATGACAGCTGTCAAGTCACCAGACATGTCAGTAGATTTGTCAGAGTCATTCCAACTCAGTACAAATCACTCAGCATGCTGCTTCATATGTGTCGACACATATTGGTCAAGTGTCGACACAAGTCTTCATGGTGTTGACACAATACTCCAAGTGTTGACACGGACATACTTCTGCTTCTCGACACATCTTCTGTTGAATGTGTCGACACAAATGCTTCCGGTGTCGATACAGTTGTTGCTGGCAAATGACGTTGAGTATGTGTCGACACAGCTGCTTCTGATCTCGACATAGCTGTTGTCGACAGACGGCATTGAATGAATATCGATAGTGTTGAAAGTATCCAGACGGCGTTGAGTGTGTGTCGACACAAGTCCTGTGTGTCGACACAATTACTTCTGGTGTCGACATAACTCCTGGCTCAGGTGTCGACACAATTCTGAGTGTTGACACAGCTTCTTCAGAAGTGTCGACTTAGCTTGATTGTCGACACAACTTCTTCATAAGAGTCGACACAACTTGAGTGTCGACACAACACCTTCATAAGTGTCGACACAAATTCAGAGTGTCGACACAAGTTCTTCATAAGTGTCGACACAGCTTCTGGGTGTCGACACAGCTTCTTTACAAGTGTCGACACTTGTACTTAGAAAATTTTCTTCAAATGCTTAAACCTGCACAATGTAACTCAAACATCTATTAAATACAAATTGATGCATATCATTGACTAAGATGAGCCTTCTCCAAATCTGGTACACATTTTCCAATGTACCCAACATATTGTCTTCAGGTTCTTTGTAGAACTTAGATATCACTTTCTCACAAATGATGTGAAACTATTGTTGGTCAACTAGATGCTCTGGTAGACCGGTCTAATTTGAACCGTCTTTGCTTGGGAGCGGTCAAACGCACAAACAATCAATGAAAAAGTGAGACGGTTGACAAGCCACCACTCATGGAGTAAGTATTTTTTTAGTTATCGCTTCTGTAGCGAGCACCGTGCTCGAAGCGCTCTGGAGTCGAAGAAGGATGCTCGAAAATGGGAGTAGTGCGCCCAGCTTTCTCTAGATGCATGCAGCTTATCTTCGGCTGCGAGCAAAGGTGTCTGGAGCGGAGGGCTTGCTGCTGAGTGGGGCGCAATGTGCGCGGAGCGTGCTCGCTTGTAGCGAGAATGCGCACATGGCGAAGCAGGCACGAAGAAAAATGTGTGCGACGGAACCCTCAAGGGGCGCTTGAAGGAGCTCGAAAATCTTCGAAGGTTCTTCGAGGGCGTTCAAAGATCTTTGAAGACGTGTGGAGATCTTCGAGGAGCTCTCACGTACGTAGGACGCAAGGTGGAGAGAATGAAGGGTCTGAGGTCCCTTTTATACCTTTTGAGAGTGGTGTTTCCATAAATAAGCGGTGGTTATGATAGCTATGCAGTTATCCGCCCATCGTAAATAATTTGTGTTATTCACATATCAGCTATCTTATAGTTTATAATGTGCATATTTAAGAAATTTACTACACGCACACTCATTATGAGATTCGGTTATAGGCACCCTCATAATGGATGGTTACGCCGAGGTGATTACCCAATTGTTACGCAGGACCGGCTGAGGGGGAGCCGGCCGGCGGCGGCCGAGGTGCCGAGCAGCGTGGCAATACAATTTATTTTATAGAAAAAGATTGGCTTATTAACATTTAGGTTTCGTTTGACGCGGTGTTTGGAGGCGTCCCGTTTGAGGCAAACGCCGCCGCACGACGGGTAACCAAATGCCCACCGGCGGCCTTTGCCGCGTTTCCTCCCGCCGCGCCATGGAAAGCACTCCATTTTCCTCCGTTTCGATCGGCGGCCTCCCCCCTCCAGTTCGATCAGCGGCATCGTCTCCTCCCGCCCGTCTCCTCCCTCCGCACCAAATGAAGCCTTAATTCAATTAAATAGTAAAAGAAAACATGTCCAATCAAGACAAATCCGTATTAGGGTTTCTTTAGGCATTTTATAAATGTAAACAATATTTAAAATAATAATAAAAAACCTTCAAAATTGTAGATTTCGGGCTGACCGGAATTGGGATGGAGCCCGCCCGGACTGTAAATATCATTTTCAAGTGGATGGCCCGCATGAAATTGACCTTACAGCCGTGTGGTATTTAACGATGTGTAATTTTTTTCATTCTAATAATGTGCAAATTTAATTAATACGTCTCTTTTTCATTTTTCTATCATTTTCCTTAGCTGCCATATTATGTGATGTATGCTCTTTAATAAGCTTTAGCTGGTTAGAGTTTTTGTTCATCACAAGCAAGCTGCTTCTAGATGCCAGAAATTAAATTCCTTCATTCCATACATTTATTTTGGGCTCCTTTTCCCGAGTTTAATAAGCTAGATTCCCTTTCTCCTGTTTAAGTCAACTGATTCCAGTTGACTAATTGCCATCTATTTTGCCTTTATTAACAGTGGGTACCTCTTTATTTATAAAGTATTTGAGTTGCGGTTACCAAAGGCCCTCAATTATGAGCTGTGGGTTCATAACCACCTCCACCATGAGAGTGGTCATAGTGGAGAAGATCTTTGATCACCAAAACCACCCACAATAGTCAGGATGTGAGTGTGCGTCCCCAGGCACACCTCGAATAGTCCCGCCTCACGACGGAGAAGGAGGCTAGTGCCCGGCCTCCCAATGCATGAACGGTCATCTGCGCGATAGCCCGCGCAGTCACGCTCACATCGTAGAGTGAAAAGTCGCGTACGCACACCTTGGCACGCGGCAAGTGTCATGCACGCCCTTGGCTGCGCCCCCCGTCTGCGCGCCTCCCTTTTGCGTGCGGCTACGTGCAGCCTCGTGTCACTCCGTCACGGGCAGCTCACTGGCGCCTCTGCACTCACGACGTGTTGACAAATCCTTCCGCGTACGCGCAACAATTCATTTTTTTCGCCGCTTGCATGCATTAAGATTGCATGACAGTTCACGTTCAACAGCATCGCCGCAGCAGCTAATCCTCCCCGAACTGTCGGGGTGGGCAGCAAAACCGTCATATCCGCAAAAATGGCGATCCACGTGCTCTAAATCGAGGAACGTGATTCGTCCATCTGATATGTATGGTGGTTACAATTGCGTAATTACCAGACCGCTCATGTCAAACACTATAAAAGGAGCTCAGAGTCTTCATTTCAAGACGTCTAGCATTCAGCGCTCAAGAGAGCTCCTTCTAAGATCTTTCAGAGTTCTCCCTTGATGTTCGAAGCTCCCCTTGAAGATCTCCTTTTGCCTTTGAAGGTCTCCCTCCCCTTCGAAGATCTCTTTCAAAGATGACTTGAAGATCTCCTACCCCTACAAAGCTCCTCTTTGAAGAAACCTTGAGGTTCCCAATCTAACATTCTGTTAAACTCCATTGTATCGAGCGATGAGCTGTTACCCTCGAGAACTCGTAAATTTATAACACTCAAAGTAGTGTGAAATTTGGTCTGCAGCGACCCGGTCCCATGATTTTTCATCCTTTCCGGGTTTTCCATATTAAAAAATCTCCATGCAAGATGTTAGAATTCTCAATGACTATTTGCGCACTCGACTCACTATTGAGATAAGACAGATTGTTTCGACTAGCCTTTAAGCACTTCAAGTGACCCACAACAATTTTATACCGTCTGTGGGAACGGTGTTCCCAAACTCGCAAAGATATTTGGAGGACAATACTCGCCTAACGGTTGTACTCGTAACTAGCAACAAATGGCAAGTGGAGGTACTCGTACTACGGAATGCTCAATTTCGGAGAAGCATGTGTTGAAATTTTTGAAGTGAAAGTGACGGCCTGTGCAAACTGTCCGCGCGGACTGATGCAGCGGATTGCGCGGACAAGTGTGGCGACTAGCCAGAGCTAGTGTTTGTGTCTGTTTGTTCCCAGGATGTAACCGGGCAGATAGAATGTTTATCCGCGGGAGTTGCAGACTCATCTAGAGTTTGCCGAGTCTGGTTGTTGCAGACTCTTCTGGAGGTCGCGAGATCAGCAGTGTTGTTCCTGTGGTCTTATTCTCTGGAGCGGTTTGATGGAGACCGCAGAGTTTGTCGATTAGTGCGGACTGGTGTTTGAGTCTGTCGGTTTGGAGTTCACGTCATGGAGCCTTGGTGGTGTGGACTTGGTCACGATTTGTACCAAGTCTGGTTGTGCTCAGTCCGTAGAATTTGCCGTTTGTGCAGACTGCTTCTCTATCCGCCGAGTTCGGCAGCTTGACAACCTTGTTTGTGCTCGTAACGGGCACGTAGTGTGCGAGCTGGTTGTCTATCCGGCAATTCGACTATGCAGGATTATGCCTTAGTCTCGGGTTGTGGATGTGCGGACTGGAGCAGTGTCCGCAGGGTACTGCGGACTGGTTGCAGTGTCCACAGGTGTGGCGGACAAGTCCTGGTTCCATCCTTGATTGTGTTCAAGGCAGATAGGCTTTCTGCTTGACCTTGTACAGGCGACAAAGATGGACTGGCTTTGTGTCCGCGCTGTATAGATACGTCTTATGCTAGCTGCGAGATGGGTGGTGATCCTATCGGTTTGGGCGGTGACCACACACCTCTTCGCACCTATAAATAGGGACCCCTGTCACATCATAATGAACAAACGAGTGAACAATAAGTGAGTTCAGGTTGTTTGCTGCGGACAGGTTTTTGTATCCACGTGATTTGAGAAGTTAACAAGTTTTGTTGTTGTAGATTATGCAACTAGCACTGAGAAGTCAGGGACTTGGTTCTGACTTGCATTAGGGATCAGTGTGGGTAGTTGTGGATACAATTGGCGGTTTGCAGTAGGTCGCGGCTTGTGACCAGACGGTCTTCTCATTGGCAATCTTTCTTAGTTCAATAAGGTTATTCGTTTCTGGAGGTCTGTCTGTTTAGTTCGGTAGCAGCTATTCGCGGGTATTTGACGATTAGGCAACCTCGCGGTTAGGCGGCTTGCAGATTACGGGCATAGTTCTTCAGCTTAGAAAACGGGGTGTCCGCGCTGTTAAGTTGCAGTCTGGCGACTTAGCGGTCTCAGTGGACTCCTTAGTTCAGTTCGACAGAGTTGGCGGTTACTGTTTCTGTCCGCCCAGATAGATTTTGCCTTGTATGTTTTTGCTTCCATCGGGTACATTAGCGAATCATGTATCGCCATGTATGCCTCGCATTGTAAAGAAGTTTTATAGTACAAGATTTGTTTGCTCTTCTACTTGCATCTAGTTTATTTGACTTGGTTAGGTTTAGTGTTCCTGTGACCTGGTTCCTATTTTCTGCTCTCCACAATTTTTTTTACAGCATGATGATCTAGCTCCCTCTCACTCCCTTATCAACACACCTCTCACAGAGGAGGGCATGAACACACTCATAGAAACATTAGAGGAGCATAATCGCTAGATGAAAGAGCGCAAGGACAAGATGCTTTCCCAACTAAGAAGCTTGGGAGCTCCTCGATCTCCCAATCCAACCCTTGAGCTAGGAAATCTGAATCCATCATTTCAGAATCGTTCTCCAATTGAGCATGCCACATGCGAGTATCACGCCACAAAAGAAGATTTCTCTGATGCGGCCTGCTCAACGCGCCCATTCCGGTCGGGTAGAGAGTCTGAGGCCATCCATCACCATTACCGCTCGGGAGTAGCATCTTTAGGTATGCAATTGGTAGGCTCGCTCGCGAGGAGAATCAAAGTTTTCAAGATAAAGTTCATAAATTCTATAAAGATAAATTATCAAACATACATATATTTTAAAAGAAAATCTTCATCTCAAAAAGTATAGTACTCTCATCATACAAGATTTTAAGAAATTAGTTCATGATAATAGAGACAAGCAACACAATTAAAAAGTTCTTAGAAAAAATGATGAATGAAATTGAAGTGTTGTAGGACAAAGCCTCTCGAATTCTTCGTAAAATGATCTTCTTCTCCACGGTGCCCTAGCCTCCTTCTCTCCAAGTGATTGATAATAGAGGCAAGCAACACAATTTAAAAGACCTTACAAAATATGATGAATGAAATTGAAGTGTTGTAGTACAAAGCCTCTCGAATTCTTCGTAAAATGATCTTCTTCTCCACAGTGCCCTAGACTCCTCTCCAAGTGATTGATGGCCGAAAATCCCCCTTCATAGTCCTTTTAATGCTGGTCAAACCCTCCTATTTTGGATCCAAGATAAATATCTCAAAAGATCTTTTTCCTATTATATAAATCTTTATTTTTAATGGAAAATCTTTTTTATGAAATATGACTGTTTTTCTTGTAGAAATTCAACCCCTTTAAGATAATATTTTGCTCCTTTATTTTATGTCAAAACTGAACCAAAGCCTCCTTAAATTCAGATTTGTAGATAGCGCTAAAATCTAATCTTTAAAATTGAAATTTGGATTCCAGGTTTGTTGCAATAACCCTGCAATAATTTTTCAGAAAATTGAATTGGATTAGCTTTAATTCTTCAAGTCGAATTTTTCAACATTTCTACAATAACAACATAGAAAAATAACATTGTTACACAACTTAGATAAATTATAAATTTAATCTTATTTTATTTAATTTAAAACCTTTTTTCTCATATATAAAAAATACAAAGTCAATGAAAATGTAGTAAAATTACTTTTTTAAGAAGTTATCAGAAGGAACAACTCTAGCATGCTTTAAAGTTACAATTTTACTTGAAAAGTACCAGATTTGTTTTTCCAGCATGAGTCACTTGAGTTTCTCCTCCATTTTAACTCTCCACAGTGTCCTTGACTACTGAAACCTTAGTGAGTAGTTCATTAACCTTTGTAGCATGACAAGTAGCTCTGATGTCCAACCACAACTCAGAAGACACATTGTTGTGACCACTCCCCATCATAACAATAAGAGGATGAGGTCAATATTTATTTATCAACATGTTTGTCTTGCTCTGAGGTGCATCCTTCTTGGATTTCTTTGGAAGTTTGCAATCTATAGCTTAGTGACCACTTTTTCCATAATTATTATTGGGTATTATATCCACAAAAATCCAGATTTATGTGAAATCAACCTTGAACTAAGATGAATTAAGTCTATATTTGATGTTATCTTTTAGTTGAGTGCTTGCATGTCAATATTGCTAAGTGTAGACCAGTATCAGTTTATAATGAGTCACTAAACACAGGATCATACAATGTAATCCCTCATTGTGTGATCCATGGTGTTGACTCATGTGTAACCTCTCTATTGGGATGCACTTCATTTTCAAGTACTAAAGAAATGAAAGAAGGGAAGGGTTGCTGGTTTCCAAAAAAGAAGAGAAGAAAATTTTTCCAAAAAAATTCCTAAGTCCATTTCTCGAGAAATTGAAGACTGGTTCTCGAGAAGTCTAAGTCTATTTCTCGAGAAAGCATAGTTGTTCTCGATAAACCATAAGACTTCTTGGGAAATTGTCTAAAAATACTCTAAATTCTTTTCTCGAGAAATGCCCTGAAGATTTCTCGAGAAGCCAAGTTCTCGAGAAATGCAAAGTAGTTCTCGAGAAGTCGAAATCATTTCTCGAGAAGCTAATTAGTCTTTTTTCTCGAGAAATCAAATCTTCAGTTCACAGAATTTTCGCTAAGTGAATTTCTCGAGAAGGTCAAACCATTTCTCGAGAAATCATTCTCTTCTCAAGAAATCTGGCTCCAGTTCTAAAAATGCGTCAAGTCACTTTCTCGAGAAATAATATTCTTCTCGAGAAATCAATAATTTTCTTCACAGAAATTTCATCAAGTCTTTTCTCGAGAAAGCCAAGTCTTTTCTCAAGAAAGCAAATGTTTTCTCAAGAAATATACTTCTTCTCGAGAAATGTCGATTGTAGAATTTTCATTTTAAACTGTCAGACGAGATTTCAAATTATTCTAAGTTAATGATGATTGATCTATTAGTGGTTCTTTTCTTAATGACTCATGACCGTTGAAGATGCTCTCTCTATATATTTTTTTTCAATCGGATTCTCTAACCCCAATCACAAGAAGAATTATTCAGTAATCAGAATCGCTCTTTCTAAATTCGAGAAAAGCCGCACGTCTCCATCGCCGTTCTTCTCTGCCGCTAATCTCTTGATCTAGCGATTCAAAAAGAGAAACTATCCAAGATTCAAGATTCTTCAACATCTATTTGATCGGGTCGGATCCTAGTTTTCAGATCAGCCTTCTCGGTTTTCTTCCTCAACCTTCTTCATCAAGTTTTTCAAGTTTCAAGAAGGAAGATCCTTGAAGTTTTCAGATCTGAAAGTATAAAGTTTTTATTGTACTTGTAAAATTTATTTTAATTCTTGTGGGAGCTTTGTCTCCGAGATTGTAGGAAGTTTATTTTTCCGATTGTAGATCTGTTGGTGGATCGAGTTTGTAGATTCGGTTTGTGGATCGAGTTTGTAGATCCGGTTGTGGATCGAGGTGTAGGAGAGGTTGTTCTCCGAGGTGTAGGAGCGGTTCTCTGTGGTATAAGATTGTTATAATCTGAGAAAGGTGAAGTGGTCGAATCTTACCCTTCGTGGTAGATAGGCGAGGCGGGTCAGTGGACGTACCCAATACGTGGAACCACTATAAATCTCTGTGTTTGTGTGCTTGTTCTTTAAGATAATTTTATTCCGCAAAAAAACGCAAACTTCACATATTCACCCCTTCTAGGTGATTTAGACAAAAACACTAGATACTTTCAATTATGACACTTGTCATTCTTTCTTTTAAAAAAAGGTCTTTTGGCCTATAACTGTGACGAAGATTCACCTTTAGGTACCAATGACTTCTTATGAGGTTTAATGGAATGCGAAAATAAGTTAGTAACTTGAACTGATTGACTAACTCATTCAGCACACTTCTTGTTAGATTTTTGATCCTCATATGGATAAATCATGTATGTTCATCAAGCCCTATTCGCTATTCCAGTCTTGAAAGTGTTTCACTCTAGAGACAGCTTGCTTAGAATTAGATCGACAAAGAGATTATCGGGCATGTCTGACTTGTCGTCTTTCAGATTGTCCCGCATATTTTTCAGTTCAATAAGCTGAGAGGTGACTGTCAAATTCCTATCGAGTTTGAAATCAGTAAACTTCTCTACAAGGATAGTTTTGGGCAGTCCCTCTTTTTTTTTTGAAAATGTGCCTTCAAGTGATCTCAAATCTCCTTTGTCGCCTTATATTCACTATAGGTCATGACAAGACGAGGATTAAGGGAATCAAGAAGGTAATCCTTGCATAAATCCTCGTCTTTGTTCCACTGAAATTCATTTACGTCTTCTTTGTTTGAGGCGACGTCATTAAGAACCGTGCACATTCTTTCAAGCCTGTTGAACGTGCAGTTTCAAACCGTGGAACTCAGTGGCGTTGAACAATTGCAATTTCACAATATCTTATGTGCTTCACTTTGACATATTTAGGCTCTGTTTGGTTGGGTTGTTGCTGATGAAAAGCTGTTGATGAACTGTTGCTGATTGAAAAAGTGCTGATTCTGGAAAACACAGTTTTGTTAAAAAACTGTTTGGGTGAAACAGAGTTCACAAAACGGAGTTTTCGAAAAATTGTTTGGATACAAAATAGAGTTTTTAGTAAATAAAAATTTCAATTTTTTAAGTAACAATCATTTAAATTATGAAAAAACTAAAAATTTTCATTGAAATAATTATTCATTTATGAACATACACACATATACACATTTATGAACAAAACTCTTCTCAATACTTGCGAATGAAGCTGTACAAAACAATACGGGCCAAATTAAAATGCTAGTATATCTTATTTTTTCACATACATCCTGAGATCCTGCTTCAAAAAATTCTCTTATTAATAAGCAGATTGCATAAAATCTTGAGGTCCAGGAAAGATGAAGATAAGGATACTCAAAATGATAGTGAAATATATAAATAATCCAGTAAACAAACCAGAGCCCGCCGAAGAGTGATGGCTTGCGCTGTTAGAGATCAGGTGAAGAAAATCCTGTGATTTATAGAGCTCGCCGGAGAGTGATTTTGCAGTCCTTTCCAGGCCCTGTTGACGCAGAAACAAGGAAACGAAATCCCTCATCACGAACTTTCGGCGAGAGAACGAGCTGAATCCTCTATGTAAAGCTCACTCGCAGGCTAGAAGCCTGAAAGCCATTGCAGCGAAATGAGTTGATGATTCTGAGAGAGAGGGGGGGCTTGGGTGCTGTGAAGGGGAGATGAAAATGGTGGAAGTGAAAGGGAGATGGAGCAACGGTAGACATGCATTAAATGCTCGAGATGTAACGAAGAAGACATGTGAAGTAAACGGCGGACATTCTCTTCCGGTCTAGAGGATTCTCTCTCTATCTCTCTCTCTATCTCTGAGGGTTTTTGAATTCGAAATGGGGGAGAGGGGAGGATGACGGCATCTGCTTTTCTCGGGTAAAGGGTTTCAGGAAGGAGAAGTGTTGCAGCGGTTGCGGTGAACCGAAGAAATATAGCGCGCCTCCATTTCCTCTATAACCTGCGGCTGTTAATAACCTGTGTTTTGCCTGAAAGCAGAAACAAACGTTGCTTATAACAAAAACTCCATTTCAGCGCAAACGCACCGGAGGCAATCAGCCCAACCAAACGCTACCTTAAACGAAAACATAAATTGAAGAAAATATAATCTGATTCGGATTAAGTTGATCCAGTCAACTTGAGAACTAATCCAGCAACCACGGAACAGCTCGACAAAGGCAAAATATTCCACGGCAAAACTCGACACAAGCAAGAGATTACACGACAAAGCTCGACACAAGCAAGTGATTCCATGACAATGCCCGACAAAAACAATTGATTCCATGACAAAGCTCGGCACACTTCTTGATTTCGTATTGCCGATAACATGAACGCTCCAAGAAGGAAAAAAAAAACAGAGTGGTAGGTCCTTGGCAAGATCAATCCAAGGTTCAGTATTTGTATCAGCAAGTATAAACCCGATCCAAATTCCTCTCCCTCGAAATCAACTTCCCGTGCTTTAAACCTCAATCTCCCTGGTTCAAAAAAAACCCTAAATCTCAGTAGATCTGGAGACCAGCGATCTCGAGAGGATTGGCAACTGGCAACCTCAATCAATAGGCGATTTCTACCTCCTTTTTGTCGACAGGATTCAAACGAGGTAGCGGGAGATTTTTTTTGTTCTTTTTCCGGTCCACGAGCAGCGCTGAGATCGGCGAATGAAAGAATCAACTCCCTCTCCATGGATTGGAGACGGGGAGCAACAGAAGAATAGACGGGAATTAACAAGGGCACAACAATTTCTTGCGGGCGAGATTTCTCCTACAATCGACTGCGGCACAGAGCAAAAGGCGAGGGGGCTATTTTTCTTTGGGCAGCAACGGGGAGAGGGATGGAAAACCTAATCCGAGTGCACAAAACTACTTCGAGAATGTTTAGGGCGACACTCAAAATATTCTACATAGAATCCATCAAGTTTGAAATGGATTATATAGTACCTAATCCGCCCCCGTTCATCACTCCTTGACATAACCTTAACCAAACTCGTCATGACTCGAACCCGTCGAAATCCAGACAAACTCGAGCATGTGTCTCCTGTCATCATCTTATCAGGCGCTCCACCTAGACGAGGACAAATCCTAATGAATGCACCATAACAGAAAATTCAAGGGGATAAAGAAAATACACTCCAAACAGACTATGATTTAAGACATCTCAACATTTACATCCCTAAGAAGAGACATCAAAATAATACAAATTGTATCCATGCTTCACTACTTCCCTTCATAGTACTATCCCACTGGGGTTTAGAGCACTCTTATATTTGTATAAGCCACAAGAAAAAGTGAGCAAACCCTAAAAATGAAAGAATTTTAACCTAGATTTCTACCGAAGAGACTTTACTCAGCTCTCATATACACTAAAAAACTGATTCTCCTGGAGATGAAGAACAGTACTGTCACCTGCCCTGAAAAACACTAACTGACAGATGATTCACTGAGGTCTGCCCAGAATCAAGGGACTTCATCGACGAAGAAAGCAGGTAAGATGCATCGGAGCTTTCGCTTCTGCTGCTGCTCTCCGCCCCTTTGATGTTGATGAACGGAGGCTGGGTTGGCACCGGCAAATCCGGCGATCGGCTAGTTAGCATTTCCACAACCTTCCACATTGGCGGCCGCAATGTCGGAGATGCCTGCACGCAGAGAAGCCCCACATGGAATATGTTGAGGGCCTCTTCCGGGGTGCACTTGCCTTTGAGATCTGAATCCAGTAATTTGATCAACGAATCGGACTTATGGTGCTGCCATATCTGCAATAAAAACAGAAGCATCCTATATTAGTTTATCCATGAAAACTCTTTAATGATGGGGAGAGTTCAACATGATTCTTATTACCTGGTGCATGAGTGAATGGCCTTCCGATGATGTCGATATCGAGTTCTGGTTCTTTTTACCAGTAATGATTTCGAGAACGACGACTCCATAGCTATAGATGTCCGCCTTCTCAGTTAGCTGCCCGTGGACAATGTATTCGGGTGCCATATACCCGCTGGAAGCAATTAAAAAACTCGCTGTCAGCAGAATGAAGGTGTGATTAAAAGAGGAGATCGGCCATGTCTGACTTACAAAGTTCCAGCTAAACCTGTGCTGAGATGGGTCTGATCCTCGCCGAAGTATCTAGCCAAGCCAAAATCAGAGATCTTAGCCCTGAATCTGTCATCCAACAGCACATTGCTGGCTTTTATATCCCTGTGTATGATTCGAACAACAGATGCACTATGGAGATAAGCCAGCCCTTCGGCCATCCCGAGTATGATTTCGAATCTTCTCTCCCAATTCAAAGCAGATTTCTT
Source organism: Platanthera zijinensis (assembly GCA_039513925.1). Taxonomy (NCBI): domain Eukaryota; kingdom Viridiplantae; phylum Streptophyta; class Magnoliopsida; order Asparagales; family Orchidaceae; genus Platanthera; species Platanthera zijinensis. The sequence continues at coordinate 143,838,710 of CM077089.1, forward strand.
CGCTACATCTGCAAGAATTATGAGGCCAAGAGCAGTTAGATTCCTCTACTGTTTCTGAATTTTTTTAAAAAAAGAGGTTTCTTCATCGTTACCGAATAGGTAGTGATCGAGGCTGGTGTTGCGGAGATATTCATAGACGAGAAGGCTTTCGGGGCCTTCAACGCTGCAGCCCAGAAGTTTTACAAGGTTTTTGTGCTGGACTTGGCTGATGAGAGTGACTTCGTTGAAGAACTGATCTATCCATTGTCTTGTGTTGAAGAAAAGTCTCTTAACGGCTATTTCTCTTCCATCAAGCAGAATGCCCTGAAAGTGTGCTATAATCTTAAATTGCGCCTCCATTCCTTTTTAAAAGATTGAAAATTCATTGAGCGCATGTTGGTTTCAATGATCAAGCATAAGTTTAGCGTTTAATCTAGCTATAATAACATCTAATCAGTCATCTGAATTGAATAGCAAAATTGAAAAAAAAGTCTCTAAACGGCTATTTCTCTTCCTTCAAACAGCAAGTATACTATGACCTTAACACTTCCAAACTGGAATTGAATTAGCTTATCTTAATCTAATCTAGAGCAGAAAATTTACCTTATAAACAGACCCATAACCACCTTGACCGAGCTTGTTGTTCTCACTGAAATTGCCTGTCGCCTGAATCAAATCCTCGTATTTGAAACTTAGATGCGAGTTGGAGATGGATCGGACGACCTCGAGGAAGCCATCTGCAAACAAAATCCATTCACCGCAACATCTTATCATAAGCTTTCTACGGGGAAAAAGAAAATTTTCGAAATTTTAATACCATCTTCAGAATCTGAAGATCTCCTCCACCTCCAAAAAATAGCCGTTGCAATCAGAGCCAGCAGAGTAACAACAGAGCATAGGACGGCGACCAGCCAAATCCAAACTGCAGCAGCGCAGAAAGAAATGCATAAGAAACACCAAACCAGTAAATATGTGGATTGAACTAAAACTTGTAATTACCATGAGAAGAGCTTCCACCGGTGCTTCCATCCACTGGCATATAGAAAGGCTCTGTCGAATATCTCACGAAGCATCCAGCATTCATGGCCATGGAATCCGAAGAGGACGCAGGCAAACACTTGGAAACCAGACTCTCCCTCCCCTTTTCCAAGCAATCCCTGCATCCGCTTGAATTCAAAGATAGCCAACACTGAGCCATGGCGTACACAGTCAATCGCTGCGAGACAAAGGCGCTGCCGACCTCATAGTAGCTCTTATTCCGATAGGCGGTGCCGGTGAGATTTCCGACCAACTGGGCCGTTACGTTGGCCGCAGTGGATCCAGACGGAAAGGTGGAGTTGCCGCAATGGAAGGTATCGGCGGAATCAACGGAGTCGAGAGAGGCGTCGCGGCCGGAGTACTCGAGGAAGCATCCATCGAGGTAGATGCGGGCGGAGGTGGCGGGGAGGCAGCGTGGGAGCTTGACTCGGCTCTGGGCGTAGCAGAGCTGGCAATTGACGGAGGAGAGGTAGGAGAAGCACTGGCCGAGGCCATATACGGTGAGGTTGGATCCGGGGCCGGATACGGAGGTGGCGAAGCCGGATTTGGTGATGTTTTGGAAAACTTGTTCCATGGCGTCGACGAAGTGGACGTCGAAGCCCTGGGGATCAGGGGTCTTGTTTGTGCCGCAAACGGAGGCGAATATCGTCGGCGACGGGATGTTGTCGGCTTCGGCGGGAGAGAGGAGGAGGAGGAGGAGGAGGAGGAGGAGGAGGAGAGAGGAAGCCATCTTCCGGAGAGAGATGGCAGGAGGAAGAAGGTGGATAGGCGTAGTGTTTGGGGCTCTCCGGTTTGGCATTTGGAGGACTGAGATTTCTTAGTGGACCCTCCTCCCTCTTTCAACCCAAGCTTGGTTCAACTTGTTATGCTTACCGTCGGTCAAAATACAGTCGGACGAGATAATTATACGCCCATTCGTTGCTGGTTTGGGGAAGGGAAATCTTGTGGGTTAGCAAAAGAGCTTGAAAATAAGGCCCAAACCTACCCAGTTTTTGTTTGATTGGGCATGATTTGGGCCCCGGGCCAGGCACCAGGCCTGAACTAGGAGAAATTTTACCGTCCGGGATCCGGAACACGTTCGGGACTATCCTAAGATACAATCGAAGCAAAATCAGGTGCAGATTGCTCGCGAGATACTAAAGGCGCGAGATACAATTTTGCTTACGTGGCATGCAGATTACTCGTGTGACATGCAGCGATTGGTCCCGGACGCCGTCCGAGTCCCGGACGCCGTCCGAGTCCCGGACGGTAAAATTTCGCCTGAACTAAGCACTTGGCTCTGCCTGGGAGGAATTCCGGATCACATCAGTTGATATGCAGTAAACTACCACATGTTGTTTGATGACCCGTAGATCGCCACAACATGAATTTGTTATTTTGAGTAGTTTTTTATAGTATTATAACATTGTAATTCCATCATATTGCGACTAGGAATCACGGGAAAGCTATCGGGGATTGGCATATTGGCCGTCAGACTCTAAAAATAAAAATCAACAAACCGTTAGTTTATAAAAGTATGCCAGTCTTTTACCTCTTCAATCGTTGTATAAGAAAATAAGAATAATGAGTAACAATATATATATACACACACACAAGCAGTCGTGCACGGGGGATCCCGTGCGGGCAACAGTCGTCGTGGATGCGACATTCGTCGTGGGGGCGACATTCGTCGTGGGGGCGACATTCGTCGTGGGGGTGACATTCGTCGTGGGCGCGACATTCGTCGTGGGCGCGACATATGTCGTGGGGGGCAACATTCGTCGTGGGTGTCACGGCCCGTCTCGACAACAGTCAAAGTGCGCTTCGGGCTGGCCGTGATGCCACAGGCATGTGCGAAAAGAAACTCATGTCTGCTAAGACAGATGCAGATAATACTGAAAATAGTTTTAAAATAGCTACTGTTAAGTAAAAACATGTTGATATTTATATGTGGAAGCTTTTAGAACATGATAGTGGGAAATTTGAATGTACAAGTTTTTTTAATAAAATTCCGAACATAAGTTTTGGACTTAGATTTTTATGTCATGACAGGCTCATATGAATGGACATGCATATAATACTAAATTCTAGTACATATAATATATAAATAGCCTAACAGTTATCCATAATACCAGAGAAAATGTTTGATTGCAATTATTACATAGAAGAAATATTTAACAGTAAATAAAATGTAAATATAGAACCTGAAACTGTAAGTAGATCGGGCTCGAGGACCTGACGACACTACACGAACACTAAGACAATTCCAAAACAAAAAGGAAAAGCCTCAGAACATTGAAATAAACAGAAACACAGTAAAAGTAAAGTAAGAGCATGCGAAACAGAAGCATACACGCACCAGTGTTCATGAATCAGAGCTACTAAATCAGACAGATAAAATAGTCAAACAGAAATAACTGAATTAGGTTTACTCCGGGGCATAACTTATATTCGATCATGTAATGTCATTAGCTGTAATCAGTGAAAGGTGTGTGCGTTTACGGGGGTGCACATGGTTCACACTCAGGGTCAGACGTAAGTCTAATTGGACAGGTTCCTGCTTGTTATGACCATGCAAGCAAAGAGTTGCCCCAACTAACTGTTACCTTTTAAATATTGCTTATGACATTAATGGATTGCAGGATTTCTTAGTTTAACGATCGTAACAGAAACGGGTTCACATCAAAGGGGAAATTTCAGATCATAAAACAGATTCACGTCAACAAGAAAGATCAGATTGAGAATAAATTCTACTCGGGTCTTGCAACCAGACATACATTAGAAATCAGATTCGAAGACACAAAAAGAATCAATCAGTGAGTTTTGAATATTGCGGGTTCGAGAGGTTAATGTTACATAATAATAAGAAGGTTTATCGAGTATATAACAAAGATAAGTCGAAATATATCGGATCGGAGATATGAAGTACTCATCTAGGATAAATCATCTTTGGACTTAAGTATTTTCCACGTAAAAAGTGTGTTACGAGCATGATATATCAAAACACCAATCATATACTTATTAATCGAATTCGTTATAATTATTATCGTGACAGTGTTGCTCGTGATTAACGCTCTACGATTCTTCAAATTATTCATCAAAAGAGACGAAATCCATCAATTTGAATATCCAATTAACTAGCATTCACTAACTCGTCTCCCAATTATCCAAATATCATCATTTACATTCACAATTCATGATATTCTTATCGCGTGAACCTCAAACTGATAACAAGACTATTTAGGGATTCGAGATCTAAATTATTTGAGGAAACAAGAAATCAAGGGCGAATTCATACAAACATAAGATTAGACAAAGCAATTAAGATCAATGTTTGCAAGAGAGAATGATCTCTACTTGCCTAAAGGAGGCTGAATCTGTTGGAGGCGGCTAAGCGATGCTAGCAAAATTGACACTTCTCAAGCGAACCTGCACAAGAACGACAGAAGCGATATAGCAAAATACCACTACACTAACACAAACAATTATTTATAGCAAGACTCAACCAAGAGCGGGGTCAGAAAATTTATCTCCCTCAAAAGAGAGGGGAGAAACTACCATGCAGAAATAGAGGCTTGACGACGCTTGGGTAGGGGAACCCAAAATCGGAGAGGGTCTTCACATGATTCCCGCCAACTGAATCGAGGAGCAGCACCAAAAAACACGAACATATCACAATTAGACGATTACGAGAGGGGCAAAATTATGAACCACAGATATACACAAATCTGAAGACAAAAACTTAATGAATAATCTCAATAAAATCTGAAAAGAGGAAAAGAGAGGGATTTCTTACCCAAGGAGGTCAAAATCGGGTCCAAAATCTGAGTAGGGGGGAAAACGAGCAAATCCTAGGAAGATGGAGTAAACCCTAGCCGCTCTTCTAGACAAATGTCTGCCAAAACCAAGAGGGAAGAGGGCTGCTGGAAGGGAGAGTTGTTGTCGATGGCCTGAAAAGGAGAAGTCGTGGGAAGCTGTTGGCCCTAGCAGAGGAGGAGGGGAAGCTGTCTGGCAGAGAAATAAGAAAAGGCATAGGAGGTGTCAGCGGGTGGAGCAGGGGAAGGCGGCATATCGGCGCCTGCGACTTGAATTGAGAAGGCTGGAGAAAGAGCAACCGACCTTAACAATAGAAGTCGGGAGAGTAGGAGTGTAATACCCCGAAACTCAAAAGAGGGATGGGTGACGTTTTAAGCCAAGTCTGGGACTTGGAGCAGGTGACACGGGCGTGTCACGGGCGTGACACGGGCGTGACACGGGCGTGTCAAGGGCGTGTTCGGCTACGGATCGCGTGGTCGACGTTTTGGCGATCAGCGATCGTCGTGTGTAGGCACACGGCCTGGGATACGGGCGTGTCCCAGGGAGTATCCCGCTCGGGAGATTTCTGATTTATGCACATGGGCCATGGCACGGGCACAGACACGGGCGTGTCAATGTGATATGGGCGTGTCGGATGTCGTGTCACAGGCCGTGTCTAGCTCGGGAAAAGCCTGGATGTTGCACATGGGGCGTGACACGGGCCCTATCACGGGCGTGTCGGAGGCCGTGTCACAAGCCGTGTTCTGGTCGGGATTTCGGAGTGACGACGAATGGCTAACACGGCCCTGGACACGGGCATGTCGCAGGTCGTGTTCGGCCCAGAATTTCTATTTTGAGGCTAAATCATAGCCGTCTGTTTCCTTGGTTTGGGATCCAATGGTTGGGGGGCTATTCCTGATGAGTTTAAACCAAAAATAGGGTTTGAAAACCCTTATTTCACTTGGGCTATCTCTCTCTAAAAGCTAGAGAGAAGGGAGAGCAAGAAGGAAGAGGAAGAGCTAGATCCGGTCACCGGCGGAGCTTCGGAGCTCCAAATCGCGAGCCGACTTCGGATCTGCGGAGGCAAGGAGATTGCGGCGCTTTCCATCTGCATAGATTTCCATGGCGCCAAGGAAGAACGCTAGGGTAACAATTTTCATATTGAGCATGTGAAGCTCTTCTTCCTTTGCATGGGAAAACCCTCTCCCGCGAGTATGCGGTGAGTTTGCGTTGTTCCTTGAGGTAGTTATGTAAAGTCCCCCTTGTTAGAGTCCGGAATCGTAGTACGGACATAGGCATAATGTGTGAAGCCTACCCAGACAAGTTAGTCTCAATCGGTGATGTGCATTGCATATTAGCCGGGGAAGACTCCGTGCCATTTGTTGTTTTCGGGTTTCTACGGGGTAGATTGCAGCAGGGATCCTTGGGGATTAACCCTAAGGCACACCCGGAAAATTGGGCGGAAACTCATTTCTGCCATCTTGGTGGCCTGGGAGCCAACCATGAACATAACTGGGTTATGTGCTTGTTTGATCTAATTTTGGGATCCAGGAGAAGCTTGGCCCGCGCGTACGTCTTAATATGACTATGCGGTGTGAGCAACGGGCAAGTGGATGCGGACCCGGGCTATGCGGTTTGGTGACAGATATATGAAAAAGAGACTGGCCATTGGCATGGTCGTGCGAGTCTTAGGCTTAGACCAGAAAGACCAAAATGCTCACGAGATTTGCCGTCCAAGGGATGGTTATGAGACCACGGTTACGACCGGGTTTACCGAGTAAGTGACCTGAGAGCACGGGGTGTGTGGCCATGTGAGCCTGCACCTGTGATGTTGTTCTTATCCTCTATTTGACTGGCTAGGCTAACAAGTGCAGGGAAGAAGCTTTGCCGCCCCGAGTTTGGGGGCAGAATCGTTATAATTTGGTCAGTATAGCTGACCGTTGCTTTTGTTTACCACCGTGCGGTGGATTGTTGTTTGCAGGTGTTGCGGAGCCGAGCAGTAAATAGTGGGCTAAAGCCCAAGTTGCTGTGTCGGCCCTCGAAGGCCTGAATTTTGAGTGTTTTTCTGATTTACTCATGTGTGACCAGCCTATGTGCCGAGGTTTGGAAGACACCTTTATTAAGCAAACTTTTGTAAGGCCTTAAGGCCATTATTTGTGTATTAAACATTCCTATGAGTTATTTTGTAGTGGACATTCATGCTTGGCTGGGTTCTTTTATTCTATGCAACATAATAATTTGCTTCCGCTAGGTGATCTGTGTAGGATGTTGTGGTTGGTTGAATGGTCTCAATAAGTAACCAATTGGTCTGTCCATAGTATATGGCGTCGGGCCCCGACCGGACCTACTGCTATATGCTATACGACGGATAGAGGCGTTACAATTTGGTATCAGACTACCGGTTTCGGTCAAGCTTAAATGAATTTGTGGGCGAATTCACTTTAAGGGTTGGTGAGCACATGTGTGTGCGTCATCGTTATAACAAGAAAAGAACCCATGAATGTCCACTTAGAAATGAAAATACACATGTTTGAGGAACCTGCTTGTTCCTATAATTGCTTTTTGCAATGTTGTTTGATCGCTTATCGGTGTTTTGCACGATTATAGGTGACCAGGAGTGGTGCTGGGCCGTCGGAACGGCCAGTTTCTGAGGCAAGTGCACCTAATGATGCTCCTGCAACACCTCCTTCAGCCGAGACAATTCGATTGGTAGCGGAAGCTGTATTTGCAATGATAAATGCGCAGCCTGCGAGGCAGGTGCAGCAACCTACTCCTGCTGTGGAGCAAATATCGCTCCAAGCGGCAGAGCCTAGGAGGGTAGAACAAGTGATTGTGGAGCTGGAGTTGCCTCGGAGAGCAACTGAGAAACAACTTAAGCATGTGATGGGTTTCCATCCGCCGTTTTTTTAGGGAACGGGAACCCCAACTCAAGCAGAGGGCTGGCTCTCTAGAATTAAGAGAGTGCTGACAGCGACTGAAACTGAAGAGTGATAGAAGACCACGATTGCAACGTTCTTATTGGACGGGGATGCGAGGTTATGATGGGAAAGGCTGGAGCTACACCACCTGAGGGGAAGATAGTTGGCTGATGTCTCTATCCTCAGCCCATAGGATCGCATTGGAAAATGAGTTTCAAAAGTTGGTGCAAAGAGACAGCACCGTGGACGAGTATCTCCACGAGTTCACTCGTTTGGGATGATACGCAAGCGCTACCTTTGTCGATGAGGAGCACAAGACGAACCGTTTTTATGAAGGGTTAAGAGATAATTTGAGGTTGTTACTTTCGGGGCCTATGGCGCAGGGTTTCCTAACCTTGGTCAACACCGCCCGGTCCTTGGAAAAGGACATGAAGAATGTTCAAGCAAAGAAGGACTCCAGTGGCAGGAAGTCGGAGTTCACACTACAAGAAAACGGACTTTTAGTGACAAAAAATTAGTGACAAAATAAGTTATGTCACTAAAGACGCATCTTCAGTGACGAAGTGAAAGTTTAGTCACTAAAAATACATAGTTAGTGACGAAGTAAAAAATTTAGTCACTAAAGACACATTTTTAGTGGCGACGTAAAAGTTTAGTCAATAAAGACACATTTTTGATGACAAAATAAAAGTTGGTCACTAAAGACACAAAATTAGTAACAAAATTTAAATGTTACTAAAATAATTTTTTAAAAATATTAATGATCAAAAACAATTTAGTCACTAAATATTTATTTAGTTAACAAGAATTAGTCAATAATCATCAAAACTTGATGTTTTCTTTATAAAATATCATTTATTCCCTAATAAATGAAGAAATGATTTTATAATAAGATATTATTAAACACATAATATTTTAAATTAATTAACTTTGGCTTGGTTAACTTTAGTCCCATCTCAGTTCCCTCCTAAATTAATGAAATGATTTCATAACTTCTCTTCTAAATAATTTGTGAAGTTAAAAATTTGATCACTAATAATTAAATTTTTGGAAACAATTTTATGTTTTATCACTAAATTTTTAAGATCAATTATTTTGTGATCATATGTAAAATTTAATCACTAAATATATTTTAATTAGCGTCTAAATAAAATTGTCACAAATTATTAAATATTAGTGATAAAAAAATATTTTTGTTACTAAAAATTTTAACTTCTGACTAAAATAATTAGTAGCTAATCTCATCCCTTATAAAAAAAAAACAATATTCTCCCTCCAAAATAAAAAAAACTTCACTAAATCTGGATTCCCCGAACCAAGGTTTTCAGTTTCCCCCGCTTCCTCGTCTTCCAATTCTAAATCAGTTCCCCCCTCCCCCACTTCGCCCATCCCAAATCCCTCTCAAAAAACCTAATCGGAAGTTTCCCCACCTCGGCGTCTCCCAAATCTCATCTCCAAAAAGTTTCTCCCACCTCTGCGTCTCCCACATCGGAAGTTTCCCCCACCTCCGCGTCTCCCAAATATCATCCTATTCGGAAGATTTCCTAATCGTAAGTTTCCCCCACCTCCGCGTCTCCCAAGTCTCATCTCCCGAAAATGCCGACGAAACCGCCAAATGCACAGTGAGGACTTCCGACGACCACTTTGCCGAAGCCTGCCGAGGTGCGATCAAATTTCCCCGAAACCGACGAGGACTCCCCTGGGTAACAATAAACTCTTTCTCATTTGTATAATATTTATGGTTTGTGCCCAGTGTTGTGGGGAAGTTATATGGTTTCCCGAAGTGGTTTTTGCCTTGTTTTAACTCAGTTCTTTTTTGATCTTGTCTTTTTTCATTTGTCTTGATATCCTATGAAATCTTTGTCCGAAACTGCAGGATTTATTCATGCCAGGTTCAATCCATGATTATTTTTGCTGTTTGTGTTGCCCGCCTATTTAGATCATACTGAAGATCAGGCCAAATCCTTTCATTTTTTATGTTTAGCTGATCCATGCATACTTATAGCCTTGCTCAATTGGATCTCTATTCAAGTCAAACATGCGTCATTAAGTTTGATCTGATGTGTTAATATTGATTTAATTGTCAAATTTTAAGATGAGTTTTTGTCCAAGATACATGCATGTTGATCTAAATCTACTCGATGCACTAAACTTGAGAAACAAAAAACAATTCAGGGTATTAAAGAAGTGAGTTTCAGGTTTGTTTATGTGTCTCCCTCCCTCCTTAAATCATAGAGGAAGAATTTTAACCCTTTAATAGTTTTTTTCCTTTGCTGTAGAATCCAACCTCCCACCTTAATTCCTACAGTCACCCAATATTTATAAGGAGAGTAGCAGATATTTAGGCGGTAGTTACAATTTTGGCAGTCATACCCTCGTGAAAAGGGCAAACCAGCACGTCATTTCTTAGCGGCATTCATAACTGAAAAAACTCTGCCAAATGATATGGTTTGGCATGGCTTTTCATTTAAAGCGCCGCTACAAGTATGAAATAATTAACCCTCGTGAAAAAGGGCAAATCGGCACGTCCAGCGACATTCTGATTAAGAACAAAGCTCTCCAGAAGGAGCTCAAGAATTTGGACCCGGACTTTGTCATGGTCGACTAAGCCACTCTATTCCACCTCATCCTGGTCTATTTCCAAACTTATCAACTTTTTAATGTTTTTTTTTATTAGCTGAAGTTGGTTCTTGTTATTTCTTATGTTTTTCTACATGTTTCATTTCTTATGCTACGGTAGTTTTTGATCCTTCCTTCTTTTAACCTCGATTATATTATTTGGTTCTTTGGATTGAGTTCTTCATGCTCTCGGGTAAATGACAGATCCTCCATCAAAAACAATATAATACCTCTCCAATCTTTATTTTGTTAGTTCCCAACTTTTTTGACAATCGATCTTTGCTTGATGTTGTGATGGAGAAGCTTTGAGACCTAATACTTTGCCAATGCATCACATGGACAAGTTGAGTTTCAACACAGATATCTATGAAGATTGTATGGTGATAATAGATAAAAGAACATTAATTACAAAGTTGGAACTGCATTGAGAGTTTAAACATAGATATCTATGAAGATTGTCTAGTGATAATAGATAGAAGAACATTAATTACAAATTTGGAACTGCATTGAAATTGTTCTGATCCCTGGGTTCAAGTTTTTGTTAACTAAATATTTCCATGGAAGTTTATATTTATGTATCAATTCAAGTCATATTAACTGTTCATAATATTTTCATGTAAATTTGTGGTCATTGGTCAAAGATCACAAGTTACACTGACCATTACTGATATACACATGGTTTGTACCGATGTATAAAACTTCAACTTATTATCTAACTCTAGTATTTTGATAGCATAATACATCTTATATTACTAAGAATCATAATTAAAAAAAGATGCAAATAGCAGTATGAATTTTTATGCCTTTTCTACTTCTTACTAGTTATACATTTGGTTATAAGAGAAGTTTTTTTTTAATTACCACCATATTTAAGTCATTGTACTGCTGAATATATAATTTTGCTAGCATGTTCTAACCTTTCTGTTATGTATCTAGAATAAAGTGGAGATAACACAGGTCTCCTGGTTCGATCCTCTTCAGGATCTTCAAGGAAAATATAGCGGGTTGATTAGCAATCCATCATACATACCAAGCAGTCATATTCCTGGATTACAAGCTGAAATTGGTAGACATGAACCTAGCCTTGCATGAGATTACATGAGTAGGGGACTCGCCCGCCAAGGTTCTTTTCATACATTTAACATAAAATATGATCTCGTTTTTACACATTTAAGAAAAACTTGACATTAGCAGCTGTAGAGTCTTCTCTAACTCTCACTGTTGCACTCTCGCTATTTTCATGGAGGTTGACACATTATTCAATTCATCTCCAATATATAAGCTAGCAGAATAGACGTAGCCACCCGTAGATGCGGTGCTCTTCTCTAATTTCATTGTTGCAGCGTAAAATTAAGTATCTTTTAGTTTTTTTTTCTAAGAGTTTGCACTTCCAACATGATTATCAATCATTTGCTTGCTTTTTTTATTTCCATTTACTTGGCATCAGAACAGGAAAATTATGGGTGTGTCCATGAACCCGACAAAGTGTTTAGGATCAGCTATCATTCCTAGCAATTTCAACTAGAAGCATAATAATGATCCTTTTAATTTCCTAAACATGCTTATTTGCTGACTTACTTTTCTTGTTCTACAAATCATATAACAACAGGTTGAAGACATTTTGAACCTAATTGATCTCGCATGAAGTGAGTGTCTCGTCAAAAGTGGCTTAATTGGTGATTGTTTGAAGGAAACTCAGGTAATGTTTCACTTATTTATGTACATAAACTTTTTCCTTTTACTGAATTAGTTTTATTAAATAAATTTTTTTCTTCAGGAGACCAATAGGAGCTTCTCAGCTTTAAGTGATGTAATATTTTCAATTGCCAAGAAGGAGGATCATATGCACTACAAAAACTTGTATTGAGTATAATAAGAGATAATAGCTATATTATTTTGTATTGAGGGGTTTGGGCTATCTCCCACCCTCTTTTTTCTTAATTAATAAAATAATTTATGTTTGTCAAATTCATCGATGAATGTTTTATTTATTGTTGTGTCTGAATGTTTATTATTACATTGTAATTAATATAAAATGAAAAAAGTTTAAATTTTTGTGAGGAATTGAACAAATTTAGTGGAAAAACTCATTATTGTGTTGTTTTCTTAGTTAGTGGATATTTCGTCACTAAAACACATTATTTTAGTGACTACATTAAGATGGTCATTGAAACTTCTCTTAGTGATCGAATTTATTTGGTCACTAAAATTATACTTTGTGACCAAAGTAATTTGGTCACGTAAACTTTTTTTAGTGACAAAATTTATTTGGTCACTGAAATTTCTTTAGTGACCAGATTAATTTAGTCACAAAATATGCATATTTAGTGACTAAATTTTTTTGGCCACTAAAAACATTTAGTGACAAGGTTTTAGTGACGACATTGTGATGAAATAAATTTGGCCACTAAATGTCATTAGTGACCATAATGTAACATTTAGTGACAAAATTTTTTGTCACTAAAAGTCAATTCTCTTGTAGTGTCAAGGTGCCGACTTCAAAGTCTGGTTTTCAAAGGTGGAATAAGAAGGCTAGGACGTCGGGTCCAGCCCCTTCTTCGGGTGCCTCGGGGGCAACTACTAACCGAAACTCGGGCGCTTGTTTTACTTGTGGAAAGATGGGGAACTTTGCCCATGATTATTGGAGCGGACGTCTGAAGTCCGAGAGAAAGCAAGGAGCTACTTATGAAGAAAAGGGCAAGGCGGTGGAGTCAACCGCATCCCACTATGCTCCGACTAAACCGAGAGTCTATAACTTGGGCCAGCAGGAGGCCATCAAACAGGCTGACGTGGTGACATGTACGGTTTAATTTATAGCAAGTTAGCTTTAAATACTGTTACCTAGTGCTGGTTAGTTTAATACTGTTTGTATAGGCTTTGTTCTTATTGGTGATAGTCCGGCATGAGCACTATTCGATACGGGAGCTTCACACTCATTTTTGTCCGAAAATTTTATATCGCGCATCGGATTCCCTTCTTCGATGGCGAAGGACAAATTGGATGTGTTGCTGCCGAATGGGTGTTCGATGCGTGCGGACAGAGTATGTGCCGTAAAGGTTCATATTGGAAGCCAAGAGTTCGACTTGCTAGTGTCGTTGCTGCCGCTAGTAGAGTTCGATGTTATCTTCGGTATGGATTGGCTTTCGGAGCAGAAGGCTTGTATCGACTGCGATCGTAAGGAGGTTAAGCTGGGTGTTGGGCAGAAGACAACGTTTACGGGACTGAAGGGGTCGAGCAAGACGCTGATGTCTGCTCTTCAGGTAGTAAAGGCAGTTCGTGCTGGCGCAGAGCTGTTCTTCACGTTATTGGAGGCTGTAGAGCCAAAGTCCACTTTGGGTAGTATCCCCGTAGTTTGTGAGTACCCCGATGTGTTCCCGGATAATCTTCCCAGAGCCCCACCGCAGCGAGAGATCGACTTCACGATCGTGCACGTACCAAATGCCAAACCTGTGTCACGTTCTCCTTATAGGTTGGCGCCTAAGGACATGGCGGAGTTGAAGGTTCAACTAGAAGAGTTGATGGAGCAAGGGTATGTGCGTCCAAGCTCATCGCCTTGGAGTGCACCGGTCCTCTTTGTTAAGAAGAAGGACGGGAGTTTGCGGCTGTGTATCGACTACATGGAGTTGAACAAGCTAACAGAGAAGAATAAATACCTGATCCCAAGGATTGATGATCTTTTCGATCAGTTAGTCGGATCGTCGGTATATTCCAAGTTGGATCTGAAGTCTGGGTATTATCAGTTGAGGATAAGGGAGTGTGATATCCCGAAGACGGCATTCAGCACGAGGTATGGGCATTTCGAGTTCACGGTCATATCGTTTGGACTGACGAATGCGCCATCGGTGTTTATGGATTTGATGAACAGGACGTTCCGAGAGTACCTAGACCACTTTGTGATCGTCTTTATTGACGATATATTGGTGCACTCGCAGTGCGAAGAATATCACTTCAAGCATCTACATCTGGTCTTGGAGACGCTGAAAAGGAATGAACTCTATGCAAAATTCTCTAAATGCGAGTTCTGGCTACCCTCAGTAACATTCTTTGGTGATATTGTCAGAGGGGAAGGTATAGCGGTAGATCCGGCGAAGATTGTTGCAATACGGGAGTGGCCTGTGTTGTCTTCTGTAGCAGAAGTCCGTAGTTTCCTTGGGCTTGCCGGCTATTACAGGTGCTTCGTAGAGAATTTCTTGCGGATAGCGTTACCTTTCACGAAATTAACAAGGAAGGATCAGAAGTTCTTGTGGACGCAGGAGTGCGTGCAAGCATTTGAGGAGCTGAAGGGACGATTGACCACGTCGCTAGTGCTAAGTTCACCGAGTGGGACCGAGGGCTTTGAGATTTATAGTGATACCTTAGGTAGTGGTTTAGGCTACGTACTGCTGCAGCATGGAAGTGTTATAGCGTATGGATCGCGTCAGCTAAAAGTGCACGAAAGGAATTATCCGGTCCATGACTTGGAGTTGGCGGCCGTGATATTTGCGCCTAAGTTGTGGAGACACTACTTGTACGGCGTAAAGGTCGATATTTATACCGACCATAAGAGCCTGAAGTACCTGTTAGATCAGAAGGATCTCAACATGAGGCAGCGGATATGGATGGAGTTCCTTGGGGACTACACATTTAAGATTCATTATGTACCCGGGAAGGGCCATACAGTTGCGGATGCGTTGAGTCGCAGGGCTCCTGCCCAAGCCAACTGGTTGTCAGTTCATGATGAGAGGTTAGTTCAGGAGTTGGAGGAGTTGGAGATCTATTGTGTGGACAAGCAGACGAGCGCCAAAGCATTGTTGAACTGGACGGAAGTTCAGTATGACCTGGATGATCGCGTTCGGCAGGCATTGGAGTTGGATGGTAGCATGAAGGAGTTTATGGATGCAACGTTGGATGGGTCAAATTCCCAGTTTTCAGTTGAGGATGGGCTGTTAAGGAAGGACCATCGTTTGTGCGTCCCAAGCGGGAGAAATCTACGGGCGGAGTTGATGTACGAGGCTCATAATACCAAGTACTCAATCCACCCAGGGAGCACGAAGATGTACCGGGACCTAAAGAAGCAGTTTTGGTGGCCAGGGCTCAAGAAGGACGTGACACTGTTTGTGGCTAAGTGTCAAACCTACGCCTTGGTAAAGACGGAGTGCCAAAAGCCTGTAGGATTCTTGAAATCCTTGCCTATTCCGGAATGGAAGTTCGATGACATATTGATGGACTTTATGCATGGCTTGCCAAGGTCGCAGAAGGGGAACGACGCCATCTGGGTGATCGTAGACCAGTTAAAAAAGGTGTCGCACTTTATTCCACATAGGAAGGATGACTCAGTGGAGAGACTGGTGAAGCTATATGTTGATAATATAGTCAGACTACACAGTGTGCCCCGCAGCATCATGAGTGATCGCAATGGGCATTTTACGTCCAATGATTGTAGGTTGGTGCAACAGATGCTGGGGACTAAATTGAAGTTCAGCACAGCCTTCCATTCGCAGACGGATGGGCAGACCGAGGGGGTTAACAAAACGTTGGAGGACATGCTCCTCAAGTATGTTCTAGACTTCGGGAAGCACTGGGAACACCACCAGTATTTGGTGGAGTTTGCGTACAACAACAACTACCAGGCGTGTATTCAAATGACACCCTTTGAGGCCCTGTATGGTAGGAAGTGTTTCGCGCCGTTATCGTGGCTAGAAATGGGTGAGGCAAGGTTGTACAAGAAGCAGGAGGTGGAGAGTGCTACTTCTTTGGTGCGAATCATTCAAGAGCGTTTGCTGATCGCTCAGGACAGGCAGACTAAGTACTATAATGCCAAGCACCGGAATGTGGAGTTCGCGGTCGGTGATTGGGCGTACTTGAAAGTAAAGTCGTTCAAGGGTGTTTCACGGGTGAGATGCTTGAAGAAGCTGATCCTAAGATACCTTGGACCCTTTGAGATTCTGGAGCGGGTTGGTGAAGTGGTTTATCGTTTGAGGCTATTAGTGGAGTTGAGTGGACTACACGATGTATTTCACATCTAAGTGTTGTGGAAGGCGGTGCAAGAGCCTTCACAGATGATCGTAGTGGATCAAGTGCCGGTGGACGAAGGGTTGACGACTAAGGTCAAGCCCGTTCGTATTGAGGACTTTGAAGTTAAGCGACTCTGTAATAAGGAGATCTGGATGGTCATGGTCCGATGGGACAATTGCGATCGGGAGGAGCTCTCTTGGGAACAGGAGCAAACCATGCTGGAGGAGTACCCGAAATTATTCCGCTCAGGTACTGCTTAAAGTTTTCCGTTTTCTTTCCTTTAGTAATTTCGTGGGCGAAATTATTTTAAGAGGGAGAGAGTTGTAACACCCCGAAAGTCAAAAGATGGACGGGTGACATTTTAAGCCAAGTATGGGACTTGGAGCAGGTGACACGGGCGTGTTACGGGCGTGACACAGGAGTGTCAAGGGCGTGTTCGGCCACGGGTCGCGTGGTCGACGTTTTGGCGATCAACGATCGTCGGGTGTAGTCACACGGCCTGGGACACGGGCGTGCCCCAGGGCGTGTCCCGTTCGGGAGATTTCTGATTTATGCATACGGGCCATGACACGGGCACAAATACGGGCGTGTCAATGTGATACGGGCGTGTCGGATGCCGTGTCACAGGCTGTGTCTAGCTCGGGAAAAGCCTGGATGTTGCACACGGGGCGTGACACGGGCCCTGACACGGTCGTGTCACATGTGACACGGGCGTGTCGGAGGCCGTGTCACAAGCCGTGTTCTAGTCGGGATTTTGGAGTGACGGCGAATGGCTAACATGGCCCTGGACACGAGCGTGTCGCAGGCCGTGTTCGGCCCAGAATTTCTACTTTGAGGCTAAATCGTAGCCGTCCGTTTCCTTGGTTTGGGATCCAATGGTTGGGGGGCTATTCCTGATGAGTTTAAATCGGAAATAGGGTTTGAAAACCCTCATTTCACTTGGGCTATCTCTCTCTAAAATCTAGAGAGAAGGGAGAGCAAGGAAGAAGAGAAAGAGCTAGATCCGGTCACCGACGCAGCTTTGGAGCTCCAAATTACGAGCCGACTTCGGATCCGCAGAGGAAAGGAGATTGCGGCGCTTTCCATCCGCATAGATTTCCATGGCGCCAAGGAAGAACGCTAGAGTAACGATTTTCATCTTGAGCATGTGAAGCTCTTCTTCCTTTGCATGAGAAAATCCTCTCCCGCGAGTATGCGGTGAGTTTGCGGTGTTCCTTGGGGTAGATATGTAAAGTCCCCCTTGTTAGAGCCTGGAATCATATTACGGACATAGGCATGATGTGTGAAGCCTACCCAGACAAGTTTGTCTGGATCGGTGATGTGCATTGCATAGTAGCCGTGGAAGACTCCGTGCTATTTGTTGTTTTCGGGTTTCTACGGGGTAGATTGCAGCAGGGATCCTTGGGGATTACCCCTAAGGCGCACCCGGAAAATTAGGCGGAAATGCATTTCTGCCATCTTGGTGGCCTGGGAGCCAACCATGAACATAACTTGGTTATGTGCTTGTGTGATCGAATTTTGGGATCTGGGAGAAGCTTGGCCCGTACGTACGTCTTAATATGACTATGCGGTGTGAGCAACGGGCAAGTGGATACGGACCCGGGCTATGCGGTTTGGTGACAGATATCTGAAAAAGAGACTGGACATTGGCATGGTCGTGTGAGTCTTAGGCTTAGACCGGAAAGACTAAAATGCTCACGAGATTTGCCGTCCAAGGGATGGTGGTGAGACCACGGTTACGACCGGGTTCACCGAGTAAGTGCCCTGAGAGCACGGGGTGTGTGGCCGTGTGAGCCTGCACCTGTGATGTTGTGCTTATTCTCTATTTGACTGGCTAGGCTAACAAGTGCAGGGAAGAAGCTTTGTCGCCCCGAGTTTGGGGGCGGAATCGTTATAATTTGGTAAGCATAGCTGACCGTTGCTTTTGTTTACCACCGTGCGGTGGATTATTGTTTGCAGGTGCTGCGAAGCCAAGCAATAAATAGCAGGCTAAAGCCCAAGTTGCTGTGCCGGCCCTCGAAGGCCTGAATTTTGAGTGTTTTTCTGATTTACTCATGTGTGACCGGCCTGCGTGCCGAGGTTTGGAAGACATCTTTATTAAGCAAACTTTTGTAAGGCCTTAAGGCCATTATTTGTGTATTAAACATTCCTATGGGTTATTTTGTAGTGGACATTCATGCTTGGCTGGGTTCTTTTATTCTATGCAACTTAATAATTTGCTTCTGCTATGTGCTCTGTGTAGGACGTTGTGATTGGTTGAATGGTCTCAATAAGTAACCAACCGGTCTGTCCATAGTATATGACGTCGGGCCCCGGCCGGACCTACTGCTATATGTTATGCGACGGATTGGGGCATTATAAGGAGGAGGCGTCGCCGACCTGGGGGATCGGAGAGCAGGAGGAGGCATCGCCGAGCAAGGGAGGAAGAGGCGCAGGAAGCGGGAGCGACATGGAGGAGGGAGCTTGCGGCCTGCGAGAACGGGAGACGGGGCTTGCGGGAGTCGGTTTCAGACGGGAAAACCCTAGGCCGATAGAAATGAAATAATACGGGGGGGGGGGGAGGGGGGCTCGGTTTAGATATAAGAGGAGGGATTAAGGTTTTATTATTATTATTGTTATAAATGTGTCATTAGAATTACTATTATTTACGGGTTGTTATAGTGGGGACGACATTCTTCGTGGGGCGACATTCGTCGTGAGGGCGAAGTGAGCTCTGAGGCGAGGTTGTGCATGGGGAGAGGAGAAATAATATATATAAAGATAATAAAGATAATATCAAATGACCCAAATACCCTAGTATTAATGAGGAGAGTTAGAAAAAATGAGAGGCAAAATGCGATTAAAATGTTACATCATCCCTTCTTTTGGGTTTGCTTATATATATATATATATATATATATATATATATATATATATATATATATATATCTTTCACTACTATATAAAAAAACTTGTCTATGGTGCAACATTCAAAAATGTCAAGTATACCCTCATTTTTTAATTTTAATGACTTGATATATATTACAATCTATTTCAAAAAAAATAAAATATAATGTCTATTCAAGTAATTACACTATCCCCAAATTTAGAGTAATGAAGAAAATCCATTAAAATCCAAAAACTTTTTAGTAGAGCTCCTACACCTACTATGGTAGGCTATCATTAGACATATTAGCGGTTTATTCGAGGAAGGTTGTCATTAGACATATCAGCGGTCTATTCGAAAAGCAATGTAATTTTTTTAATTAATTCAATTTAATTTTTCCATGTTTTCAATTTAATTTTTTAATTAATTAATTTTTTAATTTATTTTATTAATGTTTTCAATTTAAAAAAGCACCGTCGCTTTCCAGTTACTGTGGCGCGTGGCCATCGGGCCGGAGGCCCATGCCTGTCACTCGTATATATTATAAAAATATTTACCCTATCTACAGTTAGTGTCGGTAAAAAATTCACACTTATTTTATAAAAAACATTTATAAATTCACACTAATTTTATACATATCTCTCTCTATATATAAAAACTAACGTTATTAATAACCTAATTAATTATATATATATATACACACACACACGAGCTTCTTCGCACGGGCTACGCCCGTGCTCGAAGCTCTCGGGCGGCTTTTGGCCGCATCTAGGCGGGCTTCGCCCTCCTGCGCACGGGCTTCCCCGTGCTCGATGCGTCGCTGCAGGCTGCGCACGCACTCGAAATTTTTGTTTTTTCAAAACATATACATATAAGTACTTAAAATGACCGCAAAAAAATATGAAGTATTATTTCCATTTTTATTTT
This sequence comes from Platanthera zijinensis, assembly GCA_039513925.1. Taxonomy (NCBI): domain Eukaryota; kingdom Viridiplantae; phylum Streptophyta; class Magnoliopsida; order Asparagales; family Orchidaceae; genus Platanthera; species Platanthera zijinensis. The sequence continues at coordinate 143,858,825 of CM077089.1, forward strand.
ATAAATTTTTGCAAATTTTAATCTATAAAAATTAATTTATCTCTCCCTCTCTCTCTCTTTATCACTCCCCCCTCTCTCTCCCCCTTCTCTCCCATGATTCAATGACCAATATTCAATTTTTGGTGTGCCTCCAAATATCTATATTCCCTTATATATATATATATATTAAAAAATATATGAGATGACTTTAAAAAGTCGTGAATTTAAAATCCATCAAATTATTCGCAGCCTTTGGATCAAGATAATCATGCTGCAAAAAAAAATTTCTCTAAAAAACTTCCTCACACGCTACATCAAATCCTGATACCCCGCCCACCCCAACTCCTGCTTCCCCACGCCGCCGGAGCCGCCGACGGCCTTACCGGTCCCCACCGGCGTGTTCGCCGGTCCCCGACGAACTCGCCAAGGTTTCTCCGCTATAAAAATGCGGCTGATTATGCTGAGAGTTATAATGCTCAGAATATCATCGCTGCAACGTCTCAACTCTCTTTTTGGATGGAGCGTGCAAGAGAAGGGGAAACATGGAAATGATGCAGGTTTGGGTTAGGGTTTTACTGTAGTTTTGAGGAGGAGGAGAGTTGCAGGGCCGAAGTTTAGGGAGCAACTCTGAGCTCTGGTAGATCATGATTTAGAAAATTTATCCTAATTATTTAACTTCGTCGGTAATTTCATTAAGTAGTTGGGGGTTTTTTGATCGAATCTGTTGGATTTTGATGACAGGAGAGGGAATTTGGCTTCTTGTTTAGGGTGAAGTTTGGACTACAATAGAGTATTCCTTTGTTTCCTGACATGTCTACTTCTATGGCGGCGATCATTGCCTTGCGGGCATCTGACTGCCATCTCTTATCTAAGAGGGTAATTAGGACTTTTGTTCCTAATCTTTTCCTGGCTAATCCTTTTAATTCGATGACTATTAATCCGAGATGGACTAATTTTTTCTTTGTCTGTTTTATCTGGCTTATCGTATTTTGGCTGATTAATTTTATATTATTAGGAGAGTTTGTAACTAGCAGTTCTTCTTCTCTATTAATCCCTAATAATTGAGTGTGGCTTGCTTCTACAACTACCTCTCTATTCTACTACTTCTAATAACCCGACTGGTTACTAGGTAGGAGCCTTAGATCTTGACTTCTATTTTAAGTTTTAAGAATAATTTTAATATATCCTCTCCTCTCCAACTCTACTTCGAATATGCTTCTTTTTCACTTCCTTAAAGATGATCTGTAGGAGGGTCATTCCAAGTGCAAGATATCCCATGAGTCCTTACTATGTCCCCATCGGTCTCAATTAGTTTAAATTTAGATTTTATAACAAAGTTATTTATATCAGTATTTACTTGCGGCTGCGATACTTTTTCCCCACGGCTTCTCGCCTGGCGGTACTTCTTCTCCTCGGCCCCCGGGCTCATACTGATATAATTTTTGTTATAATTTACTTATTCAAACCTCTTTACATCGTTGGGGTTGTCCTCAGCCACCCATGGGCCGAGCTTGCTATAACTCTGTAATCCACTTGTATGCAGTCGAGTACATACACATGTGGACCATCTTCAGATCGCGCGGAACATCTTCATGTTCTTTTCCTCCGGGGAGGAGGGGAGAGGACTAATCACTAAATATTGACAAGATGGGATCAAGAAAACTTACTAATTTTTATTCGGAATATGAAATATACTTACAATATGAACTCTGAAAACACATACACAAAAAACTCTTACAAACACTCACTCTGAGATGAAGTAAAGAACCGTGTGTCCTAGAACTTATCTCTCGCCTCTTTTTATAGAGGGGTGAGCCTTCAGCCTGGATGCAAACGGGTACAATTGTTACAAAAAGTAGCTCTACTTATTACTTAGTATAATAAAAGGCGCACTACGACCTTTTATTAAAGTAAAAGGTTGTGGTCGTAGAAAGATGCCTCCATTATTCATGTAGTTTATATATATATTACACCTCATCCACAGTTTTTTAGTGGTGGAGGCCACGGTATTGACTAAAGGGATAAGATCAGATAACAGAAAAACAAACCACAATACCAGGGGCGGAGTCTGGCCTTCTACTACTTGTCTACATGTCTATGTATAATTGTCTATGTTGTGACTTTTGCCGATTCTTCTGCTAGTGAGCCTTCATCATTAGAAAGAAAGCCATATCTCTGGAAAACGTATTTAATTCTATCTCTCTCACAATGCTTCGTCAGCTTGTGATCCAGATCTTTGAAGCTGAGGCCCCTTGGATAAAATAATTTTTTATCTTCTTGTTCCAGCCATATGCAAAAATCTCGCATTTCTACTGCTAGAACTCTGTTGTACGGGAGGTCTACATCGTACACTTTTTTATAACTTCTAAAGGCTCGGATTTGTTTAGGTAAGCTGGAGAGCTCTAAGCTGACGATATTTGAGCCATCTATATGGTTAGCCTAGATAACTGGCTTTTCTTTAAATTGGAAGATTTATATCTCCCTTATATTATTTTTTAGACAATTATGCTCGTAGCATGGGGGGATTGCCCGTATATGGGTTTCTACTCCTTTTTCGTAAGATGCTGCATCTAGTAACTAAAATATAACTTCGGTTATTCTTGTTTCTTGTATATGCTTGTCATGCCCCTTTCTGGTGAAGAGAAGGCGGGTGATCAATCCTAATTCCATTAGATTTGGAATGGTAAATTCTACTCCCGATATTGTTATATCGGCCCATTTTGCTATGTCTATCTGTAATATTAGATACGAGAAATGTAATTCATTACCCCTCATTTTTGAGTAGGTTATTCATTCTATCTTGCCCCCCTTGAGAATTTTTCTTTCGAAGTAGCCATATTTCTAAATATTTTTTGGTAATTGCACTGACGTTCTACTTGCCTTTGTAATACTTTGGCTAAAACATAACTTTTTACAAGTGCGAGTGCTGATCGGTAATGTTGCCAATTGTCCTCAGCGTCAACCAGTTCCTTAGTGCACTGATTGGCTATATCCTGTAACTCTTTAATTTGATTTTTAAGATCTGCTATTTTATTTTCTGCTATGGTTAGAGATGTTCTTAGCATATGATAGTCTGGGCTCTGATTGGGCCTCAATTGAATATTACTTGATGTGTTTTTTATAATATACTATGGCTACTCATACTATTTAAGAAGGCAAAGTGTCCGTAGACACACTCCACAATATCTTTATAATTTTTGGATTTTTTGCCATTTCATAAGTTGTCTACTATGCACTGTTGGAGCAGCGTTATTTGGTGACTAGTTCTGAAACGAAGATTGTTGTTTGCTGGGAAGGTCTGAAGTTGAAATGGGCCAAATATAATATGATTGTTTTGCGCCATCTATAAAGAGTAAAGAATAATGCGTAGTTAGCATGTTGTTAAGAGCTACTTAGATTACTACAACTGGAGCTATCTCCAGGGGTGATATGTGCTATTTCTCTTGCGATCATGTAGTAGAGAGTATTAATAAATCTTTTTTTGTCAGTTATTTCTCTGGATAAATTTCTATATGCTGGATGCAATATTTGTCGGCTCTGCTCTAAATATTCTAAAATTCTTAGATAACGCCTATTTTCTACGTATAATATGTGGAGTCTTTCATTATCGTCCTTTAGTTACTTTGGAGGATGCGAGATAGTTGGTCTGCTAGTTTATTACCTACACATTTGATGTGCTCAAATAACACTCTGTAATTTTGATTTAATATGTGGTCCATGAAATTAATCCATCGTTTGTAGCTGATTTTCTTTTTATTTCTATTTTGGTAAAATTTTACTATTGCTTCGCAATCTGTTCATACTAATATCTCATTTTTGTTGATGATGAACAAGCAAAATGCGTCTAATCCGTAGCAGACTGCTAGGATTTCCTGATCAATGCTACTGGCGGGGCCTTTTTCTTTAAAATTTCCACTATTGTACCGACATATCTACTCTTCATTTTCCCTTGTATATTTATGGGGTTTGCATTTTAGGATGGCTCCCCATCCGGTTTCACATCCATCTGTTTCTATTATTAGGTATTCATCATCTAATGGTAATCTTAAGTCTGGTAGAGACCTAACTGTTTCTTTTATTTTATCTATTTGTTTATTGTCTTCGTTATTAAATGCCTTTCGCGTGCTCTTTATTTTGCTATATAATGGGCCTGCTAATTTTCCTACATCTTTGATGAATGACCTTGCATAATTTACCAACCCAAGGAATTATTGTAAATGCTTAATAGTTGTAATAGGTGGAAATTCCTGAACCTTTTTACTTATATGTTCTTGGAGTTTTATTTTTCCCTGCCCTAGAATTACTCCATAGAATTCTATATTTTTTCTAAGGAATTGGGCCTTTTGGGTGCTAATAACTTATCCTTGTTTCATGAATTTTGATAACACTAATTTTAAATGGCTTACATGCTCTTCATGTGTTTTTGAGTGTACTAAAATATCATCTATATAAATACTTGTAAAATTTCGATATTTTTTGAATATATCATCCATTTTTCTTTGGAAAATGATAGGTGCATTCTTTAGTTTGAAAGACATCACTAACCATTCAAAGTGTCCTAGTGGGCATGTGAATGTTGTCCATAGAATACTCTCTGGATGCATTTTTACTTGCCAAAATCTTGATTTTAAATCAAATTTACTAAAGACGTAATGGTTCTGGATACTATTGAGTAACTCATTTTTATCAGGAATTTGTAGGCATCATCTATTGTGTTATCATTTAGTCTACGATAATCTATGACCATGCGGGATTTTCCACGAATTTGTTCACTATATTTATTGACTATGAACGCTGGGCTATGATGTGGACTATTAATATGCTGAATGATCTTTAGGCTAAGTAAGTCATCAATATGCATCTTAAAATCTGCTATATTTTCATTAGTCACATCTATCTTTTGGGATACTATGCAGAAATTTGGGTCTTTAAGTTCTAATTTGCAAACTAGTTTGTTTCTATCCCAATGACGTTGTAGATGAGTTCCGAATGTTTCATCTTTTTCTAATGTGCTAATAAGATGGTCTATATCCGTATTTCCAGTCTTTAATAGAGTGTATATCAGATTTAGAGGAATGATAGAAGGAATTGGTGAAGGGTATGCTGCGAAATCGTCTATATAAAATTCGAGATTATCGACGTAGGTGTCCAATTTATCTACGCCTTGGGGCAATGGAGGAGGACATTCGCCTATGGTCTTACAATGGCATGTAGGTGAGGTGGTGATGTTGGTTTCGACTCCACAACACTTCGTAGGCAACTCTGATATAAAACAGAAGGCTGGTTGCTGAAGGAGGTGTAGACCGTTACTTGCAATAAGAAGACCGCGGTACCAATTGATTAAGAGGTTAAGTCATATGATGCAATTGACATTGCTAAGTTGTAAATTATGTAGGGTGATACAGACCGGAAGAGCGTGGTCATGGGTCCATGTATTGTTGTGAAGTTTATAACTAAGTTTATAAGTGGTGTTTAATTGTTGGTCATAGTGGAATAATTTACCGCCCATTTGTTGGGCATTAAAACGTTCTTTGGTAGTGATTTGTTAGATATGAGCCGGCGAGACTAATTTTATGTCAAGCAAGGTATTGCTACATCCCGTATCAATGAGTCCTAAGACGTCTAAAATCCAATCTCGAATTTTGAACCGTAGCTAGATTTTTAAACTATATATACGAGGACCATGTCGTAACTCGGATGGGAGTGGTTTAGCAGGTGTTTGTTTACTGCTAAGGAGTTGGTATGGCTGGTCACATTGTTGATGAATCAAATTGTTGGAATTGGAGCCAAGTAACCGGAATTTATTCAGGACTTTGCGAGCTAAATACCTCTCTCTAATGGTCTAGTTTCTTGTACGAGAGACCTGAGCTCGTAATTTTCTAAGAAATTTCGTGGTTGCTAGATATGGCTTAATGTTGCGCTCAATGACTTGAGTAAGATAAATTCTATCACGTGGATGGTCGTGAGCCAGAAAGGTTTCGATCATATAAAGATCAAATTTTAGATTACGGAGCATAGACATGGTTATATATCTGTTCAAAAAGGGCAAATAGGTTTGAAACTTCTTTTTGTATAGTTGATACCTGTATTTGGAGATTGCTTAATTGGTTTTCTATGTCCAATATTCTTAACTCAATAATTTCTATCTGAACTGGTCTTTGTGATGAAAGTTGTGCGATGGATATTGTAAGGTATTTTTCCTCAAGGCAAAATTTACAAGTTTCTATTAAACATAGAGTGCATTGGTATCTTAATGCTAAAGTGGGGTATCTAAAATAATAAACACATAGTTTATCATCACTACCACTATTATGCTTCCAACTATGCTCACATGTCGTCATATCTGTTTCAAGTATTGATTGAGGAGATCTAGTTTGGATAAATTATCTTCGTAAGAATCACGACACTTCCTATCGAATTCAACTAGTTCTCTTGGTAATGCTTCTGTATCACTATCAGAGCTAGGAAGATATCTGTCATCTTGGTCATTAATACTAATGATGCTATAAACACTTTTCGTGTCACTAATTGTCTCGTCAACTTGTATTAAATCCTCATTTGTACAGTCTATCAAGGCAGCTTGTTTGTTATGTATATTATGCCTTTTATTACATTCTTTAGCTAGATGCTCAGTAGAGACACAAGTAAAACATGTTAAAGTTCTACAATAATTTCTTTGTCGATCATACTTTCTTACGTGCTTATCTTTGTTTAAGTAGGGCTTCCTAGCATTGCTTTTACGTAAGAAATATTTTCTTTTAGGTTTGTATTTGTAATTTTTTTGTGGTGGTCTGTAGCTAGTTTTTTCTTCCTTGTCATATCTTTGAGGTGTATATATGTTTCGGCAAAAACTATACTCGCCTTTGAGCTATTTATTGATCTGGAGATCAGTGCATTTTCTACAAGATATTCTAGAAAAAAATTTATTTTTGTACTGATATTGTCCACTTAGGGAAAATTTACTTGCCGTTCTTTATATTTCTTATATATAACGGTTCCTAATGGATCTGGTAATTTAGGAATAATTTTTCTCCTATAGTTTGATCATAAAAACATCCTGCAATACTACTATAATACATATAATCTTGGAGGAATGGATTGATGTAATGTCATTTCCTGATTTGGAGTTGTTCTAATCTCTTGATGGCTTCTATCTGAGTTGTTGGGGTAATATTTGGTTGATATTCTAATAACAAGTATGTTATCTTATTTGTGAAATTATATGGATTTGCGCCTAAGGAAATATCTCGACTAAAGTCTTGGGGATATTCTTTTTTATAAGATTCCCAGATTTCTCTTAGTGTTTCTCCTAAAAACTTCTCAAGATAATTATACATCTCTTCAAAGACTTAATGATCTCTAATTCATCATATTTTCCAACTACCATTTGACTCCATATTTCTAATACTATTGGTAATTTTTTGGGGTCATGCGCCGTGATATTTAATAATCTTCCGTCATCTATTAATAATTTTTTATCTATGGTTTCTAATGACATTCATTTTCCTTTAGGTTTATTAGTATCTCTTTCTCCTTGATAGTCGTTGTATGTGGGTCTAGGCGGCTGCCCTATTTTGTTGTCAATCTTTGTATTAAATGTATATGTATTACTTGCTTGAGATGTAGATTCTCCATTGAACAATTCTATTTGTTGCTCGTACTCTATCATGACGTATAACTCTGTATCTGGTTCTTCTTGGAGCAGTAAGTCTCTATGCATTACTAAATGTCCTAATTCATTAAATTCGAGGCTATCAATTGAAGTACAAGTTCATAACTAATGCAATATAACATGAAGTACTTAGAAATAAGCTATTCATAATTATTTCAAATAAAATGATGTTCATCACTCATATTCTTCATCTTCCTCCATATTGTTGGAGATCAAGGCATCTTCAATTTTTGGCTCATCTAAAGACAAGTTGACAACCTTAAGCATGCCAACTCCATCGAAAGGATTTGCTCATGCATCTCCTCCTATATCCCACATTATACTCCTTTCATGACTGTAGATTTCGTTTCTCCTCGATAATAAGCGTAGAAGTTGAAATAAATTTACTTGTTGCTGAGGTAGAAGTTGAACCAGTGACACTAATAGGATATTGTGATTGATACATAATTTCTGTAATAAGAAAAAGATGAAAAAAATTGAATTGAACTAACAACACATTCACAAATTAATTCATTAAGATGTCAGTACTCATACTAGTTCTTGAAGAGCTATACTGATCATGGAATAAACAGATACCTGAAGACCTGGGGAGGCGGTGATTTAGTTCAATTGAACTAAGAAGAACAGATTAATTGAACAAATTAATTGAACTAATTAACATGTTTGTTGAGGATTTGAACAGGAAGTCTTCAATCGATTCGTCTGTGTTAATGTTCTGATTGATGTATGGATTTCTTCAGGGAGTCTAAAAAGTGGTGATTATTCGGCCGATTTTGCCAAGATATGAGTTATAGTAGAGATGATCAAGACGATAGAGTAGTAGATGGGGATATTAAGCATCTCAGATTGAAGAAAGTGGCAGATAAAGGCTCCGTTTGGGAGGATTTATTTTCTCCGGTCAAGCGGTTACGACTGCATGAACCGGATGTTAATTATGGTCTGATTCATGTGGTCGTAATCGCTTGACCTGTGAAAATAAGTCCCCCCAAACGGAGCCAAAATCAATCCAGGAAGGCAGTCCTTTGACTCCAACAACACTTTTCCAGTCGAGTGCTTGGAAATTGCTAACAAGCTATTGATCCATCCCAAGAAACTTTATAGAGGATCAAAAACTGGTGAAGGTGCTCATGGGAAAGTCTACGATACGAAGAAAGTTGTACAACATTAGTAGTAATATTTATTCCTACAAGTCATTAATCAAAGCACTGTTTGTTTTGTTTTCTTTATCTCTACCTCATTGTTTTATCACTAGCTGTGTGGCTGTGTCTTCTACCTCATAGTTGTATCACTTTATGCTATCTTGATGAAATGGAACTTCATGTTCTTAGGAAAGAGCAAACAATTTAGCTAATGAAGTCTATGCTGACAAATATAAGCTGTGTTTATAGGGGCTAATGAAGTCTATAGGGGATAATGAAGTCTATACGAAGAACCCCTGGAGTCGGGGGAGGGCGAACCCTGCCGCCACGGCCGGGTACTGTCGCACGGGATACGAGGGCCGGAAGCCTGTGCCCGTCACTCGAATATATATATATACTATTCTAAAAAGAAATATGGTGACTTGCCAATAAAAATGAGTTTGAAAATTGGATAATTATATGGGTTATCGGTTTTGACTGTTTTATTCCTAAGCTGTTGGATCTGGGACTGCAAATATTGTATTTGGTTTGCCAATAAAAGAAACCCCCCAAAACTCACCTCCTCTCTCTCCTAAATCCTGATTCCTATTTAAGCTCCCCCCAAACTCACGGTCATCTCCGCCGCCGCCGGCAGAGCCACCACCGTACCTGACCGGAGACCCCCAGCGGGTTCGCCGGGAGCCGGCGAACCTACCAGCGGTATTCCGGTGGTGCTCCGGCGGGGCCACCGCCGGCGGTGGCCCTGACTGTGAGTTAGGTTTTTTTATTTAAAAAAGAACAAAAATTTTATATTAATATATAAAAAAATTTAAATAAAATATTAATAAAAATAATAATATATAAATCCTTTAAAATAATTTTAAAAAGTAAAATTTTAAATATAAAAAAGGTGCCACGACATCGGAGCGGGCGGAGCCCGCCACCGCAGGCCGGGTACTATCGCATGAGGCTGTAGGGTCGGAGGCGGACGACGCCGTGGGTACTAGGGGGCAAAGCCCGACGTCGCTGAGCGGGTATTGTGGCGTGTGGCCATGTAAGACCCCTCTCCCCTTACAGAGGAGGTAACCCGGTCTTATGCCCAGAATCGCTGCCTTACGGTGACACTAACACACGGGTTAATCAACACCGCAAGACGCCGATCTTTCCAGCTAGTACGATCATTCAACCTGTTCGACCAATCAAGAGTATAAGTACAATAAGCAGTATATAACAACTAGCAAGTCCATAGATCACAGCACAATATCATCAATGAATATGAAAAAGTACAACAGAGTCCACAATGAGTACAACGAAAGAGAAAATTGGCTTATGCCCTATACATGATATAAGATCTCTTTCTCTCAAAAGACAAACAAAGCGGAAGCTAATCTATCAATGGTACATGCATCGTCACCTGACGTCGGGATATAGTAGTAGTAGTAGGTACCGGCTCCTCAAGTCCTGCCACCTCGTCCTGCTGGTCTTGTTGGTGCTCCATCTCCTCGAGCTCCTAAAATGATATAATCACAACCAACCGTTAGTCATAAAGACAAAGCCATTTCCTCCACACCTCGCCCCCGCGACTCCTAGGTACCGTGCGAGAGGACGAAGCGGTAGACAGCAAGGGGTGTGAAAGAAAAGAAGGTGATAGTGGAACTAATCTATCAGGTCTAGCAGTTCTATATAGTACATGTAAAGCAGGTAAAGAACAGTACTGTAAGTAAAGTAAAGAATAGAACGGTAAGTAAGCTACACTAATACTAAACTACCATCACAGAAGTACCTTAACTTATATGAATGCCCATATAAACTAATAAGTTAAGATTTCCAAATATAACTTATCATATTAAAGAGCTCATACTAATTTATATGATAAGGATCTATGATGTATATGACCTAAATATGAATGTATGTTATGTATGCAGGTTATGATTCATACAATTACAACTCACGCACGCGACTCTGTGATCACAGACCTTTAGTTCCCGCTTTTTGGAGCTAACATCACTCTCTGGTACCACCGTTGTGGCTAAGACAGCAGCGGAACGGGCGCTTCCGCTTCTTAGGCGGGTATACACACTACCAAGCCCAGACCCTTCATACGCCTCTGTACACATCCTAGGTACACTCTAGAGTCTCTGCGTACTAATGCTGGTAAACTGCCAGACTTTATTGGTCGGGTGTGCGTTTTCGGGGATTATCTTTCAGACCGCAGTATAAAAAACCTACTGGCCCCTCAAACCCTCACACCTCACCAGAGTCATCGTACTTCCATCGGTGTGACAATTGGCCCAGTACCGCATGACCCGCCACTAGTTTTGTTTTTATGCACATGCAAGGTATCTCAACTCGAGCTTCCAGCTCGCAGGACCAAACCCGTCTTGATGTTATATAGCCGAGCCTCCAGCTCGCAGGACCAACCCGTCCTGAATCCCTCCAACCCTTCACAGGTGAGATTGACACATCATTTCCTTAGTTATGAATCCCTCCAACCCTTTACGGGTAAGATCGTTACCATGTTCTCTTAGCCTATTAGACTACTCTTTTCTAATGTTTATTACACTTAATAATTTAGGGTTAATCCCAGGACTACCCAGGGTATGCCCAATGAAGGGGTCTCGGGGGCACTAGGAACCAAGATGGGAATGAAAGCCCAAAGTTCCCTTTCGCAAGGATACTTACTTTTATTAATGTCTACCCATTATCCATACCCAACTCTTGTTGTTACTCTGGAATGAACCTAATAACTTAAGATATTATTGGGAGAGCGACGGTTTTTCGCTGGTCTCTGTTCTAGCTACTATCCTTGGGGTTTTGCACTCTATCACTCGTTACTAATACGTGACCTATTAAACACCAGCCAGGGTTTATCTTCCCAATATTGTTATCAACTCAACCTTCTATCGTATCCCCCGTGGGTTCCAGTAATACATGCTACTTTTGCTAAGCGGAACTCATGACCTAATACAAATCGGAATGATATGACTTCCAATTTTTTGGACTAGATGCCCCTAATAATTTATTATGGGTTTGTATGGTGTATGATGTTGACCATTTAGAATTTCACTATTTTTCTAAGTAATTAAGACCCTACATTAAATCTTTTAATTAAGTGACCTAGGTCACGTTGTACATGAAGTACTATGTACAATGGTTCCACATGCCTAAGAAATTTACCTGGTGTTCAATTAGGTTAATTATGACTGCTTACCAAGGATCATAATTTATCCATTTAAATTTCTATATATTCTCTAATTAAGATTAAAACCTTAATTAATCTATTTTCCAAATAAAGTACTTCAACTATACAACCAAAAATTCTTGTAAAATTATTGGAGATCAATATTGATATAATAACACAAAATATAGAATTTCATGATTCTAGACAGTGATTTGACATAACAAATTTCCATAATAATGATATTACCAAAATGCCACTACTTGAGTTTTTAACATACATAATCACCCATAAATTCTAAAATAAACACACAGGGTTCTAATCATAGAATTAAGATGCTATAAATTTTCCCATAATTTTTCAGCAATAATTTCTTTATTGTTAATTAATTTCCAAAAAGGGCAATAAGGTAATTCTACTAAAAAATCAAGATAAAATTTTCAAACAAGCTTATAAATTTTCCAGAGGTGTATAATGTTCTAATAGGGCTTGTAACAAGGTTTTAGAATTTAATAAAGTGATTGGCCCTATTTTCAAATTTTATTTCTAAAAGGGCATAATTTCCAATAATTCCAAATAATGGGATGTTTGATCCCAAAAATCCCATCCTTCCTATAGGAGGTGTATTTCATCCCTATAAGCCTCTGTCCAGAGCTTCATGGACATGCATTAGGCCAAATGGGCTAAATCCCCATTATCCCATTTTCACTATAGGCACACCAAATTTCAATATACCTTCATCATGCATGTTGGATTTCCCAAACATGTAGAGGTCAAAATGGCCTGAAATTTCTACCATGGTCATCTAATGACCCAATGGCAATGCCACCCAAATTCGGGGGCATTTGGAGTGGTAGATCTCCAAAAATTCAAATAATTTAATAATTGATATTTCTCCAAAAACTATGGAAAAATACTTTCCACAGATTCCTATTTTTGGTCAGTACCTAAGTCTAACCTAATCACATGCATGGAAAAAATCTCATGACATGTGGAGTTAGGGTTTTGCTTGGGCACTCATTTAAAGATCTTCCCTAACCTAGGACCAGTCTTGGTAGAATGGACCTATAGGGAGCTATAATGCTCAGAACTACAACTTTAGGGTGTCATTTTAAAAGTAAGACCTAGGCCTATATTTTTCATGTTGATGACTTCCTATGAATATTCCTATAACAGGCCTATAATTAACATGCAAAACTCTGTATAAATGTGACAAAAATTACACTATTTAATTAATATCTACATTTAATTTAATTATCGAATTTCGACGACATCGACTCATCATCCCCATCAGCCGATGGCTGAGATCAAGCCATCCTGTAGATTTTGATCATTCATTCCCGACCACGTGGGTCGCCGTCGCCGCCGAAGATTATCACCACCACCTCCGTTAAGGTGGTGGCTAGCGTTTCCCGGCGATGTGGCCGCCGGAGATGGCTCCTTCGACGAACCCGAGCTAGAAGAAAAACTCGAAAAATTGCGCACTTGCTCACATGGTATCGGGCTCAATTGAGTCTAATTTCTCTCCTAATTGAGCTAGATAGCTAGCACAGGGTGAGGGGAGGTGAAATGGACCTGTAGGCGAGCTTAACGACAGATTTGGTGGTGGTGCGCCATGGCCGATTGGTTTTCCGGCAATTTAGGTCCAAGCCTCGATTCTCCAGCAAATTCCTTGCTCCAGCAGTCGATTTCTGCTCCTCAGGGCTCACTGAAGCTAGTGGTGTGGTCGAATGAGGAAAGGGTGGGCTGGTTGAGTGGTTTTGGTTAAGGGGTGGCCGAACACTTCTTTGGATGCTTCACCCCTGCTGCCAAGTGGCCACCAGCCCCTTATTTCGGCTGAAATAGAGCTTGGGAGCTCAGCCAAGAGCTTAGGCAGAGGGAAGGAGGGCCACATGGCATCCATCCCCTCTTTCCCTCTCCTCTCTCTACTCTTTTTGCCTTAAATTCCAAAACAACCCCCTTGCATGTAATCTCTCTCCAACTTTAGGGGGGTAGGGGCTATCAATGACCACTTAGGCTGGTCATGGGCGTTGGCTCAAGGGCTTTGCCCATTGGGAATGGGCTTGGATCCTTTCTTTTCTTCCTTTAGGCTTTTTGTTGACTTGTTGACTTTTTAGGTTGACTTGGTCAACATGATGAGTGGGCTGGCCCAACTTGATGGTCATGGACCCTATGACACTACCCAACTTGGGTTGGGCCATGGTGGTGCCCACTTGGGATAATTGGGCCTATAGGTGTGGGTTTGACCAATTTAGGGATAGGGTTGACTTGGGTCAACTTGGGTCAATGGGTGACCCAATGATGAGTCTTTTAGTTCACTTAGATTGCTTTTAGAGTTAGGGGTATAGTGGTGGGCCAATGTGTAGCTAAGATCCCAATTTGGGCTAGTTTTACTTGAGTTAACTTGGGTCCTATAGTGGGTCCTATGTGACTACACCCTAACACCATATGTCAAACCTAGCCTAAACCCATGCCCCCACGACATGCCCTAACCTAATCTAAGTTAAGGGGTCTAATAGGAAATGGGATGTTTCAAATCTCAATAAACAAAAAAAATAATTTCGTTCCCGAAATTTAAGTTCGGGTCTATGGGGTTTCTACACAAAAGAATTTAAGAAACTTTAAACAAAATTAAAGTATTACCTGAGGTAAAAAGATCTGGGTGCCGCTCTAGCATCAGATCCCTCGGATCCCAGGTGTGCTCCTCCCATCCATGGTCGGACACAACACCTTCACTAGGGGAACCTTCTTCTTCCACAACACTCGGACCGCTATATCATCGATCCGGACCGGCTCTAAACAAACTTATCTATCAGGTGCTATTGGGCATGCAGTAGCAGTAATATCCTGCTCCGAACGAAGGAGAGCTCTCCATAGCGAAGAGATGTGAAAGACATCATGCAAGGTCCCTAACATTGGCGGCAGCTCCAACCTGTAAGCCAAGGGGCCGATCCGCTCTAGGATCAAGTATGACTCCATATATCGAGGGTTGAGCTTCTTGCGCCTCCGCACCCAAGAGACACCATGCACCCGATGTATCTTCAAGAACCATCTATCCCCCACCTGGAACTCCACCTTTTGATGCCGCGCATCGTAGTACTTGGCATGCCTACTCTGAGCCTCCAGCATCCGATCCCTGATCACTCGTATCTGAGCATCTGTATCCTCTATATATTCCAATCCAAGTGCCCTGGGGTCCTCATCCTGGACCCAAGGTAGTGGTGTCCGGCACTTTATCCCATACAGAGCCTCGTAAGGTGCCATCCCAATGTTCGCCTGGTGACTGTTGTTGTAGGAGAACTCAATCAATGATAACAGTCCCTCCCAGGGCTTCCCCATATCTAGTATAAATAAACGTAGCAGATCCTCCATAGTCCTGTTGGTCCACTCTGTCTGGCCATCGGTCTGTGGATGGAAAGTGGTGCTGTAAGCAAGCTGAGAACCTAAGTACGCCTGCACTGCCCTCCACTCCCTAGAAGTGAATCGACTGTCACGGTCCAAGACAATCATCCTGGGGACGCCGTGGTACCTGACAAACTGCTCCACAAATAACCTCACCAAAGCAACAACTGGGCTATCCTTCCTGATCAGTATAAATCGGGCCACCTTTGTTAGTCTATCGACAATGACCCATATAGAATCATGCCTAGAGTGGGAGCGAGGCAACCCGTGCACGAAGTTCATAGCTATATCCTCGAACTTCCACTCTGGCACCCGCAATGACTGTAGTAGTACTCCCGGGCTCTTGCATTCTGCCTTTACTCGCTGGCATTTCTCGTAGTGTGTCACATAATATATGATTTCCCTCTTCATCCCTGGCCAATACATGCTCCTCCACAGATCCGCTGTCATCTTGGTGATACCGGGGTGCACTGAGTACTGAGAATAGTGTGCCTCCCTGAGTATATCCTCCCGGATACCACCTCCTTCGGGTATATAAACACGACCACGGAAATGAACATGGTCATCATGTAGTGAATAATCCTCTGACTTGCCCCCTTCCAGGGCCCTGAGTATCGACTCCAAAGCTGCATCTAGCCTATGATGTATCCTGATGTGCTCCCTTATATCACACTCGATGATCAAGGAGCCCAAGTATTCCTGATATAACTCTGTCTCGGACTCGGAAACCATAGTAATGTGTGTATCCTCCCGCATTTGTATTAGCTCCATAGTCATCACCCGAGGCTCCGGTCCAGTAGTGCCGTCTCTCCTGCTCAAGGCATCCAGCACGGTGTTCGCCTTCCCCAGGTGATAATGCATCTGGTAGTCATAGTGACGTAGGAACTCTAGCCATCTCCTCTAGAGAAGGTTCAAATCCTTCTGCGTATTGATGTACTTGAGGTTCTTGTGATCTGAGAAGATATCACAATGAACCCCATATAGGTAATGCCTCCAAATATTTAATGTGAATACCACCGCCCCGAGCTCTAGATCATGTACGAGGTAGTTCTACTTGTGCTTCTTCAGCTGTCTCGAAGCATAAGCGATTACATGTCCATGCTGCATTATGACAACACCCATCCCCTGATATGACGCATCAGTATAAATGTGAAATCCTTCCTTCCCAGATGGAAGTGCAAGGATAGGGGAAGAGGTGAGCATGTCCTTCAGCTCTTGAAATGTTTCCTCACACTTCTCCATCAAAGTAGATGCTGCCTCCTTCTTCGTCAAGGACGTGAGGGGGAGTTCTATCCTCGAGAACCCCTCCACAAACTTGCGATAATATCCCGCGTGTCCCAAAAAACTATGAATATCCGAAGGTGACTTTGGCTGTGGCCAATCTCTAACTGCATGTACCTTGGTCGGGTCCACGACCAACCCGGATCCACTGATGGTATGTCCAGAGAATGCCACCTCTTGCAACCAAAACTGGAATTGGGAGAACTTGGCATACATATGATGATCTCTCAGCTTCCCCAAGACCAGTGCTAAATGCTGAGTATGCTCCTCCTTCGTCTGGGAGTAAATCAGAATGTCATCGATGAAGACTATGATGAATCTGTCCAGGTAGGGATCAAAGACACGGTTCATCAGACTCATGAATGCAGAAGGTGCATTCGTGAGCCCGAAGGGCATCACTGTGAACTCGTACAATCCATAGCGGGAACTGAAAGCCGTCTTCGGGATGTCCTTCTCTTGAATCTGCAACTGATAATATCTAGACCTCAAATCCAACTTGGAGAACTAGAAGGCTCCATGAAGCTAATCAAACAGCTCTTCGATCCGGAGCAATGGGTATGTATTATGAACCGTCAACCGGTTCAAATCCCGGTAGTCGATGCAGAGCCACAACTACCCATCCTTCTTCTTAATGAATAACACCGGTGCTCCCCACGGTGATGAGCTCGGTCAGACAAATCCTGACTCCACCAACTCTTGTAGCTGCGTACTGAACTTTGCTAGCTCCTTTGGGGCCATCCTGTACGGTGCCCGAGATACGGTCCTCGCCCCCGCACCAACTGAATCCGGAAATCCATGTCCCAGGCCGGTGGTAATCCGGGTAATTTCTCCGGGAATACGTCGGAGAAATCCCGAACCACCGGGATATTAATTATAGAAGCTTATGCTCCTGCTATCTCGAAGAAGATAATGTATATTTCATCTCCCTTCTCATGGGCTTTGGCAGCCTGTACATATGATAATAAAAGGTGGGAGATAGACTTAATACCTTCGACGATGATGTAGGAGTCCTCGTGCCTCAGGGTGATCCTCTTCGACGGGCAATCGATCTGAGCATGGTTCCAATACAACCATGTCATGCCCAGGATCAGATCGAAGTATGATATCTTTAGGATCGTCGTCGGTGCTTCAAACGCCTTTCCGCCAATTTCTGCCTCAATGTTGCAATGGGCAAAGGCTAATAACTCTGATCTGTAGAGTAGATGCACTCTCATCGCCAAGCCCGTGAATCGTTCCACACCTTCTAGTCCTTCCACGAAGGCTTTTGATATGAACGAGTGCAAAGCACCCATATCGAACAGTGTATGAGCGGGCTTGCCGCTGATAAAGACTATGCCTGAGATTTGTTTGAGTTTAAATTGGTTGTTATTCTACGAGGTAAAGTTCTATATATTGAAAAACTTTAAATTCATAAAGAAATTTAAGTACCTGTGATGAACTTCTCAAAATTCCTCGGCTCGGAGAGGTCCAGTGCATACATCTACTAGTGCCCTCGGCCATTAGGTCCTCGGCCTCGACCTCATCCTCAGCCTCGGCCCTACGGTGCTGGAGGGGCCACTGGAGGTGGAGGAGGAGGGGAGGAAGTGGATGAAATTGATGCGGGCACTCAGATCTATTGTGCCCCGGCTGGTGGCACCCATAACATACTACCGATCGCTGGCCACGATCATCCTGCCTCATCGGTCCATCTATCTATAGTGGTGGGGGAGCTAGTATTGTAGGAGGCCTCTGCTCCTGCCTGAAGTTGGGACGATGAAATCCCCCACCCCTCTTGTAACCAATCACCCTACCTCTCTGGGATCCCCTGCTGCTCTCCCCAAATGACGACCCATCTAGTGGCCTCTTTCCTCTGCTCTGCACCATCAGCTGGTCTGCCTCTAGTGTAAGACCCCCATTTTTTTTTCTTTTTCGACACCGGGGTCTTAGGCCCAGAATCGCCACCTTGCGGTGATACCTTCGCACCCGGGAAGGTCGTCACTACAAGATGCCGATTCTGCCGGCCAAAATCAATCACAACTGTAGCAATAAAATAAAAGCAAGTCCACAGAAAATCACATGTATAGAAAATAAGCTCCACGAAGGGAGTGTTCACAGATAGTACATATAATAAAAATCTCGGGCTTATGCCCGGTACATCAAGTCCTCACTACAAATCACTCATCGCGGAAGCAAACTAATACAACTACTAGTGTTCGGGACTCACAGTCCCTGCTGTCTGTACTCCAGTACTAGACTGTCCGATCTCCAAGCATGCCGACCTCCGGGGCTGCTCCTCTATGCTGGGCTCCGTGGTCCCCTAAATGATGTGGTTCGGAAACCGTTAGTCTAAAATACTAAGTCTTATCGTCCTCCGCCCCTTCCCCCATGGCTCCTAAGCACCAAGCGGGGAGAAGGAAAGGAAAGGACATGAAGGTGGAGAATGTCAAAATAGCAGATGGCAGCGGAACTAGACTAGCAGTTCTAAGTATGGTAATAATGATATAAAATTAGAATAAGTAACCTTAACTTATGTGAAAACACATAAGCTAAGGGATCTCTTGCAGGGCTCCTATCGTATAAAAAGTCCCATACCGATTTATACGATAGGGTGTCGGTTTTACTAGCACGCTTAAATATATAATACTGAAAGAGAACCTTGACTTATAAGCACGCTCGCACGAACTTATAGGCCAAGGGGTCGTTTTGCAAGGCCTAATGTATAGAGCATCCCATACCGCTTATACATTAGGTGTCAGGTTATATGCAATGGTTATGCTATAAAATACAATTATGCTATGATGTGAACATGCAAGTGCAACTCACCCACTCGACTCTGTGTACACAGACCTTTAGTTCCCCCTTTCAGAGCCGTTACCTCCCAGGATACCTCCGTAGTGGCATACGAAAGCGGTGGGTTGGGCCTCGCCCACCTCTAAACCAGTAAAGCACTACCGGTCAGACCTATCGTACGCCTCAACGCTTGGTGCACAAAGCGGACTCCTGCGTACTCTTACCGGCTGGCGCACCGGACTTCTGTTGGCGAAGTGCTAACCACACTTGCCGAGTCAGCGTATTGGCGTCGGTGCATCGACCCTCCAATACCGAAGACCCACCACCTTATACCTTTTATGCACATGCAATAGTTATGAGTCCCAACAACCGAGCCAAATCTCCCCGGACTATCCCGTCCGTCATAATCAACAACCGAGCTGAAGCTCCCCGGACTATCCCGTCCGTCATATTCTACAACCGAGCCGAAGCTCGCCGGGCCACCATGCCCATCACCATAACCACTGGGCTTATTGCCCGAGTAACACAAACTATCTCCCGGGACATTGGGGTGTGAGAGTGTGAAATCCTAAGTTTACTATTTACTCTTGTGGCGATTTTATACCTACGACTTAGGTTTTACCCAGGACTGCCCAAGGTATTCCCTGTGAAGGGCTCTCGAGGGCACTAGGCGCTATGATGGGCTGAATCCCAAAGCTCCCTTTCGCAAGACACTTATTCTTGTTGGTTGGTAACTAATCCCATATCCATTATCCATTTCTTTTTCATATTACGGTAGACTAAACCTAAGGTGATTTTGACCCTTCACTCTACGGGGGAAGACGATCTTTCGTCGACCCCAAGCACTACTCAACACTACCGTCTCATATCTCACTACTTAACCTAAACTTCTAGGATGACTCATCCAAATCTACAAAATACAGCAAGATGGTTAACTCCAACTATGCCAAATCATTTCCTTTCAACAATTTACTAAATGCAGACCACAAGGTTAAATGCCATATAAAATGGGGAGTACATCAAATAATCATCCAATACTCCTATAATAATTAATGAATGTCCATTTTGACCTTTAAGCCCTAAATCCAGAGACCCAAAATTTTCCTTATTTATTTAATAATTTATTTAATTATTCTAGTGACTAAAATTTCCAATAATGAACATGAAGTACCATTTTAAGGCAAGATATCATTCCACTAATTTTATATGCTATTTGAAATAAGGATTTAACTCATCTTCCAAAATATCTAAATTTTTCAGTAAGGTTTTATCCCAAAATTCCTATTTCATTTTAACCCTTGAAAATTCATTTAAAGAAATATAAAAGACTATATTGCTTCCAAAAATTCAGAGAAAATTCCATTATGATTATAATGGCATATAAATGATTTGGGCCAAATTTCATAATTTATTTATCAGTAAATAGTCTTAATTAAATTATTGAATAATTTCCTCATTTAACAAGCTTGTGAAGTAAGTACCTAAAATGTGTATCCAAAAATTTTCATAAAATTTATATATGCATATAATGATTTAAAAATTTCTTTGCCAAACTTGCATGACCTCCCAAGGGTCAGAGGGACCATAATGTTCAATTTATTAAATTGAGGCATCCCTTGTGTTACAAAGTAAGTACTATAACTATTGTCCCAAAATTCCCAATTAAAATACCAGAGGCTTATAATATCCTTATGACCAATCTACCAAAATTTCATCTTAGTTTGAGGAGTTTAGCTAGCCCATTCCAACCCTACAACATTTGTGCCCTAAACTAGGGTTAGGGTTTTGTGGGTCCCAAACTTTCCAAAACACCCTAAGATTTTAACCAGATGGTTATAGTTACCATAATACCATCACTACAAAATTTTATAGTCATACAAGGTGTTTTGGCCACATGCCCTTCACAAGGTACAAAAGCCCTTCCTTAGGGTTTGACCTAGGATCTTGGGGCAAATCAATTCCAAACCTCCCCATATTTCATTGGAAGGTGCACAAGTTCATGAAAAGTCAGCTTTCCAAATTTGAACCTCTGTTGAGGTTAATTGTACACTCTAAGCAAAAATTACATTTTGGACCAAAATGCCCTTCTTAGGGCAAGGCTAGGGTTTGCATGAATTCCATTCAAATCACCTCCAAACTTAATGAAATTTTAACCAGAGGTCTATATTGACCCCACATACCTCCTAACAAAATTTGGATGAATTTGGGTGTCATTTAACCCCTAAATTAAATTATCCTAGGAAAATTAAATTATTTACAAAACTATAGAAAACTTATTCCCAAAAATTCCCATTTTTGGGCAGGGGATAGATATGGGTTAGCGTGGATCTCTGCCAAAATTTCAACTCATTTGGGCTAAGGATGAAGTGTGGGCACTCTATTTAATGTCTGCCTAGTTATATGTATAGATCCCACTAAAATGGGTGCCTTGGTCAAACCAGGCACCCAAATTGGTTCAAACCAATTTTGTATGAAAATAGACCCACAGGGCTACATTTTATATGTTTACCATTTTTCATGAACATGTCTCTAGGTATTTTTAAAATTTAAAACCATTAAATACCAAAAAGTGTGATAGAAATATGAAATGAAATATATAATTCAATAGTTTAATATCAAATTCCGCACGAATCTTGGCGCAAAATCGACGGGATCTGGTTGTCTCCTTCCTCCAGCCGACGGCTAGGATCTCTCCTGCCTGGGCTGACTTCCAGCCGCTGCCGCCGGCGATCCGGCCACCTCCCCGGCCGGCCACCGCCGCCAACACCTTCGTGGTGGTCGAGGCTACCTCCAGGCGGCGGCACGGCCGCCGGGGAGCACTATTCCGGCGAACCCGACAAGCTCAATTTCATGGAAAAACCATGATTTTTTTGAATTGGATCGGGCTCAATTGAGCCCGAACCTTGGACCTAAGGACTGCTATGATTTACCCATGGAATAAGGAGTGGAGGAGGACCTTTTTGGCGGCCTGAAGTCGGGAGGATCGCCGGAATGCCATGGTGGTGGTGGTGATCGGGTTTCTTCAAAAATGCATGAAACAGCCTGGCTTCTTCAGTAAAGTGGTGGGGAATTCTCCTTGGAGTCTAGGGAAGCTTTTAAGAGGGTGAGGGGAGGTGTTAGGTGGCTGAAAACACTTTGGCCATTTTTGGCCAAAGTCAAGCTTGGCGGCTTGGTAGGTAAGGGGGTGGAGCTTGCTCTAACCAGTCAAAGATGGCAGCTACACTCCCCTTGTCTTGCTGAATTGAATGGGGAGGTTGGGGAAGGGGGAGGAGGAGCACAAAGTCCTCCTTCCTTCTTCTTCCTTCTCTTTCTCTCTCCTCCATGGGTGACTTTCTCTCTCCTAGTCACCAAGCCTGAAATTTGGCTCCTACATATCCCATGGCATCCCACAAGTCCATTTGGTCACTTAAGTCAAGGTTAGCCCAATTGCAATGGGCTTGAGCTTGAGTTAGCCCATTTGGGCTAATTTGACCCAAAGTTGGACTAGGGCCCACCTAGGTTAATTTGGTCTTTTAGGTTTCTTTAATGGATCCTTGGTGACCCATTAGCCTCCCCTAGGGTCAAGGTGGGGTTGGATTGGCCCTTGGAGGTCACTTGACCCTTAACTAGGGCACTTTGACCATTTTGGGTCAAGAGTTGACTTTGGTCAACCTAGCCTTTATGATTGGTCCCAATGGGTCCTTGGTGACCTATTGGCCTCTCACTAGGTCTATGAGGGTAGGGGTGGGGTCCACTTGGCTAAGGGACTGCAATTGACCCTTGTGTAGGTCAATTTGACCCAATTAGGGTTAGAGTTGACTTTGGTCAACTTAGCTCCCTTGACTACCCTCCATGGGTCCTTAGTAACCCATTGACCCCTCACTAGGGTTATGGAGGTATAGGTGTGGTCCATTTGGCTAAGAGACTGCAATTGACCCTTGTATAGGTCAATTTGACCCAATTAGGGTTAGAGTTGGCTTTGGTCAACTCAGGTCCTTTGGCTGCCCTCCTTGGGTCCTTAGTGACCCATTGACCCCTTACTAGGGTTATAAAGATATGGGTGGGGTCTTGGAGTCTTGGTGAAGCTTCATGATCACCTTAAACCAAGGTTTTGGAGTTTACTATTTGCAGACCATAGTGCCTCTATCCACACCACCAGGTCCACTTGACTCTTTCTTGGGCTTCCTAGGGTTTTGTCATGACAAAACCACTCTTAGGGGTCTAGTTGGAAATGAGATGTTACATCCAGCTTCTTGTCCATCTCAATGATCTGAGCCGAAGTGCCATGAGAGATGAATAGTAGGGACTGCCTCAAAGTATCTCTAAGCCCCCGGTAGAATATCTTAGCATACCTCCTGTCATCCAAGTCGTGAATCCCTACAAACCTGGCCAGGTGGGAGAACTCCCTCTGGTACTCGATCACTGACCTTGTCCCCTGCTTGAGGTTCAAAAACCTCTCCTCTAGTTCATCCCTATCTGTGGTGGACACAAAGTGCTCTAGGAACGCCTCGCTGAACTCATCCCAGGAAATATCGGACAACGCCTTATCTGCATAAGTAGAGTCCAGTATGGACTTCCACCATCTCTTTGTGTGAACATCCAGTGCAGAGGTGTCCAGAGGAACTGCCTGGCTGACCGGGCAGCTGATACCAGCAAGCATCTCCTGTATAGCCTCGAGTCACTCCTTAGTCTTTACCGCATTTTCTATCCCATGGTACATCGGCGGGGACAAGCTCTTGAAGGCAGTCAACTAGTTCGATCCCAGATTTGGCAGCTGTATCGTGACCTGCTGGGCTCTAAAGGCCTTGAGAATCGCCGTCAGGGTCTATCTCCGTCTGCTGAAAAGGAATGACAACTAGAGGGGGAGGAAACACATTCTGCGGTGTAGTGACCTGTGGAGGCTGCATAAAGGTAAGGTTTATATTAGAATTGTCCTAACTCATTATTTAAGTGGACTTTTATGTGACTTTTTACACATGGGCTCACCATTGCTTCTACTGCATATTTTGTCCGCAAACTAATTCTCGAGCGGGGTATTCCAGTGTTGTGGACTTCTTTCTCTTATGATCGTTTGTTTAAGTGATACCAGTTTGTAAGACCCCTCTCCCCTTACCAAGGAGGTAACCCGGTCTTATGCCCAGAATCGCTGCCTTGCGGTGACACTAACACACGTGTTAGTCAACATCGCAAGACGCCGATCCTGCCGACTAGTTCGATCATTCAACTTGTTCAGCCAATCAATAGTAGAAGAACAATAAGCAATATATAATAACTAGTAAGTCCACAAGTCACAACACTATATCATCAATGGATATGAAAAGTACAATAGAGTCCACAATGAGTACAACGAAAGAGAAAAATGGCTTATACCCTGTACATGATATCAAATCTCTATCTCTCTCTCTCTCTCTCAAAAGACAAATAAAGCGGAAGCTAATCTCTCTCAAAAATGGCTTATGCCCGGTACACGCATCGTCACCTGACGTCGGGCTATAGTAGTAGGTACCGGCTCCTCAAGTCCTGTCACCTCGTCCTGCTTGTTGTGTTGGTGATCCATCTTCTCGAGCTCATAAAATGATATGGTCACAAATGATCGCTAGTCATAAAGACTAAGTCATTTCCTCCACACCTCGCCCCCGCGACTCCTAGGTACCGTGCGGGAGGACGAAGCAGAGGACAACAAGTGGTAAGAAAGAAAAGCAGGTGATAGCGGAACTAATCTATCAGGTCTAGCAGTTCTATATAGTACATGTAAAGCCGGTAAAGAGTAGTACTGTAAGTAAAGTAAAGAATAGAATGATAAGTAAGCTACACTACTACTAAACTACCATCACAGAAGTACCTTAACTTATATGAATGTCCATACAAACTTATAAGTTAAGGTTTCCAAATATAACTTATCATATAAAAGAGCCCATACTAATTTATATGATAAAGATCTATAGTGCGTATGACCTAAATATGAATGTATGTTATGTATGCAGGTTATGATTCATACAAGTGCAACTCACGAACGTGACTCTGTGATCACAGACCTTTAGTTCCCGCTTTTTGGAGCTAGCATCACTCTCTAGTACCACCGGTGTGGCTACGACAGCAGCAGAACGGGTGCTTTCGCTTCCTATGCGAGTATACACACTACCAAGCCCAGACCCTTCGTACGCCTCTGTACACGTCCTAGGTACACTCTAGAGTCTCTGTGTACTAATGCTGGCCAACTGCCAAACTTTCTTAGTCGGGTGTGCGTTTTCGGGGATTGTCATCCAGACCGCAGTATAAACAACCTACTGTCCATAGGGGCAGAGCCCCGTGTCAGGCACTCGTATATATATATATATATATATATAGTGAGGGGCAGCCCCCCAAAGTGCTCCAGGGATTGCAAGCGGCGGGTGCGATGTCGAGCTGCTGGATTGCATCGAAGCGGGCGAAGTCCGCTTTTATGTGGTCGAAGGCCGCCCGAAGCATCAAGCATGGGCAAAGCCCGCCTAGATGCGCCTGAAGGCCGCCTGAGAGCATCGAGCATAGGCGTAGCCTGTGCGAAGATGCTCGTATACATTAAAGAGTGCATTAATAGTATAGATGTACACGCACGAGTAAATAAAGTGAGGTGCAAGTAACAAGTTCAATATTTTTTAATTCTTTTTTTATTATCTGTGTTCAGTTTTATTGCGGCTCAATTAAGGTCCTCTAAACCAGTTTAGATTTGACCATCTTAGCCCGGGAGCGGTCGAGCGTGCAATTAGTTACTTGGAAATCAAACGGCTGGCAAGAATTGTTTTTGATGTGGAAAGCCCCAGAAATGGGTGAAAAATCACGTGACCGGAACTGTGCCGACCAAACTTCACTACCTGGTTGGTGTTATACATAGCTTTTTGATAATGTGAGGGTGTCAAACCGCTCCTCTTTATAACTTATGGGGAAAGAGAGACGCGTCGAGACAATGACAGACCAGCACTCACAAAGCTAAGTATTTTTCTTGACTGCAGTGGAGAGCACCGCGTTTTGAAGACTTGGTGTGATGCAAGCCTACGTGTCGAGGTGTGCGTGACGATTTTAGCGACGGTTCACTCAAGCCCTTTCCGATCACTCACGCGCGTGCAAAAATTCTTAGCCACTCCAATATAGCGACTTAAATTGTAACACATGCATAATATACACCAAGAGAGAAATCCAACCAAAATATCGATTCAGAAAGAGGTCGTTTTTCTCCCGTCAAGAAAACTAGCATAGGATTTGCCCAATCCTTAGAGCGTCAAAACAAGGGTTTACCCAACCCAATCAATGTCACAATAAGGATTTACCCAATCCATTAATTCTCAAGAACGGTTGAAAAATACGCAAAGCTTCTATTTAAAACCAGCGAAAATCCAATGGTTTTGAAGGCAACGCCGACCTCTTTCACCACACAAAACCATGTATGGGGAATCACACACAAGAGGGTAGAGGAATACGATACCCAAGCTCACTAGGAGTTTTTGGTGGACGGCTTCTCTACCACGAGGCTACCAGAAACACACAAGCGGTTGGTAATACGCGCCAATACTTCAATGGAGTCACTTCGAGGGGATCCTGGCGGCAGAGTAGTAATTTGAGGCCAAGGGTCAGTCGGCTGGGTGAGGGAAAGGAGCGGCGGCAACGATTTTGCACTGTGCACGCAAAAGTGGGCAAAGGATGAGTTGCACAGTCGCGCAGGGGGGGGGGGGGAAGAAGTCGACGCCGGAGTTGCACTGATCGAGGGATCTGGCGAGTCGCACGCCAGGCGGAAGGGGCGGCGGCAGCCTCGCACTGTCGCACACAAGGTTTGTAATGCCCCTGAATTTTCTATGATTATTCTAATCTATTTAGGGGCATAATAATAACGTAAGGGCGTTACGTTGACACATAGTTAACGGTGCGTCGTCGTTAGTGCGAGATTTTGTTCATTGGGGTCTCGGTGGATTTTTAATGATTATTATTGTTTTAACTTTGGGGAATTTTAACCCGATTTTGGTTTGTCGGATCCTGATTTCGACTTCGTCGTTGGATTCGTAGCGTCACCATTCAGTTTTGGTGTGAATTTCAATGAAAACCGTGGTGATTTGGTCACCCTTGTGGTTTGAGTTTTTCTAGTTATTATATTAATAATAATATAATATATATATATTAACTTATAAAAATAAAACCCAATTCATCCTTCTTCCCCAAAAGGGTCTGATCAAGTGGGTCGTGAGAGAGGCGGCGAGTTTTCATCGCGAACCTTTCGACAGCCGTTTTAGTAGCTCCGGTGGGAGAAATCTTCAGCGGAGCATATTTTCGGAAAGCTCTCGCCGAGATCTGCACGTTGGCGGTAAGTATTTTGGGTTTCATGAAATTTTGGAGTTAGAATTTTTACCCTAACCCTTGTTTTTGCCCCAAAAAGTTTCAGAGATCGTAGGCGAGGAATTCTTGCGGACGATTCTTGAAGCAGAGTTCTTGGGAGTACGAGTTTCGGGAGATTTTGAGGCAAGTGGTGGTTCCTCCCCTCTTGCTTGTTCTTGTGACCCTGTTATTTTTTCTTCCCTGTATAGAACTTAGGATCAGGGTATAGATTAGGGTTTGTTGAATCAGTGTAGGGTAGGAATCGATCCAAGTAAAATTCGTCGAGTGTCTTGATTCATTGAGTCAAATTCGTCGAGTGTCTCTAGGCGTCGAGTGAATTTGAGTTCCTTAAGTATTGGCGTCGAGTGCATCAAGTAAAGTAGTCTTTTCTTTGAGTGCGTCGAGTGAAGAAGTCTTGGCGCCGAGTGCGTCGAGTGACTTTGAGTTCGTTAAGTCTCGACGTCGAGTGCGTCGAGTGAAGCAGTCTTAGCGTCGAGTGCGTCGAGTGGCTTTGAGTTCGTTAAGTCTTGTCATTGAGTGCGTCGAGTGACTTTGAGTTCTTTAAGTCTTGGCATCGAGTGCATCGAGTGATGCAGTCTTGACAATGAGTGAAGTAGTCTTGACGTCGAGTGCGTCGAGTGATGCAGTCTTGGAGTCGAGTGCATCGAGTGAAGCAGTATTGGCATTGAGTGCGTTGAATGAAGCAGTCTTGGCATCGAGTGAAGCAGTGTTGGCATCGAGTGAAACAGTGTTGGAATCGAGTGAAGCAGTGTTGGCGTCGAGTGAAGCAGTGTTGGCGTCGAGTGAAGCAGTTTATTCATCGAGTGAACAGTAATTCGTCGAGTATACATTAGGAAATTCTTTTGGGATTTTCTTCCCTTTGCGTCATTGTGGAAATCTGATGCTAAGTCTGGAGTTTATTTTCGTTTATTGGTATATTTGTATAATTAATTGTGGCCTTTGGTTGGCAGTGGATAAAGGACCACCACCTCAGGGCCAGTTTTTGAACCATTACACATGGTGGGTTTTCTTCTCTTTTTATGGGCTGTTGGGTTATGTTGGGAATGTGGACACCACCACCATGCCTTTTCGAGATGTTTGGTCTGATAGTTTGTGTTGGACAATTTGACCACCGACTCAATACCGTTTTTATCGGTGTTAATGATTTACATGTTTGAGCTGATCAGTCTCTTTATTATATATATACATATGTTCATATGCCTCCTCTTGCAGATGTTAATGAAGCATTGCTCTTTATCACACTTGGTGCAACTTTACATATTTAACCCCCTTGAATTTTTCATTGCTTACTATGTTTTGATTTAGGTGCTGTGGTTTGATAGCTAATTTGCTTGGGTTGATAACCCTCTTAGCGGGTCTAACTATTTGATTTTGATCTTTGTTACCACTTGTATTTATTTTTGTTGAGGCATTCTTTTCTTTTGAATGCCTCAGGCCCGGAGTAGTAGCGGTCTGAGCAGCTAGAGTCAGTGTAATACCCCTGTTTTCCACAATGTGGGGTTCTGGGAGCTACCACTCTACGGTAGGTTTTGTTCGTCGAGTCAAAGTGTTGAGACGAGTCATTGAGACGAAGTCGTTGTGTGGCTAACTTGTGGCATTAGGAAGCTACCGCCCGGCGGTAGCCCTTGTTCGTTGAGAGCGTCAAGACGAAATCATCGAGACGAAAGCATTGAGTAGCTACCGTGTGGTGATATCGCTACCACTAGCGGTAGTGTGACTTTCTTTTGAGATTGGAGGGTCTGTGAGCTACCGCAGCGCGGTAGGTTCTACCGTCCGACGGTAGTGGTCGGAAGAAGTTACCTAAATCTGATTCTTGGCCGTCCGATATTCTTAGGATTCGATCTTATGACCCAAAATTCTCAGTCCTTTGGATTCTTATTGGGCCGAGGGGACATCTTCCCCATTATTTTCTCATCTTCTAGGGCTTTGAGAGAAAGTTGGAGGAGGAAGAAGAAGGCATTTCTCCACCATTAGCGAAGCTTTGAGGCTCCGTTCATCGATCTGAGGCCAGATCCATGAAGAGGACTTGAAGGCGCACACTTTCATCCGTGCAAACCAAGATCTCCATGGCTAAGAAGAGGAGTCGTAAGGTAACAAAATTTCTCTGCTCAGTTTTTAGGATGTGTGCATGGCATCCGTATTATATTTGCTTTCTTTCAAGCATTTGGGCACCAAATCTCTCAAATGAGAGGGGTACGGGTCACCATTTTTCAAAAGGAGCCACCGAGTCGATTGAGTTCGTCCCTGGCATGATGTTGCATTAGAAATCTGCTCCGTTAGTAGATTAGGCATTGTGGGTTAAGCCGTAATCGCGACCGGTAGTCCGATTTGGTGATGTTACATAACGAACAATATAGGGGTTTTGCTAGGAATCCGTTTGCGGCAAGATGTCGTTTGTGATGTTTGCCCCCTTTTATTTCGTGCAAAAACAAATTATGGATTAGGGTAGGAAATGATATGTTTGTTGATGTGTGTGAAGGCTTGACTTGGTCTTTGTGGTCGGCTGGCTAGCCCCTGACATTGCAAAGTCATGTGTGGAGAGTGTCCCGGCAAGACAAGTCCCCTTCTGTGAAACCGACGAGAACGCCAAGCTTTGGACAAGCCCAGACGATGAAGCCCACGAGCGGGCAGTGTCAAGAAAGGGTTCTTAGTATCAGTTTGTTTGTGTGACAGAACTGACGTGAGAGTTGGATCATGCAGGCAATCCCGGGAAATGAAGCTCACGAGCGGGTGGGGCTTAGGCAAGAGTTCCGTGTGCGGATTGAACGTTGATGGGGGAAATTGGAGTACCCGTGTGAATGGTGTGATGTGATGATGCGTGCTGATGTGTTAGAATCATACGCGCTTTAGGGTGTCATGGTTGAAACCAAGATTTGCATACATGCTGCATGGTAGACCCGTTTTATTAAATGCTCAACCTAGAAACGTGTTTATTGTATGAGACATCCAAACCTGTTATATTACTCTCCATGTTTATGTACATTTTCATACAAAGTGCTAACCTGTAGGGTGATGGAGTGCCCCGGGGTCTACCAGGGATGGCCAGGAGGAGATGGGTTGGTTACACAGTTGAGGTCAGTCTTTGCTGACCCACGTTACAATAATTTTTACAAGGCAAGGTTCACAAGCGGGAGCAAGCTCGCCGGCTAAAAAGGCCTAAGCCTCATGAAGTGTTCTCTTTTATAGTATTTATGATTTGTTGAATATTATGCTTAGTGCATTGTAATTCCGGCTTGCACGCTGAGGTAGCCTAGGGGTGCTAAGGAACATTACTCTGTTTATTAATGCTACAGTTCTTTTTGGCATTTGATTGATGTAAGGCCTTAAGGCCACTTCAGAATCCTATGGCTGTGAATAACTTCTAGTTTTTGTGTGTTTCCGCTGTCTTGATTCTTAGTTTTGAGGTGGGTAGTTCTTTATATCATTTTATAATTCTAAAGCTATGGAGTCGATATGTTGTGGGGCCCCGGCCGGACCCATATTATATGGTCATTACAGGAGAGGTGTTACAATTTGGTATCAGAGGCAGGATCGTGTCCATGGTACGGTTTAGTGGTCGATTTGATGTAATCGGATCGCGTAGAGAAGTTATCCACATAGTAGTATTTCGGGACCCTGAGTGTCCTTGTGTCTAAGTATTGCGATTGTGAATTGATCCCTGTTTTACCTTGCTTTTACTAAGGGTGCAAGAGACGAGGCGGGTACGTCGAGGCCGTAATAGGAGCCTTCGGTGAGCAGTGCATCTGCTCCGGGTCCTATGGGCATGGGTGTAAACCCGACCGATTTCTGTCACATGCTAGCGGAGGCAATGATAGCATCCCAAGCTACGACAGCAGTACAAGTAGTGACCCCTATTGCACAGGTAATGACTCCCATTACCCCGGATGCGACACCGGTCATACCGGGCGGAGGAGAGAGGAAGACATAACTGTTGGCTGAGAGAGTGGTCGTTGGGCAAGGAGACTGACAAAATGAAGTACTTTCTAAGTTTCCATCCTCCATTGTTCAAGGGAGTCGGCACGCCGACCGATGTCGTGGATTGGTTTGAGAGGATCCAGGAACTACTGAGGGAGGCAGAAATGCTAGAGGAAAAGCAGTCTCAATTCACAACCTTCATGTTAGAAGGTGACGCCAAGTTATGGTGGGTGAGCAATAGTGGCCGCCAGTTTCCTGGACGCACCCCATCCATGGAAGAGTTCGGGAATGCCTTCTTAAGGAAGTATATCCCACCGTCGACGAGGTTAGCCCTTCAGAGGCAGTTTTTTCACTTGGTGCAGCGGGATAAAACTGTGGATGAATTTGTACAGGAATTTACTCATTTGGTTCGTTATGCGGGAACGACCATGGATGATGATGAGGAGAGGGACAATCACTTATACTATGGGTTGAGAGAG
Source organism: Platanthera zijinensis (assembly GCA_039513925.1). Taxonomy (NCBI): domain Eukaryota; kingdom Viridiplantae; phylum Streptophyta; class Magnoliopsida; order Asparagales; family Orchidaceae; genus Platanthera; species Platanthera zijinensis. Next base: position 143,890,958 of record CM077089.1, read on the forward strand.
AATTTGAGACAACCCCTTTATAGCTTTGAAGAATGCGGGCTTCAATGAGCTGGTTGAGGCTGCCAGGACTTTGGAATGTGATTTGGAGCGAATCCAACGCCGCAAGGGACTTGCAGATAAACAGGGAGAAGGAAAACCTTCTCAATCTCAAGGGAAGTCTGAAGAGAGTGGGTGGAGGAAGAAGTCACATCCCTTTAAGTCAGGAGAGAAGAGTAGTATGACATCCGGGGTATCTAGTTTCAAGGGACCACTCATGTGCTACAAGTGTAGCAAGTTAGGCTACATAGCTGAATACTGTATTGAGGGTGGTGTTGAACCAGAGCTGAGGAAGGAGCAGTCAGTGCGTTCCGGTACCAGCATCGCAGAAAAAGCGAAAATGGTGGAGTAGAGCACTTCACATTTCCAACCCGTGCAACCAAGGGCCTACAACCTTGGGTAGTAGGAAGAGATTCGACAACCCGATGTGGTGACATTTATGGAAAAGTTTAAGTTCTTTTATTAGCTTTAAACTTTTTGCAACCTTTATATGTGTTGCATGTTTACTAGGCTTCGTGATAGTTTCCGGCTTTACCACTAGATTATTGTTCGACACGGGAGCGTCACACTCCTTTCTTGCGAAAAACTTTATCCGGAGAATTTAATTTGAGCCCTTTTCAGCGAATGCAGAGCTTAGGGTACGCATGCCCAATGGGTATTTCATGACTACCGGGACAAAAGGGCGCATTGGTTGGAGTTTAGATGGAGTCGAATTCATGTTGGTAGCAGCGGTCCTATCGTTAGCCGAGTTCGATGTGATCTTGGGGATGGACTGGCTTGTAGAGCAATGAAACAGTATTGGCTGCCTATCAAAGGCGGTGACCCTGAGAAGCGAAGGAAAGGAATAATTTAAGTTTGAGGGCCTTAGTGGAGTGACCTGCTCCCTGATTTTGGCCATGCAATTGGTGTTGGCAGTTAGCCGGGGAGGAGTATAGCTCGTAACGTTGTTGGAAGTTCGCGTTTCTAAGTTGTTGATTAGAGAAGTGTCGGTGGTGGCTATTGGGCACACTAAAAAATATATACCATATTTGGAGAAGCCTCATCTTACTCAATGATATACATCAATTTGTATTTGATGGATGTTTGAGTTTCATTGTGCAGGTGTAAGGTTTGCAAGAAATTTCTCTAAGTATAAGTGTCGACACTTTGAAGAATTGTGTCGACACACAGAAGTTGTGTCGACACTAGAAGCAAGGCCTGTGTCGATACCCAGAATTGTGTCGACACCTAAGGCAGGAATTGTATCGACCCCTAAAGCAGAAGCTATGTCGACACCCAGGAGTTATGTCGACACCAGAAGAAAGGCATGTGTCGACACTCAGGAATTGTGTCGACACCTGAAGAAGGTTTATGTCGACACACCGGACTTATGTCGACACACACTCAATGTCATTTGTCTATATCAGCTAAGTCAAGACCAGAAGCAGTTGTGTACACACACAAGACTTGTGTTGACACACACTCAACGACATCTGGACGACACTCAATGCCATCTAACAACAACAGCTATACTGAGTCTGAAGGCTTGTGTCGACACACAAGACTTGTGTGGACACACACTCAACGACGTCTCGACACACACTCAATGACAGCTGGACATACACTCAATGCCATCTACCAGCATCAGTTATGTTGAGACCAGAAGCAGTTGTGTCGACACACAGGACTTGTGTCGACACATACAAACAAAACTATGTCGAGTAGCAGAAGAATGACTGTGTCAACACATGGTGTGTTGTGTCGACTTCATCAAGACCTGTTTCGACACTTAGTCTATTTGTGTCGACACATGTGAAGCAGTTTGCTGAGTGGTTCATGCTGAGTTTTAAAGTCTTTGAGGAATCAACTGTCATAACTGGTGACTCGATAGCTATCATAACCAACAGGTCTGACACATTTGTCAGAACTGTCAGAAGGTTGTTACAAACCGGATCAGCCGGTAATCATGAGGAAACTCTATATAAGGGACTGATCCTTGACAACCACAACAACAACAAAACTAAGGAAGTAATCAAGCAATTACGAGAAAGAGAATCTGACAATAAGGAAATGGGAAACCCTTAAGAAGGCAGATCCAGAGCAGTCTGTAAGAAAGATTCAGATCTAATTCTGAATCTAAGGAAGGAGCTATCTGAAGATCAATTTCTGCATCAAGTGAAGATCAACCTTATTTTGTTCTATCAAGAAGCTTTGAAACAGCTAAGGTTGGATCTGAAGATTCATTTTATTCAAGAACTGATCAAGAAGCTCACACCAATAGAGAGTTCTATCTGGTGAAATCTCTGTACCCTTTAAAACATTCAATTATCTTGTAGGATCTTTGTAAGATCTGAGTTGTAAGCCTGTAATTATAAAGGCTGAGGTAGGGCTGAGTGCCTGAGGTGTAGGACTTGTGAAAGTCTGAGTTGTAAGCCTAGCGATAAAGGCTGAGGTAGGGCTGAGGCCTGAGGTAGGATTCTTGGATAGAATCTGAGGTAAGACTTGTATAAGTCTGAGCTGTAGGAACCATTCTGGTTCTGAGTTGTAAGATCAGTGGATCTGAGTAAGTGGAAGGAAGTTAGGTTGAATCCAGTTCTCTACTGGATAGGCAAAGGGGGAAAGTGGATGTACCCATACCTTGGGAAACCACTATAAATCTGGTGTACTGTATTGTGCTGTGATTGGTATGCTGTGATTGCTGTGTTGTGATTGTTGTGCTGAGAATTGTTTTTATCTATGTTAAGTTAGAACACAAGTTAATTTCCTAAAATTTATTAAAGAAAATTAGAACATATTCACCCCCCCTAGGTATCTAGGCTCTTGAAATCAAGTCTTTTAGTGGCAGAATTCGAGGATGTGTTTCCCGAAGAGCTTCCAAGGGCACCTCCTCGGCGGGAGATCGATTTCTCAGTTGAGTTAGTGTCAGAAGCTAGGTCAGTGTCACATCCTCATTTTAGGATGGCACCGAAGGAGTTGGCCGAGCTCAAGATATAGCTGTAGGAGCTGTTGGAGCAGGGGTATATTAGACCCAGCTCTTCAACTTGGAGTGTGCCAGTATTGTTCGTAAAGATGAAAGATGGTAGTATGTAGTTGTGCATAGACTACCATGAGTTGAATAAACTGACCGTCAAGAATAAGTATCTGATTCCACGGATAGATGACATGTTCGACCAATTGGTAGGGTCGGTGGTGTATTTTAAGTTGGACTTGAAGTCAGGGTATTACCGGTTGCGGATTCAAGATGAGGACATACTCAAGACAGCGTTTGGTATGAGGTATGACCACTTAGAGTTCTCGACGATGCCGTTCGGGTTGACGAACGCACCATCGGTATTCATGAATTTGATGAATCGAGTGTTTTAGGAGTATTTAGACTCGTTTGTGGTGGTTTTCATCGATGATATTTTGGTATACTCCAAATCAGAGGCGGATCATGAGACTCACTTGAGAGTAGTCTTGCAGGTCTTAAGGGAGAATCAACTTTATGCTAAATTCTCGAAGTGCGAGTTCTGGTTAGAGAAGGTGGCAATTTTGGGTCATGTGATTAGTAGTGATGGGGTGGCAGTGGATCCAGCGAAAGTTGAGGCCATCGGGGATTGGCCAGTTCTGAGAACCATGGGGGAAGTCGGGAGTTTCCTTGGACTAGTAGGATACTATAAAAGGTTTGTGGAAAACTTTTCGCGGATAGCTCTTCCCCTCACTTCTCTGGCTCGTAGGGACCATAAGTTTGTGTGGACTCAAGAGTGCAACCAAGCATTTGATACCTTGAAGGATTGGTTGATGTCGGCTCCAATCCTAAGCCTTCCTAAAGGGACTAAAGGATTTCAGATTTTTAGCAACGCATCGGGTTGCGGTTTGGGTTGCTTGCTAGTACAACATGGTAATATGATAGCCTTTGGGTCTAGACAGTTGAAACCACACGAGAGAAATTACCCTGTCCATGACTTGGAGCTGGCGAAGGTAATATTTGCGTTAAAGTTGTGGAGACACTATGTGTACGGTGCGAAGGTAGAGATCTTCACGGACCACAAAAGCCTAAAGTACCTTTTGGATCAAAAAGACTTGAACATGCGGCAACGCAGATGAGTCGAGTTCCTTGGGGACTATGATGTGGCGATTTATATACGCCGGGCAAGACAAACGTGGTGATCGATGTATTGAGTAGAAAATATTCTGAACAAGGGAATTGGATTGAAGCTTATGATGAGTGGTTGGTGCGAGACTTTGAGTCCCTTGGCAATGATTGTATAGCAAGAGGCGAGTCTAGCATGGGTCGATTAAATTGGATTGAGTTGCAAAGCAACTTATCCGATCATATCCGGGAATAGACCAGTGTGGATGCAGAGTTCCAGCCATTTGTGGTGGAAGCTCAAAAAGGCGAGGGTAGTACCTGGGAGATGGTTAGTGTGATCTTAAAGAAGGATGGAATGGTATGTGTAACGCAATTCGGCAAGATCCGTGAGGAGTTGAAGTTTGAGGCCCATTTCACAAAGTACTCCATTCACCCGGGCTATACAAAGATGTACTTGGATATGAAGAAATCCTTTTGGTGACCAGGGTTTAAGCGGGATGTAGCTTTGTATGTGATTTGGTGCCAAATTTGTGCCTTAGTGAAGGTTGAGTGTCAGAAGCCAGACGGGTTCCTGAAGCCCTTCCTATCCCTGAGTGGAAATTTGACGATATCTCCATGGATTTTGTACATGACTTATCTTGGTCGCAGCAGGGAAACGATGCGATTTGGGTGATTGTGGATTGCTTGATCAAAGTGGCTCACTTCATTCCAAATTGTAAAGGGGATAGCGTGGAGAAGCTGGTGGAATTATATGTTTGTAATACTGTGCGGTTGCACGGGATTCCAAAGAGCATTATTAGTGATCGTGATGGACGGTTTACGTCCAAGGACTGGATATTAGTATAGAAGAGTCTGGGCACAAAGCTTAAGTTTAGTACGACGTTCCATCGTCAAACCGATGGTCACACGAAGAGGACAAATCGTACAATGGAGGGTATACTGAGAATGTGTACCCTTGGTTTTGGGAAGAAGTGGGAAGACCTCCTCTTCATGGTGGAGTTTGCCTACAATAATAGTTTCCAGGCGAGTATCAATATGGTGCCAAATGAGGCTTTGTTTGGAAAGCAGTGTCGAACAACGATGTCTTGGATAGAGGCGGGAGATAACAAACTTTTGGGAAAGGAACTGGTGGCCGATGCTTGTGAGTTGGTGTGAATAATTCAGGAGCGCATGAAGGTTGCTCCGGATTGACAGACAAAGTATTTCAATTCACGCCAAAGCAATGTGGAGTTCGCAGTTGGCGACTTGGTCGATCTAAAGATTAAACCACTTAAGGGAGTTTCGCGGATTCGCTGACTCAAGAAGCTGAGTCCAAGGTTTCTATGGACGTTAAAAGTTACAGAACGCATCGTAGAAGCAGCCTACAGGTTGGCGTTATCCACAAAGCTGAGTGGATTACATGACGTTTTCCATGTTTCGGCTTTGAGGAAAGCCTTAGTGGAGGCAAGTGTTGTGGTCGAGTCAGCGATGGTACCGGTAGAAGAGTACTTGAGGATGAAAGTCCGTCCGATTGGCATAGAGGATTCAGAAGTGATAGTTTTACTTTCAAGACCACCTAAACACCTAGAGGGGGGGTGAATAGGTTCTAATACTTGTTTTAACTTAAGGCAGAATATAACTACTGACTATAAGAGAATTCAGCAAACACTGCACCAAACACAACACAGCAATCACAAATATGCACACATCACAGATTGCACACAGATTTATAGTGGTTCCCCAAGGTCTGGGTATATCCACTTTCCCCCTTCACCTATCTAGCAGTGTGCTAGATTCGGCCTTACTTCCACCTTTATCTCTGTTAAAAGCGAACTAAAACAAGGCGGAAATGGTATAACTGAAATTTTATTATCCGAAAAAGGTATCTATTACAAAGGTATGGCCTCCCTTATATAGAATGGAGGAGAGAAGAGAGAATACAAATAAGAGATGTGGGACTAAAACTATACAAAAGAATCTGGGCGGCTAGAACAACAGACCGGAACAAGCCGCGCGGTTAGACAGAAGGGCTAACCGCTCGGCCACTGCCAGAGAGAGAGAGACAAGCCGCCAAGTGAGACCGTTAGACCGCCAGGTCTCCTAGTCGCCAGTAACAGACCGCTAGACCGCTTGGACCTCAGACCTCAACACAGCAACCAACCCGCTGAAGGCAAACCGCCAGACCGCCCGGTCAATAACCCGCCAAGCCAGACCGACAGACCGCCCGGTCTCAACTTCAACACTCCCCCTCAAGCTGGAGCATATATGTCGATCATGCCCAGCTTGTCACATATATGAAGAAATGAGGCGGATACTGGCTTGGTGAAGATGTCAGCCAGCTCTTTTTCAGACGTGACGAAGGGAGTGCAAATTTGTTCCTTCAGAATCTCTTCACGAATGAAATGACAGTCGACCTCAATGTGTTTGGTTCTCTCATGGAAGACTGGATTTTTGGAGATATATATAGCAGCCTTGTTGTCACAGAACATAGGTAGAGGATGGTTGTAGACCTCTCCTAAATCCAACATGAGAGCCCGTAGCCACTTTAGCTCGCAAGTGGTCGATGCCATACTCCGATACTCAGCTTCAGCACTGGACCTGGAGACAACAGATTGCTTCTTGCTCTTCCAACTTACCAGATTGCCCCCAACAAAGGTACAGAAACCGGAGGTAGACTTGCGGTCCCCTTTGTCATCAGCGTAACTCGCATCTGAGTAAGCTTCAACCCTCAGATGATCATTCTTCTGAAAGAGCAATCCTTTCCCAGGGGCAGCTTTAACGTACTCCAAGATCCGCAAGGCGGACTGTAGATGGCACTCCCTGGGAGCTTGCATGAATTGACTCACCTTGCCCACAGCATAGGAGATGTCGGGCCTAGTCACGGTGAGGTATATGAGCTTACCAACTAGACGCCTGTACCGCGAAGCATCTGAAAGAAGAGGCGAACCATCTGTCCAGGTTTTGTCTTCCCCAACAGCCATGGGACATCGGGCAGGTTTGGCCCCAGTCAATCCTGCTTCTTTTAAAATATCAAGAGCATACTTACGCTGAGAGAGGACTAAAGAGTTGGGCTTCCGAGAGATTTCGATCCCCAAAAAGTACTTCGGAGAACCCATATCTTTCGTGACTAGATGTTGGCGAAGATGCCGCTTTGTCAAGGCTACCCCTTCCTGGTCATCACCAGTGAGAAGAATATCATCCACATATACTGCAAGAACCACCAGTCCCGAAGAGGTTTTGCGAATAAATAGAGAGTGATCAGCAGCGCTGCGAGCAAAACCAACGGCCGCCACGATGCCGCTGAATTTGTCAAACCAAGCTCGAGGGCTCTGCTTGAGGCCATAGATTGCCTTCTGTAGCCGGCAGACTCGTGTCTCCCCCTGAGCAACATACCCTGGAGGTTGCTCCATGTAGACGGCCTCCTGAAGATCACCATAAAGGAAGGCATTCTTGATATCCAGCTGGGAAAGGGGCCAGTCTTTGTTGACTGCCACAGAGAGAAGGACCCGTATAGTGCTGAGACGAGCCACGGGAGAGAAGGTGTCAAAGTAATCCACCCCATAGGTTTGAGTAAAGCCCTTAGCCACCAGACGAGCTTTGTAACGGTTTACAGTGCCATCTGGGCCAAACTTGACTACAAAGACCCATCGACAGCCAACAACATCTGTATCAAGGGGAGGAGGGACAAGAGTCCAGGTACCCCGCTCTGTGAGGGTCGCCATTTCCTCATCCATGGCCAGTTTCCAGTGAGGAATGGCCAGGGCCTCCTGGTAGGTACGAGGTGTGGTAGTAGCAGAGATAGCCAGTGCAAAGGCCCTGCGAGAAGGGGTAAGACGATCATATGAAACAACAGCAGCAAGGGGGTGTAGGGTACACGTCCGCACCCCTTTGCGAAGAGCTACAGGAAGATCCAGGTCGGCGTGCTCCTCGGCATCCAGAGCATCCGTGGCAGAGAGAGCTGGCCCGGGAGGAGAGAGCGACGGCAGCGGAGATGAGGGAGATGGAGGCGGAGAGAGAGGCGGAGGGAGAGGAGTGGGCGGAGACGGAGGAGGAGCGGATATCGCAGAAGGAGACGAGGGAACGAACGGAATATCAGGAGAATCCGAGGTGGGAGGAAGAGAAGAGGAGTCATCCGAGAAGTAGGAGGCATTCTCGAAGAAGGTAACGTCAGCGGAGACAAACTGTTTACGAAGAACAGGATCAAAGCAGCAGTAGGCTTTCTGAGTGACCGAGTACCCCAGAAAAACACATTTGGTGGAGCGAGGGGAGAGCTTATCACGGGTGGCAGATGGGACATGCACAAAAGCAGTGCACCCAAAGATTCGGAGAGGGAGAGGAAAAGGCTCCTTGCCAGGATAAAGGATGGAAAAAGGGGTTTTTCCCTGGAGAACGGAGGAGGGAATGCGATTGATGAGATAGCAAGCAAGAAGAACAGCATAGCCCCAATATGAGCGAGGGACATGCATTTGAGTCATTAATGTGCGAGCAACATCGAGGAGGTGACGGTTTTTGCACTCCGCCACCCCATTTTGTTGGGATGTATAGACACAACTTGTCTGATGAATAATGCCATGTTGTACACAGAAAGAGGTAAAAGCATGACTTAAGTATTCTTTTGCATTATCAGAGCGAAAAGTTTTAACACTAACACCAAACTGATTTTTGATTAAATGATAAAAGGAGGTCCATACATTAAAAAGTTCAGAGCGATCTCGTAAGAGATACACCCAAGTACATCTAGAAAAATCATCAATAAAAGTTACAAAATAAGAACTACCCCGACCAATAGTAAGGGTAGGAGCAGGTCCCCAGATATCGGAGTGGACTAGATCAAACGGACGGGTAGAGCCCCGACCCTGCTTCGGCGGGAAGGAGGAACGATGATGCTTGCCAAGTTGACATGCTTCGCAGTGGAGAGGAGTAGTGGAGGGAGGGAGGTGGGGCAGAAGCTGATGCAGAAGCCGTGGTGGAGGATGACCGAGACGGAGATGCCACTGGAGAAGATCCGTACAAGAAGAAGAGAAGGCGGACAAAGCGGAAACGTTGTCGAGGAAGTAGAGGCCGCCGCTCTCAGTCCCAGTAGCAATCGTCCGCTGGGAGCTCGGATCCTGAAAAGAGCAAGAAGATGGAGTAAACGTTACAGAACATTGAAGCTGCTTGCACAAAGAAGTAACCGACAACAGATTGCACGGAAACTTGGGCACATAGAGAGTGTCCTCTAGCCGAAGGGATGGAGTAACATGAACCACTCCCGACCCATGAACCGGGGAGGGAGAACCGTCTGCAATGAGGACCGGGGGCAACCGATCATGCTATTCGAGGAGAGAGAAGCACTGAGGATTGCCCGTCATATGATTAGTAGCACCGGAGTCGATAAGCCATTTACCTTGAGTGACTACATGGGCACTACCTGATGATGTGACCACGGAAGCAGACGGTTTGGAAGAAGAGGCGGAAGAGTCACCCGAGGGGTGAAGATGGGGATGTTTTGTCCAGCAGCGGTCAAGAGTGTGTCCGGTGCGGCCGCAGTGAGAGCAGAGATAGCGGGAAGAAGGACGTCCGCCAGACTGATGACTGCGGCTACCAGAGCCACTCCGCTGAGTTTGATGAGCATAGTTATCCGGAGGAGAAGGAGCGGGTAGAAGCGGGCGCTGAAGGAGAGAGGTGACAGCGGCGATACGAGCAGCGGTGGCATCTAAGGTAGGGGATTCCGCCTCACCCAGAATTTGTTGGCGGATCATGTCATAAGTGTCAGGAAGACGAAGCAGATAACACACAACCAGAAGCTCCTGGAAGTGCTTGTGTTGTTGAGCCAGATCCGCAGAAAAGGGGCGATTCTGAAGAATCTCAGCCCCAAGAGCTTGAACTTGTTGGTAGGCAGCAGCAGGAGACAAGGTAGGCCGGGCAAAGAGGTCCGCATACAACGTATAGATGCGGGACGTCTGAGCCCCTTTGGAATACAAAGCAGCAAGATGAAGCCAAGCGGCCTTCACCGTCTCATCATGACGGATGACGGGAAGGCATTCATCGGATAGACTGTTAGCGAGCCAAGTACGCACAAGAGCGTCACTCGCATCCCAGTCATCAAAGAGAGGGGAAGTGGTAGGAGGAGGGTCATCAACGAGATGGTGGCGTTTGCGTTGCGAGCGAAGGAGAAAGGTGAAAGAGACGCTCCAATCCGGGTAGTTGGAGCCGACAAGCTTGGAAACGGTGCCAAGGTTCCCGGAAGGAGTAGGAGGTAGAGGAGGAGCCGGATTGGCTACAGGGGTGGTGGTAGTAGAAGCATCAGAAAGAGCCATAAGAGCAAACAACAGGAAGCCGCGCGGTTAGAAAACAAGCCGCGCGGATAGGCCGAAGAGGAACTGCAGCGGTCAGGATGTCAGACACCAGCGGCCAGAGAGACCACGACCAAGCCGCAGTAACAAGCAAAGGGGAAGAAGTCGAGCGGCAAGCAGACAGTCCGCTCGAACAGAAGCACGAGAGAGGGCACGACACACGACAATAGGTCGCGGCGAACTAGGCAACAGGTCGCGGCGAACTAGGCAACAGGTCGCGACGACCAGAGCAAGAGCAAACAGGAGGAGGCAAGGCACACGGCGATAGGTCGCGGCGAACAAGGCGACAGGTCGCAGTGAACAAGGCAATAGGTCGCGCGCACAGAGGGCAACGACAAGGAGACCGCGCGGACAGGGCGCAAGCCGGAGAAGCAAGCCGCGCGGACAGAGAGAAGCACAGAATCAGGAGGAAAGGATCGATTGCTCTGATACCATGTTAAAAGCGAACTAAAACAAGCCGGAAATGGTATAACTGAAATTTTATTATCCGAAAAAGGTATCTATTACAAAGGTATGGCCTCCCTTATATAGAATGGAGGAGAGAAGAGAGAATACAAATAAGAGATGTGGGACTAAAACTATACAAAAGAATCTGGGCGGCTAGAACAACAGACCGGAACAAGCCACGCGGTTAGACAGAAGGGCTAACCGCTCGGCCACTGCCAGAGAGAGAGAGACAAGCCGCCAAGTGAGACCGTTAGACCGCCCGGTCTCCTAGTCGCCAGTAACAGACCGCTAGACCGCTTGGACCTCAGACCTCAACACAGCAACCAACCCGCTGAAGGCAAACCGCCAGACCGCCCGGTCAATAACCCGCCAAGCCAGACCGACAGACCGCCCGGTCTCAACTTCAACAATCTCAGATCCTCAGATCCTACACCTCAGAACCTTGAAAGGTCCCTACAACTCAGAACCCTGAAAGGTTCCTACAGCTCAGGCTAATAAGCCCTACCTCAGCCTTGCCACAAGGCCTACAACTCAGAGAAACACCTTCTCCTACACTCAGGCATAAATAGCCCTACCACTCAGAGAATACCTCTCCTACACTCACCCTTTATAACATAGGCTTACAACTCAGATCTAAAAAAATAGATCCTACAAAATTTGAAAAAGAGTTTATAATATCTTTCCCTTGTTGAGAAAGAAGGGACAAGACAGCACTTGATCAGCTGATGGATGAAATCAACTGGATCTTAGCTTTCTTCAAAGCTTCTTGAATCTGAACTTAGTTGAGTTGATTTCCTGACAGCTTCTTGAGAAACCTGTGACAGCTTCCTTCTTGTCTTCAAAATGGCTGGATCCCTCTCTATCCAACACCTTTGATGATACTTCAGAATTCTTGAAAGAATTCTACTTAGACTGATCCTGAGTGGTTGTACACGTCAGAATGTCTTCTTAGATCTTCTCACGAAGATCTTCTGTTCCTTGCACTTTCTTGATCAGAGATCTTATCTCCCAATAGATGATTAATGTGTCGTCGTGTGTCTATTTCTCAATTCTCCTGAATCTGTCTATATATATAGACTTCCTCCTTGGTAACTGGCTGATCTGGTTTCTAACTAACTTCTGATAAGTCTAACAGCTTCAGTAAACTGGTTGTAACCCACAGCTGTCAAGTCTTCAAACAGATCTTCTACCTTTGTCTTTGCCAGCAAAGAGTCGAGACTGTCTGTCAGAAAGTGTTGAGACCATCTGTCAAGATGTGTCGACACAAGTGACTTAAGTGTCGACACTACCTCTGGTGATGTCGACAAAGCTGTCTTGATGTCGACTTAGCTTCTTGACACTGTATTTTGAGAATGTGTCGACACAGATGTTGTCTACTCTGCCTCTGTGTGTCGACTCAGTCTTCTGGTGTCGACATAAATATTGTCGACTAGCAATTCTGTGTGTCGACACAGCCTCTCAGTGTCGACACATTTGATGTCGACTAAACTTCTGTGAGTCAACACTGCTTCCCGGTGTCGACTCAAATGTTGTCGACACTTTTTCTCTGTGTCGATACAGCCTTCTTCAAGTGTCGACACAATTATTCTTAAGTGTCGACACAGCTTCTTCTGGTGTCGACATATGGACTTAGAATATTTTTCCTGTATTTTAGTACATTCTTAACCTGCACATGTCAACTCAAAATAACATCAAATACACCTTGATGTATATCATTGAGCTAAGTTAGGCTTCTTCAAATCAGGTACACATTTTCCAATGTACCCAACAATCTCCCCCTATTTGGATAAGTCATAACCCTTTTAGCTAATGATATACACCATTTATGAAAATTTAATATGATGATGTATAAGAGCATAATACAACAGGAATCTTTTATAAACAAAACATTAACCACAGATTCATCATAGAATAAAGATGTACATGAAGAAATGATTACAGAACAAGGTATTGTTTATTAATTTAGAACTATTTGTTACAGCTTGTTTACATTGATTGGTTTAACAAACAAATCATCACAAAATATTTGAAAGAACTGATAAACTAAAACTAAGACTGATCAGGCTCCTGGATGACAATTCCTTTTCCTGATTGAATCTGAGCCTTCACAGTAGTTTCAGCAACATCAGCAGGCTTTTTGCCTTTCAGTTCAGCTTTCTTTTTAGCTTCCTCCTTGAGCCTTTGCCTTTCAAAGTAATGAAAGGGCTTGGGAAAATACTTGCTCGGCTCCTGAGCATCAGGTGGTAGCCTCACCATTTTAGCCTTTCTTCTGAACTGTACTATGGCCTCCTGCCTGGCCTCATACTTTTGCCATTCAATTTCATTATACCACTTTCCTCTTTCATGCATTTGATCCTTCACAGCCTTCCAGGCAGTTAGTATAATGTTCCTTGAGGTGGGGCTCCACTGCTCAAAATCAGGTCTTTGTTCAGCTTGCTCTCTAAATCTCTTCTTGGATAATTGAGCATCGTGTTGATCTTTCAAATTGGCTCCTGGCTGATCTACTTTTTCAATAATTACATTAATAACCTCCTTTGGAGGACTGTACATGGCCTGTACTTGCTGATGAACCAATTCAAAATCAGCAGGGGGGTATATGACTTGGGCAACCTCAGGTTGATTGCCTTCAAGTAGACCTTATTGTATCCCTGACTCAGCAATGGCATCATCATCACACAATGGTAGATATCCCAATGTGGCTCTAACACTGTTGGTTACCCACTTGGCATGTTCTGAGCCAGCTTGGATAAGTACCCTCTCCCCCTTTAGGACTTCTCTGGCAACATGATCCCTAAGATCATCCTTCTGAAACCTTATTTGTCCATCAAGAAAATTCACACCCTTTTTAAAGAATGATTTTAATTTGAGAAGCTTGTCAGATATTTCTTTCTGTGAGGAGGTTATTGCAGTTTGAACTGAATCTAGGGCATCTTTGAGCTTTTGATCAAAGTCTTCCATATCTTTAGTCCTTGCAGCAGTCAGCTTTGTTGCAGTATCTTTTAACTCAGTGAGAATTTCATTGTGAGATTCTGTCAGATTGTCATTCATTCTCAGCTGATTTTCTAGAACATAACCCTGTTTCAATGCTATGTCATCCACCTTAGCAAGGGTAGTTTGGTGTTGTTTAGCTAGGTATACCACAGCATTACCTCCCTTGTGGAAGCAATCTGTCATCTCCTTTTTATTCAGATTTACCTCAAATATGATGGACTTTATGTCTTGGGCTAGATCAAACTGAAGTGTCTTATTACTCTCATCTACATATTGCTCCAAGGCTCTTCTCTGCTCATCCATCTTCACCTGTAAATCTACCAAGAACTTGTTGTAATCAAACATAGTAGGAGATTGGTGAGTTGGTTTCTGGAGAGCATGCTTATAGCTTTGATTTCTTCTCTTGAAGACCATGAGCTTCCTTTTCTTAGCCTCCCTGGCCTTTTTTATCTCAGATTCTGAAGAACTTTCAATATGAACTCTTTCAGGAGGTGTTGTAGGAACGTCTGTCTCAGTGATATGTTATTCTTCCTCAACATTCACTTGCTCCCCCTCAACATCTTGCTCCTCCTCAATCCTATCAGTAGCAATTCCATCATCAGGAAACAACTCATCTAGAGTGAATTCCTTTTGTGCTTGAGCAGAAGATGAGTCATCAAGGCCAGCAGTGTTCAAATCTTCTGATAAGTGTACTCTTTCTTCCACTTGTACTTGTTCAGAAATTGACTCCCCCTGCAACTGTTCAGGATTAGAAATGTGCTGGGTAGGAGAATGAACTGGCTCCCCCTGCACCTGTGCAGGTAATGTTTCTTTCTGGACTTGAGTAGACCCAGTCTGGTCCTCAGCCTATTTTCTAACTTGTTCTCCTTGAAGTTGTTCAGTGCCAAGAACATGTCCTGGTGATATCTCAGTAGTGTCTTGCCTGTCCACATCAGGCATCTCTTTGGACAGAACCCTATCCCACCTGGAGAATAATCTCATGTCCATTTTCCTCATGTGATTGATTTTGGACCCAGGAATTTGTTGCATGACCTCTAGAATGAGTCCATCCAGGTATAGACTCATAATTCTAGCCATATTTGGCTTCTTCATTCCTTCTTTGATTTTATCAAACACAACTGCAGACCAGTCTGTGTTAATCTTGTAGAGTATCCTTGTCATGAGAGTGAACATCATGGAAGATATCCTATCATGGCCTCCTGGTTTGCACAAAATTACTTTTCCTACTATCTCAGATAGAAACTTTCCCTGTTGATTCATTCCCTTTCGGTTGATGGTTGCTCCAATCTTTATGGTTGGATCCAATCCACACCAATGGAGAGCCTCCCTTGTCTTTGAGGCTGGGACCTCTTCTTCATCTTGAATGCTAGGTAGATGAAGAATCTTTCGTATACTTTTGAGAGTAATTTTAACTTTAGTCCCATGAACTGTAGATTTTATCTTGAGACCAGTGGAATCCAAAGTTGCAGTAGTATAGAATTCGACAATTTCTTTCTTCCAAATCTTTGAAGGTTCAGAAACAAGGTATTCCAATCCATTTTCAGCAAGAAGAGAAATCACCTGTTTGATTTCTGGTGCGGCATTGTCGAATGCAGCCCTAACCAACTCATATCCCTCATTGATGTTGTCTTCAACCTTTGGCGCCATTGGAAAGATGAGAAAGCTTGAGAGAAGAGAAGAGAGATTGTCGACACAGGGTTTTAGTCTCAAAAACCTTGTGAGCATGTCGACAGAATACGTTCTCGACCTATTTATACCCTCTAATGAAAGAAGGTCAAAAGTCGGGCAAAAATAGTCTAAATGCATCGACACAGTCGGAATGTGTCGACACAAACTTCTATTATCTCGACATTAATGTTGACTACTTTGTGTCGACACCAATTGATGATATGTCGACATGTGAGATACTAAATAGTGCATCAGAAATTATGTGTCGACTCTTAGTATAAGAGTCGACACAAAATTTGTAAGTGTCGACATCATTATACTGGATGTGTCGACACAACATTTCTGGATGAGTCGACTCTTGACCCCTAGGTGTCGACACATTTTCTCATGTGTCGACACAATTTCCCTGATTAGTCGACATGACTCCTCTGTGTCGACACTTTATCACTGAATGTGTCGACACCATTTTACTTAGTTAATTTTATGGTAAATTAACCTATGGTCAGCATTCCTAATTCAATTTTAAATTTATTGAATTTAGTTTCATCTAGTGGCTTAGTAAATACATCTGCAATTTGATAATCTGTTTTAACAAATTCCAATGAGATGTCTTCTTTTTCTACATGTTCTCTAAGAAAATGGTATTTTATTTCTATATACTTAGTTTTACTATGTGAAACAGGATTGTTTGCAATAGAAATAACACTCTTAGAATCACACAATAAAGGTGTTCTACTTACTTGAATACCATAGTCCTTTAACTGATGCTGAATCCACAATAGTTGTGCACAGCAACTTCCTACAGCCACATATTCAGACTCAGCAGTGGATATTGCCACACTAGTCTGCTTCTTACTGCTCCAGGATATCAACCTTCCTCCCAAGAATTGGCATGTACCTGTAGTACTCTTTCTATCTTCTCTACAGCCTGCAAAATCTGCATCTGAATAACCTGTTAGTAGAAAATCTCCATTCCTAGGGTACCAAAGGCCTAGATTAGGTGTGCCCTTAAGATATCTCAAGATCCTTTTGACTGCAGTATAATGTGATTCTTTAGGGCAAGCTTGGTACCTAGCACAGACACATGTAGCATATATAATGTCTGGTCTACTAGCAGTGAGATATAATAGAGAGCCAATTATTCCTCTATACAAAGACTCATCTACAGGCTTACTTGCATCATCTTTGCATATTGAAATATTTGTTCTCATAGGAGTTCTCATGGTGGAGGATGATTCCATATCATACTTCTTAATTAATTCCTTGGTGAACTTAGACTGGGATATGGACAAGCCATCTTCAGTCTGTCTTACTTGGAGTCCCAAGAAGAACATAAGTTCCCCCATACTGATCATTTCAAACTTCCCTTGCATAAGTTTGGCAAACTTTTTGCAAAAGTTGTTCTCTGTAGACCCAAAAATTATGTCATCTACATAGATCTGGACTAAGATTATCTTACCTTTTGATTCCCTTAGGAATAGAGTTTTGTCTATTTTACCTCTTGAGAATTTGTTCTCAATAAGGAAAGTAGACAGGGTTTCATACCAAGCCCTTGGGGCTTGCTTTAACCCATACAATGCTTTCCTAAGTCTATAGACATAACCAGGTTTAAGAGAATCTACAAAACCTGATGGTTGCTCTACATAGACTTCTTCTTTTAAATCACCATTCAGGAATGCTGATTTCACATCCATTTGGTATACTTTGAATCCTTGATATACTGCATAGGCAAGGAACATTCTGATTGCCTCCAGTCTTGCTACTGGGGCAAATGTTTGATCAAAGTCAATCCCTTCTTCCTGCCTGTATCCTTTAGCAACCAATCTTGCTTTGTTCTTCACAATTACTCCACTCTCATCCAACTTGTTCCTAAAGATCCACTTTGTGCCAATGATGTTGTGGTCTCTTGGTTTAGGAACTAACTCCCAGACTTTGCACCTTCTGAATTGATTAAGCTCCTCTTGCATAGCATTAATCTAGTGTTGGTCTTGGATGGCTTCTTCAAATTTCTTAGGCTCCAGTTGAGATAGAAAACTTGAGTGCAGGACTGTGCTCAGATTTTTTGCTTCTAGTCTGAACT
The DNA here is from genome assembly GCA_039513925.1 of Platanthera zijinensis. Taxonomy (NCBI): domain Eukaryota; kingdom Viridiplantae; phylum Streptophyta; class Magnoliopsida; order Asparagales; family Orchidaceae; genus Platanthera; species Platanthera zijinensis. Next base: position 143,908,545 of record CM077089.1, read on the forward strand.
CCTTGTCTTGGATCACCTATAATTTGATTTGCTGGATGGTCTTTTAGATGTCTTGTAGCTTGAGGTAGATTTCCTTCAGGTTGAACATCTCCAGCTCCTTCATTATGCTGCACTTCTTGGTTGTCATCAGCTTCTATTGAGTCTTGTACTCCCCCTGGATAGTAGCCTTCATTTTCCAATACTTCATCTGCATTTGATGCTTCTGCAATAGAAAGCTTGTCCATCCTTTTGCTTATACCTGTTTGATTATTTGATCTACAAGGCAACTCACTGTTGATTAATCTTGTTTCATCAAATACAACATGTACAGATTCTTCTACAACCTGAGTAGTCAAGTTGTAGACTCTATAAGCCTTACTGTTGATGCTGTACCCAACAAATATCCCACCTTGGGATTTGGCAGCAAACTTAGTTAGATAAGACTTGCCATTGTTAAGTATATAGTACTTGCAACCAAAGATCCTAAAGTAGGATAGATTTGGTTTTCTACCTTTCATAATTTCATAGGGAGTCTTTTTGTGGCTCTTGGTGATAGAAGCCCTATTGATCACATGATATGCAGTGTTTACTGCCTCAGCCCAGAAATATTCTGGAAGAGAAGTGTCACTCAATAGAGTTCTACCAGCTTCAATCAATGTCCTATTCTTTCTTTCAACAATACCATTTTGCTGTGGTGTTCTAGGTGAGGAGAATTCTTGGAAAATCCCAAAGACTTCACATAATTTTGTCATACTTTCAGATTGAAATTCAGTGTCATGGTCACTTCTGATTTTGACCACTGTACTGTTCAGTTCATTCTGAATTTGTTTCACAAAACTAAGTAAGACACTTGGGGTTTCTGATTTTTGTCTCAGAAAGAACACCCATGTATATCTAGAATAGTCATCTACAACCACAAAAGTGTAGACCTTCCTACCTAGATATGAACTGGCATAGGACCAAAAAGATCCATATGTAAGAGGTATAAACACCTCACTGAATCCTTGCTTTCAAGGTTATGAAAAGAGGATTTTGTCTGTTTGCCCTTTTGACAAGCTGAGCATATTCCTTCCTTTATACACTTAACTTGAGGATCATTCCTCACTAACTCTTTGCTAAAGAGTTGGTCAATTGTCTTGTAGTTAAGATGGGCCAGCCTCTTGTGTCATTTGACACAATGAGATGCATTATCATCAGCTACAAGACAGATAGGAGAAACCTTGTTCTCACATACAAAATCAAGACAATAAACATTTCTCTTTCTATACCCAGTCAATATAAGCTTTTGATCACTTGACCTTTTGATATGACATCCATCCTTAATAAATAAAATGTCATATCCAAGATCACTCAGCTGACTTATGCTTATCAGATTATGTTTCAAACCTTTTACATAAGCCACTTGAGTGATGGTAATTTGGTTTGAGGAAATGTTACCAAATCCTTTGATGATCCCTCTTTCAGATCCACCAAAGATAACTTTAGGTCCATCCTTGACAGATGTGTACTCCTTCAGCAGCCCCTTTGTTCCAGTCATATGCCTGTAACAACCACTATCCAAGTACCATATAGGGGCATGGCAACTTGGACTTTCCTGTAATACAGAATTACTTTCCCTTAGAACCCAAGTAAGTCTTGGGTCCTTGGTTCAGGTTAGCACCATTCACATCAAAACTACCAGCAGCTCTTCTAACTGGTAGACTATTGTTCTTCCTTACACTTGTGTTATGCCAGCAGTCTAAGGCGAAATGGCCTCTCTTGCCACAGCACCAACATTCATATTTGTTGTATCTAGGTCTAGATATACCCTTGGCAGAAAAATTTCTGTCCAGTGCTGGTGCTGCTGCAGCTTCACCCACTGATTTCTTATAACCATTGGGTTTATGAACATGGGCAGACCTATTGGCATTAACACCCTTATTTTTCAGAACATCAGTCTTAATATGACCATGAATATTTTCAAGATCATATTTATTAGAAAGCACTTGTACCTTTCTAAACATAACAGGGACTTTAAGGTTTAGTGGCTGGACAGGAGCTTTGCCTTTTCTCTTGAATTGGGCAGCCCTGGTGTTATCTTTGAAGCCTAATCCTATCTTACCCTTTTGAGCCACAAACTCATCTATTATAGGTAAGACAGATCTTGGCTTAGAGTAACTAGCCATTAACTCTTTCTCTATTCTCAGTCTGGCCTCCAGACTTTTAACTTGATCATTGTCATATTTGATTGTGCCCATCTGAATAATAGTTATATTTTTCAGTTTGGCAATCTCATTTAACTTTTTATCTAATACTTTTTCAAACTCATATGCAGCCACCTTAAGATCAGCAATTTCCTGAGCCTGAGTTTTGACTAGGTTCTTGCTTTTCTTAAGAGTCTGCAATAAGTCCCCATACTTATCTATTAACATATAAACATCTCCTTCAGATTCAGATCCATCTACATCACTTGATTCAGATGTAGCTGATTCTGCACTAGTACTATAAACTGATTTTATAGAAGGACAATGTACCTTACTGGGACCAGACTTATTCTGGCACATGTCTTCTTCTGATCAAGCCATCAGTCCCATACATTGATGATCTTCTTATTCATAGACGGAGTTTAGCAATTGCATAAACTCATCTTCTTCATTAGCTGCATACAGTCCAATGTATGCTTCAGCTTTAGATTCTGACTCTGAGGAGGATTGATCTGTAAGACTCTTCTCCTTCTTAGCAACAAAGGATTTCTCCTTCTTGCCCTTTTGTTGAGTCTTCTTTCTGTCTGTTGACTCCTTCCTCTTTTCTGGACACTCAGCCACCACATGTCCAGGCTTATTGCAGCAATAACAAACAATCTTTGATGTAGTAGCTTTGCTGGGCTTAGTTCTGCTCCTCTCCTTTCTTGATGATTTTCTCTTCCGATAGTAATCATCAACTGGCTGTGATGTAGAGGGCCTTGACTTCCACTGCTTTTTCTTCAAGAACCTCTGAAACTGCCTTGTAAAAGCAGCAAAATCTGCATCTAAATCACTGCTTTTTGAGTTCTTATTGTCTGAATTTTCTGAGTTAACTTCAGCAACTTCCTTAGGAGGTGATGGAGATATCCTCCTATTCTTTCTAGTGGCTTCAGCCTTGAAGGCCACAGACCTTTCTCTATGTTCTCCTTTTGAATTCTTTTCTTCCTCCTTCCTAGCCATTAGTTGCATTTCATATGATAGCAACTTTCCAAACAAGGTTGGAGGAGAAATGTCTGCCAGTTTGGCCACTTCTCTTATGGCACAAATCTTGGTGTCCCAATCCTTTGTCAAGGATCTTAGGAATTTGTCATTCAGTTCATAGGTACTGAAGACCCTTCCATAGGACATTAGTTCATTCACTATCCTGTAAAATTTCTTGTAGCATTCAGTTATGCTATCAGACTTCCCTTGTCTGAAACTCTCATATTCTTGGTTAAGCATAGACTTTCTATCTTATCTAACTTCTTCAGAACCCTCCATGTAGATAATTAAAGTGTCCCACATTTCCTTGGAGGTTTTGCAGTGAATCAGATTTTGAAATGTGGCATCATCTATAGCACTTACAATAATGTTCTGTGCTCTTTTGTCTAGTGTTGCCAGGATGATCTCATCATTGGTCATTTCAGAATAACTCTTTGGAGTTTGAATATTTGCATCAAGAACTGATACTTTCATTGGAATGAAGGGGCCTTCCTGTACTGTGATATATATCCTTGGATCAGAAGCCTCCATAAACAACCTAACCCTTTCTTTCTAGATTCCAAAAATCTCTTTCCTGCAGATGGGTAATTTCATTGACCCTAGTTCCTTGTGATTCTCTCTAGAACCCATTTTCTTGATTCTTGATTCTGCCTTAGGGATCTAACTCAGACTATTAAGTCCTTCTTTGAGTAACCTCCCTCTGATATCACTTGATAGTTTTACTTTCAAGACCACCTAAACACCTAGAGGGGGGTGAATATATTCTAATGCTTGTTTTAACTTAAGGCAGAATATAACTACTGACTATAAGAGAATTCAGCAAACACTGCACCAAACACAACACAGTAATCACAAATATGCACACATCACAGATTGCACATAGATTTAAAGTGGTTCCCCAAGGTTTGGGTACATCCACTTTCCCCCTTCACCTATCTAGCAGTGTGCTAGATTCGGTCTAACTTCCACCTTTATCTCAGATCCTCAGATCCTACACCTCAGAACCTTGAAAGGTCCCTACAACTTAGAACCCTGAAAGGTTCCTACAGCTCAGGCTAATAAGCCCTACCTCAGCCTTGCCACAAGGCCTACAACTAAGAGAAATACCTTCTCCTACACTCAGGCATAAACAGCCCTACCACTAAGAGAATACCTCTCTTACACTCAGCCTTTATAACATAGGCTTACAACTCAGATCTAAAAAAATAGATCCTACAGAATTTGAAAAAGAGTTTATAATATCTTTCCCTTGTTGAGAGAGAAGGGACAAGACAGCACTTGATCAGCTGATGGATGAAATCAACTGGATCTTAGCTTTCTTCAAAGCTTCTTGAATCTGAACTTAATTGAGTTGATTTCCTGACAGCTTCTTGAGAAACCTATGACAGCTTCCTTCTTGTCTTCAAAATGGCTAGATCCCTCTCTATCCAACACCTTTGATGATACTTCAGAATTCTTGAAAGAATTCTACTTAGACTGATCCTGAGTGGTTGTACACGTCAGAATGTCTTCTTAGATCTTCTCACGAAGATCTTCTTCTGTGCCTTGCACTTTCTTGATCAGAGATCTTATCTCCCAATAGATGATTAATGTATCGTCGTGTGTCTATTTCTCAATTCTCCTGAATCTGTCTATATATATAAACTTCCTCCTTGGTAACCGGCTAATCCGGTTTCTAACTAACTTCTGACAAGTCTGACAGCTTCAGTAAACCGGTTGTAACCCATAGCTGTCAAGCCTTCAAACAGATCTTCTACCTTTGTCTTTGTCAGCAAAGAGTCGAGACTGTCTGTCAGAAAGTGTCGAGACCATCTATCAAGATGTGTCGACACAAGTGACTTAAGTGTCGACACTGCCTCTGGTGATGTCGACAAAGCTGTCTTGATGTCGACTTAGCTTCTTGACACTGTATTTTGAGAATGTGTCGACACAGATGTTGTCGACTCTGCCTCTGTGTGTCGACTCAGTCTTCTGGTATCGACACAAATGTTGTCGACTAGCAATTTTGTGTGTCGACACAGCCTCTCAGTGTCGACACAGTTGATGTCGACTAAACTTCTGTGAGTCGACACTGCTTCCCGGTGTCGACACAAATGTTGTCGACTCTTTTTCTCTGTGTCGACACAGCCTTCTTCAAGTGTCGACACAATTATTCTGAAGTGTCGACACAGCTTCTTCTGGTATCGACATATGGACTTAGAATATTTTTCCTGTATTTTAGTACATTCTTAACCTGCACATGTCAACTCAAAATAACATCAAATACACCTTGATGTATATTATTGAGCTAAGTTAGGCTTCTTCAAATCAGGTACACATTTTCCAATGTACCCAACAAGAAGTTCAGTAGTTGCGAAATAAATAGGTTAAGCTCGTGAAAGTACGTTGGGATAACTGCGAGCAAGACAAATTTTCCTGGGAGCGCGAGCAAGCAATACGGGAAGAATTCCCGAAACGTTTTGCATCAGGTATGCTTGTTTTTGAGTGCGTGTTAAATTTCGAGGATGAATTTATTTTAAGGGTGGAGGAGCTGTAACACCCCTGTATTCCTCAATATGGGGTTCTGGGAGCTACCGCTAGGCGGTAGGTAGCTACCGCTCGGTGGTAGGTTTGATTCGTCGAGTCAAAGCATTGAGACAAGTCGTCAAGACGAAGTTGTTGAGTGGCTAACGCATGGCGTTAGGAAGCTACCGCCTGACGGTAGCCCTTGTTCGTTGAGAGCGTCGAGATGAAATCGTCGAGATGAAATCGTCGAGACGAAAGCGTTGAGTAGCTATCGCACGACGATATCACAACTGCTGGTAGCAGTGTGAATTTCTTTAAAATTGGCGGGTCTGTGAGCTACGGCGGCGCAGTAGGTACTAACGCCCGACGGTAGTGGACAGAAGCAGTTTCATAAATCTGATTCTTGGTCATCCGAACTTCTTAGGATTCAATCATATGGCCCATAATTCTCCATACTTAGGCTTCTTACAGGGCTGAGGGGACATCTTCCCCATTATTTTCTCATCTTCTAGGGTTTTAAGAGAAAGTTGGAGGAGGAAGAAGAAGAGCTTTCTCCACCATTAGCAAAGCTCTAAGGCTCCGTTCGTCGATCTGAGGCCAGATCCGTGGAGAGGAATTGAAGGCACACACTTTCATCCATACAAACCAAGATCTCCATGGCAAGAAAGAGGAGTCGTAAGGTAACGACATTTCTCCTCTCGGTTTTTTGGATGCATGCATGGAATCTGTATCATGTTTGCTTTCTTTCAAGTATTTGGGCACCAGATCTCTCAAATGAAAGGGGTACGAGTCACCATGGTCAAGAGGAGCTACGGGGTCGATTGAGTCCGTCCCTGACATGATGTTGCATTATAAATCCGCTCCGTTAGTGGATTAGGCATTGTGGGTGAAGCCATAATCACGACCAGTAGTCCGATTCGGTGATGTTGCATAACGAGCACTATATGTTTTTGCTAGAAATCCATATGCGGCAAGACGCCATTTGTGATGTTTTCCCCCTTTTATTTCGTGCGAGAACGAATGGTGGATTAGGGTAGGAAATGATATGTTTGTTGATGCGTGTAAAGGCTTGATTTGGTCTTTGTAGTCGGCTGGCTAGATCGTGACGTTACAAATTCATGTGTGGAGTGTGTTCCGGTAAGACAAGTCCCCTTCTGTGAAACTGACGAGAATGCCAAGCTTTGGACAAGCCTGGGCGATGAAGCCACCGAGCGGGTGGGTTCAAGCAAGGGTTCTTAGCATAAATTTGTTTATGTGACGGAACTGATGTGAGAGTTAAATCTTGCAGGCAATCCCGAGCGATAAAGCCCACGAGCGGGTGGGGCCTATACAAGAGTTCCGTGTGCGGCTTGAACGCCGATGGGGGAAATTGGAGTACCCGTGTGAATAATGTGATGTGATGATGTGTTGAATCAAATGCGCTTTAGGGTACCTTGGGTGAAACCCAAGTTTGCATACATGCTGCATGGTAGACCCCTTTTATTAAATGCTCAACCTAGAAACGTGTTTGTTATATGAGACATCCAAACCTGTTGCATTACTCTCTATGTTTATGTACATTTGTATATGAAGTGCTGACCTACAGTGTGATGGAGTGCCCCGGGGTCTGTTAGGGACGACCAGGGGGAGATGTGTTGGTTACATAGTTGAGGTCAACCTTTGCTGACCCACATTACAATAATTTTTACAGGGCCAGGTTCACAAGCGGGAGCAAGCTCGCGGACAAAAAGGCCTAAGCCTCATGATGTGTTCTCTTTTATAGTATTTATGATTTGCTGAATGTTATGCTTAGTGCATTGTAATTTCGACTTGCACGTCAAGGTACCCTAGGGGGGCTAAGGCACATTACCCTGTTTATTAATGCTATAGTTCTTTTTGTCATTTATTTGATGTAAGGCCAAAAGGCCGCTTCAGACTCCTATGACAGTGGATAACTTATAGTTTTGTGTGTTTCCGCTATCTTGATTCTGAGTTTTGAGGTGGTTAGTCTTTTATATCATTTTATAATACTTAAGTTGTGGAGTCTATGTGTCGTGGGTCTCCGACCGGACCCATATTATATGCTCATTATACGGGAGGTGTTACAGTTGGTGGTCTCAGGCATTCTACAGTATTAACAATGGTTCTTCCCTCACCTCCGTGAGGTAGTTTTGTTGTTCTTATTTCAATTTAGACAAACACTTTGTTCCGTGGGTTCGTGTTAGGTTATTGACACCCATAGTGAATTATTGTAGATGTTAGACTATTTACTAGCTGTTATGCTAATTTCTAGTTGGTATGTTTTACCTACTTGCTCTTTGGGAAGGATTTATGCTAGGATTGCATGTTAGTTATTTTCGTAGTATAAAAAGATCCATACTTTTATCTCATACTCATATCATCTCTTTAAATCAACTATCACTCTACTTTAACGAACGTAAAAGCTCTTTTAGTATTTATGTTAAATCTAGAGGTGTGCATATCATGAATTATTCTAATGGACCTTTATGCTCATATAGCATAATGAATGAACTAATCAAAATATTTTCTGCAGCGTATATGTATATTTTTACCCGTGGACTAGTTGATCCACTGAGCTGAGGGATACGACCATCAGAACTTAAACTCAAACTATATTTTCATCATAACAAATTTGAGAATTTCATGAAAGGTATTAGGAGTAGGTTCTTGCCTGAGCGTCTGTAGTTGTCCCCTGCACGGCGTGGCATCATGGTGCATATTTTCTCTTACTCTGATATATTATTTAATGATAAGAAAATGCGGGTTGTGACAGTTGGTATCAGAAGGAGGTTTGTTTGATAAGTTGGTCGAACGGCTATCTCTGGTAAGGTTTTAGTTGCCTTGTCTCATTACATACACACACCAATGTGTCATCAATACGTCTTGGCTGAAGCTTGAACACTATACTCATAAGTATGATAAGAAGTATACGAGGCATATTATGTAGTATGAGATGAATATTATATATTTGTATATGGATCCTCAAAAGAAGCAGCACGTGACTGTTATATAGTATGAGATGCATAACAATCATCACATGGATGCCTATTAGATTTTTATTTTTCGTTATATGCGATATTATGTAGTATGAGATGCATGATATTTCATGTGTACGTCGCTCATAACAGACATTAAGGCCTTTATTAGAATTCATAGCACCGCATGCATAACATAACATAGCATGAGCATATGTGCCAAGTTAAGATCTACACGATGACACACGTATACACATGATTTTCAAACAAAGAAATAAGAATTCATGCATTCATATTATATGTACATGAGTCAGTAGGATGATGGTGTATCATCCTAAGTTAAAGTATGACATCACTTTTGAAAATCCCAGAGCAAAGTAGCAACAAGAGCAAGTATCTATACATCTTTGGTTTGAACTAAGTCGAGTAGTTTTAACTTTAAGCTAGGTTTTTATGAGTTGTTCGTTTGTATTATTAGGAATTCCGCCAAATCGTATTGCGAAGAGGTTGACTCCCTAGTTAGAGGGTGAGTCATCGGGTGCGCAAAGTGAGGCGTAATTGAAGAGCTACAACAAAGCACTGAGGCCCTATCAAGGTAAATGGTTGTAATGCAATCGCAGATTCATGTGTTGTTGACTGCCGCCTTAGGGCAACATCTTGTGGTGAAGGACCCTATAGTGGGACAGACTGTATATGTTCCTCCTACTCCTCTTGTGAATTCAGTTCTGTTGCCACCGAAGATGAATTTCATTTCTCACTTTCAATAATTAGGACCTCCTACCTACGATGGGAGAGCCAATTTCGTGACTTTAGATGACTGGATCATTGCCATCGAAGAGATTTTTTCGTATTCGAGTATTTCTACGGGTCAAAGGTTAATGGTTTCCGCTTACCGGCTGAAGGGCCTTGCTAAGAGCTGGTGGATTCGAGAGAAAGAGGGCCTTGTAGAGGGATGTTTGTGGGAATATTTTAAAAGGATGTTGCTGAAGAAATTCCTGCCATCGGTCGAGCAAGACCGTCTGATGAACAACTTTCTACACCTGAAGTAGAGACAACTCACAGTTAGTGAGTATGAGATAGAATTCAGCAAGTTGAGAAGGTTTTCTCCTGACTTGGTATCCTTTGAGGTAGGTAGAGTAAATCGGTTTCTGGGAGGACTTTATAATGACATCCAACAGTTGACTAGCGTGTACAGATCAGGGACTTATGCTGAAGAAGTAGAGGTTGCTTTGAAAGTTGAGGCAATCGACAATGCCAAGAATCGAGACGCGTAAATGAGGAAGGAAAAGAGAAAGACTGATGTTAACAAAAGCTCTCGGGCAGCTGTCCCTACTTCGAAGAAAGGAAGCAAGGAAGCGTATAGTTTCTGTGGCTGGCCAGACCACGCCTTCAAGAAATGTTTTAAGAGGTTGGGAGCTCAGAAGCAGCATCGAGCACTTGCAATTCAGAGCACACCTAAAGGAGACCTAGTCTGTGCTTCGTGTAAGCAGAAGGGGCATGATGCTTCCATTTGTTGAACAAAGGATAAGGCCTGCTTCTAGTGTGGGCAAAAAGGGTATTTGAAGTATAGGTGCCTGCGGTCTCAGCCACCACTACAGCCTGTTCCACTTCAAGCCTTGCCACCGCCTCCATAACATCTAGATAAAGGGAAGGGCAAGTTGAATGTGATGACCATGGAAGAAGCGCAGACTTCCACCCAAGTGATCTCAGGTTAGATTCAAAACTAGTTCTTAGCTTTCAACAATAGTTTCGATGTTGATTTGGCTAGTTACGTATATGATTTTATAAGGAAGTTTAAGGTAAAGAATCGTTGGGCGTGCGTTCTTTTTGATTCTGGTGATACCCACTCGTTCGCGAATATGACTTTCGAAGAACGCTATCGCTGACTCTCGATCAAGTTGGCAATCTGTTTCGCGTTAAGTTTCCCACTAGTGACTCGGTGGTATCAGACCAGGGTATCTAGAGTTATCCTATCCTTTTAGGTGACTTCCTAGCTTTTACCGATCTGAAGGTGCTAGACCAGGAGAACTTTGATGTGATATCGGGCATGGATTGGTTGTCCAGATATGATATTGTTATCTAATGCAAGGTAAATCATTTGGACTTCAAGATGGACAATGGACACCCCATGCGTGTGTATGGTTTTCCGCATCAGGATTCCTCGATTATTTCTGCGGTATATGCTCGGAAACTCTTAGATTTCGATTGTTTTGCTGACCTTGTTTCTATTTTGGAAATCATTAGTAGTTTGCCTCGCATCGAGGATATTTCTGTGGTGCGAGAGTTCCCCGATGTTTTCCTATTTAGTCTTCTTGGTCTTCCACCTGAGAGAGATACAGAATTTGTCTTTGATCTTGAGTCGGGTACTCGTCCCATTGCTAAGGCACTATACCGTATGGCCTCGCGTGACCTGGAAGAGTTGCATACCAGCCTAGATGAATTATTGTAGTGTGTATTTATTAGGTCAAGTTCTTCTCCTTGGGGTGATCTTGTCCTGTTTATGAAAAATAAGGATGGTTCCATGAGGTTGTGCATTGATTATAGGGAGTTGAATATGGTAAGAATCAATAACAGGTATCCCTTTCCGCATATAGATGATTTGTTTGATCAGTTGCGTGGTAGTACAGTGTTTTCGAAGATTGATATTCGCTCAGGCTTCCATCAGTTGAGAATCCATGAGTCAGATGTTCTACAGACTGCTTTTTGTTCCCGGTATAGGCATTTTGAGTTCTTAGTGATGTCCTTTGGATTGACAAATGCACCCTCTGCTTTCATGAACATGATGAATAGAGTGTTTAAAGATTTCCTGAATCATCCTATGGTCATTTTTATCGACGATGTTCCGGTATATTCCCGGAGTGTTGAGGAGCATGCTCAGCATTTGCGCCAAGTTTTGTCTACCCTAAGAGAGCATAAGTTGTATGCAAAGTTGAGTAAGTGCAAGTTTTGGCTTCCTCTAGTGTCCTTTTTGGGTCATGTTGGGAATATGGATGGAATTTTGGATGACCCAAAAAAGATAGTTATTGTGATGGATTGGAAAATATCTAACACGCCTAAGGAGATAATAAGCTTCTTAGGGTTGGCAGGCTACTATATAAGGTTTGTGGAAGGATTCTCCATTTTGTCTGCACCTTTGACTAAGCTTATGTAGAAGAATGCAGCGTTTGTGTGGAGCAAAGAGTGCGAAGGAGACTTTCAGAAATTGAAAAAGAGATTGTGCATTGCTCTAGTGTTGACTTTACCTACCGAAGGAATGGAGTATACTGTTTATATGGATGCATCGCACGTCGGGCTTGGATGTGTTTGATGCAAGAAGGAAATGTGATTGCGTGTGGATCGAGGAAATTGAAGGTTCACAAAAAGAATTATCCCTTGCATGATTTGGAGTTTGCGGCAGTGATTTATGCCTTGAAGCTTTAGAGACATTTGTTGTATGGCGCGTTGTGCAATATTTATACAGATCATAAGAGTTTGAAGTATGTCTTCACTTAGAAGGAGCTGAATTTGCGCCAGCGTAGATGGTTGGAGTATGTCGCGGATTATGATGTCGATATCCTTTATCATTCAGGCAAAGCTAACGTAGTAGCCGACCCATTGAGTAGAAAGACCGAGCAAATCTTCAACCTCTCCATGAAATCTTTGGTAGAGGAGTTTTTGTTGATGGATATATTAGTCGGCAGTTGTGTCACGCCTTCTAGCTTAGAAGCTGAAGAGCCTTCTTGGATTGCGCTTACAAGGCTATATCAGAAGGACGATCCTGATTTGTAGCATATCTTGAGTAGAACTGAAAAGGGGGAATTACCGGAATTTTTAATTAATGATGTTGGTACCTTGAAGTACCGCGACAGATTTTGTATTCCAGCTATTGGTGATATTCGGGCAAGGATTTACAGTGAAGTGCATGGTTCTAGTATTGGATACCACCCTGGCTCTACAAAGATGTATAGAGATCTGAAGCAGATTATTTGGTGGTATGTGATGAAGAATGATATATCTAATTTCGTGTCTGAGTGCTTCACTTGTAAGCGTGTTAAGACAGAACATAGAAGGCATGGTGGCAAGCTGATGCTTTTGGATATTTCAAGTTGGAAGTGGGAGAGCATCTCTATGGACTATATTATCGGTTTGCCGAGGTCTCCCCGAGGGCATGATTTTGTGTGTATTATAGTTGATAGATTGACGAAGTGTGCTCACTTCGTTCCCTTCAAGATTATTTATTCCATGAAAAAGATAACGGAGTTGTATTTGGATGAAGTCATCAGATTGCATGGAGTGCCGGTAAGTTTTGTGTCAGATCGGGACTCCAAGTTTATGTCGCATTTCTAGCAAAGTTTGTAAGAAGGGTTGGGCACTGAACTCAGATATTCCACTACTTATCATTCGCAGACCAATGGTCAAATGAAAAGAGTTAATCAAATCTTGGAGGATATGGTCAGATGCTATATTTTGAACCATGGTGGAGCATGTGATCAGCGTCTTAGATTGATGGAATTTGCCTATAATAAGAGTTATCAAGAGAGTTTGCAAATGACCCCCTTTGAGGCTTTGTATGGGAGGCATTGCAGAACTCCCTTGTTTTGGGCTGAGGTTGGTGAGAGATCGTTGTTGGGTCTGGTAGCCTTGGAAGAAATGAGTATTTCTGTAACTCACATTCGTGAAAAGCTTTGAGTAGCTCAGGAGCGTTATGATAAGTATCCAATCGACAAAGAATTGATCTGGAGTTTGTAGTTGGGGATATGGTTTTTCTGAAGGTTTCTCCGATGCTAGGTGTTAAGAGGTTTGGAATGAACCACAAGTTGGATCTCAGGTATATGCGACCTTTCTAGATTATTGAGTGCATCGGAGTGTCAGCTTATAGGCTTGATTTGCCCGCAACTTTCCCTGGTGTTCACAATGTGTTTCATGTAAGCAGATTGCGAAAGTGTGTGCTTAGTGATCGGCATGTCCTTGATTAGCTGCCCCAGTTACAGCCTAATCTTTCCTACGTCGAAGAGCCTGTTTGTATTTTGGAGACTCGGGATCAGGTGTTGCGGAGAAAGACGATTCTCATGGTCAAGGTTCTTTGGCGGAACCAAGACGTTGAGAGAGTGGCTTGGGAGCTGGAATCAGCTATGAGAGAGTCTCATCCTCACTTTTTCTCCTAGTTTTCACTTGGTAAGTATCTCTTTCCGGTAACCTTTGGCTATTTTTTTTATTTCGAATTTGATTTGCATATCAAGTTTCGGGACAAAACTTCTTTTTAGGGGGACTGACTGCAACGCCCCTGAATTTTTTATGATTATTTTAATCTCTTTAGTGGCGTAATAATGACGTAAGGGCATTACGTTGACGCATAGTTAACGGTGCGTCGTTGTTAACGAGATTTTGTTCATTGGGGTATCGGTGGATTTTATAAGAATTATTATTATTTTAAATTCGAGGAATTTTAACCGGAGTTTGGTTTGTTGGATCCTGATTTCGACTTCGTCGTTGGATTCGTAGCGCTGCCATTTAGTTTTGGTGCGAATTTAATCAAAAATCGTGGTGATTTGGTCACCCTCGTCGTTTGAGTTTTTCTAGTTATTATATTAGTAATATAATATTATATATATATATAAATACTTATAAAAAGAAAACCTATTCATCCTTCTTCCCCAAATGGGTCTGATCGAGAGGGTCGTGAGAGAGGCGGCGAGTTTTTCATCGTGAACCTTCTGGCAGCCGTTTTGGGAGCTCCGGTGGGTGAAATCTTCAGTGGAGAATAGATCCGAAAAGCTCTCGCCAAGATCTACGCGTTGGTGGTAAGTATTTTGGGTTCCGTGAAATTTTGGAGTTAGGATTTTTTGGCCTAACCCTTGTTTTTGCCCCAAAAAATTTCAGAGATCATAGGCGAGGAGTTCTTGCGGCCGATTCTTGAAGCGGATCACTTGGGAGTTTGAGTTTCGGGAGATTTTGAGGCAAGTGGTGGTTCCTCCCAGCTTGCTTGTTCTTGTGTCCCTATTATCTTTTTCTTCCCTGCATTGAACTTAGATCAGGGTATGGATTATGGTTTGTTAAATCGGTGTAGGGTAGCAATCGATCAAAGTAAAATTCATCGAGTGTATTGATTCGTCGAGTCAAATTCGTCGAGTATCTATAGGCATCGAGTGACTTTGAGTTCGTTAAGTCTTGGCATCGAGTGCGTCGAGTGAAGCAGTCTTGGCGTTGAGTGCATCGAGTGAAGAAGTCTTGGCGTCGAGTGACTTTGAGTTGGTTAAGTCTTAGCGTCAATTGAATTGAGTGAAGCTGTCTTGGCATCATGTGACTTTGATTTTGTTAAGTCTTGGCATCGAGTGCGTCGAGTGAAGTAGTCTTGGCATCGAGTGAAGCAGTCTTGGCATCAAGTGCATTGAGTGACGCAGTCTTGGCATCGAGTGAAGCAGGCTTGGCGTCGAGTGCATCAAGTGAAGCAGTCTTGGCATTGAGTGCATTGAGTGAAGCAATCTTGGCATCGAGTGAAGCAGTACTGGCATCGAGTGAAGCAGTGTTGGCATCGAGTAAAGCAGTGTTGGCATCGAGTGAAGCAGTGTTTGTGTCGAGCGAATGTATTATATTCGTCAATTGAACAGTAATTTGTCGAGTATACAGTAGGAAATTCTATTGGGGTTTTCTTCCCTTTGCGTCAATGTGGAATCCGATGCTAAGTCTGGAGTTTATTTTTGTTTATTAGTATATTTGTATGATTAATTGTGACCTTTAGTTGGTAGTGGATAAAAGACCACCACCTCAGTGTCGGTTTGTAAATCATTACACTTGATGAGTTTTCTCCTCTTCTTATGGGCTGTTGAGTTGTGTTGGACAATGTGGCCACCACAACAGTGCCTTTTCGAGATGTTTGGTTTGATGGTTTGTGTTGGACAATGTGGCGATCGACTCAATACCGTTTTTACTGGTGTTAATGATTCACGTGTTTGAGCTGATCAGTCTCTTTATTATTATTATTATTATTATTATTTTATATATATATATATATGTTCATACGCATGTTATTGCAGATGTTAATGAAGAATAGCTCTTTGTCGCACTTGGTGCAACTTTATATATTTAACCCCCTTGAATTTTCCATTGCTTACTTTGTTTTGATTTAGGTGTTGTGATTTGATAGCTACTGTTTGGGTTGGTAACCCTCTTAGCGAGTCTAACTATTTGATTTTGATCTTTGCTGCCACTTATATTTATTTTTGCTGAGGCATTCTTTTCTTTTGAATGCCTCGGGCCCGGAGCAGTAGCGGTCTGAGCAACTAGAGTCGGTGGTCTCAGGCGTTCTACAGTAGTAGTAGTTCTTCCCTCACCTCCGTGAGGTAGTTTTGATATTCTTATTTTAGTTCAGACATAGACCTTGTTCTGTGAGTTTGTGTCAGGTTGTTGACGCCCACAATGAATTATTGTATATGTTAGACTATTTGCTAGCTACTATGCTATTTTCTAGTTGGTTTGTCGTACCTACTTGCTCTCGGGGAAGGATTTATGCTATGATGACATGTTAGTTATTTTCAGAGTATAAAAAGATCCATAATTTTATCTCATACTCATAGCATCTCTTTAAATCAAATGTTACTCTACTTTAACAAACATAAAAGCTCTTTTAGTACTTATGTTAAATCTAGAGGTATGCATATCAAAAATTGTTCTAATGGACCTTCATTCTCATATATGATAATGAATGAACTAATCAAAGTATTTTCAGCTGCGTATATATATATTTTTACCTGTGTACTAGTTGATCCACTAAGCCGAGGGATATGACCATCAGAACTTAAACTCAAACTTTTTTTCATCATAACAAATTTGAGAATTTCATGAAAGGTATTAGGAGTAGGTTCTTGCCCGAGTGTCTGCAATTGAACCATGTACAACGTAGCATCACGAAGCGTATTTTCTCTTACTCTGATATATTATTTAATGATGACAAAATGCGGGTTGTGACAAGGTTCGACTGAATCCTAGGGAGAAGATCGCACAACTATTTTTTTTAGTCAAAACTCTGTTCCCAAATCTCCATTCAGCAAACACTTTTATAATGTCTTACAAAACATTACATATAAACTAATACTTAAAGCAAAACTTAAACTAAAATATTAAACTAATCATATTAGCTTAAACTAACTGCAAGCGATTAAGTAAATGTCAACACACCACTCGAAATGGCCATCCCAGAAGTTTGCGGCCGCACGTGGCCGTGCACGGAGGTCATGGCGGCGAATATATTTTTTGTCTTGAATGTTGCGATGACGCGGCCGCGGGCGGAGATTGTAGCGGCGGGTATCTTCAAACATTTGAGAGGCGATGCCATCATGGTGGTCTTCTACTTGTGCTCAGAAGCTAGATCGGTGCATTCTGCACAACTTTGTACATGTGGATTTCCTTCTACTATGCGTAGCAGAGTGGAGAGGAGAGAGCTTGTTGTTGACTTGAAGACACTGAGTGCTAAGAGCGCTACTAGCAGGTTGTTTGTTATGACAAGAATCGTGCACAAAGAGTAGAATGTTCTCGGGTGAGGTGGGGTGGGGGGGTGCACGAAGATGGATGAAGATCCTTGTAGAGCGAAGGATATGCCTAGTGGATCTCTCAAGCACATATGAGGAAAAGCAGGAGGAAAATATGAAAATATGGAGAAATTGGGCCCTATTTATAGTCCCTAAGAGTGGTTACAATGGTTATTTGACTATCTGCAGACCGTAACCACTTTAATTATTATTCACAAACCAATTTCATATAGTTTAATTATGCCTATATTTTTAATATTACTGCGTGCGCACCCATATTATTATTCGCTCCCCAATGTTCGGTGGTTAAGCTGGTGGTCGTACATCAAACGATGGAGAATGCAAGAGGATGATCAGACTGTGCAGAAGGGTCAGTCGGTGATGCGTCCCGGATGGCGGGGCCGACCGGGTGGATGATAAATGAGACCGACTAGGTGGCCAACAAAGGAGGCTGACCTGGCGGTCGGACAAGACGGTCAGTCAAGCGCTCAAAAGGGAGCAATCTTCCAGATGACTAAGAGGTCGGTTGTAATGTCATGTGGTGGGAGGTCGACCTAGCACCGACCACCCTATAGATTGCCGACATGGGGGTGATATGCCTTGTGAAGAGCGGTCGAGTGGATGCCATCAGCCCGACTTTGGATCCATGCATTCAGTGTGTGTGTGGGGGTGGGGGGGGACCGTGCAGCCAGAAGGCCACGACAAAGCAAGCGGTGGCCGATTGGGTGGTCGGCCGACCACTTATTTCAGCTGCGTAGAAGAGTGGCGGTGGCTAGGAGAGAAATGTTCAGCCAGTTGCCTACTCCACTTGTCCACCATGGCTAAGCGAGGCGTGCATCATCACGACAAAGCGGTTGTGCGGCGTCATGCAACCACGACCTATGCATGACAGCCGGCCGAGTGGCCGACCTCTCGTTCAGCCCCGTGGCTAGGTGTGCGGAGTGCGAAGTTGAGGGGAGGCGGTTGTGGGGGCGACGACTTGCCGGAAGGTTGGCCGTCTTCTCGATATTACGACCAGACAAGGGATGTCATACGATGATGGTTGGCGCTTGGGTTGCGTAGGGATTACATGCCCCTACTTAGTTAGTGGGGGCACTTGAGAATTCTTGCTATTTATAGCCCGAAATTTCTATAAATTGAGGTAGACCCCATCACTTGCTCCCTAAAGTCCCTGAAGTATAAAGCTGGAACAAGAGTAGTGCGGGAACTTTCTGCGTATTGACGGTTCAACGCGACCATGGTAGAGGTGAACGAAGGGCGTGTAAGGAGGTGGGTTTAAATGGTGATTATGCAAAGGTAATCTGCGCTAACGACGGTCAAGAGCACGTGTTACATGCACGGGGTGCACCCGCGCAAGGTGTGGACAGGGCGCACCCGAGAGAAGGACGTAGGCGGGGGAACCCACGTGCATTGCTCATGTAGGGCGAACCCATGCGTAGAGCGCCCCTGCGTACAATGTGCGTGCGGTGCGAACACACGCCCAAGGTCCACTCACGCGTAGGGCGCGTGCACGACCCACCTTTGCATGAGGCACGTGCATGGTGCACCTTCGCATGAGGCACACACAAGGCACACCTGTGGGCAGGGTGAGCGTGTAGCGTACCCGCACGGAGGGCGCATGCGGGCTGCCCTCGTGCTCCTGGTGCGAATGACGAGCTGCGGCGCACACACCAGGCAGATCGATTCCAAGCGCGCACGGGGGTGGTGGCTCCGCATGTAGGGTTTCTTGCATATTTATGCGTAGCCAAATGAAATTTTGGGCGTTTTTCTTTTGCAAATTTTGACGTGTATTTTTGGTTCTGGCATCGAGGTGCTGCTCACAGGGATGAATGATTCAGCTGCACTCCTCCCTCACTGTCGAGAAAATTGATTTCTAGAGGAAGTAGTGCGGGATACCTGTAAAGTTGGAGGTGAAAATTTTGCGCATCGAGGAACGAGTGTAGAATCCTTCGATGGGCTTGATGACGTTGAGGGAGTTGTCACTTAGATCTGGGTTCTGTCTTCCACCATGCAAGGAGGTGATCAACATTTTCAAGCATTGTGGCATGTCTGTGTCCCAGTTCACCCCTATCAGAATGACACACATCATCAACCTGATCGCTTTCTTTTGGGAGCACGACTCGAGGTTCTCTCTAAATCTCTTCAAATTCTGGTGTGAGGTGTACACTGATGGAGGTAGGTGCTTCGAGGTTCACAACAACAAACATTGACTCGAGTTTGATAATCGGGTGGACCGTAATCATGAAAATACCTTTATGGGAATGCCAAGAACTTCTAGATTCTGCCAAAGCTGTGGAAGTCACTTCCTAGATGTTGCCTCAGTGTGAAGAGACATGAGGGGGAATTCACGTCGGTGTTGGAGTTTACTGAGACTCTCGTGCTACCAAAACCTGTGTTTTATTTCTTTGTTCGTGGAGGAGAAGCGTCTGCTGCTATGCGAGCTTTCTACTGATCCTGAGCATGCTGCTATAGCGCCGCTGAATCTTGAGGAGAGGAAGATAGTCTTCAAGAGTGGTAGTTCAGACTCTTGGGTTTGACCTTCTTCTTGGCCAACAGAGCGCACGGACGAGGCGACTCTTAGCAGCTCCAAAGTTGACGTTGCGCCCGCTGATCCTGACCCCGAAGTTCTGGGCTCCTCTACTCCCTAGACAACTCACGAGGGGACTCCTGTGTCAGTCGGAGGCTAAGGCGAAGCACGTTTATGGCGTCGTCCCGCATATGTTTGAAGATACACGCCGCTACAATCTCCACTCCCGACCACATCGCCGCAACATTCAAGACAACAAAGATATTTGCCGCTATGACCTCCGCGCACGGCCACGTGTGGCCGCATAGTTCTGGGATGGACATTTTGAGTGGTTTTTTGACATTTACTTAATCGCCTGTAGTTAGTTTAAGCTAATATGATTAGTTTAAAATTTTAGTTTAAGTTTTGCTTTAAGTATTATTTTAAATGTAACGTTTTGCAAGACACTAAAAAAGTTTTTGTTGAATGGAGATTTGGGAACAGAGTTTTGACAAAAAAAAGATAGCTGTGCGATCTTCTCCCTAGGGTTCGGCCAAACCATCCGTGCGACAGTGCGAGGCTACCACCGTCCCTTCTGTCCCTTCCTCCTGGATTGCAACTCGCCAGATTCCCCGCTCGGTGCGACTCTGACGTCGACTTCTCCCCCCTACACGACTGTGAGACTCAGCTGCTGCCCACTTTTGCGTGCACAGTGCAAAATCGCTGTCGCCGCTCCTTTCCCGCACCCAGCCGACCGACCATTTGCCTTGGATCGCTGCTCCGTCGCCGGGATACCCTTGGAGTGACTCCATTGAAGTATTGGCACGTATTACCAACCGCTCGTGTGATTCCGGTAGACTTGTGGTAGAGAGGCCCTCCATGGAAAACTCCTAGTGAGCTTGGGTATCATATTCCTCTACTCTCTTGTGTGTGATTCCTCATACATGGTTTTGTGTGGTGAAAGAGGTTGGTGTTGCCTTCGAAGCCATTGGATTTTTGCGGGGTTTAAATCGAAGCTTTGCGTGTTTTTCGGTCATTCTTGAGAATTAACGGATTGGGTAAATCTTTATTGTGACATTGATTGGGTTGAGTAAACCCTTGTTTTGACGCTCTAAAGATTGGGCAAATCCTATGCTAGTTTTCTTGACGGGA
Organism: Platanthera zijinensis; assembly: GCA_039513925.1. NCBI lineage: Eukaryota > Viridiplantae > Streptophyta > Magnoliopsida > Asparagales > Orchidaceae > Platanthera > Platanthera zijinensis. The sequence goes on from CM077089.1 coordinate 143,929,369, forward strand.
GAAAACCGACCTCTTTCCGAATCGATATTTTGGTTAGAATTCTCTATTGGTGTATATTGTGCATGTGTTGCGATTTAAGTCGCTATATTGGAGTGGCTAAGAATTCTTGCACGCGCGTGAGTGATCGAAAAGGACTTGAGTGAACCGTCGCTAAAACTGTCGCGCACACTTCGACACATAGGCCTGCATCAATTTGGTATCAGAGGGAGGTTGTCCAATTTCTTAACTTGGCCCCGGTCCGCACTAATTCACTCTAGCTCTCATGTGTACACCAAAATTTTATTTTCCTACAAAAAAATTATTTTCTCGCTCATCGTATACCCACTAGATCCGGTCAAGAGTACCAGACCACTTCCTCTTTGAGTATGGTCGACGATCGACAACCAAATCCAAACCCCTCCCCAGTTGATGTTCTTCGCTATGAAATGAACCATCAGATGGAGGAGCTCCGGGGGATGGTGGCCCAACTTATGTCCAATAGAACCCCCTCACCACCTAGAGGTCATAGACCACTAAAAACCGTAACCACCACCACGAGAACGATGACCATAATGATTTGTATTCACATGCTCGCCCACAACATCGTCGCCCTGAACGCGACGTTGACCTTACCCGCACCATTAAAATTAATGCTCCCACCTACGACGGCTTAGGAGAACCGCAAAAGTTTCTGAACTGGGTCATGGACACGGAGTGTTTTTTTGAGTGGCATCGCCTGTTGGACCTGCAGAAGGTTCAAGTGTCTAGGATGAAACTAATGGGACGAGCCAAGATTTTTTGGCTAAATGAGGAGAGACGATTAGGAGCCAATAATGGTGTCCCCCTGTCAGTTAGCAAGCGATGAAAAATCTTTTAAAAGATCAATACGTTCCCGCTTATCATCATACCCAAATGTTCGATGAACTAGCCACCCTTCGTCAATGTGATAGGTCTGTTGCCGGTTACATGGGATACCTAAAGGATAAGATGGTCTGATGTGAGGTTCAAGAGATGTCGGAGGTTACTCTATCTAGGTTCCGTAAGTGTCTTAGCTCCGACATTCAATGAAAACTCCTACGATATGGCCACACTGATTTGAATACCACTTTTAACGCCGCTCTAGATATTGAAAAACACAGCCTCTAAATCCAAAACTAAAAACAACTCATATAAAGACAAAGCTACTACTGGCTCCTCTACCTCCACCTATAAGGACAAAGGGAAGTTTAAGACCATGGATTTCTCTAACATTGTTATGACGGCCATGGACGCTAAGAATCGCCAAGGTGAACGCATTCCCGTGGGCAAGATTAGCAAAACTAATGTCACTTGTTATGCTTGCGGGGCAACCAGCCACTATGTCATTGAGTGTCCTACCAAGACTAAGGCTTTGGCTTTAGTTGAACCTACTAGCGAAATGCCCGAGTATATTTTTGAGGATACAGATGAGTCGGACCCAGAAGGATTTCCTAGTGACATGGAGGATAACCGTAACCATATGGTGATGAGATGTATATTGACTACGCCTCATGCTTTGGATGATTGGAACCGAGCCAAATATATTTTCCTTGATTTTTAAGAGCGGTGAGAAACTTTGCAAGTTGATTATAGATAGTGGTAGTTGTATGAATGGCATATCCAAAAGTGTCATTATGCGTATGAAGCTCACTACGCAGCCCCACCCCCACTCCTATCAAGTAGCTTGGGTCAACAAAACGTCTCTTCCCGTTACACGAAGATGTCTTGTACCCCTTACTATCAAGTCGTATTCAGAAGATATTTGGTGCGATGTGATTCCCATGGATGCTTGTCATGTTCTTCTTAGTCGACCTTGGTTATATGATCATGATGTGATTCATTTTGGGAGATCCAATGTATATAAATTTAAATTTAATGGCAAGACGATCACTTTGAAACCCACTAAGCCTAAGGATCCCGCTAGCCCCGCTAAGGATACCGCTCTCCCTATAGAAAAAAGAAATTAAGCTTTCTTGGTCGTAAATAGCTTTAGTCGTGATTCTTTCTTAGGTGGAATTGTTTATGCATTAGTACTCATGCAAACTAAAAATGAAGCTATTATTTTGGAAGATTTACCGCTTGAATTGAGGGCATTATTAGAGGAATATACATATGTTTATCCAGATGAGCTTCCCTCTACATTACCCCCGCATAGAGAGATTCAACATGCTATAGATTTCATGTCGAGCTCTTCCTTTCCATATATTCCCCACTATAGGTTGAACCCCGCGGCACATCAAGAGTTGCAAAGTCAAATTTCAGATCTTCTCAAAAGGGTTTTTTAGTAGACATAACACGAGTCTTGGTGTCGTCCAGGCTTCACTTGCACCCAAGAAACTCGGACCTTGGCGCATGTGTGTGGATAGTTGCGTAATAAATAAAATTATCATAAAATATCGATTTTCCATTCCCCGTTTGGATGACATATTGGATGTATTATTTAGCGCCATGATTTTCACCAAATTGGATCTTAGGGGGTGGCCACCACCAAATTTGGATTCGGGAAGTGGATGGCTTTCTATTTAGACATTCCAAGATGTGTATCCCACACTCGTCTCTATGTCACTTTATAATTTGGGAGATACATGGCGGTGGCCATGGCGGTCAATTCGATCGTGATAAGACTATTACTTTAGTGGTAAATAAATTTTATTGGCCACATTTAAGGTCACTTGTACAAAAAATTGTTTGTAGTTGTCATCCTTGCTAACTAATTGAGATTCTATTGAATAGAATATTCAATGGTAGGTTGTATTGGTAGCTATGCTTAGCGGTGACCTTTTTGAATCCTCTTAGAATTATGGCCTATAACGATTCTAAGAATAGATCTTCCGATTTATCGCCAAATGAGATAGTGCATTGTTACAAAGCCCCTGTGCCACTTGGTTTGTTCCACCACCTCCTACGTACAATTCACGTCACTTTGCATAAAAGTTTGCTCAACACATTCTCGATCTCCACAAGCGTATTCAAGAAAAGTTAGCCACTCAATATACTTTTTATGAATCACAAGCTAATATTCATCGGAGAGCTTCTACTTTTAATATTGATGATATGGTTTTGGTCTATTTGCTCCCGGAGCGGTTGCCCTCGGACACCGTCAAGAAGTTGGCCCATAGGAGAGCTGACCCCTTTAAAATAATCAAGAAATTGGGAAACAATGCTTGTGTTTTAGATTTACCCGCTGATTGGGGTATTTTCCCTATTTTCAATATTTCAGATTTAACGACGTAGGTCTCTCCACCACCAGAATTACTTCACTCTCCATTCTCTTCTTTTGATGCATCATATTCTTCTATGGGGTTGGGGGTGAGTGTGTTCTCGTGTCTCTCTTGCCTATGGATCCTACCATGGTTACCTCGAATGATGGTTCTACCACCAATATTTCACTTGCTGCTAACGTTTTCTAAGGTTTCCCAAAACCTCCTTTGTGCCTGACAGGATTCTGGACGATGAAGTTATTACCTCTGCGGATGGTGGTCTCCACCACTATCTTGTTCGCTGGCGTGACCGCCCCCACTTCGGATGATTTTTGGCTTCCCGAGGCTGATTTGGAATGCTTGGATGCTGCACTCATCCAACACTATCGTCGTGACCACTCACTGGTGATGAGTGCTTTTGACCGGGGGAGGATTGATGGTGTCGTCCCGCAAATGTTTGAAGATACCCGCCGCTACAATCTCCGCTCGTGGCTGCGTTGTCGCAACATTCAAGACAACAAAGATATTCACCGCTACGACCTCCGCGCACGGTCACGTGCGGCCGCATAAGTCTGGGATGGCCATTTCGAGTGGTGTTTTGACGTTTATTTAATCGCCTGCAGTTAGTTTAAGCTAATATGATTAGTTTAATATTTTAGTTTAAGTTTTGCTTTAAGTATTAGTTTATATGTAATGTTTTGTAAGACACTATAAAAGTGTTTGCTGAATGGAGATTTGGGAACAGAGTTTTGATAAAAAAAGCTAGATGTGCAATCTTCTCCCTAGGGTTCAACCGAACCTTGCGTGCGACAGTGCGAGGCTGCCACCGCCCCTTACGCCTGGCGTGCGACTCGCCAGATCCCCACTCTGTACGACTCTAACTTCAACTTCTCCCCCCACCCCTGCACGACTGTGTGACTCAGCCGCTTCCCACTTTTGCGTGCACAGTGCGAAATCACTGTCATCGCTCCTTTCCCGCTCTCAGCCGATCCACCCTTGGCCTCCGACCACTGCTCTACCGCTGGGATCCCTTCAGAGTGACTCCATTGAAGTATTAACACGTATTACTAACCGCTCGTGTGATTCTGGTAGACTCGTGGTAGAGTGGCCCTCCACCGAAAACTCCTAGTGAGCTTGGGTATCGTATTCCTCTACTCACTTGTGTGTGATTCCTCATACATGGTTTTGTGTGGTGAAAGAGGTCGGCGTGGCCTTCAAAGCCATTGGATTTTTGCGTGTTTTAAATCGAAGCTTTGCGTGTTTTTCGATCATTCTTGAGAATTAACGGATTGGGTAAATCCTTATTGTGACATTGATTGGGATGGGCAAACCCTTGTTTTGACGCTCTAAGGATTGGGCAAATCCTTTGCTAGTTTTCTTGATGGGAGAAAACCGACCTCTTTCCGAATCGATATTTTGGTTGGAATTCTATTTTGGTGTATATTGTGCATGTGTTGCAATTTAAGTCGCTATATTGGAGTGGCTAAGAATTCTTGCACGCGCGTGAGTAATCAGAAAGGGCTTGAGTGAACCATCGCTAAAACTGTCATGCACACCTCGATACGTAGGCTTGCATCACGCATGTCTTCTTCCTATGAGGAGATGAATAATGTTGTGAGTACATCATTTTGTTTTTGCTCGTTTGTTGTCTTGCAATGAATCTGACTCCTTCGTAATTATTGCAGATTTAAACTCAAGTTTGAATTGCAATATGTGGAATGATCACTACGTAAGATTAAAATATGGATACCTTGCGCTTCAGTAGAAACTTTAGCGGGCGAAGAGCTCCCTGTTTGATTCGAGAGAATGATGGGACCATGATGTGTCTTATTTTTGGCTGATCGAGTCTGAGATGCGAGCAGAGATGAGCAATCACAGGAGGAGCTTCAGATGGAGGACCTTATTGAGAAAACTGTACGTCTGCGAGCACGGGACGTGGCTCGCCTAGATACTGAGCTTGGGTCCCTTAAGACAAAGGTTGAGCGTCTTTCTTCGAAGGAGCAGGTCGCTGAGCTATAGGCAGCTGGAGTTGCTGAGTACAAGGACTCCATCGATTATATGTGAGATTAGTGTCTGCTCTCGGAGGAGATCCGTGAGGAGGTTTGGACCAAGAAGGTGGAGTCTCAGATGGAGGACGAACGAGAGATGGCCCTCAAGAAGGGTATGTGGAAGCCCTTGTAGATGATATTATGGAAGTGTTGTTGTGGCGTATCCTGGCTCGACTTTGAAGACCTCTCTGAGGATGAGAGTGGGGATTTTGAAGGTTGTATAGAGGGAGAGGAGTAGCTCCATCTTTTTTTTTCCTTTGCTCTTTATATTTCGTAGTGTTATTCATGGATTGCCAAGGCTTGGAGCACTGCTTGTTTAGTGATCTTGTTCTTGCGGTCTCAGCACTATTGTTATATGCGCGACTTTCTTTTGTGTTATTTGTTTGTTTTTGGATTACAGCAGCATGGGGATGAGACCCTGACAATTTTGTAACCTATTATACAGGAGAAGGGAGGATGCTTCGAGCTGGGTAGTGAGAGTTCGAGGCCACCATACTGCGGGTTGTCCTTGGCTGTGGCAAGACCTACTATGGTGGCAAAGGGCGGACCTTCGAGCCACGATAGTGAGGAAAGGGGATGAAACATTGACGATGTAGCAACCTACTATACAGGCGAATAGTGGACGCTTCGAGCCAGGGTAGTGAGAGGTTGAGGCCACCGCCCTGTATGGTGTACTTGACTGAGGCGGTGAAGGGTGGACCTTCGAACTTGGGCAACCACAAGGGGGGAATACCCTAGTGGATTTGTGACCTACTGTGGGGGCTAAGGGAGGACCTTCGAGCAGCTGCAATGGGGGTCACTGTGGCGTGGACTCTAAGAGATGGTGAAGGAAAAATGCTTTAAATTGCTGGCGAGCAATGGGCAGGCTTTAGCGACGTCGTGACCTACTACAAGGGAGAAGGACAAACCCTCAATCTGTGCCAGTTGGAAGTCACTGAGTTTAGACCTTAATAATGTGGTAACCCCTTACGCGGGCAAAGGGTGTGAACCTTTGAGTTGGGGTAGTGAATTCTTTTGGATCATGCGTTCCGCACTTTTTTGTTTGAAAATAACAAATCCCAAAGGTATTTGATCATAGTGTGTTTGTGTTGTGCAGATATAACAAGTACAACACTGATAATTTTGGATGGGCGACGTACACTAATTTTTACAAAGTTGAGATATCGCGGGCGACAGTTACTACCACCTCGCGTTAGCGTGAAGACGTAAGTCATGACGTAGGCCACGATTCTGAACAGTTACCATGATGCATGTTATCAGAGATACCATTTGGCGATATTGTGGTATCACGGCGTGATAGTCCCACGACCGTACACGATCTCCAGCATATCGACGCAATTATTACAAAATGGGACACGTGTTAGCCATTAGAGATATCGCAAGCGATATCGAGCTACCTCCACGCGATAGTGGAAAAACTATAAATGGGCTGAATTTCGGGAATTTGATGTTACACACCTCCATGAGCCTTGATCTCGTGCATCTCCAACCAGATAACTCCGTGGAACTAGAAAAACTCCTAAGTATTCGTGAAATCTCAAGAGCGAAGAAGGGACCGTTCGTGCTTCTCATCTCCGATGATCTTTGCAAGGATATTCCGGCCTCTTCAGCGCTCAAGACCTGAGGGAGTCTTTATTCTCAGATTTATTTTTCTTTTTCATTCACTTTGTAATCGGTAGAGAATTCACCACCTTGTGAGTGACGACTAGGCCCATGTGTGGTTTATGGGGAAATCGCCATTGTGTGTGCAGTGACTTGGTCATAGTGAGATCTAGGGGGCTAGTTGTTGTATCTAGGGAGAGATAGGCTTTAGCTGACCTATCTTTGGGAGAAGGACCAGTAAATTTAAAAAGGAGGTTTTTTTCATCACAATCTTGAATTCAAGCTTTATTGAAATCTTTTGTTTGTAATTTTTATTACTTATGAAATAAGCATTAATTTCATTTTATCATAAAATTCTAAGTGCTTTGTTATAAATATTTGGTTGTGATTAAGTTTTCTTGATTTTAGAAAAAAATTGTCTAAGTAATTTGTTAGGCGTAAAATTAGAGTTTGCCCTTATTCACCCCCCTTTAAGGACGCCTCAAGATCTAACACTTGGTATCAGAGCAAGGTTTCTCCAAAATGGTTTTACCACCAGGAGAAATGGCGCCTAATGATTATGCATTTTCTGAGGGGCAAGGAATTAACAGACCTACTTTATTCAATGTCACAGATTACAACCACTGGAAAACTCGAATGCGATGTTTTTTATTGCGTTAGATATAAATGTCTAGGGAATGGTAAAAAAAATGCAACACTCCACCTACAATGGTAGTTGAAAGTGTTACTATGAAAAAATCGAAGGATAAATGGGATGATTTAGACAAACTTCATTGCAAAAATAATGCTAAGGCCATGAACGCATTATTTTGTGCATTAAATAGAACAGAATTTAATAGAGTTTGCACATGCAAAATTGCTTATGATATTTGAAACTTACTTGAAGTTACTCATAAAGGTACATCGTAGGTGAAGGACTCGAGTTGTTTCAATTGGAGATAGAGTTTGAAAAGTTCAAGATGGAGGTTGACGAAGACGTTGATTCTATGTACACAAGGTTTACAAAAATCGTCAACAAATCTAAAGTCCTTGAAAAGAATTTCTCCAACGGAGTTTTGGTATGAAAGATTTTAAGATCACTTCCCCAAAGTTCAATCCAAAAGTGACTGACATCTCAGAATCACATGATCTTAAAACTCTTCAAATTAAGAGCCTCATCGGAAATCTGAAAATCCATGAAGTAGAACTGAAATTTAAAATACAAGAGTACAACTTGGAGTCAAAGAAGAAGGCATTGGCGTTGAAGTCTAAGAAAAAAATGGAGAGTGAAATGGATGAAGATGATGAAGAGGATGAGGAGAGTTTGTTTGTAAGGCAATTAAAAAGGTTTATGAGGAATCCAAAGATGAGAAATTCATTCAAGAAGTACTTTAACAAAAAGGACTCTAGAGTTAAGAAAAGTAAAGGAAAAGTCGATGCTGAGAAAGATGAAGAGCGTCTGCCACCAGAGTGCTATCATTGTAGAAGGATTGATCATATTAGAAGCAAGTGCCCAAAGTATCTGAAAGAGCAAAAAGAGAAGAAACACGACAAAAAGAAAAAGAAGGTGTTGAAGGCAGAAACTTGGGACGATTAGTCATCTGAAGATTCAAGCGGTTCAGGTTCAGAGGACAACAAAGAAGCCAACATGTGTTTGATGAGAAAGAGTGTTTTACCATTCGAAGATGAATGCAGTGTCCAAAGCGATACTGAGGTAACTCCTCCTACTTATGAAGAATTTTATTCTGAATTTTTACAAAATTGTAATTTTTTTGATAAAAGCCTTAAAGATATTAATTTATTAAAATAAAAAAAGAAAATTTTATTAAAAGAAAAAAAATAACTAGTGAATTAAATGTGCTTGAGAAGGAGAAGGTCACTTGTCAAGAGTGTGATCACTCTTTAACAAAGATAAAAGAATTAGAAGAAGCTCTTACTAAGTCTCAATCCAAAGTAGATTTTCTTATCAAAGGAAAAAGGGACTTAGAGAGAACTTTGAAAACTTCTCAATCTCAAATAGAAAGTGGCAAAAAGACATTTATAAGTCGATGTATTACTATAGTCACCGAAAACACTGATTTGAAATCCAGGATCCATGATCTAAATTTGGCTATTACGAAATTTGGAATTAGCCAAAAATCACTGGATATGATTTTTCCCAACCAGTGTCATGGATCTGTAAAGTTTAGAATTGGATATATCACTGGAAGTTATCGCCCCGCGATAACTACTACCACAGGCGATATCTCAATGTCTAAAAAAATACATTTTAAAAATAATTTGTCTACTAATCAACCATCTTCCAGTAAGAGTCTGAATTCAGTTGTGAAAAATACGTAATCACCTTTTATTACTTATGCCAAATGTAATATATTTGGACACACTACTGACTCTTGCAGGAAGATAGACCATAGTTTAATTAAACAAGTCTGGGTTCCTAAGGCGTGCACTTACTCCATGGGAGACACCACTTGGGTAACCAGATCTTTACTCTCATCTTCTTTCTAGGTGTGTTGGCAGGCTAAGGACAAAGAAGACGTGTGGTACTTGGACTTGGGATGTTCGAAACACATGATGGGTAATAAATCCAAGTTACTTAGCCTTGAAATGAAGAAAGGAAGAGTAATGACTTTTGGCGATAATGGTAAAGGAAGAATCATGGACATCAGTGTAGCTAGTAATGATTTCTTTACTATTTCAAATGTTTTATTTGTAGATAGTTTGAAGAATAATTTAATTTCTATAAGTCAACTAAGTGATAGAAGCTTAAATATTTTATTTGAATCATCTTCAAATATTTGCAAAATTAATAATTCAAAAACTCAAGAAATTGTTTTTACCGCACCGAGAATTCACAATGTTTATATGATTAGTTTTCATGATCTTTTTCAATCTTCACTTAAATGTTGTATTTCAAAAAATGATGAATTAGAATTGTGACATATGCGACTTGGACTTTCCAGTACAAAACTTGTTGTTAAGCTTTCCAAAAATAAATTGATTAAGGGTTTACCTTTGTTAGAAGGAAAACTTTCTTCTTTACATACACCGTGTCAAAAAGAATCATAAAATCATCTTTTAAAAGCAAAAATATTATTTCTATGAATAGATCTTTACAATTAATTCACATGGATTTATTTGGTCCAGTTACTACTCAGATTCTAGGAGGTAGAAAATATATTTTTGTTTTGATAGATGATTATTTACGTTTTTGTTTGTCAATCTTTTTAGTTTCCAAATCTGATGCGTATTTTGAGTTTACTAAATTATGTATTTGTATTCAAAATGAACTTGATTTAAAAATGAAATGCATACGTTCGGATCATGGAGGTGAGTTTGAGAATGATAGGTTTATTTCTCTTTGTAATGAATTAGGGATTAAGCATGAATTTTTCGCTCCCCGCACACCACAGCAAAATGGTGTAGTGGAGAGGAAAAATAGAACTCTTCAAGAACTAGCATGTACTATGTTATCTGAATATAAATTACCTAGATCTTTTTAGGCTAAAGTTGTAAGCATTGCTTGTTATGTGATACATTGTGTCATGTTGCGTCCATTCTTAAAACTTACACTATATGAGCTATATTATCAAAATAAGCCTAATGTATCTTATTTTAGAGTTTTTGGATGTATATGTTTCATTTTAAATACAAAAGATGTTTTAGGTAAATTTGATGAAAAAAATTTTATTGGTTATTCTTCAACTAGTAAAGTTATAGAGTATTTAACAAACGAACAAAATTGGTTAAGAATCAATTCATGTTAAATTTAATGAGTTTATTCCATGTGTACAATCAAATCCTACAAGAAATGATGAAGAATCTCTTCCTCCTTTGGAGAAGGATGATGAAGAAATCCTTGGAGAATAAGAACAAGAAGATAAAGAACAAAGAAAAGAAAAATGTGAAGAATATGTGCCTCCAAGAGAGCTTATTTTTTCAAAAGACCATCCACAAAAATTGATAATTGGAGAACCATCAAGAGGGGTAAGTACTCGTTCTTCTTTACATGATTTATTTTCAAACTTTTATTTTGTTTCCAATGTAGAACCTAAAGATATTTCAACCGCTTTAAATGATGAATATTGGTTTTTAGCTATGAATGATGAACATAATCAATTTGAATGTAATAAGGTTTGGAAACTTGTAGAGAGACCATCTGATCATCTTGTTGTATAAGTTAAATAGTTTTTTAAGAAAAAATTAGATAGCGAATCTAGGATAACTAGAAATAAAATTAGGCTTGTAGCAAAAAGGATATGCTAGAATTGAGGGGTTAGATTCTTATGAAACCTTTACACCCATAGCGTGTCTTGAAGTTGTTAGAATTTTTCTTGCTTTTGCTAGTTTCAAAAGATTTAGATTATTTCAAATGGATGTGAAAGCTATTTTTAAATAGGTACATTAAGGAAGAAGTTTATGTAGAACAACCCACAGGTTTTGTGAATGAAAATTTTCTGGATCATATTTATAAATTAGAAAAAGTACTTCACGGTTTTAAAACAAACACCATGTGCATGGTATGCAAGATTTTTTTGTAGCCATTAATGAAGAGTTATGTAATGATGTTGTGAATGTTATGAAAAATGAATTTGAAATGAGTATAGTAGGAGAACATACATATTTTCTAAGTTTCCAAATTACTCAAAAACATGATGGAATTTTTATTTGCCTATCAAAATATATTCATGATGTTCTTAAAAGATTTGGATTTGAAAACCTTAAGCAAGCTAGTACACCTATGAGTGTTTCTTTAAAGTTAGGAAAAGTTGAAAGTGGTATTTCTATTGATCAAACTTTATATAGAGACATGAAATGATCATTATTATATTTAACTGTATCTAGACCTAATAATATGTTTGCATTTTGTTTATGTACTAGATTTCAGGTTAATCCTAAAGAATCTCATTTGAAAGCGACTAAACAAATTTTTAGATATCTTATTCGTACTTCAAAAATTGGTTTATGGTATCCTCATAATGATGATTTTATCTTACATGGTTATTCTGATTCTGATTATGCTGGATGTTTTTTTGATCGTAAGAGCATAAGTGGCACATGTCACTTTTTAGGCCCTTCACTTATTTCTTGGTCGAGTAGGAAACAGAATTCTATTTCCCCCTTCACCACTAAGGCCTAGTATATTGCACTAGGTAGTTGTTGTACATGAGCACTTTGGATGAAATAAACTTTAGAAGAATTTGGGGTAAAACAATAAACTATAAAATTAAAATGTGATAATAAAAGTGCAATTGATCAAACATACAATCCAGTACATCATTCACAGTCTAAAAACATAGATGTTCGACATCATTTTATTAAAGACCATATTAAAAAGGATAATATTAAAATAAATTTTATAAGAACTAATTCACAACTTGCCGATATTTTCACTAAGCCACTTCTTGATTCATGCTTTTCAACATTAAGACTAGAATATGAGTCTTAGATATTTCAAACTTAAACTATAAGTGAAACTTTAAAAAAATAACTAAAATGATTAACAAAAAAATAAGAATTAACAAGCATTAAGATAATCATCGCACACATTATCAAGAGTAATCTAAACCATCATAGATAGTCTTAACATAAACAATAATGTCTCACATCACACATTAACACATAATGTCAGATCAAACAAAAAACAACACACCAAAACATAAAGTCTCACATCACAAAAAATAAGAAATTCTGACAATTCACTATCGTCGGGTGACAACTGTTAACGCCCCGTGATAGCTCCAAAAACCTCAACCTGCAAAAAATCTAATTAGAACTCCCAATCCTCGCTGGTGGCTGACTGGTCCTCACTCGAGCTTTGGTCATGCTGCTGTCTTGGTCGTCTCATACGTCGAATAGAGTGACGAGGAGAATCCTCCACTGGAATCTCCCAATATTTTTCTTCTGCCGAATTTGCTTTGAGTTTCAAACCTCAAGCAATGAAATTCATAATTTTTTCATTCCTTTAAGCCTTGTAGTCGTCTCAGCATGCCGCATCTCCACCAAGTCATATAGGTCATCTATTCTTTCTCATAGCGATCTATCTCGAGGAAGTGGAGGTACATTAGATATAGAAGCTTCACCTCGAGTCAGTCGTAATACGACTGAAGTGGATTCTTCACCATGTATTGACGGGAATCTAATCATCTCTGTATTATAAATTGGAGGAATACAGTTGTTTACCTATAGACTTTGATGGATCCATTTATATTTCGAGTATATCACTCACCATATTACACTTCCAAATGGAAGAGTATTAATTTTCTTTCTCAATGGATCCTTCATCTTATGAGAATAGTGAATCACAGATAAGGCTAAATCAGCTACATCAAATGGGTCCTTCTCTAAAATCATACAAGTGTCTTCTCCCTTCAATAATATAGTGTTCCTAAGTATGTCCTGCACAATGTATGCATCAGGATTGGGAGTCGATGTAGAGTTAATTAGTGTTTTAGTTGCAGTTCCATGAAGACGTGTTGGGTATTGTATCTATAATAATCCAGATTTGTATGAAGTCACCCTTGAAATAAGATGAATTAAGTTTGTATTTGATACTCTTTTCAAGTTGACTGCTTGTAGGTTATAGTTGCCAAGTGTAGACCAATATCAGTCTACAATGAGTCACCAAACACAGGACCATACAATGTAATCCCTCATTGTGTGATCTATGGTGTTGAATCATGTGTAGCCTCTCTATTGAGACACACTTCTTTTTCAAGTACTAAAGTAATTGGAGAAAGAATAGTTATTGTATACCTTGAAGAAAAAATTTCAGAAAGTCAAAAATTTTCTAAGTCCATTACTTGAGAAGTACATCTTGTACTCGAGTAGTGCTGAAATGATTTCTCGAGTTAAGCTCTATATAGATTTCGAGTAGCAGAAGCTATTCTCGAGAAGGCCTTGTTTAGTAGTCGAGAAATTCATGCAGTACTCGAGTACAACTAACCTTCCTCTCGAGTTATCTCAAAAATCATTTCAGAAATTTTTCTAAGTCTTGTACTCGAGTAGTATAAGTCATTACTCGAGAAGGCCAAGCCCTGTCTTGAGAAAGCAGAAGACCAGTACTCGAGTAAGAAGAAGTTAAGTTTCGAGAAGTCTGTTTGTTCTTGAGAAGTAAAGTTTGTTCTCGAGAAGTGAAGTTTTTTCTCGAGAAGTGAAGTTTGTTCTCGAGAAGTGAAGTTAATTCTCGAGAAGTAAAGTTAGTTCTCGAGAAGTCATTAAATAGTTCTCGAGAAATAGCTTATATTACTTGAGAAACAGATACTTGTTCTCGAGTAGTCTATTACTCACTCGAGAAACAGATACTTGTTCTCGAGTAGTCTATTACTCACTCGAGAAATGCAGTAATTTTTCCTGAATTTTCGCTAAGTCCAAACGAAATGTTTTCAAATCTAATCTCGATTCTTATTGGTCTACGTGTACAGCCAATTATGATTATGACCGTTAGGCTTGTCCTATAAAAGGACTTATCAAATTCGACTAACCCTAACACACGAAATCAAGAATTATGAATCGTTCTTTTCATTCTAAACCGGGAAAGCCGCCGCTCTTCATCGACATTCTCGCCGCTGCTCTTCTCCGATTCAAGTGATTCAGAGCAAGAAGAGATAACAGATCAAGGCGTTCCATTTCTACAGATCCATCTCCTGATCGTACTGATCCCAAGGTTTCAGATCCAGAGATTTAAGCTTGTCTTCTTCAATCCATTTCTGATAAAGCTTCAAAGTTCAAGAAAGAAGAAAGGCTGAAGATTCAGATCTGAGATAATTTTGTTTGTATACTTTTGTTTACAACATCTTTAATCTTGTAGGAGATTTTGTCTCCGAGTTTTGTAGGAAGTTCTTTTTCTTCCGAGTGTAGATCCTGTTTTTAGGATTGAGTTGTAGGGGCGTTTCTCCGAGTTGTAGGATTGGTTTTCAATCCGAGATAATAGTGAAGTAGCTGAGTCTAGCGTGTTGCTAGATCGGTGAGGTGGAGAGTGGACGTACCCAAGGTTGGGGAACCACTATAAATCTTGTGTTCTCTGTAGCTTGTTTGTTTATTTTATGCACTCTGTTCTTTCAAGTTTTTATTCCGCAAAAAGACGCAGACCTCACCTATTCAGCCCCCTTTAGGTGATTTAGGTAGACAAATAAAAACATCAATTGGTATCAGAGGGAGGTTGTTCATCAAAAGGTTAACACTTTGAACAAATCTCCTCCTAGTTGTCTTTAGAGGATACAAGCATGGAAAGAGCCAATGATTTTGCTAAGCTTTCTTTGTGCACAAAGACTAATTTTGCTATGTAGAAAGAAAGAATAAAGTTCTTCATGGAGGTTGTAGATCCAAGGATCTTTATGATAGTGGAAGAAGGACCCCATGTTCCAATGATAGCCTCCACCATTGATCCAACAAAGCAAGTTCCAAAGAAACTCATGGATCTTGATAAAGATGAGATTACACTTGTCTCTTTAGACAAGAAAGCCAAGAATATCATCGCAAGTGCAGTCGATGATTCTATGTTGCAAAATCTAATTCACTGCCAATACGCTAAGGAAATATGACAGTCTTTTTTCGTCTTGATGGAAGGTACCGAAGAGGTAAGGGTTGACAGAAGATCCCTTTTGAATCAGAAGTATGAAGCATTCATACAAGGTCTTAAGGACTCTATTGCTGATACATTTTAAAGTTTCTTCAAGATTGTCAATAGCCTAAGAGTCTATGGCCGGGTCTTCACTAATGGAGAACTGAATGACAAATTTTTGAGATCCGGGAGTTTGGTAAGCTGGCAGAGACTGACCCTCAAAATCTCTTGGGAAAGCTTATGTCCTATGAACTCCAAATTAATTCAAGAAAAGCTGAAGAAGAGAAAAGCCGGTTTTCATCCAAGGAGAATTTTGTCGCTCCAAAGGCAGACATCTCAAGGAAGTCAAAAGCTGCATCTCCTGCTCCCGCACAGTAAGAGAGTGAAGAAGAATAAGCTTCAATGTCAAGTACCTCGGGCTCAGAGCTATCTGAAGGAGAGTTTTCTCTTCTCTCAAGGCAGTCCAAGAAGTTCTTGAACAAGAAGAAACAGTGGAGAGGCAAAGATGCCTTGTTCAGAAGATCACGTCATGATGCTGATCGTCACAAGAAAGGCTCAAGTAGCCAAGACATGTATCACTCTAAACCGAACAAACATATTTATTATGACATTGTTTGTTATTGTTGCAATAAGCCAGGACACATCATAGCTGATTGCCCTCACAAGAAGAAGGAGGGTGGAAGAAGAGAGGAGAAGAAGTCTTCTTATAATAAGAAGAAGACTGAAAGAAGCTTGGTAGACAAGAAGGCCAAGACCCTCAGTGACACAGACTCATCTGAGTATAGTGATGATGAGGAAGCCTACTTAGGGCTCATGACACATACATATGAAGAAGAAGAACTCTGGTTCACTGGGAAGGTAAACTCTCATACCCCTCTCTCGGAATTAGATGCTTCTGACCATGATCTTGAGTACTGTTCGTCTGATGATGAATCTGAACTCATGACTCAATACAAAGAGTTGATTATGGCTTATGACAAATGTCGAAGAGTCGCAAGAGCTCGAGCTAAGGAGATTAAATCTCTTAAGGATGAGGAGAGCAATCTGAGGGAGGAATTCATAATGATGGACTCACTCAAAAAGGAATTCCATGATATGATGGAAGAATATAATAAAGCTTTCGAGTACCTGAACCTGAAGGAGAAAATCATTCAAAAGTTGGAAGAACAACTTGCAGCTGAAAAGAAACTTGTTAAAAGTTTCTCTAAGCCCAAGACAGTCCTTCCACTTATGGCTGAATTCTCTGCTTAGGGTAAAGGAACTAGCTTAGGACATGTGGCTGCCCCTAATAAATCTTTTAGGAGAAATAAAGCTCAAAGGAGAAATAAGGCTATCAAGAAAGCTCTAGCCAAGGAGAAGGGGAAAGCTCCTCAAGACCAAACTTCGTTGTGATCTTGACTAATCATACGGTCACTTTGTCAGGCCTACTTATGTAGAGCCCAAGTCTCGGTACCAAGGATGGACTCATCCCCGGAACTTTGGTGAGAGTGTCTTCAAGGCACCTTATGAGGAGATCACTCTTCAGAGCTACGACCCTTATAGTCATGGTCATAACATCAAGAAAGCTCCAAAAGCTGAACCCATTGTAGAAAAGCCTCTCAAGGAGAAGAAGTCATGTGAGTGCCATCACCATGAAGCTTCTACCTCCAAGTCTGTTTCCCCTGCTAGACCACACTCTCAAAAGGTCAAGCAGGAGAACTTTAGGCAAAGATACAACATGTTTGACTGTTGGTGTTATGACAAAATTGGTCACTTTACCATAGATTGTTGGTTTAACCCAAGATATTATGAAACTCCTCAAGTTAATAATGTGAGAAAGACCACTCACAATGTTATCACACATAGGGGGAGTATGCTAACTAAAGACCAAGGACCCAAACAAGTTTGGGTTCCTAAGGCAACTTGATTCTATTTTTGCAGGAATGTCCAAAGGCCACCAAAAATTTTATCTGGTATTTGGACAGTGGATGCTCTCGGCATATGACCGGGACTAGAAGCCTACTCTAGAATTATTCTTCAGTCATGAACGGGCCAAAGGTCATCTTTGGAGGTTCTGACAGAGGGATTACAAAAGGCTACAGTATGATTACTAATGGTAGTGTATCCTTCTCAGATGTGGCTTATGTTGAAGGATTGGTACAAAATCTTATAAGCATAAGCCAACTCCGCGACAAAGAATACATAGTAGAATTTCATGCAGACAAGTGTTTGATAAAATCAGTCGATAACTTAGAGACGATTCTATCAGGCACTCGTAGTAGAAATATATTTTGTTTTAAATTTATTTGCATAGACTCTTCTACGTCAGTGTGCTTTTTGGTAAAAGATAGTGCGTCTCTTGGCGACCAATGACACAAGAGATTAGCACATATAAATTACAAAACTATTAATAAATTATTTTCTATTAATTTAGTAAGTGATGCACCTAACGTTAAGTGCATTAAAGATAGACCTTGTCACACATGTGTAAAAGGCAACCAAACAAGGGTTATCTTTAAAAGCATTATTGGTAAAGATTCTAATAGGTGTTTACACCTACTTCATAGGGACTTGTTCAGTCCATTGCAAATTAGAAGTTTGGGAGCTAGGGATTATACATTGGTTATTGTTGATGATTACTCTCGCTTTGCGTGGGTGTTTTTTCTAAAACACAAGTCAGATACCTTTGATATCTTCACTAATTTTGTCAGGAAAGTTCAGAATGAATACAACTGCTCCGTTGTCAAAATCAGAAGTGACAATGGAACAGAGTTCAAGTCTGGGGCCATGAAAGAATTCTGTGAAAGCCTTGGTATCTTTCATGAGTTTTCCTCTCCTCGTACTCCTCAACAGTACGGAGTTGCTGAGAGAAGGAATAGAACACTCATAGAGGCTTGCAGAACTATGTTGAGTGATGCCTCAATACTGGAATATTTCTGGGCTGAAGCCATCAACACTGCATGCCACGTGCAAAATCGAGCACTCATAAATAAGAACCATAATAAGACACCTTACGAACTACTAAAGGGCAGGAAACCGACTGTTTCATATCTTAACATCTTTGGTAGTAAATGCTTCGTACTTAATAATGGGAAGTATCTCATGACTAAATTTAGTGAAAAGAGTTTTGAAGGTATTTTCGTAGGTTATAGTAGCTATAGTAAGGCATATAGGATTTTCAACAAGAACATCCTGGTTGTAGAAGAATCTACAAATGTTGTATTTGATGAGACGAGCTTGCTGCAAGGCAGTTCTTCTAGTGTGTTTATTGAAGATGCAGGTTCAAGACTGAAGGAATTAAGCTTAGAAGAGCCCACTGAAGAAAAAGCTCAAAAGTTCATCAAGATCACCACTCCAACCCAAATTTGAGAGGATGATTACCATGATGAAGAGGTCATTCAAGCTGATGAAGTCACTCCAGTGATAGAGGAAGCTCCAAATGCAAGAACCCTAGAGCTCAGACACTTGAAGGATCACCCAATTGATCAAATCATAAGAGATCCCCGGGATGATGTCAGAACTCGTAGAGGTACAACTAATGAAAATCTATATTTAAGTTTCCTCTCGCAGGTTGAACCAAAGAAGTTTGAGGAAGCAAACTCAGACGCATCTTGGATAATGGCAATGGAAGAAGAACTAAATCAATTCAAGATTGCCAAGTCTGGAAGCTTGTTCCAAGACCCAAAGGTAAGAACATTATTGGAACAAAGTTGGTCTATAGGAACAAGATGGACGAAGATGGAACAATTATAAAGAACAAGGCCAGACTCATCGCCAAGAGATACAGACAAGAAGAAGGAATCGACTTCGATCAGAAGTATGATCCAGTGGCAAGGCTAGAGGCAATCAGGTTGTTCCTAGCATATGCAGCACTTAAGGGCTTCACTGTCTATCAGATGGACGTGAAGTCAGCCTTCCTTAATGGTGATATAAAGGAAGAAGTGCATGTGGAACAACCTCCAGGTTTTGTTGATTCTAACCATCCTGAGTATGTTTATATTTTATTTAAAGCTTTATATGGTTTGAAACAAGCTCCTCGAGCTTGGTATGATACGTTGTCTAGTTTTCTTCTTAAGAACAAGTTCACAAGAGGAAAGATAGATAAGACATTATTTCTTAGGGAAATAAAAGACAAGATTTTGCCAGTTTAAATCTACGTCGATGACATCATATTTGGCTCTACTGACGATAACCTTTGCAAAAAGTTTTCCAAACTTATGCAAGGGAAGTTTGAAATGAGCAGTATGGGAGAGCTGAAGTATTTCTTAGGATTTCAGGTGAAACAATCTGAAGATGAAATTTTCATATCTCAGACGAAATTCACCAAGGAGTTAATTAAGAAATTTGGAATGGAGAACGCAACCTCTATGAGGACTCCAATGGGTTCAGCTATGTCTCTAGACAATGATGAGAAAGGGAAACCTTTTGATGAAACCAAGTAAAGAAGCATATGATATCAACTCTTGGTTATTTGTTTGCACATTTTGAAAGTTGTTCATTGTGATTTTCATTTTTTTCAAGTTTCATATAACAATATGTATGAACATTAATGCTTTGAATATCTTCTCATTTAAATCTGATATGTGTATAGTAAATATTTCAAATGTTTTTTGCATGCCTTTAAGTATGAGTAATATTTTATACCTGATAATGAATACATACTTACACATTTTGGTACAATACAAGTATTTCACAATTTTTCATCTGCATGAATATGTTTTTGTTTCACATTATAATTTGATATACATACCACAACCTATTTCTCATTGAATCTTACACATTTTGTTTCTTCACATGGCCTTAAAAAAAGGGTGATGTTACTAGCAAACCCAGTTTGATTTCTAGCAAACCATTACTATTAGCAAACCCTCATTTTTCAAAATGGCTATTTGAAAACCATTTTGTTACTAGCACACAAATATAATTTTTTTTAAAAAAAATAAAATTTTGTTTAAAACATTCATTCTTTCAAAATAATCCGCTGCATATAATGACATTACAAATGATTTCAAATGTTTTTATTTAACCACTTATGTTAGCACTATAGACAAGTCATAATGCCGCAAATGTTTAGTATGTCTAAAACTGCTTTTTTAACAAAATATAATTATCTTCACCAAAATATTTAAACAAAATATCGGTCGGTTTAGAAATATATTTGATTTCTAATTCCTATAAGAATGTGTTGTATATACGAGTTAAGTGTATATAAGAATATAAACGTCCTTTTGAACTGCGTCTTATACGTACAATTTCATGAGAAGTGTTAAACATGAAAGTTGTAGATCTCGACGTGATCTACAATTTTTATGTTGAACACTTTTTGATTTGAATCACTTTAGACCTCCGATTTGGACCGTGAAAAAAGTTACGTCGTACATATGTACGGACGCCCGAGATCGGCGTGACTTTTTTCGGGGGCCATATCGGGGACATAAACGGCTTCAAATAAAAAAGTGTTCAGCATTAAAGTTGTAGATATCGTCGATATCTACAATTTTTATGTTGAACACTTTTTTGATTTGAAGCACTTTAGACCCCCGATTTGGCCCCTGAAAAAAGTTACGTTGTACATATGTACGGACACCCGGGATCGGCGTGACTTTTTTCGGGGGCCAAATCGGCCGCATAAACGGCTTCAAATCAAAAAGTGTTCAACATGAACGTTGTATATCTCGTCGAGATCTACAACTTTCATGTTGAACACTTTTTTATTTGAAGTAGTTTAGACCCCCGATTTAGGCCCCGAACAAAGTCACGCCGAAAATCTGTACGTTCCGTGCATGTCTTTTTTTAAGGCCCAAATTGGAAATCTAAACGGCTTCAAATCAAAAAATGATCAACATGAAAGTTGTATATCTCATCAAGATCTACAACTTTCATGTTGATCACTTTCTCAAATGAGAAATATTTGGGGCTCAAATTTCAAAAAAGCAAAAATTGCCAAAAAAAAACAAGATTGGTTTGCTAGTAGTAATTTTTGGGAAGAGAAAAAAATGCAAAAAATGACAGAATCTATTTTTTTCTGGTTTGCTAAAAACAAAAGTGGGTTTGCTAATAACAGCACCCTAAAAAAATTATTATGTTGTGCAATTCAAGTGGATTCAGAGTCCTGAATGATAAAAATAAATAAAAATATGCTATACAAAATTAATTCTTCCAATAATATGCTCATGATACTCCATCAAGCACTACTCAACCTCATGATAAGTTTTAATGAGCATTGTGAGGTTGAGCAGCTTGAAAAGATTCATAAAGTACCTTTTGCACACATTTCTGACCATTTTTCTTTTCTCTAACGTGCAATGGTTTTATGCATGACCACCAAGTTGTCTCGTGTATAGTCATTGTTATGTGTTTATAATTCACAATTTCTTGTGATTTTTAATTACATCACTTGTTCTTTTGTACCAAAGAACAACTTGTACACATCATTATCTATTATAAAACTTTTTCTCATGAGAATTGGATTTACAATGATTTTCACATTTTTATATCACATTTCATCCTTCTTTTAGATAGTTTTGGCCTGAATCTAGCAGTGTTTCCGATTACTTGATATTTTATATCATACACATTGTTCACTTTATATGTCATTCCAAACTAAATCTTTTGTTGTCCGTGTCTTTTGCAAATAACAAAAGGGGGAGAATATCAAAAGAACTCTATTATTAATCGTGGGTAGCTTACATTAAGTGAGAGTAATTATGTACTAATTATATTTCATATTAAGAAGATACGATCTTCCTATTCAATTTACCTTTGGAATTAATAAAAACTTAAGGTCATCCATTTATGGGGAGTATGTGCACTTCAAGTACTTATGTTGCTTATATTATATTCTACACATTATTCTATATAGATCATATAGAATTTCTTTCTAAGCGGATTTGTTATTATCAAAAGGGGGATATTGTTGGAGTATGCGTTCCGCACTCCTTGATTTGAAAATAACAAATCTCAAATGTATTCGATCATAATGTGTTTGAGGTGTGCAGATATAATAGGTATAACACTCTGATAATTTTGGATGGGCGACGTACACCAATTTTTACAAAGTTGAGATATCGCGGGCGACAGTTACTACCGTCTTGTGTTTGTGTGACGACGTCAGTCGTGACGTATGCCAAGATTCTGAACGGTTACCACAATGCGCGTTATCGGAGATACCGCCAAGCGATATCGTATTATCACGACGCAATAGTCCTACGACTGTATACGATCTCCAGTATCTCAGTACGGTTATTACAGAGTGGGCCACGTGTTAGCCATTGGAGATATCACAGGAGATATTGCCCTACCGCCGCGCGATTGTGAAAAAACTATAAAATGGGCTGAATTTAAAGAATTTGATGTTACACACCTCCAGGAGTCTTGATCTCGTGCATATCCATTCAGATAACTCCATGGAACTAGAAAAACTCCTAAGTGTTTGTGAAATCTCAAGAGCGAAGAAGGGACTGTTCGCGCTTCTCATCTCCGGTGATCTTTGCAAGGATTTTTCAGCCTCTTCAGAGCTCAAGACCTGAGGGAGTTTTTATTCTCTAATTTCTTTTTCATTCACTTTGTCATCATAAATTTCATTTTATTTTATCAAAAAATTTTAAGTGTTTTTTTATAAATATTTGGTTGTGATTAAGTTTTCTTGATTTCAATAAAAATTTGGCTAAGTAATTTGTTAGGCGTAAAATTATAGTTTACCCTTATTCACCCCCCCTAAGGGCACCTTAAGATCCAATAATTTCAAGTCCACCATGCTGTGGGTTGCACGTGATGGGGGGACTGGCCCTTGAAAATGTTGTAACCTAGTACGCGATCAAAGGGCGGACCATTGAGCTGGGGTAGCGAGGTCAAGGCCACCATGTTGCGGTCTGCGCGCGTCTAGGGGATTGGCCCTTGACGATGTTGTAACCAACTAAGCGGGTGAAGGGAGAACCTTTGATCCTGGATAGCGAGGACAGGGCCACCATGTTGCAGTCTGGGCATTATTGGGCATTATTGGGGGGACTGGCCCCTAATGATGTTGTAACCTTCTACGCAGGAGAAGGTTGACATTTGATCTAGGGTAGTGAGTTAAAGGCCAACGTATAACGAGCTACGCATGACCGAGGTTAATGGCCCCTAACTATGACGTGACCTACTACGCAAGTGAAGGGCGGACCTTCAATCCAGGGTATTAAGTTCTAGGCCATCATGTCGCGGTTTGCGCATGATTGGGAGGACTGGACCCAAACGATGTTGTATCCTACTATGAGGGAGAAGGGCGAAC
The DNA here is from genome assembly GCA_039513925.1 of Platanthera zijinensis. Taxonomy (NCBI): domain Eukaryota; kingdom Viridiplantae; phylum Streptophyta; class Magnoliopsida; order Asparagales; family Orchidaceae; genus Platanthera; species Platanthera zijinensis. The sequence goes on from CM077089.1 coordinate 143,953,006, forward strand.
CATCAAGCCGAGTAGCGAGGTCAAGGCTATCATGCTACGGTATAACCATGACTGGGGGAACTAGACCCTGACGATGTCAAAACCTAGTACGCAGGCAAAAAGGGCGGACCTTCGAGTTAAGGTAGCGAGGTCAAGTCTCATGTGTTACGGTTCAAGGTACTGAACTCAAAGTATTCCTTCGACTACAGAGTTAGGAACGGACAAAGAACATTGAATTGAAATAAATAATGGTACATGCACAAGTGCGTACTTACAAATTTTTAAAGTTATTCATTATTTTTAATACAAATAGAGTGAAGTAAAATGGGGTCACTGATAAAACCGGCACAGGTTCTATGTATTCCAGTTTGAGGAAGAGTCATTTCTTCCGTTGTTCTGAGTTTAAATGTTTCGAGCTTGATGATGGCGGTGACGACGAATGGTCCCTCCCATGTTGATGAAAGTTTGTGTTCCTGTGGACATTTATCGACTGCTTCAACATTGCATAGGTCGAGATCCCAGATGTTGATCAGCCTGACATAACCCTTCTTCCATAGATACGGCATACGTGCCTTTAGTGGATTACAATGCACTGGGTTGTTGCTTCCCAATGCAAACCTCAAAAACTAAGGCTCTGTTTTGCATGGTGGTGGCGGTCATGAACATGAGGGTTAAATTGGCATTCTTTAACGCCCGCTAAAGGAACTTCATCCACTTTTAAGTTCAAACGGATGATGTTTGTTAGGTGGTCCTCAACAAATGACGGTAAAACCATGCGTTTACGACTGCCACCATCATGTCAAATGGAGCCTAAGTTGAGGTTTTCTCAGAGCAGCTCGTTGTTCCTTTCTAGATTGAAGGTATGGACACGTTGATGTCTACGATGATGTCTATGAAGATGATGACTTCTACTCCGTAGCACAGATTGTGCGGGGTTTCTCTGGTTGGAGTTCGTTCGATGGTTATGTATGCCCATAATACATTCGGGAGCGCGTCTACCCACTGCCCACTGCCTTCTAGAGGTGCATCTTCAACCCTTTAAGGATAGTGAGATTTGTCACCTCTATCGGTCCATGGGATTGTGGATGCACAAAAGCGGTCTAACAAAGTCTAATCCTCATATCTTCATACATCTTGGTGAATGACTTTCTGGTGAATTGGGTGTTATCGTGTGTGACGATGACTTTTAGGATACTGAAGCGGCAGACAATGTTCTTCTTAATAAACTGCTTGGCATTTTTCGATTATTTTGGCGAGGGGTTTAGCTTCCACCCATTTGGCGAAGTAATAGATAGCCATGATTATAAACTTTCTCTATCTCAATGACATGGGGAGAGACACCAAGAGATTAATTTCTCACTGAGTAAATGGCCAAGGAATCTAGAGTGCGGTGAGGGAAACAGTAGACTGGTGCGGCGTAATAGAGTGAAGCTGGCAGCTTTTGCATTTTTGGAAAAAAGTTGTCGCATCCTTCTTCATTTTTGGACAATAGAACTCTTGGCAAAAGATCTTTCGAGCCAAGTCTTTCCGCCTAAATGTTTCCCACAGATTCCTTCATGTACCTCGTGCAAGGTGTACATTGCCTCGATCGCAAGTAGACACTTTAGATAGGGCTAAGAAAAATCCCTCTTGTACAACTCTTTGTCAATGATAGAGAATGTTGCCACTCGTATCCGGAGTCGATGTGCCTCCATTCAATCCTCAAGGAGTTCTCTGCATTTCAGGTAGGTTTGTTGGGGGGCCATCCAGGATGACTCTTTATTGCTGACTGTGGCAATCTCCCTTGGGACTTGGATGCTCGGGACCATGACATCCTCAACCCTTCATATGCGAGACTAGCAGCCGGTTGGTGAGTTGGCAAGCTTAGAGAGGGCATCAACTCTAGAGTTTTGTTCTCGGGGGATGTGTAGGATCTGGTACGCAGGTATTTTTTGCAACAGACACCTAAATATCACGAGGTACTACTCTAGTTGGTCATTCCATGACTCAAAATCACCTTCAACTTATAACAACACCAACTAAGAGTTGGTGTAGACCTTAAGATTTTCCACCTTGCAGTCGATGGCGAGTTGAAGGCCATCGATTAGGGGCTCGTACTCTGCTACATTATTGGTGGCAGGGAACTTCAGCCGAAGGCCATACAATATGGTGATTTCTTTAGGACTTACTAGGAGTAGGACTGCCCGACACTTTCTAATCCCGATGCGTCATCCTCATAAAAAGTCCAATGGGCGATGGAGGAGCCCTTTGAAGGAGCTGGCTGTGGAGTAATGGTTTACTCTACAATGAAGTTGGCGAGTACCTTTGATTTGATATTTGGTTGAGGGAGGAATTGGATGTTGAATTCCCGGAGCTCGACTGCAAACTTGACTATTCTTCCATAGACCTCTATCTTTTGGAGTATGGTCAGTGGCGACAGATGTGTTAATACTTTTTTCATGTGGGATTGGAAGTAGGGCTAGAGCTTTCTCACTGAGAAGAATAGGGCCAAAGATGTCTTATCCATTGTCGGGTACTTAGTATCAGTGTCAGTAAGGACATTGTTAAGGTAATAGATTAGACGTTGAACTTCTCATTCGTCTTTTATAAGAACCAAGCTTAGGGTCGTTGGGGATACCATTGGGTACGAGATCAAGGCCTCTCTAAGGATGGGTTTTGAAAGGTGTGAGGGTGAAGACAAGTATTGCTTAAGGTGTTAAATTGCCACCTATCATTCTTCCATCCATTGGAACCCTTTGTAGCGCGCCCCTAGATAATCTTAAAGAAGGGGGGGATATTTTTTTCTGCTCGCGCCATGAGACAAGAGAGTGCGGAGATCCTTCCATTCAACTACTGGGCTTTCTTAATAGATCGAGGGGGCATCATGTCTTCCAGTTTCTTGATATTTTCAAGGTCTGACTCAATCCCCTGATGGGTTACCATAAAACACAAAAAACTTTTCTACAGTAACGTCGAATGTGCACTTGTCGAGGTTGAGCTACATTTTGAAGTGACGAAGTAGTTGGAAACATCTTTGTAAGTCCTCCAAGTGACTATGTCGACGGACGTTCTTCACCAACATTTCGTCAACATATACTTCCATCGACTTCCCAATGTGGTCCTTGAACACCTTATTCATCATCCTCTAGTTGGCTGCTCACCTTGTAGTATTCTTGAGGCCAAAGGGAATCACCATATAGCAATAGAAACTCTTATCCGTTTTAGAAAGTTGTATGCTCTTCATCGACCGGGTTCATCTAAATCTGATTATATCCAAAATAAGCATCCATGAAGCTTAGGGGCTCGTATCCGGCCATCACATCCGCTAGTTGGTCGATACTTGGAAGTGAGAAGCTATTCTTCAGGCATGTTTGATTTAGATTGTTGTAATCAACACACATTCTCCACTTCCCATATTCTTTCTTCACCATGACTATATTTATTAGACATGATGGGTACTCGACCCCACGGATAAACTTTGACTCAAGAAGTTTTGTCACTTCTTCCCCGATGGTCTGGAGTCACTCAGGGGTGAAATTTCTCTTCTTTTGAATGATTGGGCTGCATGAGGGGTTGATATTAAGGGAGTGCAGAATCACTTCCGAATATGCCCCAACATGTCTTTTAGACTCCAAGTAAAGATATCCTTATTTGAACGAAGTAGATCCGCATACTACTCCCTTTCCTCTAGGGACAATAGGGATCCAACCTGGACTGTCCGGGATGGGTCTTATGGAGAAAAGGCTACTTCTATTAAACATTTGATAGGATCCCCCTGGTGAAGCGCGTCCTCATTGCGTAGGTCAAAGTTATCGTTGTCGAGGGTGGTGGAATTCACTGAGTTATCATGCTTTAGGCAGCACATCCTAGCCGCCCCTGGTTGCCTTAGGCAACCCCAATTTTTTTCATTGGTCAGAAACTTCAGGGCCAGGTGCGGAATGGATGGGATCACCCCAAAGATCGATTGTAGTGGCCGCCCAAAGATGACATTGTTGACTGAACTGGAATCTAAACCTATAAATTGAACGCAATGTGTTGCCTGTCTTGGGGGCTTGCTCATTATGATTGGAAGAGATATTAGCCCCTAGATAGGAATGGGGGAAATTGTCAATGTCGTAGAGTTGTCCTGCCTATGGGTCGAGATGTGCTACGATGATCTTGATGTTGCACAATGTGTAGATAAAAAAGACATCGATTGAGCTCCCACTATAAACTAGGAAACTTTTGACTTTTTTGCAAGAATCCTCTATGCATGCACTTATCATTAGGGGGTACTGATGCGACACCCACACTCCTTAGAATTCTTCTTCGAAATGGATAGTTGTGTCCTGCCTGAACAGTTTGTCATCATGCCGCCTTTTGGGCTTCTCAATGGAGAGCATTTAGGCTGCAAGATTGAGAGACTCGACGATCGTTCCCATATTTCTTATCGTGGTTTCTAGTCGCAAGTATCATTGTGTGGAGGACACTGCCATCTAAATTTTTAGATCTTCAGGAAACCCTTTCCCACAGACAGCGCCAAACTATTTCGCCTTACTCAAGGCTCCTCTAAACTTGTCTAGATTGGACCGTCTTAGCTCGAGAGAAATCGAGCGTGCAATCAGATACAGAGAGATGCGACGGTTGGTAAGAAGGTTTTTTAATGTGGAAAACTCTAGAAAGGGGTGAAAACTACGTGGCAGGAACCGTGTCGACCAAACTTCAATATCTGGTTGGTGTTTTACAGAGCATTTTGAGAATGCAAGGGCGACAAGACGCTCCTCATTACAACTTGTGGGAAGAGAGAGAGACCTGTCTGGATGGTGACAGGCCACTGCTCACAAATTTAAGTATTTTTCTTGACTGCAATGAAGAGCACTGAGTTCTGGGTACTTTGTGGTCTATTTCTTGTGCTCAGAAGCTAGAACCGCACGTTATGTACGTATTTGTGCATGCGACTTACCTTCTACTACATGTTTAGAATGGAGCGAAGAGAAATTGCGGTTAACTTGAGGGCGCTGAGTGCTAAGAGCACTGTGTGCAGGTTGTTTATTATACAGCTGGCTGGCTGCTCCATTTGGTCACATGGGATGCACTATACGACCAGGCAAGCGGCTAGTGGTCGGGGGGTTTTCAACTGCTTTTGCCTCATGCAAGGAGCACAACGACGTGGTTAAGGTGGCATGCATCAGTGGCCTATGCACAAAAGATGGTCGAGCGATTGGCCGCCCGCTCATCTACGGGGCCATGTGTGTAGAGTGTGCGACCATGGGGTAGCAGTTGCGAGGCCGGCGACCGACCGGAAGATCGACCGCCTGCTTGGCCTTGCGGCCATGTAGGAGAGATGTCGTATGGCGGCGATTGGAATTAAGATTGGCACGACGGTTGGTGTGCGGGTCATGTAGGGATTGCATGGGTGGATCGCGTGTACGGTGAATTTATCCATAACCCCCACTAAGTTTGTGGGGGATATGGTAATTCTGGCTATAAATTGAAGGAGACTCCATCAAGTTTAGAGTTTTCTTATCTTATCTCGTTCTTATAAAATTAAGGGTTGTTGTAGATCGCTCAACATTTTAATGGATTGGTTGACTTGAATCGTCTAAACTCTAGAGTGAGCCGAACGCAGCAACAGTCACAGGAAAACAAATGGATGGCAAACAATTTTTACTTGGAAAACCCTCGAAAAAGGAAAAAATTATGAGGTCGGGACTGTGTTGGCCAAATTCCATTATCTTATAAGAGAGTTACAAAAAACTATTCTTGTGAGGGTAATATGTCACCACTCATTACACTAATTTTTGGACCCCAGAGGTCGCTTGGAGCAGAGTACCGACGAGCGTGCTAGGAAGAAATCTAGAAAGGTGAATGCAGCGATAGGGCTCTGGACTTGGGAGGTGGAACTAGATGAATTCTGTGTTGTTTTTTGGCAGTCCTTAATTGAGCCAAGGAGTCTTCGAGGCTCTGAAGGGATCTTTAGACACAGGAGATCTTCGAGGTGTCTTCAAACTCTAGAGGCATTCTTTAGGTGTTGATGGAAATCCTCCATATAATCTTCAAGCTCTGAAGGAAATCTTTGAGCGATCTTAAGACTCCAATGGAGATCTTTGAAGAAATCTTTGAGTTCGCAGGGAGGACTTTCAGTGATCTTAGAAGGAAGCTCTATAGCTCTCTTGGGCGTAGAATACGAGATATCTCAAATGATAGCTCTAGGCCCCTTTTATAGATTTAGAGAATGGAATTCTGGTAATTATGTTATTAGGGAGTATGGTTATACACACACCCATAACCATATATTTTGTTTTTCCACACATCCATGATGAGATATTTCGCCATACCCATACACATGATGAAGTATTTTGCTATACTCACATCCATTATGGGAATTTCGCTATACGCACACTCATGATGGGAATTTATTTATACGTATATGCATCATGGGGTATCTCATTATATGCACACCCAATATGAGAATGTCGCTAAACGCAAATAAATGATGGGGTATTTCTCTACAAGCACACCCATGATGAGGTATTTCACAATACGCATACCCATGATGAGGTATTTCTCTATATACACATCCATGATTGGGTATTTTTCTATTTGCACATAAATTATGGGCTATTTCACTATACATACAGCCATGATTGGAATTTTGCTATATGCACACTCATGATGGTCGTATTTCTGTATACACATAACCATAATGGGTAGTTTGCGAGTAGGGGTGACGATAATGGTACAGAGTGTAACACCCCCATCCGTCACGAAGAATATAATAGAAGGTCCGGTCGGGGCCGCATGCCATATTCCACGGACAGTCAGTGGAGTTACGCATTGAAACTAATATATACACGCATCCTAACTCAGAGTTAAATTCTAGCGGAAACATTAACATAGAATCCAAACACAGGAATGTCCACTAATACACAATAGGAATGATATCTAAAATACACAAAGTCTTTTGATCTTAAGGCCTTACAAACTGTATTCTCATCAAAAGTGTATTACAAATATAGGCTCACAGATTAGCCACACATAAAAACAGTAAAACACGCTTTGCTTGGCCTTTGAGGGCCGACAAGCTCAAAGGGGCTTCAACTCGCTACTTCCCGCTCGGTTCTTCAGCACCTGCATAGGTACAATCCACCAAGAGGTGGTAAAATAAGGAAACAATCAGCATTATCTGACCAAATTATAACGACCCCAACCCTCACTCGGGGCAGCAGCGCTCCTTCCCTACAGGTATACAAAATGTATCATAATGGCATCAGAATGTGCAATTTAAGCACCATTCACCACAGATGTTGGCATGCAAGACCAATGTCCCGTGCACTCAGGGCACATTGTCGGTGTACTGGAATCCCAGCCCCACTGCCATACTCAGGACAGTTCAACATTTGATTAAGCATTACAAGTCTTTCCGGCCTGAAGCCTAAGACTCTCACATATGGTTACGATAAAGTCAAAGATGTTATCCAAGAATCACTTCAGTGACTCACTCCAAGTCGATCGGTATAGGGTTGGGTATATTCATCCATAACCCGTTGCTCAAATAATCGGGCGCAACAAGCCACGATGTAGGTCAGCCTCCCTTTGCCCATTCACACATACATAAGCACATTATGTTCCAAGGCTGGCACTCACGACCACCATAACTGGGAACTTTAAGCTCGCAGCTCGATGATTCAAGGTTGTCACTCACGACCATCATAGCTAGGAACTCTAAGCTCACAACTCGATAATTCAAGGCTGGTACTCACGACCACCATAGCTGGGCAATCTTAGCTCACAACTAAATACATTGGCCCCCTAGTCTCCAAGAGACATGCCTCACAAACATAGCTCTCTGGGAGCTACTGCCAGTGGTAGTACTACCGGCATGCGGTATGGGACAAAACACCATTTCTTCCCCAAATCTGGGTATTTCCCTGGAGACCAACTTCAGTACTCTCACTATAGTCACCTGCACACCCCATGACTTTGTAAACTACTCGTTTAACCACGAAGTCTTCTCATATGTTGAAGTTGGTGACCGGGCGGTCTGGCGGTCTGTCTTGGCGGTTTGGAGACCGCGCGGTCTGGCGGTTTGGAGTCAGCGGTTTGATTCCTGTGCTGTTGAAGTTGGTGACCGAGCGGTCAGGCGATCTCCCCTGGCAGTCTCTCTCTCTGGTGGTAGCCGTGCGGTTAGCCCTTCTGTCTAACCGCACGGCTTGTGTGGTTTGTTCTGTATAGTCCGCTTAGTCCTGTATTTTTAGTCTCGCATCTCTTATTTGTATTCTCTCATCTCTCCTCCATTCTATATAAGGGAGGGCATACCTTTGTAATAGATACCTTTTTCTGATAATAAAATTTCAGTTATACCATTTCCGGCTTGTTTTAGTTCGCTTCTTACATGGTATCAGAGGAATCGATCCTTTTCCTTTCCTCCTGATTCTGTGAGCCCTCTCTGTCCGTGCAACTTGCTTCTCCGGCTTGCGCCCTGTCCGCGCGGTCTCCTTCTTTCCTTGTCATTGCCCTCTGTGTGCGCGACCTGTTGCCTTGTTCGCTGCGATCTGTCGCCTTGTTCGCCGCGACCTATCGTCGTGTGCCTTGCCTTCTCTTGTGCTTCTGTTCGAGCGGACTGTCTGCTTGCCGCTCGACTTCTTCCCTTCTGCTTGATACTGCGGCTTGGTCGTGGTCTTTCTGGCCGCTGGTGTTTGACATCCTGACCGCTGCAGTTTTTCTTCTTCCTATCCGCGCGGCTTGTTTCCTAACCGCGCGGCTTCTTGTTGTTTGCTCTTATGGCTCTTTCTGATGCTTCCACTACCACCACTCCTGCCGCCACCCCTGTTGCCAATCCGGCTCCGCCTCTACCTCCTACTTCTTCCGGGAACCTTGGCACCGTTTCCAAGCTTGTCGGCTCCAACTACCCGGATTGGAGCGTCTCTTTCACTTTTCTCCTTCGCTCGCAACGCAAACGCCACCATCTCGTTGATGACCCCCCTCCTACCACTTCACCTCTCTTTGATGACTGGGATGCGAGTGACGCGCTTGTGCGTACTTGGCTCGCTAACAGTCTATCTGATGAGTGCCTTCCCGTCATCCGTCATGATAAGATGGTGAAGGCCGCTTGGCTTCATCTTGCTGCTCTATACTCCAAAGGAGCTCAGACGTCCCGCATCTATACGTTGTATGCGGACCTCTTTGCCTGGCCTACCTTGTCTCCTGCTGCTGCCTACCAACAAGTTCAAGCTCTTGGGGCTGAGATTCTTCAGAATCGCCCCTTTTCTGCGGATCTGGCTCAACAACACAAGCACTTCCAGGAGCTTCTGGTTGTGTGTTATCTGCTACGTCTTCCTGACACTTATGACATGATCCGCCAACAAATTCTGGGTGAGGCGGAATCTCCTACTTTAGATGCTACCGCTGCTCGCATCGCCGCTGTCACCTCTCTCCTTCAGCGCCCGCTTCTGCCCGCTCCTTCTCCACCGGATAACTATGCTCATCAAACTCAGCGGAGTGGCTCTGGTAGCCGCAATCATCAGTCTGGCGGACGTCCTTCTTCCCACTACCTCTGCTCTCACTGCGGCTACACCGGACATACTTCTGACCGCTGCTGGACGAAGCATCCCCATCTTCGCCCCTCAGGTGACTCTTCTGCCTCCTCTTCCAAGCCATCTGCTTCCGTGGTCACATCATCAGGTAGTGCCCATGTGGTCACTCAAGGTAAATGGCTTATCGACTCCGGAGCAACTAATCATATGACAGTCAATCCTCAATGCTTCTCTCTCCTCGAACAGCATGATCGGTTGCCCCCGGTCCTCATCGCAGACGGTTCTCCCTCCCCGGTTCATGGGTCGGGAGTAGTTCATGTTACTCCGTCCCTTCGGCTAGAGGACACTCTCTATGTGTCCAAGTTTCCGTGCAATCTATTGTCGGTTACTTCTTTGTGCAAGCAGCTTCAATGTTCTGTAACGTTTACTCCATCTTCTTGTTCTTTTCAGGATCCGAGCTCCCAGCGGACGATTGCTACTGGGACTGAGAGCGGCGGCCTCTACTTCCTCGACAACGTTTCCGCTTTGTCTGTCTTCTCTTCTTCTTGTACGGATCTTCTCCAGTGGCATCTCCGTCTCGGTAATCCTCCACCACGGCTTCTACATCAGCTTCTACCCCACCTCCCTCCCTCCAATACTCCTCTCAACTGCGAATCCTGTCAACTTGGCAAGCATCATCGTTCCTCCTTCCCGCCGAAGCAAGGTCGGGGCTCTACTCGTCCGTTTGATCTAGTCCACTCCGATATCTGGGGGCCTGCTCCTACCCTTACTGTTGGTCGGGGTAGTTCTTATTTTGTAACCTTTATCGATGACTTTTCTAGATGTACTTGGGTGTATCTCTTACGAGATCGCTCTGAACTTTTTAATGTATGGACCTCTTTTTATCATTTAATCAAAAATCAGTTTGGTGTTGGTATTAAAACTTTTCGATCTGATAATGCAAAAGAGTACTTAAGTCATGCTTTTACCTCCTTCTGTGTGCAACATGGCGTTATTCATCAGACAAGCTGTGTCTATACCTCCCAACAAAATGGGGTGGCGGAACGCAAAAACCGTCACCTCCTCGATGTCGCTCGCACATTGATGGCTCAAATGCATGTCCCTCGCTCATATTGGGGCTATGTTGTTCTTCTTGCCTGCTATCTCAACAATCGCATTCCCTCCTCCGTTCTCAATGGAAAAACCCCTTTTTCCATCCTTTATCCAGGCAAGGAGCCTTTTCCTCTCCCTCTCCGAATCTTTGGGTGCACTGCTTTTGTGCATGCCCCATCTGCCACCCGTGATAAGCTCTCCCCTCGCTCCACCAAATGTGTCTTTCTGGGGTACTCCGCCACTCAGAAAGGCTACTGCTGCTTTGACCCTATTCTTCGTAAGCAGTTCGTCTCCGCTAACGTTACCTTCTTCGAGAATGCCTCCTACTTCTCGGATGACTCCTCGTCTCTTCCCCCCACCTCTGATTCTCCTGTCATTCAGTTCGTTCCCTCGTCTCCTATTGCGATATCCGCCCCTCCTCCGTCTCCGCCCACTCCTCTCCCTCCGCCTCTCTCTCCGCCTCCATCTCCCTCATCTCCGCTGCCGTCGCTCTCTCCTCCCGGGCCAGCTCTCTCTGCCACGGATGCTCTGGATATTGAAGCGCCCGCCGACCTGGATCTTCCTGTCGCTCTTCGCAAAGGGGTGCGGACGTGTACCCTACACCCCCTTGCTGCTGTTGTTTCATATAATCGTCTTACCTCTTCTCGCAGGGCCTTTGCGCTGGTTATCTCTGCCACTACCACACCTCGTTCCTACTAGGAGGCCCTTGCTATTCCTCACCGGAAGATGGTCATGGATGAGGAAATGGCGACCCTAACAGAGCGGGGTACCTGGACTCTTGTCCCTCCTCCCTTTGATACAGATGTTGTTGGTTGTCGCTGGGTATTTGTGGTCAAATTTGGCCCAGATGGCACTGTGGACCGTTATAAAGCTCGCCTCGTGGCTAAGGGCTTTACTCAGACCTATGGGGTTGATTACTTTGACACCTTCTCTCCTGTGGCTCGTCTCAGCACTATACGGGTCCTTCTCTCTGTGGTGGTCAACAAAGACTTGCCACTTTCCCAGCTGGATATCAAAAATGCCTTCCTTTATAGTGATCTTCAGGAGGCCGTCTATATGGAGCAACCTCCTGGGTATGTTGCTCAGGGGGAGACACGAGTATGCCGGCTACAGAAGGCAATCTATGGCCTCAAGCAGAGCCCTCGAGCTTGGTTTGACAAGTTCAGCGGCATCGTGGCGGCCGTTGGTTTTGCTCGCAGCTCTGCTGATCACTCTCTATTTATTCGCAAAACCTCTTCGGGACTGGTGGTTCTTGCAGTATATGTTGATGATATTCTTCTCATTGGCGATGACCAGGAAGGGGTAGCCTTGACAAAGCGGCATCTTCGCCAACATCTGGTCACGAAAGATATGGGTTCTCTGAAGTACTTTTTGGGGATCGAAATCTCTCGGAAGCCCAAATCTTTAGTCATCTCTCAGCGTAAGTATGCCCTTGATATTTTAAAAGAAGCAGGATTGATTGGGGCCAAACCTGCCCGATGTCCCATAGCTGTTGGAGAAGACAAAACCTGGACAGATGATTCGCCTCTTCTTTCAGATGCTTCGCGGTACAGGCGTCTGGTTGGTAAGCTCATATACCTCACCGTGACTAGGCCCGACATTTCCTATGCTGTGGGCAAGGTGAGTCAATTCATGCAAGCTCCCAGGGAGTGCCATCTACAGTCCACCTTGCGGATCTTGGAGTACGTCAAAGCAGCCCCAGGGAAAGGATTGCTCTTTCAGAAGAATGATCATCTGAGGGTTGAAGCATACTCAGATGCGAGTTACGCTGATGACAAAGGGGACCGCAAGTCTACCTCCAATTTCTGTACTTTTGTTGGGGGCAATCTGGTGAGCTGGAAGAGCAAGAAGCAGTCTGTTGTTTCCAGGTCCAGTGCTGAAGCAGAGTATCGGAGTATGGCGTCGACCACTTGTGAGCTAAAATGGCTATGGGCTCTAATGCTGGATTTAGGAGAGGTCTACAACCATCCTCTACCTATGTTCTGTGATAACAAGGCTGCCATATACATCTCCAAAAATCCGGTCTTCCATGAAAGAACCAAGCACATTGAGGTTGACTGTCATTTCATTTGTGAAGAAATCTTAAAGGAACAAATTTGCACTCCCTTTGTCACTTCTGATAAAGAGCTGGCTGACATCTTCACCAAGCCAGTTTCCGCCTCGTTTCATCATATTTGTGACAAGCTGGGCATGATCGATATATATGCTCCAGCTTGAGGGGGAGTGTTAAGGTTGGTGACCGGGCAGTCTGGCGGTCTGTCTTGGCGGTTTGGAGACCGCGCGGTCTGGCGGTTTGGAGTCAGCGGTTTGATTCCTGTGCTGTTGAAGTTGGTGACCGAGCGGTCAGGCGGTCTCTCTCTCTCTCTCTGGTGGTAGCCGTGCGGTTAGCCCTTCTGTCTAACCGCGCGGCTTGTGCGGTTTGTTCTGTATAGTCCACTTAGTCCTGTATTTTTAGTCCCACATCTCTTATTTGTATTCTCTCATCTCTCGTCCCTTCTATATAAGGGAGGGCATACCTTTGTAATAGATACCTTTTACTGATAATAAAATTTTAGTTATACCATTTCCGGCTTGTTTTAGTTCGCTTCTTACATCATACATGCAAACAAAAGATAACTATAACCAATCTATACCAACTTGTCCTGATGGGCTTCTCGCAACATGCCTATTCCGTACTTTGGTTTTGGATTCTATATACAAGTTTATTACCAGGGATATAAACTATCAACCCATTGGATACTTCGCGTTATCCACCAATTGGTGAGGATTTCTATGCATGTGCCAAAATAAGGACTTAACATGTCCAAGAAGGAAAATCTTTATCCTTACCAATCGCTTAGGAGCCATGAAATCACAATTGATCTGGATGGAAATGGTCACAACACCTTCCTCTCTACGGATCTGACTTTGGCTCGCAAATCCGTCCACAAGATTGCCTTCACAGCTTCCCTTCAGGGCTGGATCCACCTTGCTCTTGCTCTCCTATCCTTCTCCTTCTTCCAAGATCCAAGAGAGAAAGAGAGAAAAGAGGAATATTTCACATCTCAAGCTTTTATCAGAAAGCTACCACCGTGCGGTAACTTGCTACCGCCGCGTGGTAACTTACTACCGCCGCGTGGTAGCTCAAGCGGTGATCGTTTGGCCCAATCGACACCATTCTGCTGCCCAAAGACAGCCTCAACCTTATTTGACACGTGGCACACTACTGCCAGCATTACCCTTATTGTCGGGAGGTACCGTCCAGATACAATGGTCGAATTAATTCACTGGTTACAACCGTGTAGTATCTCACTACCGTCGAGCGATACCTTCCTGCAACCACTTGCACAAGCTCATGCGCAGTCTTCCGCAACACCAATATGTGAAATACATTGTGTAAACTACTGAGTTTGGCTGAAAGATTCAACCGATAGGCAGCTTCACCAATCCGCTCAATGATTTCAAACTGCCCAAGGTATCTCAGAATCAACTTTTTCAATTGTCGAATCCTAGATACACCCTTGAATGGTTTTATCTTGAGATATACCTAATCGCTCACCACAAACTCCACATTTCAGTATTTAGCATTATAGAACTTTGTTTGCCTATCTTGAGCAACCAACAACTACTCTCATCTCAAACGTATCGTCGAAGTTGCATCTTCGATGTCTTTAAGCTTATAAATCTTTGTTTCACCTGTTTCTACTCAAGCCAAGGGAGTACGACACTTCCTACCTTATAAGGCCTCAAAAGGCGTCTCTTGAATACTTGCTTGGTAGTTATTGTGGTAGGCGAATTCTATCATATTGAGATGTTCATCCCACCTCTTCCCAAAATCTAAGGCACACATGCGAAGCATATCTTCTATCGTTTGATTTACCCTCTCGGTCTGACCATCCGTCTGAGGATGAAAGGTTGTGCTGAAATTGAGCTTGGTACCCAATAGTTGATGAATAAGCCTCCAATCATTTGACATTAAATGCCCATCTTGGCCAGTAACGATGCTACGGGGCACACCGTGCAATCGTACGATCTATTCAACATAAAGTTTGTCCAACTTTTCCACTGGATTGTCCCCCTGATTTGGAATGAAGTGTGATTTTTTTTGTCAACCAGTCCACGATCGCCCAAATAACATCATTTCCACGTTGCGATCTTGGCAAACCCTGCACAAAATCCATAGATATATCATCAAACTTTCACTCTGGTATTGGTAACGACTTCAGGTAACCATTTGGTTTTTGACATTTAGTCTTTACTATGACGCAAGTATGACACATCGCCACGTAATGAGCTATGTCCTTCAACCCTGCCCACCAGAATAACTTCTTCATATCCTTGAACATCTTTGTGCTCCCTGAGTGGATTGAGCGCTTTGTAAAGTGTGCCTCGTATATCAATTCATCCCGCAATTTGCCCACATTCAGGATGCCCAATCGACTGTCCTTCCATAAGAGATCATCTTCAAAAGTAAACTGGGCATTTGACCCATCCCTAGTTTCTTCCATATAATGCTTCATATTATTGTCAAGCTCCAACGCTTGACGAATCCTATCCTCGAGGTCGTATTTCACCTCCGTCCAGTTTAAACATGCATTTTCACTAGAGCTCCAATCAATATAAGTGATCTCCAAAGCTTCCAAATCTCGAATAAGACGCTCATCATGCATTTGTATCCAGTTGGCCAACACCGGTTCCCTGTGACTTAACGCATCTGCGAGAATATTTCCCTTCCCGAGAACATAGTGTATCTCGAACATATAGTCCCCAAGGAACTCCATCCACCTCCTTTGTCACATATTCAAATCCTTTTGATTTAACATGTACTTTAGGCTCTTATGATCTGTAAAGATATCAACCTTCTCGCCATACAAATAATGTCGCCACAGCTTCAGGGCGAATATCACAACCGTCAACTCCAAGACATGGACTGGATAATTTCTCTCGTACACTTTCAAATGGCGAGAGCCATAAGCTATAACCTTCTTACTGTAGAAGAACGCAACCTAAGCTGCTCCCTAAGGCATCAGTGTAGATCTCATAGCCTTCTACACCACATGGTGAACACAAAATAGGCATCGTGGTAAGACGACTCTTCAACTCCTCAAAAGCTTGTGCGCACTTAGGCGTCAAAATAAACTTCTGACCCTTACTTGTCAACATTGTGAGAGGTAGAGCTATCTGTGAGAAGTTCTCAACGAAGCGCTTGTAGTAGCCAAGAAGTCTAAGAAAACTCCTGACTTTCGCTACAGAAGACAACAAATGCCACTACCTTATTGCAACTATCATCGTCAGATCCACTACAATACCCTCCCTACTGACTACATGACCAAGGAATGCCACTAACGATAGCAAAAACTCACACTTAGAAAACTTGGCATATAGTCGATTCCTCCTCAAGGTGTGCAGAATCAACCTCGAATGATTTGCATGATCCTCTTCAGACTGAGACTATACCAGCATGTCGTCAATAAAGAAGATCACAAATATGTCCAAATACTCTTTAAAAGTTCTGTGTATCAAGTCCATAAACACTAATGATGTATTAGTGAGCCCAAAAGGCATTACAGTAAATTCATAATGCTCATAGAGTATACCAAACACTATCATGAGACTATAAATTTCCCAAATCTTCAGCTGCCAATAACCAGACTTCAAATCCAACTTCGAATAGACAATCTATCCAACCAGCTGATCAAACAAATCATTGATTCACAGAATCAGATACTTGTTCTTCTTCGTCATCTTTTCTGTTAACAATAGTCAATGCATATACACAAGCTTCCGCCCGTCTTCTTCACAAAGAGGACTGATGCACTCTAAGGAGACATACTTAGACGTATAAAGCCATGCTCTAGCAATTCCTATAACTATTCCTTCAACTCTGCCATCTATTTTGGCGCTACTCGGTACGGTGAGCGTGACACAAGTTTTGCACCTAGCACCAACTCAATAGTGAAGTCAATTTCTCGTTGGGGTGAAAGTTCATGGAGATCTTTTGGAAACACATTCGCAAACTCTGATATAATAGGAATGTTGCTCAAACTGGACTTCGACTCTATAGCCTCCAATAGCGTGAAGAACAACTTCGCGCCCTTCTGAACCGCCTTAACCACATGGAGAGCAGACATCAGTATCTTGCTTGATTCTTGCATACCAGCAAATTTAGTATCGCATCCGGTGTTTTGTCCCGGTATGACTTCCTTTGAGTAGCAATCAATACATGCGCACTTCTCTGAGAGTCAGTCAATGCCAAAGATCACATCAAACTCAGATATCGGTAGCACAAATGCTTCCAATTCAAAATCATGATTTCCTATCCGCACCTGAACATAAGAAACTTTATCTATACGCATCGAGCAGCCATTCAATACATCCAATCTATCTGTTGATATAAAATAAGGCACTCTGATACACAACATGAAGTCCTTAGACAGAAAGGAATGAGAAGTGCATGTATTGAATAGTGCTCACGCCGGATTATCCAAGATTAGAACAAAGCCTAATGCAAAAAAGTTAAGCAATGAACACAAGGTAGCAAGTATATAAAGTAATAAATGTTGTATACTAAACCATACCTATCACCACATCACTTTATTTTATTACCTCATATTGGCCAAGATTATAGACTCGTGGCTGAGATGGAGCATAATGGGACGCAGACGGCTCCTTTGCATTCCCTTTCTCCACATAAGTCGCACCCGTCTTCAGATGGCCACTCCAACAATCTTGGGCTATGTGTCCCGGCTTGCCACAAGTATAAAAAATAATTGGGCCTCACCCAGAAGTTGCTCCAGATACAATAGAAGGAGCAGGCCCAGAAGATTTGGACTTCTTGTGCCACCTTCGATACCCAGACTTTTAAGAGTTCGGTACTTTGAACTCTAGCTTCTTCACGCACAAGTCCTTCTTACTTTGGACTCTTTTCAGATCTTGCTCTAGGGATCGGGCAGTATTAACCAACGTCAAAAAACCCTACGTTATCGGACCCGAGAGAAGCAACCTCAGATCATCTCGTAGTCCTTCATAGAACCGATTGGTCTTGATCTCCTCATCAACAAATGTAGAGCCCACATACCACCCCAATCTAGTAAACTCATGCAAGTAGTCATCAACACTACTCTCACCCTGAGTTAACCTCTAGAATTGATTCTCCATTGCGATCTTCTTCAAAGATGGGAGTTATCTTGCCAAAAATAGCGTCAAAAACTCCTCCATTGAGACTTTTGTCTACGGCTGACCAACAAACTGGTGCAACTCCAATTCATCCCACCATAGCCTCACCTCTCCATCCAACATGAAGGTAGCTACAATGACTTTCTTCCACTCCTCCATCTCCATGTCCATCATGGTTCTCATTATTCTTGAGAGGCAATGCTCAACTTGCGTTGGGGTTTTAGTACCCACAAATACAGGAGGGTTGAAACTCATCAAATGTTTCAACTACTTTTCCATTACTCGCCTTGCGGCCACTGGCTCCACGACCACTTATTTCACTGCCACAAGTTCAACTACGCCAACCGACTCCTGGGCCACCCCAAGGGTAGGCAGTTGTACTTCCCCTCCTGGTTGCGCATTAATTAGCGCAAAAACAACTTCAGCAACCAATCTTATAGTTTTAGTAGAAGGAGGAGGTGTAGGCACCTCAACTGGTTCACTACTCTCCATAGAACATTAGGGTTCAGACTGTCCCGCACCCCTTCTAGCCACCTATAACCGTGAAACACACAATTAAGCAACAAATAATATAGCAAAAAGTAATTATAGGAACACGCAGGTTCCGAAAACATGTGTATTTTCATTCCTATGTGAACATTCAAGGGTTCTTTCATGTTATAACGGTAGTTGTTGGGTATTGTATCCACAATAATCCTGATTTGAAAAAGGGTCCAGTTAAGCTAAGATGATTGTGATTATATTTGATATGGTATTTTAGTTATGTACTTGCAGGTCTATATTGCTAAGTACACGCCAATGTCAGGTTACAGTGGGTCAGTAATACGTGACTATACAATGTAATCCTTAATTGTGTAGGCTATGGTGTTGACTCACGTGTAATCTCTATATTGGGGTGTACTTCTATGCCAAGTACATGAGGAGGATCAAGGAAGAAGATCACAAATTCAATAGAACAGAATTTTACCCAA
Source organism: Platanthera zijinensis (assembly GCA_039513925.1). Classification (NCBI taxonomy): domain Eukaryota; kingdom Viridiplantae; phylum Streptophyta; class Magnoliopsida; order Asparagales; family Orchidaceae; genus Platanthera; species Platanthera zijinensis. Next base: position 143,971,697 of record CM077089.1, read on the forward strand.
GTAAAATTCGTCGAGTATCGTTGGGATATTCGTCGAATTCGTCGTGTACCATTAATATTCGTTGAATTCATCATTTATACATACTATCACTCGTGACATTCTTCATATATACTTGTGGTAGAATATCTGAAAAGATTTGAAAAAAAGTTAAGTAAAATTCATCGAGTATCATCAAGTATACTCGTCGAATTCTTTGAATGTATTTAATGATACTCGTCGAATTCATCGAATATACTTATCGATACACGTTGAATTCGTCGAATCATCTAGACGCTACTTCTTTGATTTTTCTTAAGGCAAATTCGTCGAGTGCATCTTGGAGTCGAGTGCGTCAAGTGCATCTTGGCGTCGAGTGCATCTTGGCCTCGAGTGCAACATGTCGAAAGCGTCGTATCGAAAGCGTCGTGTGCATAGATGGAATCGAGTGTGTCGAGTTTGCTAGCATATAATCATCAAATTCGTCAAGTATACTAGTCGATACTCGACGAATTCGTCAAGTATGATTTCAGCCTTGGCATTGAGTGGCTAACTAGCTTGAGCTGGATTTCTCTAAGTCTTTTTCGTAGTATATCAATAACTATTCGGCGAGTACACTAGCGATACTCGACGATACTTGACGAATATGAATTAGGTCATTTTCCAACAATTTTTCAAATTTAGGCTCGGGTTGTGGCGGCCATGCACAGTGATTTCGAGGTCTCGTTTTTGGAAATTCTTTTATAACCGTTGGCAAGGATTATCTCTATAAATACCTAGGGTGAATTTATTTCCAACCTAATCTTGGTAATTGTTCTTATTTTTCAAACCGAGAAAAATCCCAAAAGCCGCACATCGTCGGCTCCCGTTCTATACGCGAAATCCGATCGGCCGACAACTGCAAGCAGAGCAAGATTCAATCTTCGATCGTCCGATTTGACTGGATCTGAGTGTTCTGAAGATCTCTATTCTTACAAATCTAGTTGATTCAAGTTTCAAAATCCAAGTCTTCAAAGCCTCCAGATTTTCCGAGTTCTCCAAGGGTTTTCAAGATCATCTTTTTTGAAGAACGACGAATATAAGACTCCTGATCTTGATAAAGATTGTGTAATATTATTTTGTAATATTATTTTATATTTGTAGGAGATTTATCTCCAAGTTATAGATCCGTTTGTGGATCGAGTGGTATATCCGTTTATGGATCGAGTTGTAGATCTGGTTGTGGATTGAGTTGTAGGAGAGGTTGTTCTCCGAGTGGTAGGAGCGTCGTCTCTGAGTTGTAGGAGTTGCAGCTCCGATGTGTAAGATTTGTTGAAATCTGAGTTTGGTGAAGTAGCAGAATCTATCCCTTCGTTGTAGATAGCGAGGCGGGAAAGTGGATGTACCCAACTCGGGGAACCACTATAAAATCTCGGTGTTTGTGTGCTTAATTTTTCAAGTATTTTTTATTCCGCAAAAAGACACAAACATCACATATTCACCCCCCATCTAGGTGATTTAGGTAGACGCTAGATACTTTTAATTGGTATCAGAGGGGCGTTTTGTTCAATATAAGGTTAATACCTTGAACAAGATCCCAGATCTAGCGTCAAGAGATTTTGCTTAGTAACCATGGACAGATGTAAAGACATGTCTTTTATGAAGTTACCAATGTGCACCAAAGAGAACTTTCCAATGTGGAAAGAACGAGTCAGGTTCTTCATGGAAGCAGCTGATCTGAAAATTTTTCAGATTGTGGAAGAAGGACCGCATATACCTACACAAGCCTCTGCTCTAAATCCAGCCGTCATGATCCCCAAAAAGATGATGGATCTCACTCGCATATGACCAGGATAAGAAACCTATTGCTTGATTATACCCTAGTCAAAGACGGACCAAAAGTCATCTTTGGAGGATCAGAAAGGGGAACTACTAAAGGTTATGATATGATATCCAACGGAAGCAGGTATGACAGTAAAAACACTTCCGGGACGTGCCAATTCCTCGAAATACGGCTTATTTCATGGAGCAGTAAGAAGCAGAATTGTGTGGCAACCTCAATTGTCGAGTCAGAGTATATCTCTGCGGGTAGTTGTTGCGCACAAATTCTATGAATCAGGAATTGAGAGAACTAAGTTGTTTACCTAAATCACCTAGAGGGGGGTGAATAGGTGAAATGCGTGTCAAATGTGGAATAAAAAATTAACACAGCACAGATCAAGCAATCACACAGACGACAAGAGATTTATAGTGGTTCCCCAATCTTGGGTACGTCCACTTTCCTCACCGATCTAGCAAACCACTAGACTCGGCTACTCCATAATCTCGGATTGAAAACAATCCTACACCTCGGAACCATGTTCCTACAAAACTCGATCCAACCCGGATCTACACTCGGAAGATAAAGCCTTCCTACAAATCTCGGAGAAAAACTCCTACAATGAAATTTGTTTGAAAAGAAAATACAAACAATATATTGCACAGATCTGAATCTTTGATAGTCTTCTTCCTTGAGAACTTTGGCTTGATCAGAATATGTTGAAGACGACTTGAGAGAGATCCACAGATCTGAAAAATGGAATCACCTCGATCGAGAAAATAGATCAGAAATCTTTGAGGCTCGGCGAGATTCAGTGATTATCTTTCATCTGGATCTCTGGAGAAACAGAGTTGAAAGCAGCGATCAGAGATCGTCGATCCAGACCTTCTTCCGTGAACAGCAATGGCGGCGGCGTGAGAAATTAGGGTTCACGGGAACTTTTTTCTTTCTTAAAATAATAATCTCTGTAAAGCTTGTTATTAGTCAAATCTGAAAGGACCTATTTATAGGTGGACTCCAACGGTCAGAAATTTAATTAGGGATGACACGTGGACCAATCAGAAATGATTAATTCGAAATACACAGCGAAATTATACTTGGAGAATTTCAGGAATGTTTGAACAGATATACTCGAGACAGAGAAGAGACATACTCGAGTATAAGATGTTATATACTCGAGTGGATAGGAGGAGCATACTCGAGTATAAGAAGAGAAGCTACTCGAGTGATTCAGAGATCAACACTCGAGTGATTTTAGAACTACTCGAGTATGAGAGTATATACTCGAGTAAAAACACTTAGAGAAAATTTCTCAGATAAAATAGGAAGAACTACTCGAGTAGAAGAGTTGGAGATACTCGAGTGAGGGGAAATGAACTACTCGAGTATCTTGGGAAGACTACTCGGGTAATCACTAAACTACTCGAGTATGAAAAACAACTACTCGAGTACAGAGTCACTTACTCGAGTATATAGGGAACTACTCGAGTAGGTAGACTTAGAAACTTTCTGAGATGAGAAGTGCAGATCTACTCGAGTATGAACAGAACACTTACTCGAGTAACTAACCAACTACTCGAGTACAAGTTATCACCTACTCGAGTACAATACAGTCTACTCGAGTATGTAATCCAACTTACTCGAGTACAGACTCACTTACTCGAGTGTACAAAAGAGGTACTCGAGTATGTGGACTTAGAGAAAATTTCGGATCTAAGAACAGAAGGATATACTCGAGTATAAAATATGACCTACTCGAGTGACTAACTAACTACTCGAGTATAAGCTTATCTACACGAGTATACAGAGTCTTCTCGAGTATGTCTAAGGATCTACTTGAGTACTAGGTCACTTACTCGAGTAGATGAAGGAAGCTACTCGAGTATGTGGACTTAGAAAAATTCTTCTGAAAAAAAAAACTTCAATACTTCAGTCCACCAATCCAAGTGCATGTATAGGAAGTGTATCCCAATAGAGAGACTATACATGGGCCAACACTTTGGATCACACAATGAGGGATTACATTGTATGGTCCTGTGTTTGGTGACCCATTATAGACTGACATTGGTCTACACTTGGCAATAAGAACCTGCACACATACAACTTAAACACAATATCAAATACACTTTAATTCATCTTAGTTCAAGGTCTGACCTCCTACAAATCTGAGGTATTGTGGAGAAAAATCCCAACAATCTCCCCCTATTTGTAGATGTCAGCACCCTCTACACTAAGGTGAATTACTTAGAGTAAAAAGAACAACACACATATACTTAAAAAAATAAAGTAAACTGAAGCAGGATAAATAATAAGATAGCCATAATCAGAATTAAATATATATATGTATATAAATGTTTTTAACAGATTAAAATGTCCATTTCCACATTCTCATTGACTCAAGAAGGGGCTTCTTTGTGCATTCTTTCTCTCTTCAGCTCTTGCCTCTCTAGGTAACTGAATGGTTTAGGAAAATATGTTCTGGGCCTAGGAGGAGCAGCTGGGTTGTTGTATCCCCAATTTCTGTCATAAAGTCTGATCTTGATCTGGGATACTTCATAAGCTTTCTATTCTGAATAACTGTAATACTGATCTCTGTGCTCACCAAGATCTATTACTAGCTTCAAGGTATCAAGGATCAGAGATTTGGAGGTTGGACTCCAAACTTCAGTATGAACAATTTCTGGTCTACCTTCAGAAGCTGGGGCAGGCTCTTTTCTAGGTGCAGAACGGCTGGCAGAAGCGCCGTCACCATATTTCCTTTTCTTCCTTGGGGCACCTTGAGAACTAGGAGGAAGTTCATCTTGCCAAATATCAGTATAAGAGAGAGGAGGCTCAGTCACATCACCAGCAGGTCTGGGTGAGAATACTGGCACACCTCCTGGAATGTTTGCCTGAGCTGGAAAAATTTCTTGAGCTGGAGCACCTGATGGAGGATTTTCTTCAAGAGGATCCAGAAATTTAGGAATTATGGTAGGGTTGAGCTGGGCATTGGGGAAATTCTAGTTGTGCATCCAAACAGTAGTATCATAAGTATAGAACTTTACAGATTGGAGCTGGGCTAGGATGTCTGCTTTCATATCTTTTACAAGACCATCCACAGCTGCTTGAGCTTGTTCAGATAGTTTTTCAACTTGTTCTTTTACTATCTTCTCTCCCTTTCTGATATCTACAGATAGCTTGGTAATGGCTTCGTCTCGAAAAGTTCCCACTTCTTCACATATTTTTATAAGATTAGCATCAGCATTCTTGTCCAATTGTATCTGATTATTTGCAACAGTTTCAGCTTTATTTCTTAGTTCACCTATACTTGTAATAGTATGATCAATTGCTTTTCCACCTAGCTGAAAGAGTTTCTTGAGCTCATCAGTATTGGCTTGAATTTCAGCAAAGCCTCTACTCATCTCCTTTTCAAGAGTAGAGACCTTGTTATTTACTGAGGCTAGAGAGTCATCAAAGTACTTTCTTTGTTCACTGAGTAACTGTTCAATCTTGCTTACCAGATCTGAAGAAGTAGAAGGAGTTGAAGTTGGGGCAGGGACTGAAGGAGCAGGAGTAACCCATGGTGGGATTTCAATAATTACCACTGAGCTTTCAGCTCTCTTGAAAGATTCTAGGACAACTGATTCTTCTTCATTTAGGAAGGAGGGAATAGAGAAGTCCAAAGTCCTCAGAGGAGCCTCCACTGGTTCTGGAGATACTCCCTCGTCATCAGACAAAGGAATATTTTCTGGTTGGCTTTTCTCTACAGTAGGGGACTGAGCAGGAGACTGAGCAGGAATCTGAGCAGGAGACTGAGCTGGAGAAGTATCCACTGGAATCTGAGCTTCTGGAGTCAGTACAACTGATTCATTTTGAAACAGGGGAGCATCTGAGCTGAGCTCATCAATCAATTTATTGATATCTTCTGCAGTAGACAGTAGGGTTGCTGGATCTGGAATCTCTGAGTGGGGATCTACTGGAAGAGGAGAAACTGGAGGAGTAGAATCCCTAACTTCTGCTTGCTGTGAGGGTTCTGATGAAGCTGGGTACTGAGGATGAGATGAGGCAGGCTCCCCCTCAACTATTGCACCTGAGGTAGCAGCAGTTTGATGTGGAGGAGGAGATGGAATCCTGTCATCAGGTACACTGGTTTCTTGGGAATCTACTGAAGGGACAGCAGCTTTGGATGCTTGGGCAGTGTTCAGAATTTTAATTTCATATCGCTGGATGGAGGATATAAAAACCTTTTTCATGTGATGGAGGGGAGTCCCTTTGGATAAGTTAAAGACTGACGAGTTGATTTCATGAAGAAGGAGGGAAATAATCCTGGCAAAACTTGGATGCTTAATGCTTTCTCTGAGTTTATCTAGGATCAACAGTCCAAACTGGAATTGTTTGCGGCAGATAATGGCTTGCATTATATCAAACATTTCCCTAGAAATGTCTTGAATGGAGTAAGTCTTGCATAATAGTACCTTTGCAATTACATCGACTAGGAATTTTCCTTCTGAGTTGAAATCAGCTCTACTAAAGGAATGGGCTTGAGGGTTACCTCCACAGAATAAACTAGTTCTTACTGAATCTTCAGCAGTCATTTCGGCATCGTCATCTATTACTGGCAGTTTTAACAGAGCAGCTAAGGAGCCTTTGTCCAGTCGGATTTTTATCCCTCTGACCTTGGATTTCAGGAGCTTTCCATTTCGTTTTACCTTCAGATTCTGATAAAACTCTTCAACAGCTGGGAAAATAACTCGGCACGGCGTCTGGACAACGAACGACAGTCCGGCGGTCTCGAACAAAATCAGAAGATTTCGGAAATCATCTGAAAGGTCGGCTATACCCGCGGGGGCGAGTTCTGAGCCGATGCCTATTTTAGAAGAGGGGGCCATCTGCGATTCTGGAGGACGAGAGAGGCGAAGGCGACGATGCTCTGCGGTTTTTCGGAAGATGAAGAGTCGGCGGCTACTCGAGAGAATGAGAAGTGGAAAGGGGTTTCCCGATTTTTCTAGATATATATATGATTCTAATTAGGTTTTAAAAAAAAATAAATTCATACCTGAATGAAGCGGCAAATAGCTCGGTGCGAATAGAAAAATTAGAAATCCAAAATATGAATGTCGTATACTCGAGTAGGTAACATCATACACGAGTATTAGACAGAGCATACTCGAGTAGGGCAAGTTTGTACACGAGTATATTGTCAAGTACCCGAGTATGTAAATCCTTTTACTTGAGTAATTCCCGTTTACTCGAGTATCTGTCTGGATATACTCGAGTACATATTACTTGAAAGACAATTTTCCTTGGGAGATGTATATTGCCACTGAAATCTTTAACTCTGAGCAGCCAACACCACTGATATCTTCTTGATTTGTGAGTTCATCACTAGTCGTCTTTGTTGAGCAGCCCGAGTTCCGTTTTGAAGAACGAAAACTTGGACTCGTCCAGCGGCTTGGTGAGTATATCTGCAACTTGCCTGTCTGTGGAGACATATTGTAGATCTATGTCTCCATTTTCCACATGCTCCCGGATGAAATGATAACGAAGCTCTATGTGCTTGGTCCGGCTGTGGGAGACTGGGTTGTTGGCGATTGCTATAGCGCTGGATGAGTCGCAAAACAAAGGAATGTTTTGGAACTTCATGTTGTAGTCTTCAAACTGATTTTTGATCCAGAGAAGTTGTGCACAACAGCTGCCTGCAGAGATGTACTCTGATTCAGCCGTTGAGATGGCAACACAGTTCTGCTTCTTACTGCTTCAGGAAATAAGTCTCCTTCCGAGGAATTGGAAAGTCCTAGAAGTACTTTTCCTGTCGTCTTTGCTTCCTGCAAAATCTGCATCTGAAAATCCAATTAGTTCACTATCATTACTTCTTGGGTACCATAAGCCAAGATGTGGTGTACCTTTGAGGTATCTCAAGATTTGCTTTGCAGCAATGTAATGAGATTCCTTAGAGTTCACCTGAAATCTAGCACATACACATATTGAGAACATTATGTCTGGTCTACTTGCGGTAAGGTAGAGCAAGGACCCAATTATGCTTCTGTACTTGGTTTCATCAAAAGGTTTCCCTTTCTCATCCTTGTCCAGAGACATAGCTGAGGCCATTGGAGTCCTCATAGAGGTTACATTCTCCATTCCGAATTTCTTGAGTAGCTCTTTGGTGAACTTGGTCTGTGAGATGAAAATTCCATCCTCAGATTGTTTCACCTGAAGCCCTAAGAAATACTTCAGCTCTCTCATACTGCTCATTTCAAACTTCCCTTGCATAAGTTTAAAAAACTTCTTGCAGAGGTTGTTATCTGTAGAGCCAAAAATAATGTCATCGACATAGATTTGCACTAGCAAAATCTTGCCTTTTCTTTCCCTAAGAAATAATGTCTTGTCTATCTTTCCTCTTGTGAACTTGTTCTCAAGAAGAAAGGTGGACAGCATCTCATACCAAGCTCGAGGAGCTTGTTTAAGACCATATAAAGCTTTTTGGAATAGGTAAACATAATTAGGATAAGTTGAATCAACGAAACCTGGTGGTTGCTCTACATACACTTCTTCCTTTATGTCACCATTTAGGAAGGCGGACTTAACGTCCATCTGATAGACGGTAAAGCCCTTAAGTGCAGCGTAGGCAAGAAATAACCTGATCGCTTCCAGTCTTACCACTAGAGCATAAGTCTGGTCGAAGTCAATTCCTTCTTCTTGACGATATCCCTTTGCGACAAGTCTAGCTTTATTCTTTATAATGGTTCCATCTTCGTCCATCTTATTCCGGTAGACCCATTTTGTCCCAATGACGTTCTTACCCTTGGGTCTAGGAACAAGTGTCCAAACTTTGCATCGTTTGAACTGATTCAGTTCTTCTTCCATGGCTAGAATCCAGGATGCGTCGGAGTTGGCTTCCTCAAATTTCTTTGGTTCAACCTGTGAGAGAAAACTTAAGTGTAAATTCTCGTTAGTTGTACCTCGACGAGTTCTGACGCCATCCCGAGGATCTCCTATGATTTGATCAACGGGATGATCCTTCAAGTGTCTGAACTCTAAAGTCCTTGCATCTAGGATCTCTTCAGCCACTGGAGTTGCATCTTCAGCTGGGATGTGTTCTTCATCTTGATCATCTACCTCTCCAATAGGGGTTGTAGAGGTGATCTTGATGAACGTCTCGTCTTTATCTTTAGTAGTTTCATCCAAGCTAAGTTCCTTCAACTTTGTACTTGCATCTACAATAGGCACACTAGACGAGTTGTTGTGCAGCAGACTCGTCTCATCAAATACAAGATATATCGACTCTTCTACCACCAGAGTTTTTCTATTGAATACTCTATAGGCCTTACTATGGCTACTATAACCTACAAAAATACCTCAAAGCTTTTCTCGCTAAACTTGGTAGTGTGATACTTGCCGTTGTTAAGTACGAAGCACTTACAGCCAAAGATTCTAAAGTATGAAATGGTTGGTTTCCTGCCTTTTAGAAGTTCGTAAGGAGTCTTATCATGGTTCTTGTTGATGAGTGCTCGATTTTGCACGTGACAAGCAGTGTTGACGGCTTCAGCCCAGAAGTATTCTGGAAGTGAGGCATCACTCAACATGGTCCGGCAAGCCTCTATGAGTGTTCTGTTCCTTCTCTCAGCTACTCCATTTTGCTGTGGAGTGCGAGGAGAGGAAAACTCATGAAAGATACCTTGACTTTCGCAGAATTCTGTCATGGCTCCAGACTTGAATTCCGTTCCATTGTCACTTCTGATTTTGACTACGGAACAGTTGTATTCATTCTGGATTTGCCTAACAAAATTGGTGAAAATACTGAAGGTATCTGACTTGTGTTTCAGAAAGAATACCCACGCAAAGCGCGAGTGATCATTCACAATAACCAACGTATATTCCTTACCTCCCAAACTTCTAACTTGCAGTGGACCAAACAAGTCCATATGGAGAAGCTGTAAGCTTCTATTGGAATCCTTGCCTATGATGCTTTTAAATGAACTCCTTGTTTACTTGCCCTTGATACAGGCGTGACAAGGACTGTCTGTAACGCACTTGACATTAGGGGCATCACGTACTAGGTTTTGAGAGAATAATATATTAATAGTTTTGAAATTAATATGAGCTAGTCTCTTGTGCCATTGGTCAGCAAGAGATGCACTACTTTTTGCTAAAAGACACACTGGTGTCAAAGAGTCTATACAAATGAAATTTAAACAGAAAATATTTCTGCTTCGAGTGCCTGATAAAACAGTTTCCATGTTATCAACCGATTTTATCAAACACTTGTCAGCATGAAATTCAACTACGTATCCTTTATCGCATAGTTGGCTTATGCTGATGAGATTGTGTTCCAATCCTTCAACATAGGCTACATCCGAAAAGGATATGCTACCGTTAGAAATCATACCATAGCCTTTAGTTATCCCTCGATCTGAACCTCCAAAGATGACCTTTGGTCCGTTGCAGACTGAGGTGAAATTCTGGAGTAGGCTTCTTGTCCCGGTCATATGCCGAGAACATCTACTGTCCAAATACCAGATTGGCATTTTGGTGGCCTTTGGACATACCTACAATTACAATCACTTAGCCTTAGGAACCCAAACATGTTTGGGTCCTTGGTCTCGAGTTAGAAAACTCCCCCTACGAGTATTAGCCTCATGAGTGGTCATTCTCACGTTGCTAACTTGAGGGGTTGTAGTATTACTAGGATTGAACCAACAATCGATGGCAAAGTGACCAATTCTGCCACAACACCAACAGTCGAACCTATTGTATCTTTGCCTAGTGAATTCCTGCTTGATTTTCTGAAATGATGGTCTAGCGGGAACATCACTCTTGGAGGAAGAGGCTTCATGGTGATGGCATCTACATGAAGTCTTCTCCTTCAGAGGCCTTTCCTCAACAGGCTTTACTTTCGGTGCTTTCTTGAAGTTGTGGCCATGATTATAAGGACCATAGCTCTGAAGAGTCACTTCTTCATAAGGTGCCTTAAAGACACTCTCACCAAAGTTTCGAGGGCGAGTCCATCCTTGGTACCGAGACTTTGGCTCTACATAAGTAGGCCTGGTCAAGTGACCATAGGACGAGTCCAGGTTAAGCTTGTTCGTTGGAAAGATTACTTTCTTGAATACAGTTTGTGTAACACCCCGAAACTCAAAAGAGGGACGGGTGATGTTTTAAGCCCAGTTTGGATTTTTGGAGCAGGTGTCACGGGCGTGACACGGGCGTGTCACGGGCGTGACACAGGCGTGTTCGGCCTCGGGTCGTTCGGTCGACGCCTTGGCGGTCGACGCTAGTCGAGTTGTAGAACACGGCCTAGGACACGGGCGTGTCCCAGGCCGTGTCACTCCAGGGATTCTGCAAGTGTGGCACACGGGCCGTGACACGGGCACAAACACGGCTGTGTCAAATTTGGCACGGGCGTGTCGGATGTCGTGTCACAAGGCCGTGTACCTCTCTGACTGCGAAACGTTGGTCGATTGCACACGGGGGGCGTGACACGGGTCCCGACACGGGCGTGTCGCAGGTGACACGGGCGTGTCGGAGGCCGTGTCAAAGGCCATGTGCTGGTTTTTCGACTCGATCGAGACGGCGAATGGGTGACACGGCCAGGCACACGGCCGTGTTGCAACCCGTGTTCGGCGCAGATTTTGTATTTTTGAGGTCTAATCGTGGTCGTTCGTTTCCTTGGTTTTGGATCCGACGGTGGGGGGCTGCTCCTGGGTGGTTTTAGACGGGAATAGGGTTTTAAAACCCTTATTTCTCTTGGGTACTCTCTCTCTCTAAAATCTAGAGAGAAGGGAGAGCTTGGAGGAGGAAGAAGGAGGTCAACTCCGGCGGCCGGTGGAGATTCGGAGCTCCAAATCGCGAGCCGTCTTCGGATCCGCGGAGGCAAGGAGATTGCGGTGCTTTTCATCCGCATAGATTTTCATGGTGCCGCGGAAGAACGCAAGGGTAACGATTTCTCATCCTTGGGCATGTGAAGCCCTCTTTTCCTTTGCATAGGAAGCCCTCTCTCACGAGTGAGCGAAGAGTTGGAGCGTTCCTTGGGGTCGATATGTAAAGTCCCCCTTGTGTAGAGTCCGTATGCGAAAACGGACATAGGCATTGTGTGTGAAGCCTATCCGGACAAGTAGAGCCGGATCGGTGATTTTGCATTGCATATAAACCGGGGAAGACTCGGGTGTTTGGGTGTTTTTCGGGTTTTCTACGTGGTAGATTGCATCAGGGATCCTTGGAGATTAACTCCAAGGTACACCCGGAAAACTGGGCAAAAGCGGGTTTTGCCAACACGGTGGCCGGGGAGCCAACGTGAACATAACCGGGTTATGTGATTATTGTGGTGGAAACGGGACTCGGTGAGTCTTGGCCTGCGCATATGGCTTAAATTATCGTTGCAGTGTGAGCACGGGTCAGGCGGAACCGTACCCGGTCTATGTCGTTCGGTAGGACCGTTAGCATGGATGAGGGTCTTCGGCGGTCTATGGCTTAAATTGTCGTGACCAAGGACAAGAAAGCAAAATGCTCATATGGATGACCGTCCAAGAGGCGGTGGTGGATTGGGAACGTCTATGGCTTGAATTGACGTGACGTTGGCCGGTTCGCCGAGAATGTGCCCTGAGTGCACGGGGTGTGTGGCCGTGCGAGCCCACGCCTCTGATGAAGTACAAATACTTTATATAATTGCCTATGCTAATAAAGTGCAGGGAAAGAGCATTGTCGCCCCGAATGTGGGGGCGGGATCGTTATAATTTGGTCAGCACTGCTGACCGTTGCTATTGTTTGCCACCGGGCGGTGGTTTGTGGCTTGCAGGTGCTGCGGAGCAGAGCGGGAAATAGCGGGCTAAAGCCCTTGTTGCTGTGCCGGCCCTCGAAGGCCTAATTGCTTATGTATCTTTCCCATTTTTCATGTATGGCCGGCCTGCAAGCCGAAGTATGAAAACACTACTTTTGTTAAGTGAACAGTGTAAGGCCTTAAGGCCATTTCTCTTTTGGTGTATGTATACATTCCTGAGTTTGTAGTGGACATTCATGATGTTATGGCTGGGTTCTTATTTCTTTTGCAACCTAATAAATTGCTTCTGCTAGGTGTTGTGTAGGACGACATGATTGGTTGAATGGTTTCAACGCGTAACCAACCGGTCTGTCCGTAGTATATGGCGTCGGGCCCCGGCCGGACCTACTGCTATATGCTATGCGACGGATAGGGGTGTTACAAATTGGTATCAGACTTCTGGTTTCGGTCAAGCGTAAATGAATTCATGGACGAATTCACTTTAAGGGGTGGTGAGCACATGTGTGCGTCATCGTTATAACATGAAAAGAACCCATGAATGTCCACTTAGGAATGAAAATACACATGTTTGAGGAACCTGCGTGTTCCTATAATTGCTGTTTGCAGTAATTTTTGGTCGCTTATCGGTGTTTTGCACGATTATAGGTGACCAGGAGTGGTGCTGGGCCGTCAGAACGGCCAGGTTCTGAGGCGAGCAGTGCGCCAAGCGATGCGCCTGCAACACCTCCGTCTACCGAGACCATTAGGTTGGTGGCAGAAGAAGTCATGGCAATGATCAATGCGCAGCCTGCAAGGCAGGTGCAGCAGCCTGCAAGGCAGGTGCAGCAGCCTGCTCCTGCTGTGGAGCAAGTACCGCTTCAGACGGCAGAGCAAAGGAGGGTTGAGCAAGTAGTTTTGGAGCCAGAGTTGCCTCGGAGAGCAACTGAAAGACAACTGAAGCACGTGATGGGCTTTCATCCACCGGTATTCACGGGGGCAGAAACCCCGACCCAAGCAGAGGATTGGCTCTCAAGGGTCAACAGGGTGATGACTGCGACGGAAACGGAAGAGTGGCAGAAGACCACTATAGCGACGTTCCTTTTGGATGGGGACGCAAGACTATGGTGGGAAGGCCTAGAGCTACATCAGTTGCGGGGAAGGCCGTTGGCCGAAGTTCTGATGGAGGAGTTTGCGAGACTATTCATGGCTCGATACCTCCCCTCGGCGCAGAGAATTGCGCTAGAAAGCGAATTTCAGAAGTTTGTGCAAGGGGATTGCACCGTTGATGAGTACCTCTACGAGTTTACTCGGTTGGGGAGATATGTCGGCGCTACCTTCGCAGACGAGGAGCGCAAGATGAGCCGCTTCTATGAATGGCTAAGAGATGATTTAAGGTTGCTACTGTCGGGGCCCAAGGCGCAGGGTTTCATGACCCTGGTCAGTTCGGCCCGGTCCTTGGAGAAGGACATGAAGAATGTCCAAGCGAAGAAGGAATCCGGTAGTAAGAAAGCGGAGTTCAAGGCACCGAATACGTCGAAGTCGGGCTACCGCAGATTCTATAAGAAAGCTAAGACGTCGGGTCCAGCTTCTTCAGGTGCCTCGGGGGCAACTACCAATCGAACCCCGAGCACTTGTTTCACGTGTGGAAAGACGGGGCACTTTGCCCACGATTGCTGGAGCGGACGCCCAAAGTCCGAGAGAAAGCAAGGAGCTACTTACGAGGAGAAGGGCAAAGCTGTGGAGTCGACCACGTCCCACTATGCTCCGACTCAGCCTAGAGTCTATAACTTGGGCCAGCAGGAGGCCATCAAACAAGCTGACGTGGTGACAGGTACGAGTTAATTTATAGCAAGTTAACTTTATATACTGTTGTCTATTGCTTGATAGCCTAATATTGTTTGTATAGGCTTTGTTGTGATTAGTGATAGTCCGGCACGGGCACTGTTCGATACGGGAGCTTCACACTCTTTCTTGTCCGAAAGCTTTATATCGCGCATCGGAGTCCCTTCTTCGATGGCGAAGGACAAGTTGGATGTGCTGCTACCGAATGGGTGCTCGATGCGTGCGGACAGAGTGTGCGCCGTAAAGGTTCACATTGGGAGCCAAGAGTTCGACTTGCTAGCGTCATTGCTGCCGCTAGTAGAGTTCGACGTGATCTTTGGGATGGATTGGCTGTCAGAGCAGAAGGCTTGGATTGACTGTGACCGGAAGGAGGTCAAGCTGGGTGTAGGGCGGGAGACTACATTCGAGGGGCTGAAGGGGTCGATCAAGACACTGATGTCTGCTCTTCAGGTGGTAAAGGCAGTTCGTGCTGGTGCAGAGCTGTTCTTCGCAATAGTTGGGGCTGTGGAGCCAAAGTCCATGTTGGATAGCATTCCCGTGGTTTGCGAATACCCCGATGTGTTCCCGGATAATCTTCCCGGGGCCCCATCGCAGCGGGAGATTGATTTCACCATCGAGCTCGTATCGGGGGCCAAACCAGTGTCACGTGCTCCGTATAGATTGGCGCCTAAGGAGATGGCAGAGTTGAAAGTTCAGCTAGAGGAGCTGGTGGAGCAAGGCTATGTGCGTCCAAGCTCGTCGCCTTGGAGCACACCGGTCCTCTTCGTTAAGAAGAAGGACGGGAGTATGCGGCTGTGTATCGACTACAGAGAGTTGAACAAGCTGACGGAGAAGAACAAGTACCCGATCCCGAGGATTGATGATCTCTTTGATCAGTTAGTCGGATCGTCGGTATATTCTAAGTTGGACTTGAAGTCGGGGTACTATCAGCTGAGGATAAGGGAATGTGATATCCCGAAGACGGCGTTCAGCTCAAGGTATGGGCATTTCGAGTTCACGGTCATGCCGTTTGGACTGACGAATGCGCCATCAGTATTTATGTACTTGATGAACAGGACGTTCCGAGTTTTCCTGGATCGCTTTGTGATCATCTTTATTGACGATATATTGGTGTACTCGCAGTGCGAAGAAGATCACTTCAAGCACTTACATTTGGTGTTGGAGACTTTGAGGAGGAATGAGCTGTATGCGAAGTTCTCCAAGTGCGAGTTCTGGCTACCCTCGGTAGCGTTCCTTGGTCATATTGTTAGTAGGGAAGGTATAGCGGTGGATCCGGCGAAGATCGTTGCGATACGGGAGTGGCCTGCGTTGTCTTTTGTCGCGGAAGTCCGTAGTTTTCTCGGGCTTGCCGGATATTACAGGCGCTTCGTAGAGAACTTCTCGCGGATAGCGCTACCTCTCACGAAGTTGACAAGGAAGATCAGAAATTCTTGTGGACGCAAGAGTGCGTGCAAGCTTTTGAGGAGCTGAAGAGGCGGTTGACCACGGCGCCAGTGCTTAGTTCGCCGAGTGGGACCGAGGGCTTCGAGGTGTATAGCGATGCTTCGGGTAGTGGCTTGGGCTGCGTGTTGTTGCAGCATGGGAGCGTGATAGCGTATGGATCGCGTCAGCTGAAAGTGCATGAAAGGAACTATCCGGTGCACGACTTGGAGTTGGCGGCCGTGATATTTGCACTCAAGTTGTGGAGACACTACCTTTACGGCGTAAGGGTCGATATATACACCAATCACAAGAGCCTAAAATACTTGTTGGATCAAAAGGACCTTAATATGAGGCAGAGGAGGTGGATGGAGTCCTAGGGGACTACACCTTCAAAATACATTACGTACCCGGGAAGGGCAACGCAGTTGCGGATGCGCTGAGCCGCAGGGCTCCCGCTCGAGCCAACTGGTTGTCGGTGCATGATGAGCGGCTAGTACGAGAGTTGGAGGAGCTTGAGATCTGTTGCGTTGACAAGCAGATGAGCGCCAAAGCAATATTAAAATGGACAGAGGTGCAGTATGACCTGGCTGACCGGGTTTGGCAGGCATTGGAGTTAGATGACTCCATGAAGGAGCTTATGGAGGTCGCTCTGGATGGGTCAAATTCCCAGTTCTCGGTGGAAGATGGTTTGTTAAGGAAGGACCATCGGATGTGCGTCTCGAGTGGGGGTAACCTCCGGGCGGAGTTGATGTACGAGGCTCATCATACCAAGTACTCAATCCACCCAGGGAGCACGAAGATGTATCGTGATCTCAAAAAGTTGTTTTGGTGGCCGGGGCTTAAGAAAGATGTGGCGTTGTACGTAGCTAAATGCCAAACGTGCGCCTTGGTGAAGGCGGAGTGCCAAAAGCCAGGAGGATTTCTGAAGTCCTTGCCTATACCGGAGTGGAAGTTCGACGATATATCTATGGACTTTGTGCACGGGTTGCCAAGGTCGCAGAAAGGAAACGACGCCATCTGGGTGATCGTGGACCGGCTAACCAAAGTGTCACACTTCATTTCGCATAGGAAGGATGATCCGGTGGAAAAGTTGGCGAAGCTATACGTGGACAATATTGTTAGACTGCATGGTGTGCCCCGTAGCATTGTGAGTGATCGTGATGGGCGGTTCACGTCAAATGATTGGAGGTTTGTATAGCAGATGCTGGGAACAAAGTTAAAGTTCAGTACGGCTTTCCATCCGCATACGGATGGGCAGACCGAGAGGGTCAATAGAACGATGGAGGACATGCTACGCATGTGTGTTTTGGATTTCGGTAAGCAATGGGAAGACCACCTATATTTGGTGGAGTTCACGTACAACAACAGCTACCAAGCAAATATACAAATGGCGCCCTTCGAGGCCATGTATGGTAGGAAGTGTCGCACGCCGTTATCGTGGCTTGAAACGGGTGAGGCAAGGTTGTACAAGAAGCAGGAGGTGGAGAGTGCTACCTCGTTAGTGCGGATCATTCGGGAGCGCTTGTTGATCGCTCAGGACCGGCAGGCGAAGTATTACAATGCCAAGCACCGGAATGTGGAGTTCACGGTAGGCGATTGGGTATATCTTAAAGTGAAGCCGTTCAAGGGGGTTTTGCGGGTGAGACGATTGAAGAAGCTGAGCCCAAGATACCTTGGACCTTTTGAGGTTCTGGAGCGAGTCGGCGAAGCGACATACCGTTTGAGGCTATCGGAGGAATTAAGTGGATTACATGATGTGTTCCACATTTCTGTGTTGCGGAAGGCGGTACAAGAGCCTTCGCAGGTGATCGCAGTTGACCAAGTGTCGGTGGACGAGGGGTTGACGACTAGGGTCAAGCCCATTCGTATCGAAGATGTTGAGGTCAAGAGACTCCGTAACAAGGAGATCCGGATGGTTAAGGTCCAGTGGGATAATTGCGGGCGAGAGGAGCTCTCTTGGGAACGGGAACAGACTATGCTGGAGGAGTACCCGGAATTGTTCCGCTCAGGTACTGATTTACGTTAAGTCCTGTTTACTTTCCTTTAGTAATTTCGTGGACGAAATTCTTTTAAGGGGGAGAGAGTTGTAACACCCCGAAACTCAAAAGAGGGACGGGTGATGTTTTAAGCCCAGTTTGGATTTTTGGAGCAGGTGTCACGGGCGTGACACAGGCGTGTCACGGGCGTGACACAGGCGTGTTCGGCCTCGGGTCGTGCGGTCGACGCTAGTCGAGTTGTAGAACACGGCCTAGGACACGGGCGTGTCCTAGGTCGTGTCACTCCAGGGATTCTGCAAGTGTGGCACACGGGACGTGACACGGGCACAAAACGGCCGTGTCAAATTTGGCACGGGCGTGTCGGATGCCATGTCACAAGGCCGTGTACCTCTCTGACTGCGAAACGTTGGTCGATTGCACACGGGGGGCGTGACATGGGTCCTGACACGGGCGTGTCGCAGGTGACACGGGCGTGTCGGAGGCCATGTCAAAGGCCGTGTGCTGGTTTTTCGACTCGATCGAGACGGCGAATGGGTGACACGGCCAGGCACACTGCCGTGTTGCAACCCGTGTTCGGCGCAGATTTTGTATTTTTGAGGTCTAATCGTGGCCGTTCGTTTCCTTGGTTTTGGATCCGATGGTGGGGGGCTGCTCCTAGGTGGTTTTAGACGGGAATAGGGTTTTGAAACCCTTATTTCTCTTGGGTACTCTCTCTCTAAAATCTAGAGAGAAGGGAGATCTTGGAGGAGGAAGAAGGAGGTCAACTCCGGCGGCCGGTGGAGATTCGGAGCTCCAAATCGCGAGCCGTCTTCGGATCCGCGGAGGCAAGGAGATTGCGGTGCTTTTCATCCGCATAGATTTTCATGGCGCCGCGGAAGAACGCAAGGGTAACGATTTCTCATCCTTGGGCATGTGAAGCCCTCTTTTCCTTTGCATAGGAAGCCCTCTCTCACGAGTGAGCGAAGAGTTGGAGCGTTCCTTGGGGTAGATATGTAAAGTCCCCCTTGTGTAGAGTCCGTATGCGAAAACGGACATAGGCATTATGTGTAAAGCCTATCCGGACAAGTAGAGCCGGATCGGTGATGTTGCATTGCATATGAACCGGGGAAGACTCCGGGTGTTTGCGCGTTTTTCGGGTTTTCTACGTGGTAGATTGCATCAGGGAGCCTTGGAGATTAACTCCAAGGATCACCCGGAAAACTGGGCAAAAGCGGGTTTTGCCAACACGGTGGTCGGGGAGCCAACATGAACATAACCGGGTTATGTGATTATTGTGGTGGAAACGGGACTCGGTGAGTCTTGGCCTGCGCATATGGCTTAAATTGTCGTTGCGGTGTGAGCACGGGTCAGGCGGAACCATACCCGGTCTATGTCGTTCGGTAGGACCGTTGGCATGGATGAGGGTCTTCGGCAGTCTATGGCTTAAATTGTCGTGACCAAGGCCAGGAAGGCAAAATGCTCATATGGATGACCGTCCAAGAGGTGGTGGTGGATTGGGAACGTCTATGGCTTGAATTGACGTGACGTTGGCCGGTTCGCCGAGAATGTGCCCTGAGTGCACGGGGTGTGTGGCCGTGCGAGCCCGTGCCTGTGGTGAAGTGCAAATACTTTATATAATTGCCTATGTTAATAAAGTGCAGGGAAAGAGCATTGCCGCCCCGAATGTGGGGGCGGGATCGTTATAATTTGGTCAACACTACTGACCGTTGCTATTGTTTGCCACCGGGCGGTGGTTTGTGGCTTGCAGGTGCTGCGGAGCAGAGCGGGAAATAGCGGGCTAAATCCCTTGTTGCTGTGCCGGCCCTCGAAGGCCTAATTGCTTATGTATCTTTCCTGTTTTTCATGTATGGCCGGCCTGCGAGCCGAAGTATGAAAATACTACTTTTGTTAAGTGAACAGTGTAAGGCCTTAAGGCCATTTCTCTTTTGGTGTATGTATACATTCCTGAGTTTGTAGTGGACATTCATGTTGTTATGGCTGGGTTCTTATTTCTTTTGCAACCTAATAAATTGCTTCCGCTAGGTGTTGTGTAGGACGACATGATTGGTTGAATGGTTTCAACGCGTAACCAACCGGTTTGTCCGTAGTATATGGCGTCGGGCCCCGGCCGGACCTACTGCTATATGTTATGCGACGGATAGGGGTGTTACAGTTTGATCCAGAGGGGCATTCCCTTTCTCTTTGGCCAAGGCCTTCTTGGCGGCCTTATTCTTCCGTTGAGCCTTATTTCTCCTAGAAGATTTACTAGGAGCACCCTCATGGCCTAGTCCAACATTCTTAGCCTTTGTTGAGAATTCAGCAATGAGTGGAAGAACATTCTTGGGCTTGGAGAAACCTTCAACAAGTTTCTTTTCAGCTTCGAGTTCATCTTCCAACTCTTTGATGATTTTCCCTTTAAGGTCAAGGTGCTTGAGAGCTAGATTGTATTCTTTCATTGCGAGATCGAAGTTTTCTTGAAGAGAGTTAGTCTTAGCGACTTCTTCTCTCAAGCTGCTCTCAACGGCCTTTAGAAACTGAATCTCTTTTGACTGAGTTTTCACGACTCGACGACATTTTTCGTAGGTCATGTGCAACTCTTTGTACTGGGCCATGAGTTCTGACTCATCATCAGAGGAGATGTCCTCATGATCATGTTCAGAACTTTCAGATTCAGAGAGGGGAGTGTGAGATTTTACCTCCCCAGTGAACTGGGGAACTTGTTCATCATCTGAGTGAGCCATGAGCCCAAAGTAAGCTTCCTCTTCTTCACTCGACTTAGATGAGTCAGAGTCGCTGAGAGTTTTGCTCTTCTTGGCTACTAGACTCTTCTCTGTCCTCTTCTTGTGGTATGAGGATTTCTTTTCCTCTCTTCTGCCGCCCTCTTTCTTCTTGTTAGGGCAGTCCGCGATGACGTGACCTGGCTTATTACAACAATAACAAATGATGTCAGTTGAAATCTGTTTGTTCTGTTTAGAGTTATACCTGTCATGGCTACTTGAGCCTTTCTTTCGTTGATCACCGTCACGTCGTGATCTTCTGAATGAGGTATCTTTGCCTCTCCATTGCTTCTTCTTATTTAAGAATTTCTTGAATTGTCGGGAGAGCAATGAGAACTCTCCTTCAGATAGTTCTGAGCCAGATGAGCTTGGCTCAGATGATTCTTCATCATCAGCTTCAGGAACTGGGGCAGGAGAGCTAGCCTTTGTCTTCCTTGAGCTATCTGCCTTTAGAGCGACAGACTTCTCCTTGGATGCAGACCTGCTTATCTCTTCTTCATCTTTTCTTGAGTTGATTTGCAGCTCGTAAGACATAAGCTTTCCGAACAGATTCTGCGGGTCCGTCTCAGCTAACCTTCCAAACTCCCGAATGGCACATACCTTATTGTCCCATTCCTTGGTTAGGGATCTTAAGAATTTGTCATTGAGTTCCCCATTGGTGAAGACACGTCCATAAACTCTTAGGCCATTTACTATCTTGAA
Source organism: Platanthera zijinensis (assembly GCA_039513925.1). Taxonomy (NCBI): domain Eukaryota; kingdom Viridiplantae; phylum Streptophyta; class Magnoliopsida; order Asparagales; family Orchidaceae; genus Platanthera; species Platanthera zijinensis. Next base: position 143,992,922 of record CM077089.1, read on the forward strand.
GAAGTTCTCAAAAGTGTCAGCTATGGCTTCCTTATGACCCTGCCTGAAGGCTTCATATTTCTGGTTCAGTAGGGACCTTCGATCATCCCTCACTTCTTCTGTACCTTCCATTAGAGTCACTAGGGATTGCCACATCTCCTTGGCAGATTGGCAATGAATCAGATTCTGCAGCATTGAGTCATCGACTGCACTTGCGATAATATTTTTAGCTTTCTTGTCCAAAGAGACAAGTGCAATCTCGTCCTTATCTAGATCCATCAATTTCTTGGGAACTTGCTTAGATGAATCTATGGTGGAGGTGGTCATAGGAATGTGGGGACCTTCTTCAACAATCATGAAGATCCGGGGATCTACTGCTTCCATAAAGAATTTAACTCTTTCCTTCCACATAGGAAAATTGTTCTTGGTGCAGATAGAGAGCTTAGCAAAATCCTTGGTCTTACTCATGCTTGAAATTTCTCTTGAGACAACTTGGTAAGGATTAGATCAAGGTGTTAACCTTTTAACGATCAACCTCCCTCTGATACCAATTGAGAGAACTAAGTTGTCTACCTAAATCACCTAGAGGGGGGTGAATAGGTGAAATGCGTGTCAAATGCGGAATAAAAAATTAACACAGCACAGATCAAGCAATCACACAGACGACAAGAGATTTATAGTGGTTCCCCAATCTTGGGTATGTCCACTTTCCTCACCGATCTAGCAAACCACTAGACTCGGCTACTCCACTATCTCGGATTGAAAACAATCCTACACCTCGGAACCACGTTCCTACAAAACTCGTTCCAACCCGGATCTACACTCGGAAGATAAAGCCTTCCTACAAATCTCGGAGAAAAACTCCTACAATGAAATTTGTTTGAAAAGAAAATACAAACAATATATTGCACAGATCTGGATCTTTGATAGTCTTCTTCCTTGAGAACTTTGGCTTGATCAGAATATGTTGAAGACGACTTGAGAGAGATCCACAGATCTGAAAAACGGAATCACCTCGATCGAGAAAATAGATCAGAAATCTTTAAGGCTCGGCGAGATCGGGTGATTATCTTTCGTCTGGATCTCTGGAGAAACAGAGTTGAAAGCAGCGATCGGAGATCGTCGATCCAGACCTTCTTCCGTGAACAGCAATGGCGGCGGCGTGAGAAATTAGGGTTCACGGGAACTTTTTTCTTTCTTAAAATAATAATCTCTGTAAAGCTTGTTATTAGTCAAATCTGAAAGGACCTATTTATAGATGGACTCCAATGGTCAGAAATTTAATTAGGGATGACACGTGGACCAATCAGAAATGATTAATTCGAAATACACAGCGAAATTGTACTTGGAGAATTTCAGGAATGTTTGAACAGATATACTCGAGACAGAGAAGAGACATACTCGAGTATAAGATGTTATATACTCGAGTGGATAGGAGGAGCATACTCGAGTATAAGAAGAGAAGCTACTCGAGTGATTCAGAGATCAACACTCGAGTGATTTTAGAACTACTTGAGTATGAGAGTATATACTCGAGTAAAAACACTTAAAGAAAATTTCTCAGATAAAATAGGAAGAACTACTCGAGTAGAAGAGTGGGAGATACTCGAGTGAGGGGAAAATGAACTACTCGAGTATCTTGGGAAGACTACTCGGGTAATCACTAAACTACTCGAGTATGAAAAACAACTACTCGAGTACAGAGTCACTTACTCGAGTATATAGGGAATTACTCGAGTAGGTAGACTTAGAAACTTTCTGAGATGAGAAGTGCAGATCTACTCGAGTATGAACAGAACACTTACTCGAGTAACTAACCAACTACTCGAGTACAAGTTATCACCTACTCGAGTACAATACAGTCTACTCGAGTATGTAATCCAACTTACTCGAGTACAGACTCACTTACTCGAGTGTACAAAAGAGGTACTCGAGTATGTGGACTTAGAGAAAATTTCGGATCTAAGAACAGAAGGATCTACTCGAGTATAAAATATGACCTACTCGAGTGACTAACTAACTACTCGAGTATAAGCTTATCTACACGAGTATACAGAGTCTTCTCGAGTATGTCTAAGGATCTACTCGAGTACTAGGTCACTTACTCGAGTAGATGAAGGAAGCTACTCGAGTATGTGGACTTAGAAAAATTCTTCTGAAAAAAAAATAAACTTCAATACTTCAGTCCACCAATCCAAGTGCATGTATAGGAAGTGTATCCCAATAGAGAGACTATACATGGGCCAACACTTTGGATCACACAATGAGGGATTACATTGTATGGTCCTGTGTTTGGTGACCCATTATAGACTGACATTGGTCTACACTTGGCAATAAGAACCTGCACACATACAACTTAAACACAATATCAAATACACCTTAATTCATCTTAGTTCAAGGTCTGGCCTCCTACAAATCTGAGGTATTGTGGAGACAAATCCCAACAGGAATCATCTCAAAGACTACAACCTAAAGTTCAAAGAGATTCTAATGTATTGCGACTCCTCCAGCGCAATAACAATCGCACATAATCCAGTCTCTCACAGCCAGACAAAGCACATTGAAGTACGATATCACTTCATCTAGGAGCATGTGGAGAATAAGGACATAGCTCTTAGCTACATCCCGACGGATAAGCAAGTCGCAGACATTTTCACAAAGCCATTGGATGAGGCCAAGTTCTCATTTTTCAAAACGGATTTTGGGATGCTAAATAAGGATTCGTGAAGATGGCCAAGGAGACAGGAAGTTTCTCGGGAAATTCATCAAGGAATAAAATTTTACCAAGGCAAATTCGTCGAATATCGGCAGCAAACTCGGCAATTCGTCGGATATACACGTCTAAATTCGACAAATCTGACTTTGCATCTTGTGAATCTCGCCGAATTTCACTTACGTCAAAATTTATCTTTTTATATTGGATCCAAAGAGCCGCCAAATATCAGGTACGCGCCTTTCTAGGTCAAATTTAAAATTTTATATATATATATAAATAATCAATAGTCGGGGATACCGCGATACATTTCGTCGAAACCAGACAACTAAATTCACCGAACTATTTCCTCCCGACCCTTCGGCTCCAGCGAACGTTTCGTCATCTCTATCTTGTAGCCCTGCTCTCGTTCCTCTTCGATTAGGTCAGCGCAAGCGATTCCAACAGGCTTTTCGATTTACAGAAGCAGTTTCACTCAGTGGTTTGATTCTAACAGCCTATTCTCGTCGTTCCGTCAGTGACAGCCATCCGTTTCAACTGGCAGTTCAGTCCAGACATTTCTATTTCATTCACTGCTTCTCCATGGCTCCTTGAAGCACCAGTTGTCTGCTAGGGGTGGAGAATTGATCCAAATAGGTTTTGCTTCAGCTTCTGATGAGTTTAGGAACGTGATCCTGATGCTTGAAATATCTGGCCTCTCCTTTGTCCTCGAACACCCTTGCAAGGTGCTGGACAAAGATGTTCTTGAATTCTTTCAGAATGAAAAGCTACGACAGGAAGATACCTTCATCAAAAGCAGAGTTCAACAGACTAAGGTTCGAGTTAAAGCATCCCTCTTGACAAGGTACTTGCGGCTTACTGCTTTTGAAGAAGCCGACCACCTCGACGAGGATGAATTTTCTAGGACTCTATTATTTTGTGGACTACCCTAAGGCACTAAGGCTGTGAAGCACAAAGAAATGAACGACGAAGGCAAGCTGCTGTCAGATGTTATTGGCAAAGTGTTGTTATGCAATACAGGATCCCACGACTATTTGTCATCAGAGATGTTCAAAATCCAAGTAGTTATTATCTGCCAAAAGAGAATGGACTGGGGTGCTATGCTGTTTGACAAGATCAAGGACAGTCTCCACACTCCCAACTTTGGAAGGATTATTAGCTTGTACTTGAACCAACTGGACAAAGTTAAGTTTGATATGACCAAAGGTGTGCCTATCCATCAACTAAAGAAGATAGACTCATCCATCTTCTCAAGGTGGGATAGGAGGATCTTTAGGCAAGGGGGAGCCCAAAATTTGCATGTGGAGGACATAGGACAAGGTCCTGAGGATAGGATTCCTTCTCCGCCCCCAGGGAAATTCCTGATAGATTGAGTGCAGGAATGGAGGGGGAGTCAGTCGAGACACAAGTGGCAAATAAGCAAGTGCCCTTGAGTGTTCTTTCTGAGACAGTTTCTACAGTCCCAACTCTAGAGGATCTAGTTCCAGGTTTAGTTCCAGATGTTGTAGATGCTACTAAAGATGATCTGAATATTGTTGATTATGAGGTGGATGCTGATGAATTTTTGGTTGTTGCTGTTAAGACAAATGTTGTTGAAAACCTGCTTGTCCCTCTCCCAAAAATTATTCCTGCTTCATCTTCTAAGGGGGAGGTGACTCAGTCTGTTATATCGATTGTTACGAAGGTTGACAGGTTCATCTGCAACCTTGAGAAAAGGGTTGCCCCAGTGACTGCTACTCCTCTAGCTATTCCAGAGGAGGTAGTAGATGTTTCTGATGAGGAAGGAGATGCAGAGGAGCATCATCCTGTCCTAACTACTGAAGAGCCTATGTTGTTTTCTAAAGCTCGATTATCTCCAATATATAAGTCTCCCAGTGAAGATCTGCCCTCTCTCCCCAGTATTCCATCTGAAGACGTTACCACCTCCAGTGCTGATAGTTCCATTCTGAAGACTATAGAGATTTTGTTGGCAAGATAGCAAGCGCAACTTGAAGCCTGCATGCAGAAGGTTCTGAACAAGGTCAAGGAAACAGAGCAATATCTTAATAACGGCCTTACAGATGTTAAAATCCAGATTGACAAGCTTGATTCCATGCTTGATTCATTGTTTGCCGAGGTTGCACAAGCTATCACTCTCAACATGCAAGGGCTCAAGTATGCTTCAGACGTTCTTGGTACTATTGATAAGAATGCAATGTCAATGATTGATGCCCACAAGAGGTCAATGGCTCACTTTGACTGCACTATTCCTGCTTATTCTAATTCTGTTATAGAAGAAGTCCGAAAGGGGGAGGAGGCTATGAAAGCTAAGGTTGTTGCAGTTGAAGCTGTTATGGTAGATAATTTCAAAATGACAAATGACTACTGCTATGACACTATTGTGTGGCTACATAGTCAGATGTTTAGCTCTCAAGCACCTGATGTGCCTGCTCATGTTGAAGTTCATCCTACTGAGGATTACTCTCAACATTGGACAGACACACAGGAATTCTTTCAGGACATTGCTGCTGCTGCTGAAGTTCAAGTGGTTGAAGATACTCCTGGTCCAGTCTACAAGAGAAGAGAGTATTGTGAAGTCTCGTCTGCTGTAAGATCTGAGCCTGTCGGAGAACTGCCAGCCAGAGATAGAGAAATTGGTGAAGTGTGGAGTCCTACTTCAAGAGGAAATATTCTAAACACCTTCACCCTAGTTAATCTTGGAAATGAGAACAGATGGAGCCCCTATGATCAAGATGAAAGGAATAAGTATGAATTGGCCTATGCCAAGAGAAGAATACACTTTAGAAATCACAAAAATGATGATCCAGCGCCTCCATCCCCTCCAAAGTATTTTACTAAGACAAGGGCTTATTTTGTTAGGCGGCGCCAGAAGAATCAAGGCAGGCAGGCCTGATGTTCATTTTTTTTGGTTTGATTGAGATGTGATTGTGGTTGCCCTAAAAAAACTTTGAACTCTTATTGATATATATATATATATATAAATTTATATGTCTTGGCTGGAATGTGCACTGTGTAACACCTCCCCTGTAATGACTGTATGATATGGGTCCGGTCGGGGCCCCACGATATAAAATCACCACAGCTTAAGCATTATAAGATGATATTAATACCCAAACTCAAAACTCAGAACTAAACACAGCGGAAACAAAGAAAAAATACTAGAAGTTATACACTACAATCAGGAGTAACCAAAGGCCTTAAGGCCTTACAAAACAATGTCCATCAAATAATAAACCACAAAGTCAATACAAGAACGTGCAAAAGCACTCCTAGGCTACCTCGACGTGCAAGCTGGACATTGTCCAAATCATAGATCAAACAAGACAAGAAAAGGGAACAAACTAAAGTACAGCAACACTTCATGAGGCTTAGGGCTTTTCGCCCGGCGCACTAGCTCCCGCTTGCGATCCTTGCCCTGTAAAAATTTTAAGTAACGTGGGTCAGCAAAGACTGACCTCTACTGTGTAACCAACACATCTCCTCCCGGCTGCCCCTAAAGTACCCCGGGGTACCCCTCCAACCTGTAAGTCAGCACTTCATATACCATATATATAAATAAATAAAGCTTAAAAATAGTTTTGGATGTCTCAAGCAAAAAACACGTTTCTATGTTGAGAACAGTGTAAAAGGGGCCTACTACGCAGCATGTATGCAAACCCGGGCTTCGCCCAAGACACCCTAACTCGTATGCATCTAACACATCATCAAACAATTCGGGTACTTCCGTTTCCCCATTGGCATAAAGCCGCACAACATAGTGGAACTACCATGTCCCTAACGGCCCAAGCGTCGTTACACGGAAATATTGCAAAGGCCCCACCCACGCATGGGTCTTAAACTCCAAGCTTGCCCGCACATTCTGACTTCACACGTCAGGATTCCGTCTCACGCACAAACTGATTCTAAGAACCCTTACTGGACCCCACCCGCTCATGGCCTCATTGACCGGGCTTGCCCTACGCTCGACATTCTCGTCAGTCTCACAGAAGGGGACTAGTCTCGCTGGGACACACTCCCCACATGACTTACACGTCACGGGATAGCCAGCCGACCACAGAGACATAGCCACGCCTTAGCATAGCACAACCAAATATTTTCCAACCCTAATCCACCATTTATACTGTAACGTCCCCGTGCACCAAGGAAAACATCTACCGCCAATGTGGAGCTAACCTTGTCTGGTTCTGGCTACGAGTACTCACTCAAGAAAAGGGGGAAAATGCATACATCACAACGGCATCTTCCCGCAACGGATTTCTATTGATTCCTAGGCTCGCTATGCAACATCACCGAGTCGGACTAACGGTCGCGACTACGGCTTCACCCACAATGCCTAATCCACTAACGGAGCGGATCTCTAATTCAAAAATATGACGGGGACGGACTCAATCGACCCGGAGGTTCCTCTTGAACCATGGCAACCCGAACCCCTCTCATTTGAGAGATCCGGAGCCCAAAGATGAAAAGAAAAAATGTTAAGCATACATCCTAAAACACAGAGGAGAAGTGTCGTTACCTTACGACCCCTCTTCATAGCCATGAAGAAAGCTTGGTCGGATGAACACCACCGCAATGATCTTGCCTTCGCGGATCTGAACTTCGCTTGAGAAACGAGGCTCCGAAGCTTCACCGACGGCCGGAGTTGATCTCCTTCTTCCTCCAAGCTCTCCCCTCCCTCTTAAGTTTTAGAAAGAGGAAGAAGACGAGAAATAAGGGTTTGAAAACCCTATTCCCGGCCTTAAACCTAGCAAAGAACAACCACAACCCTTGGATCCCAAAAGAAGGAAACGAACGGCCAAGATTCTCCCTGAAAATAAACTTCATGGGTCGAACACGGGTTGTGACACACCCGTATCCAAGGCCGTGTTCTCTTACTCATCGTCAAACCAGAAATCCCGAGCAGTACACGGCCTTTGACACGGCTTCGGACACGCCCGTGTCTCAGGTGACACACCCGTGTCAAGGCCCGTGTCACGACCCGTGTCCCCCCAAACGACACAGGACCAAAATGTCCTGAGAGGCACACGGCCATTGACACGCCCGTGTCACTGGTCGTGTGCCCTCACTCAACGCCACAAAAATCGTTGAGTGCTCGGCATGCCCTGGGACACGCCCGTGTCCCAAACCGTGTGCTCACTCAACGCCGCAAAATCGTTGAGTGCTCGACACGCCCGTGTCTCAGGTGACACGCCCGTGTCATAGGCCATGTTCTCACTCAACGCTCGTCGACCGAAAAAATCGTCGACCTCTCTACAAAATGTCGAGCCTGAGCACGACACGCCCTATGACACGCCCGTGTCACAGGCCGTGTCAGCCTACCCAGAACCCAACTTGGCCAAAAACAACGTCATCGGTTCTTCTTCCAAGTTTTGGGGCATTACAATTCCTCCCCCCTTAAAAGAATTTCGTCCCGAAATTTAACTATAGAAGGTAAAAAAAACTTAAATGGTACTTGAACAGAAAAGCTCGGGGTACTCCTCAAGCATGGCCTGCTCTCGTTCCCATGAAAGCTCCTCACGGCCACAGTTGTCCCGACGAACTTTTACAAGTTTAACCTTCTTGTTCCGCAATTGCCGAACCTGTGAATCTTCTATACCGATTGGACGAACTCGCATCCTCAAGTCCTCTTCTATCGGCACTGCTGCCGATTCGATCACCACGCTAGCTTCTAACAAAGCTTTCCTCAAGACGGATACATGGAAGACGTCGTGTAATCCACTCAACTCCGGGGATAACGCCAACCGGTACGCTGCTTCTCCCACCCGTTCTATAACCTCGAACGGTCCCAAAAACCTCGGACTCAACTTCTTGAGTCGGCGAATCTGCGAAACGCCTTTGAACGACTTGATCTTTAGATAAACCCAGTCGCCCACCACGAACTCCACATTCCTGTGGCGTGCGTTAAAATATTTCGCTTGCCGATCTTGAGCTACCTTCATGCGCTCTTGAATGGTTCGCACCAACTCACTAGTTTCATCTACCACTTCTTTCCCCAAAAGCTTGGTGTCTCCCGCGTTTTTCCAAGACATCGGTGTTCGACACTGACTCCCAAACAAAGCTTCGTATGGCGCCATCTTGATACTTGCTTTGTAACGATTATTATATGCAAACTCTACCATAAAGAGATGATCCTCCCATTTCTTGTCAAAGTCAAGAGTGTACATCCTCAGCATATCCTCCATAGTACGGTTCGTTCTCTCGGTCTGCCAGTCAGTCTGAGGATGGAAGGCCGTACTGAACTTGAGTTTCGTGCCCAGGCTTTTCTGCACCAACCTCCAATCCTTAGACGTGAAACGTCCATTACGATCACTAACTATGCTCTTTGGAATCCCATGTAGTCGCACAATGTTGCAAATGTACAATTCCACCAGCTTTTCCACGCTGTCCTCCTTCCGATTTGGGATGAAGTGTGCCACTTTGGTCAAGCGGTCCACGATCACCCAAATGACGTCGTTGCCCTGCTGCGATCTAGGTAACCCATGCACAAAATTCATGGAGATGTCATCGAATTTCCACTCTAGGATAGGAAGAGGCTTCAAAAACCCGCCTGGCTTCTGACCCTCAGCCTTCACCAAGGCACAGGTTTGGCACCGACTCACATACAAAGCTACATCCCGCTTCATACCAGACCACCAATAGGATTTCTTCATATCCAAGTACATCTTTGTACTACCCGGGTGAATGGAGTACTTTGTGAAGTGGGCCTCAAACATCAACTCCTCACGGAGCTTGCCAAACTGCGGTACACAAATCCTCCCGCCCTTCCTCAAAATCCCATCAATCATCTCCCAGGCCCTGCCCTCGCCCTTTTGAGCTTCCTCCACGTATGGTTGAAACTCCGCATCCAAACGGGTCGCTTCCCGAATACGATCGCACAAATCGTTATGCATTTCAATCCAGTTTAACCGAGCCACGCTAGACTCGCCTCTGGCTGTACATTCTATGCCGAGGGTCTCCCAGTCCCGCCTTAATCGTTCATCATTAGCTTCAATCCAATTTCCTTGCCCCTAGTATTTTCTACTCAAAGCATCATCCACCACATTGGCTTTTCCTGGCGTGTACTGAATTGCCACTTCGTAGTCCCCATGGAACTCGACCCACCTATGCTGTCGCATATTTAATTCCTTCTGATCTAGGAGATACTTCAGACTTTTGTGGTCCGTGAAGATCTCCACTTTCGCACCATAAACGTAGTGCCGCCACAATTTCAGCGCAAAGATTATCGCCGCCAATTCCAAATCGTGGATGGGGTAGTTTCTCTCGTGCGGCTTCAACTGCATAGACCCAAAGGCGATCACGCTGCCACACTGCACCAGAACGCACCCAAAACTGCATCCGGATGCGTCGCTGAAAATCTGAAATCCTTCGGTCCCCTTCGGCAGACTTAGGATTGGCGCCATCATAAGCCTTTCCTTCAGGGTATCAAACGCCTGATTGCACTCTTGTGTCCACACGAATTTCTGATCCTTACGAGTTAGTGAAGTGAGGGGTAGAGCTATCCGCGAAAAGTTTTCCACGAACCTTCGATAGTATCCGGCTAGTCCAAGAAAACTTCGAACTTCCGCCACGGTCCTCAATTCTGGCCAATCTCTAATGGCTTCTAGTTTCATTGGATCTACTGCCACCCCGTCCCCACTAATCACATGGCCCAAAAACGCCACTTTCTCCAACCAAAATTCGCACTTGGAGAACTTTGCATAAAGTTGGTTCTCTCTCAACACTTGCAACACTATTCTCAAGTGAGACTCGTGCTCCGCTTCTGACTTGGAATAAACCAGAATGTCATCAATGAAGACGACTACAAACAAGTCCAAGTACTTGTGAAAGACTCGGTTCATCAGATCCATGAATACGGATGGTGTATTTGTCAGCCCGAACGGCATCACCGAAAACTCAAAGTGACTATACCTCGTGCCAAATGCGGTCTTGGGTATGTCTTCGTCTCGAATTCGTAACTGATAGTAACCTGACTTCAAGTCCAACTTGGAATACACCACCGACCCCACTAATTGGTCGAACAGATCGTCTATCCGAGGAATCGGGTACTTATTCTTGATAGTTAGTTTGTTCAACTCTCGGTAGTCTATGCACAACCGCATACTATCGTCCTTCTTCTTTACGAACAACACTGGCGCACTCCACGGTGAAGAACTGGGTCTGATATACCCCTGCTCCAAAAGCTCCTGCAACTGGACTTTAAGTTTGGCCAACTCCTTTGGTGCCATCCTAAAGGGAGGACGTGACACCGGTCTAGCCTCTAGCACTAGCTCGATAGATAAATCAATCTCCCGCCGAGGAGGCGCTCCCGGCAGCTCCTTAGGAAACACGTCTACGAATTCTGCCACTACGGGTACTTCCCCAAGAGATAACCTGGAAAGGCTAACCTCCAATAGTGCTACTAGGGCTACACCTCCTTGGTTAACTGGCCGTACTAATTGCATGGCCGAAACTAGGGAATAGGCTACCCCATGAAGACCCTCAAACTTGACTTATGCTTGCCCCTCGCCCCTCAGGGTTACCACCTTGGACAGGCAATCGATACTAGCATGCTGCTCCGCTAGCCAGTCCATCCCCAAAATTACATCAAACTCGGCAACGGTAAGACTGCCGCCATCAACATGAAGTCGACTCTATCTAGACTCCAAAAAATACGCCCTTTAGCCCTGGTAGTCATAGATAACCCATTGGGCATGCGCACCCTCAATTCTGCGTCCGTTGAGATAGACTCAACTCCGATCCTTCGGATAAAGCTTTCCGCAAGGAAGGAGTGCGATGCTCCCGTATCAAACAGTACCCTAGTGGGGTAACTGAAAACTATCACAAAGACTAAACACATGCAACAAACATAAACGGCTTGAAAACAGGAATCTAAGGTGCAGGTTAAACTCTCATACCTGTCACCACATCGGGTTGACGGATTGCTTCCTGCTGCCCAAGGTTATAGGCCCTTGGCTGCACCGGTTGAAACCGAGAAGCGCTCGACTCTGCCATCTTCCCTTTCTCTACAGCACTAGGGCCGGAGCGCACAGTCTGCTCCTGCCTTGGCTCTTGTTCCGTGCCTCCTTGAGTACAAAATCTTGTTATATGCCCAGCCTTGCCACAAGTATAGCACGTCAGAGGTCCCTTAGAGCGAGACCCTCCGGACGTCCAATTACTTTTCTCACCAAACTTGTATGGGCGAGGCTTCTTCTTCCATCTGCTCCCTTCTGACTTCCCGTGGGACTGAGAAGGCTTCCATTCTCCCTGCTTGGGTGTGAAACCCTTGCGGCGCTGGGTTCTCTCCATATCATTTTCCAAAATCCTGGCCGCGTTAACCAATTCATTGAAACCCATGCGTTTCATGGATATGATTGGTTGCCTCAGGTTTTCCCTCAACCCGTGGTAGAAGAGGTTGTCCCTCTTCTCATCATCCGCCATGGTCGTTCCCGCATAATGACCCAATCGAGTGAACTTCTGAACATATTCATCAACGGTTTTGTCTCGCTGCACCAAGTGCAGAAATTGCCTTTGAAGGGCTAACCATGTTGATGTGGGAATGTACTTCTTCAGGAAAGCATTCCCAAACTCCTCAATGGACGGTGTACGTCCAGGAAACTGCCGGCCACTGTGGCTCGCCCACCACAACTTGGCGTCCCCTTCCAACATGAAGGTTGTAAACTCTGCTTTCTTCTCATCTGGCGTCTCAGCCTCTCTCAAAAGCTCCTGAATCCGAGCCCACCAATCTTTTGCATCTGTAGGCGTGTCGATTCCCTTAAAGGTTGGAGGGTGGAAGCTCGGGAAATACTTCATTTGTCGGTCACCATGCCCGACAATCACCCTTTCGGCCAGCGGCTCTGCCCGCCTGGCTTCCTCACCCGGCACGGCCGTCGCCGTATCCGGTGTAGCAGGAGTTGCTACCTGAGCAACGGGGGCTGCTACTTGTGCTGCCGCTGTGGCTTGGGCCGCCACCATCGCTTTCGCAAGCATGCGGCAAAAGTCGGCATGGGTCACCCCCATGCCTAAAGGACCTTGCGTCGTAGCGCTACACGCCGAGAGCTCTTCTCCTGGCCTCGACGTCCCCGCCTCGTTGCTTGCACTCGTAACACAAGCAAAGAAAAACACAAATAAGTCTCTAATTGCAAGACTCAAACACAGGGACACTCATGATCCCGCAATACTCCTATGTGGATAACTTCTTATACGCGACTCGATTTTGACTTTCGACCACGAATTCTCTCCTTGGAACACTAACCTCCCTCTGATACCAAATTGTAACACCTCCCCTATAATGACTGTATGATATGGGTCCGGCCGGGGCCCCACGACATAAAATCGCCACAGTTTCAGCATTATAAGATGATATTAATACCCAAACTCAAAACTCAAAACTAAATATAGCGGAAACAAAGCAAAACCACTAGAAGTGATCCACTACAATCAGGAGTAACCAAAGGCCTTAAGGCCTTACAAAAAAATGTCCATCAAATAATAAACCACAAAGTCAATACATGAACGTGCAAAAGCACTCCTAGGCTACCTCGACGTGCAAGCCGGACATTGTCCAAATCATAAATTAAACAAGACAAGAAAAGGGAACAAACTAAAGTACAGCAACACTTCATGAGGCTTAGGGCTTTTCGCTCGGTGCACTAGCTCCCGCTTGCGATCCTTGCCCTGTAAAGATTTTAAGTAACGTGGGTCAGCAAAGGCTAACCTCTACTGTGTAACCAACACATCTCCTCCCGGCCACCCCTAACGGACCCCGGGGTACCCCTCCAACCTGCAAGTCAGCACTTCATATACTATATATATAAATAAATAAAGCTTAAAAACAGTTTTGGATGTCTCAAGCAACAAACACGTTTCTATGTTGTGAACAGTGTAAAAGGGCCTACTATGCAGCATGTATGCAAACCTGGGCTTCGCCCAAGGCACCCTAACTCGTATGCATCTAACACATCATCAAACAATTCGGGTACTTCCGTTTCCCCATTGGTATAAATCCACACAACATAAGGGAACTACCATGTCCCTAACGGCCCAAGCGTCGTTACACGGAAATCTTGCAAAGGCCCCACCCACGCATGAGTCTTAAACCCTGGGCTTGCCCGCACATTCTGACTTCACACGTCAAGATTCCGTCTCACACACAAACCGATTCTAAGAACCCTTGCTGGACCCCACCCGCTCATGGCCTCATTGCCGGGCTTGCCCTACGCTCGGCGTTCTCGTCAGTCTCACAGAAGGGGACTAGTCTCGCCGGAACACACTCCCCACATGACTTACACGTCACGGGATAGCCAGCCGACCTCAGAGACATAGCCACGCCTTAGCATAACACAACCAAATATTTTCCCACCCTAATCCACCATTTATACTGTAACGTCCCCGTGCACCAAGGAAAACATCTACCGCCAATGCGAAGATAACCTTGTTCGGTTCCGGCTATGAGTACTCACTCAAGAAAAGGGGGAAAACAGATACATCACAACGACATCTTACCGCAACGGATTTCTACCGAATCCTAGGCTCGCTATGCAACATCACCGAGTCCGACTAACGGTCGCGACTACGGCTTCACCCACAATGCCTAATCCACTAACGGAGCGGATCTCTAATGCAAAAATATGTCGGGGACGGACTCAATCGACCCGAAGGTTCCTCTTGAACCATGACAACCCGAACCCGTCTCATTTGAGAGATCCGGAGCCCAAAGATGAAAAGAAAAGATGTTAAGCATGCATCCTAAAACTAAGAGGAGAAGTGTCGTTACCTTACGACCTCTCTTCCTAGCTATGGAGAAAGCTTGGTCGGATGAACACCACCGCAACGATCTTACCTTCGCGGATCTGAACTCTGCTTGAGAAACGGGGCTCCGAAGCTTCGCCGGCGGACGGAGTTGATCTCCTCCTCCCTCCTAGCTCTCCCCTCTCTCTAAAGTTTTAGAAAGAGGAAGAAGATGAGAAATAAGGGTTTAAAAACCGTATTCCCGGCCTTAAACCTAGCAAAGACCAACCACAACCCTTGGATACCAAAAGAAGGAAACGAACGGCCAAGATTTGCCCTGAAAATAAACTTCCTGGGCCGAACACGGGTTGTGACACGCTCGTGTCCAAGGCCGTGTTCTCTTACTCGTCGTCAAACTAGAAATCCCGAGCAGGACACGGCCTTTGACATGGCTTCGAACACGCCCATGTCTCAGGTGACATGCCCGTGTCAAGGCCCGTGTCACGGCCCGTGTCCCCCCAAACGACACAGGACCAAAACGTCCCGAGAGGCACACGGCCAATGACACGCCCGTGTCTCTGGACATGTGCCCTCACTCAACGCCACAAAAATCGTTGAGTGCTCGACACGCCGTGTCCCAGACCGTGTGCTCACTCAACACCGCAAAATCATTTAGTGCTCGACATGCCCTAGGATACGCCCGTGTCTCAGGTGACACGCCCGTGTCATAGGCCGTGTTCTCACTCAACGCTCGTCGACCGAAAAAATCGTCGACCTCTCGGCAAAACGTCGAGCCCGAGCACGACACGCCCTGTGATACGCCCGTGTCACAGGCCGTGTTTGCCTATCCAGAACCCAACTTGGCCAAAAACAACGCCATTGGTTCCTCTTCCAAGTTTTGGGGTGTTACACACTGTATTTTTTTTTAATTTACTTATCTTGTTAATTTTATGCTCTATGATTTTTTTGTTATGTGCAATTCACCTTAGCTTATAGGATTCCGACTTCTTCAAATAGGGGGAGATTGTTGGGTATTGTATCCACAATAACCCTGATTTGAAGAAGGGTCCAGTTAAGCTAAGATGAATTGTGACTGTATTTGAAATGATATTTTAGTTATGTACTTGCAGGTCAATATTGCTAAGTGCACACCAATGTCAGGTTACAGTAGGTTAGTTAACACGGGACTATACAATGTAATCCTTCATTTTATAGGTCATGGTCTTGACTCACGTGTAATCTCTCTATTGGGGTGTACTTCTATGCCAAGTACATGAGCAGGATCAAGGAAGAAGAAGGTCTCAAATTCAATAGAATAGAATTTTACCCAAGTAAAATTCGTTGAGTATCGTAAGGGATATTCGTCGAATTCATCGAGTATCATTGATATACGTCGAATTCGTCGTATATACTTACTATCACTCGTCGCATTCTTCATATATACTTGTGGTATAATATCTGAAAAGATTGGAAAAATAGTTAAGTAAAATTCGTCGAGTATCATCAAGTATACTCGTCAAATGTATCTAACGATACTCGCCAAATTCGTCGAATATACTTATCGATACACGCTGAATTTGTCGAATCATCTCGAAGCTACTTATCTGATTTTTCTTAAGGCATATTCGTCGAGTGCATCTTGGCGTCGAGTGCGTCGAGTGTATCTTGGCGTCAAGTGCGTCGTGTCTAAAGCGTCATGTGCATAGATGGCGTCGAGTGCGTCGAGTCTGCTGGTCTATACTCGTCAAATTCGTCGAGTATACTAGTCGATACTCGACGAATTCGTCGAGTATACTAGTCGATACTCGACGAATTCGTCGAGTATGATTTCAGCCTTGGCGTTGAGTGGCTAGCTAGCTTGAGTTGGATTTCTCTAAGTCTTTTTTGTCGTATATCAATAACTATTCGGCGAGTATACTATCGATACTCGACGATACTCGACGAATATGACTTAGGTCATTTTTCCGATAGTTTTTCAAATCCAGGCACGGGTTGCGGCGACCATGCACAGTGATTTCGAGGTCTCGTTTTTAGAAATTCTTTTATAACCGTTGGTAAGGATGATCTCTATAAATACTTAGGGTGAATTTATTTCCAACCTAATCTTGGTAATTGTTCTGATTTTTCAAATCGAGAAAAATTCCAAAAATCGCACATCGTCGGCTCCCGTTCTGTACGCGAAATCCGATCGGCCGACAACTGCAAGCAGAGCAAGATTCAATCTTTGATCTTCCGATTCTACTGGATCCGAGTGTTTTGAAGATCTCTATTCCTACAGATCTAGTCGGTTCAAGTTTCAAAATCCAAGTCTTCAAAGCCTCCCGATTTTTCGAGTTCTCCAAGGGTTTCCAAGATCATCTTTTTCGAAGAATGACAGATAGAAGACTCCTGATCTTGATCAAGATTGTGTAATATTATTTTGTAATATTATTTTATATTTGTAAGAGATTTATCTTCGAGTTGTAGATCTGTTTGTGGATCGAGTGGTAGATCCATTTGTGGATCGAGTTATAGATCCGGTTATGGATTGAGTTGTAGGAGAGGTTGTTCTCCGAGTGGTAGGCGCGTCGTCTCCGAGTTGTAGGAGTTGTGGCTCCGAGGTGTAAGATTTGTTGAAATTTGAGTTTGGTGAAGTAGCTGAATCTAGCCCTTCGTGGTAGATAGGCGAGGAGGGAAAGTTGACGTACCCAACTCGGGAAACCACTATAAAATCTCAGTGTTTGTATGCTTAATTTTTCAAGTATTTTTTATTCCGCGAAAAGACACAGACATCACCTATTCACCCCCTCTAGGTGATTTAAGTAAACGCTAGATATTTTCAGTGGCGCACATACACGTGCTCACAACCCCTTAAAGAATTCGACCACGAATTCGAATAAGGAAGACCGACACCAGAAGCTGATACCAAATTGTAACACCCTCATCTGTCACGAAGAATATAACAGAAGATTCGGTCGGGGCCCCACTCAAAATTTCACGGGCAGTTAGTGGAGTTACGCATTGAATACAAGATATACACGCGTCCTAACTCCGAGTTACATTCTAGCGGAAGCATTAACATTAATTTTGAACTCAAATATAGAAATGTCCATTAATACACAATAGGAATGATATCCAAAATACATAAAGTCTTTTGGCCTTAAAGCCTTACAAAATGTTTTCTTATCAAAAGTGTTTTACAAACATCGACTCACAGGCTGACCACACATGAAAACAGTAAAACACGCTTTGTTTGGCCTTCGAGAGACGATATAGCTCAAAGGGGCTTCAGCCCGCTACTTTCGGCTCGGCTCTCTGACATCTGCATAGGGACAATCCACTAAGAGGTAGTAAAACAAGGCAACAGTCATCATTAGCTAACCAAATTATAATAGTCTCACCCCTCACTCGGGGGGCGGTGCTCCTTCCCTGCAGGTATACAATATGTATACATAATGGCATCATAACATGCAATTTAAACACACTTCCGTGCAGTCAGGGCACATTATCGGTGTACTGGAATCCCAGTCTCACCATCATACTCAGTGACGGTTCAACATTTGATTGAACATTACTAGTCTTTCTAGCCTGAAGCCTAAGAATCTCACCTATGGCTACGACAGAGTCAAAGACGTTCTAAATGATTCACTTTAGTGACTCACTCCAAGTCGATCGACATAGGGTTGGGTACAGTTCAGCTACAACCCATTGTTCAAATAATCGGGCGTAACAAACCACGATACGGGTCAACCTCCCCTTGCCCATTCAAACATACATAACCACGTTATGTTCCAAGGCAGGCACTCACGACCACCACAATTGGGCACTTTAAGCTCACGGCTCGATGATTCAAGGCTGACACTCACGACCACTATAGCTAGGCACTTTAAGCTCACATCTCGATAACTCAAGGTTGGCACTCACGACCACCATAACCGAGCAATCTAAGCTCACAGCTCAATATATTTGCCTCCTAGTCTCCAAGAGATATGCCTCACAAACATAGCTCTCTGAGAGCTACCATCAGCGGTAGCACTAACGTCGTGCGGTAGAGGACAAAACACCATTTCTTCCCCAAATCTGGGTGTTTTCCTGGAGACCAACTCCAGTACTCTCAATGCAGCCACCTGCACACACCATGACTCCGTAATTTATACGGTTAACCGCGGATTCTTCTCTGCCACACAAACAAAGGATAACCATCACCAATCCAAACTAACTTATCCAGATGGACTTCTCACAACATGCATATTCTGTACTTCGATTCTGGATTCTATATGCAAGTTTATTATCGGGGATATCAATGATCAACCCGTTGGAAACTCTGCGTCCTTCAACAATTGGTGAGGGTTTCCATGCATGTGCCAAAATAAGGACTTCACATGTCCAATAAGGAAAATCGTTACCCTTGTTGATTGCTTAGGAGCCATGAAATCATAGCTAATCAGGATGGAAACTATCACAACACCTTCCTCTCCGCGGATCTGGCTTTGGCTCGCAAATCCGACCACAATAATGTCTTCACGTCTTCCCTTCAAGGCTGGATCAACCTTGCACTTGCTCTCCTAACCTTCTCCTTCTTCCACGGTCCAAGAGAGAAAGAGAGAAAAGAGGAATATTTCTCATCTCAAGCTTTTATCAAAAATCTACCGTTGTGCGGAAACTTGCTACCGCCGCACGGTAGCTCAGGAGGTTGACGTTTGGCCCAATCGGCGCCATTCTGTCGCCCAAAGACCGCACAAACCTTATCTGACATGTGGCACACTACAGCCAGCGTTACCCCTACCGCCGGGAGGTACCGTACAGAGACAATGGTCGAATTAATTCATTGGCTACCGCTACACGGTATCTCACTAGCGTCAAGCGATACCTTCCAGAGACGCTGGTCTTTTAAATTAGCTGGATACTGCCAGCGCTAGCTCTACCTCCTGACAGTAACCTTCAGTTGTCAACTTCCTGTTGTTTTCAGGAAATTTGGGGCATTACACAGAGGCGGCTGTAGGGAGTCGTGATGGTGGGCGCGCGCAATGGAGGCCGAGAAGCAGTGTGCAACTAGGCGGGCCAATGCTGTCGAGTGACCCGACGCCGATAGTGGGGAGGTCGGGCAGGCCGACGCGCAGCAGTGCGGCCCTTGGCCGCACTTCCAGTGTGCCTCCAAACGGTCTAAGGGCTAGGGGTTGAGCGACCAATGCGGGGCTTCGCGACCGTGCGGCCTACCACCCGTGGTTGTGCGCCCAAGGGGCCGCGCAGGGCAGTGCGGTTGAGCGACAAAGGGTCAGCGTGGCTGTATGACCGCACACCTGTGCATCCAAGTGGGCCGCCAAGCTGACATAGCGCAGCGATGCCGAGCAACAGGGCGGATGACCGGGCGGCGATGACGGTCGCCTGGCCTGGGTGGTTTTGGCTCGTATGCGACTCGAGTCGCAGCAGTGGTGGGCGGTTGTCGCAATATGTTGAGCGTGTTTGCTTGTGCCTGATTTTCGGTTATGGTGTTGGTGGGTGTTTTTGTGGCACTCCCCTCCCTCACCACTAAGGTAGTAAGAGAGGTGGATCTATTAACACTCTCTCTTGTTACTTGCAGCTTATTTCGCAAATAAATTTAAGGGGTCTCTATCATTTGAGCCCTAAATCCTCAAAGTTCGCTGCCCAAGCAAGAGGAGTGCACTGATTTTTCCTTCTTATTTGTTTGTGTTAATTGCGGTGTGTGCTGGTGCTGCAGAGGCGTGAAGCATGCTAAAATAATGCTGGAGGTAAAGTGAATTTTGAACGCCCTTGTGTGCAATGTACTCGATCAAACAGTAATGTGGATGGTCGTTCAAACGGTTGGAGGCTCTATTTTCATGCTGGGACGGTCATGACAACGTCCCCTGGCAGCCGCGTGGCCATACAGACTGTTGCACAGGTGTGTGGTTGCGCCCCCGGACTACTACGCGGGTGCGCGATTGCACCTCGTGGTTGCGCTCCCGGACAACCGCTCGGCCGTGTGGTTGTACCTCCCCGTGCTACAGCGCGGGCGCACGGTTGCGACCCGCGCTATCGTGTTAGTACGCAGTTGCGCCACGCGCTAGCTCACAGGCGCGTGGTTAAGTCCCACACCGCTGTGTAGTTGCGCCCCGCGCTATCTTGCGGTCACTCCCTGTGCTATTGCACCAGCGCATGAGTTTGTGCACACCCGTGGTTGCGTGTTCGAGTGATCATTTGGCTCGGTGGTCGCTCTGTCATACATTTGCTTGGCGTCGTGGCAGCATATGGTTTTGCGTTGAGCAAAACTTAAGCGGGTATTTTTATTAACTTGCGATTCACTGATTTCTCATGTACCAAAACGGGTCCCTCAAGGGAGACCGATGCGATTGCGTTCCACCCTTAATGATGAGTGAATCGATGTGTGGAGAAAGTGTCATGGATTACCTGCAAGCATAAATGAGAAGATCCCACATCCGGAGGAACGTGTGCAAAATCCTCCAACTAGTAGCATCACACTATCAAGGGTTGTTTGAAATCGGGGTTCTACATTCCACTTTACGAAGAGACGATTGAGATTTTGAAGTTTTGCGGCGTGTTGGTTTTCCAGTCTTTCCTACTAGGATGACGAGAATCATGGGACTGATCGTGTTCTTCTGAGAGCATGGTTCACGGTTCACATTGGATATGTTCAAGGATTGGTGTTAGGTCTCTACCAATGTTGGGGGTCGGATGCAGGTGTTCAACAACAAAAGATAATTCCATTTTGAGGGTCGGACCGATCATCGCCACGAGAACACTTAGTATGAGTATGCCAGGAACTCTTGGGAGCTCCGTGAGTTATGAACGACGCTTCTGGGGAGCTGTCGTTGTGTGACGGGATGGGAGTGCGACTTTATTCCGGTCTTGGGCTATATAGATCTGTTTACTTTGGCGAGACCTCTTTGCGCATTTGCTCCTTTGTAGAGGAGAAGAGATTAGTGTTATGCGGCATGTTACAGCTCAACCGGTGATAAGAAGTGGTTTGAAGACTTCTTATCAAGGAGGACTTGGGTTCGATCCCTGCTGATCTTAACAACCCATCGCGACCGAGAAACAGGTGTGGTGAGGGGTCGAGGGTTGCACGGGCTGCAGCCCGGACAATGCTAGGTGAGGCCACACTATGATCATGTGTTGGGTTGGCTCTGGGTTGCTACAAAAAGTGCGGGTCGTCGGCGCGCGCGTGTGAGAACGCACATGCAGAGGGCGCCCGCGGCGCTGGCTGCGGGCGCAGGCGGGCGCAGGCGGGCGCAACGGAGATTGCACGACGGAGGTCACACGTATAGGCGCGCCCGACGGAGGGTGCACATACAGGCGGGGCGGCGGTTGACACTCGTGTAGCTGCACGTTTAGGCCCGTATAGTAGAGGACGCTCGTGTAGTTGCACGTGTAGGCGCGTGCGCGCGGCGGAGGCCACGCGCCTGCGAGTGCAAGCAGCGGAGGCCACGGGCGTGCGCGCGGCCGGGACCCTGCACGCGAGCAGTGGAGGACGCGCTCTCGTGCGCTGTCGAGATCCGCACGCGCGCGCGGCGCCCTTGCTCACACACGGTGTCCATGCTCGCACGCGGTGTTCTTCCGTCCATTGTTGCTTGGCCCCTTTGGGTGGCTCTTGGACCGTTTGAGCGGAGACGGTTCACTTGCTCAGATTGGCTGACTTAACGCGGAACCCTGATTTGACTCAAAAGACTTTATGAGAACCCTTTCAAAATTTATACATATTCTTATGAACTGTCAGAAATAGCAAATAAAAGTTAAATATGGTATTAAGGATTCCATGTTTTATTTATTATATATCTAATTGTCAGAAATAAGAAATTGAATGTATATACATTTAATCCACGAATATTTTATGGCCTCGCTTAAGCGGTCACTTAACGGGAGTGAGTGGTCGCAGCTTGCGAAAGGAACAGCTAAAATTCCACCTTTATCGATCTTCTAGAATCCACTCGGAATATTTTCGTAGACTCCACGTCTCCACGTCATTTTCAAGATTTTCCCCCGCAGTTCATGACAGGTGACCAGTTGCAAGTTGCAACTATACTTCTCATCATTTGCATTGTTTTGAGAGCATGATTTTAATTTTTTTTTTGAGATTTGAGACCGCTTGAACGTGCATTTTCAGAAAGAGAAGAGACTGTCAAAGTCGCTCATTTCACACGTCAACTTCAGATTCAAAACGAACTGCGTCTCAAGCTGGAGGGCGATCAGTCAAAAATGAACGATAATCTCTTTATGTACATGATTATGAGCAAACTGTCTCTTGAGTAGATCATCTTCAAGACTGAAATGCACAGACTGAAAGATAAGATCACACTAGATAAACGTAAAAGGTTCATCCATATTGAGAATCAAAATATAGTTGGAAAAAGATTGGAGAAATTTGGCCAGTCTCCACCGGCTGTCAACTTCGTTTCTCATTCTAGGAAGCCTTCAGCACCTAAAGGCGAACTCTCTACACAGTTAGCGCCTAAAAAGTCTTCTTTCAAAAGGAAGAGGGGTAAGTGTCGCAACTGTGACAAATATGCTGGTAGAAGACTCAGATCGCAAGTCCTTTGTGGCTATGATCGGGAGCAGTCACTGCGGCTCATCCTCTAAGTGGTGGCTAGACAGCGGTGTTACCTGTCATGCAACGAATGACAGAGGTCTTTTGACTTAGATTGTGACTGTCCAGGAAAAAGTGGAGAACTGCATTGGAGGACAGACCGTTGTGACTCATGTAGGGACAACAGAGTTGGTCCTCTCTTCAGGTAAACTTTATTTTTAAATAATATTAAAGTAGTTCCTAGCATTACTAAAAACCTGATTTTCATGAGTTTATTAAGTAAGGTTGGAATCAGTTGCGGTCCCAGGATTTTCATCCGACCCGGGCACCAAGTAGTATTCCTTTTAACTAAATCACATCCTAATTTTGCTCTCTTTTGATTTAAAACTTCTCCTTTGAATGGAATGAAATGAACAATTTTAAAACATGTTTATATTTGTTCTCAAGTATATTAAAATCTTTCACATGGCAATTACAATAATATTTGTAATGAAATTTATTTTTCTCTTGGTTGAGTGATTGTTAGTTGTATATGCAAAATATATAAAATGTATTTGAGATCATTTTCAGTATTCAAATCTGATTCAAAATAACATGGTGTAAAGAAAAGTTGTGAATTGATATATAAAATAAATCAATAATGAGCTCCCTTAACCCGAATAGGTAATAAAAATATCTAATATGTATTTTATCGAACACATTGAGTGCAGGTAACTGGACACTTGAGTTGGAGTAAAAAAAACTACAATATGAATTTTATAAAGACCTAAAATGCAAGTAACAACTAAAATTAGAGATTCACCAGCAACAATCTAAACAAATTCACCAGCACATCTGAATGAGTACTAAACTACTAATCTAAACTCTTCCATAACCTACCAAAATCTAAATTCTTCCTATAATAGAAGCGGACATGAGAAGGCAATTGAGATCATACACAGAAAATCATCTAAATAAAACCCCACCGGACCAAGAAGGCGTGGAATCTGAGGCAGCAGTTCACTGACCTTTTCAATGTCAATATTGGCGTTCACATGACCAAGGAGATCTTCCATTCCATGTGCAAGCTGCTCCAGAGCTCTACCAGCAACAATCGCATCAGACTCCCCGTCATCATAGATGGCAGAACTTCCCAGCGACTCTCATCAATCTCAGCGTAGTAAAAGAACTTATCACAAGCCCTAGTTTGTATAAAAAGAAGATATGCTAGCTCTGTGATGTGCTTTTGATATAAGGTTATCGAAGCAAAGTCGAAGGAGACGCTTTGACATTTCCTACAGGAAAGTGAAGCTTCCAACCGAGAAAAGCGGTGGTCAGGCGTCGGAACAAGCAGGGACGAGGAGAATCTGTGGTCAGTGCCTGGCAGGGGGCTACAATCGGAATGGCG
Source organism: Platanthera zijinensis (assembly GCA_039513925.1). NCBI lineage: Eukaryota > Viridiplantae > Streptophyta > Magnoliopsida > Asparagales > Orchidaceae > Platanthera > Platanthera zijinensis. Next base: position 144,017,228 of record CM077089.1, read on the forward strand.
GGGGAGAAGAAATCTTGAAGAATCGATGCAGATCAACCGCCCATGTACAAAATTTCGTGAAAACACACCCGGGCACGTACCCGGGTGTGTCTAGGCATGGATCCACCCTTGGTTGGGAGAAAATTGTGGGTGAGTTACTCCCACCTATTTCTAGGTGGGAGATACGGCTCAGATCTGCAGTTAAATGAAGATTAACGGCCGAGATACGGCCATATCGATACGGCGTGGTACATGCGGTTGTATCTCCAACAGATACGACCTTATCTTAGCCGTTGAATGCTCGATCCTACGGTAAATACACATCTCTCACCTAGAAATAGGTGGGAGTAACCTACCTAAAATTTTCTCCTTGGTTGGAATGTCCTTCACTATCCAAAACAGTAGAATGACACTAACGGTCAATTCACATTACTTTGGATGTGCATATTTGATCAACGAAATATATAGACTTAGCTTAAATAATAATATCATTAACTAAATGAGTTCAAATCTTATTGATCCTAAGTTGTTACATAACATATTTGGACATGTGAATTATAGGAAAATGCTAAATCTAACTGAGAGTCATAACATCCCCTAAGACATGTCTATTCGATTTGACAAGTGTAAGATGTGTGCTCCACCAAAATCACTAAAAATCTTCCAAGTTAGTTTCTAGAAGCACGCAACTCCTGTAATTAATACATTCAGACCTCTGTGATTTTCGAAGTCATGTCACTAGAGGGGGAATAAGTATCTAATTACATTCATAGACGATTTTTCCAGATATTGTCACGTGTATTTGTTGAAATCGATAGATGAAACTTTTGGGACATTTAAGACCTTAAAGTCTCATGTGGAAAATTAGTTGAACCTTCAAGTTAAGAGATTTAGAGTGATCGATGAGAAGAATACACTACTACTGGATTCAAAAAATTTTGTGCCTCTGAGGGAATAATCCTTAAAACCATGACTCCTTACTCACCCCAGTCAAATGGTATTGTCGAGCGTAAGAATAGAACTTTAACAGAGATGTTGAATTCTATGCTCCTCACAACTAGCATGCCTAATTCTTTTTCGAGAGAAGCAGTCTTTACTGCAAATCACATTCTGAATAGAGTGTCTCATTCTCAGCTCTCTTCTACTTCGTATGAGTTGTGACACAGTCATCCTTGTAAATATAATATGTTAAAGACTTGAAGTTGTATTGCTTATGTATGAATACAAGACTTCAAGAGACCCATGGTGAGACCTAGAATGACAACTTGTGTCTATCTAGGTAGCGCAGAAGATAGTGCGGCTGACAAATTTCTCGATCTATCCACTAATATTGTGATAAAGTATAGAGATATCATATTCTTTGAAAATACTTTTGTCAAGAATCATGGTTTGTCTGTCTTCGGGTCTACTAATATGATTTAAGAATCACTTGTAGAACCTAAAGCTGGACCCCCTAACACTGCTCTCCAACCTTTTGAGGTGAAACCTATTTCAATTAGAGTATCTACAAGAGAAAGAATTTTTAAGAATTTTGGTAAGAATTTATTCATCTATCACTTAGAAGATGATTCATTCTCCTACCAGGAAGCAATGGAATCTAGAGATTCGTTGATGTTGGAAGAATCCATTGTTGATGATATGGCTTCGTTGCTACAAAACAATACTTGTCATTTAGTTGACCTGACAAAAGGAGCTAAAGTCATAGGATGCAAGTGGGTGCTGAAGAAGAAATTACATAGTGATGAGTCTATAGCCAGGTATAAATCACGTTTAGTAGCTAAAGGTTATAAATAGTAAAGGAGAATAGACTACTTTGATGTTTATTCATTTGTATGTCACCTATTGACTATTAGTATTCCTCTCGCATTAGCATCTATCAAGAACTTTATAGTTCACCAGATGGATATGAAAACAATATTCTTAAATGGAAAGCTTGATGAAAAGATCTACATGTCACAACCTGAAGGTTATATACATAAAGATCTAAGAGATAAAGTGTGCAAATTAAATAAATCAATCTTTGGACTTAAACAAGTGTCTAAGATACGACACATGAATTTTGATCAAGTGGTAAAGATCTTTGGATTTTAGTCCAGTCTTTCCGACAAATGCCTTTCTCACCATTCAATGTCAAATCAAACAGTCATCATATGTTTATATGTAGATGACATGTTGATTCTGTGGTCGGATCTTGCTGCAATTAGGGATATTAAATTCACTCGTATAGAAGTGTTTGACATAAAGAACCTTGGTCTCGTAGATACCCTGTTAGGTATGAAAGTTAGAGTTGAAATGGTTTGAGTTACCATTAACCAGGCTCATTATATAGAGCAACTTCTTTCTATCCGGGGATATAAAGGTTGTAGGCCAGTTGAGACATCATTTGATAATAATGTCAAATTGAGTCCTAATGAAAAGACCAGCATTGATCAAGTAAAATATTCTAAAATAATTAGTAGTCTCGTGTACGCCACAAGTTGTATAAGACCAGACATTGCCTTCTCGATTGGCATGCTGAGTCATTTTACTAGTAGTCCAGACAAAGATCATTGGGATGTCCTAGATAGGTCGATGAGATATCTGAGAGGTACTAAAAATCATGCTCTTTGCTATACTGGTTACTCTCCTACTATAGATGGTTACTCTGACGCTTTGTGGTGTTCAGAAATTGGGAACAACAAGTCTATCAGTGGATATATATTCATCACTTTGGGTGGAGTTATTATTACTTGGAAATCCAAAAGACAGGCCTATATAGAATTATCATCTATGAAAACCAAGTTGTTTAACTTAGCTTCGGCTGGTGAAGGGGCAGATTAGATCAGGAACTTGATTTTGGACCTTCCATTATCTTAGTTACAAGTCAACTCATTGATCTTGTATTGTGATAATCAAGCAGTAGTTCAAGTCATTAAGAATGCCCTTTATAATACCAAGAGGAGATATGTACGACTGAGACATGCTTTGTTGAATTTTATGAAAGAACAAGGAATTATTACTTTGATCGATGTGCGTTCGAAGGATAACCTAGTCAATCCATTGACAAAAGGAATGCCCAAAAACCGATTAATCAAAATAGTGGGGGAAATGAGACTAAAGGCAATTTTGTTTGACCTTAGTTCAAGGTTAGACGATTTAGTTCAGTCTTAGTCCAAATGTTTTGATTTTTCAGATTTACTTTGTCAAAGCAAGCATGTTGTGTTATGTTGATGCTCTTGGTTACTGAGTACGGATCTGGTAAGTTATTTCATTCCAAATCTGATGCTAACCATTTCACTCGGATTCGACTATCTTGTCTTGGAGGAGAGTGTTATTCCAAAATTGATAACAAGATCTGATTTGGTTTGACTTTTCTTCTATTAATTGGTTCCATTCCAAACTTGATGTGTTCTAGTTAACTTTAGAAGGTCAAGAACCATGATATTCCATATAAGAACACATATATAGTTGTGGTGTTCAGAAGTCTGAAAATTGTTTCATTTGGAAATAGATAATAGATTCTAAGGTCAATCTATAATACTTTGTGTATGTTTCCTTCTAGCTAATAATAATTGAAATAATTTAGTTTCAAGAGTAGCTAATCACATAGAGGGGGGTGAATAGGTTTTTAAGTCTTTTTGTACTTTTTTATGTTTTAGGTGTGTTGTGATTTATTTTAACTTAGCTTTCAAGACAATCACAAACTGCACATATGAAATTTATAATGATTCCCCAGATTATGGGTACATCCACTGTCCCTCCTACCTTTCTAACAGTTTGTTAGACAAGGCAACTCTCCAACTCGGCTCAATGAGCTTACAACTCAAATCCCTCAGGATCTTTCAGACTCCTCCAAGTCCTATAACTCAGGCACAAAGTCCTACCACTCAGAGATATAATCTCCTACCACTTAGGCCCATATGCCCTACCTCATACTTTAACTCAAAGTCCTACAATTCAGGCTAGGAGGGTAGCCCTACAACTCAGAGAGAATGACTCTCCTACCTTAGATCTGAACCAGATCCTACCTCAGGTCAACAACCCTATAACTCAGATCCAAACCTGGATCCTACCTCAGATTCACCACTTGAATCCTACAACTTAGATCTACTTAAAGATCCTACACTCAGCCTTTATAAGTTTAGGCTTACACTCAGATCAAAATGATCCTACAGAAGAATAGTAGTTGGTTGATGAAGTTTGACACCAGAGCTAGAGTCTCTGTATCCTCCTCCTTCTGAACAGAGATTAACTATGCCCTTTCTCCTTCACAGCTCCAAAAATGGTTCTTCAGGAATATTCAGCTTGAGCTGTGAAATTACTGTAGTTAGGGTTTGATTTTGCTGCAACTACTATCTCAGAATATTTACTCTTAACTTGTTATTAAAGATCAACATCTAACTATTTGCACTTTCAGATTAGTGACTTGAACAACTTCTCCTTGCTCTGTAACTTGGTCGAGAGGAAGAAGATGAAGTTTAGCACTTTCCAAAAGTTAATTTAATTTCTCTAATCTGATTCCTTTTCTATCCCGCCGTCCAATGACTCTTTGAGCATCGGGGCCACCAGTAGTTGGTACATACAATCTTGCTTTTGCATTAAATGCAGTACATCAGGCATGCGACGCCATTTGTATTGTATTGTAGATTTCCCGCAACATTTGAATTTCTGCTGACGTCATCACATGTAAACTTAGTCAAATTCAGACAATTTAGCATAGGTGTTGAGTAAAGACTTGTCACTCAACGCCAAAACACTAAGGGAAATATCTGCAGCATTAGGCGTTGAGTCATCACTCAACGAATATAGACGTTAGTTGTCTAACTTATTAGGCGTTGAGTGAACCTTCATCACTCAACGCATTTGGACTTAGCCATTTTCCACTGTATGAAAGTGTCGAGTGATGCTTCTGTACTCAATGCTTTCTGTCTTAGCTCTCCATATTGATGAGGCATTGAGTGAACTGCCTTCACTCAACACTTCTGTACTTAGTTGGATTTCTATTGAGCTGGCATTGAGTAAATTGTCTTCACTCAACGCATCTGGATTTGATAGATTTTCTGTCTACTTCTTCTGTGGCTTTGACATCACTCTGTTATGTCAACGCTTTCTTCTTTAGGCGTTGAGTGAATTGCCTTCACTCAACGCTTCTGGACTTATCCAGAATCCTGCTCTGATTCTCAGATGCTTTGACTGCTTGAGCTTTATTCAACGCTTCTGGCTCTGGGCGTTGAGTGAACTGTCTTTACTCAACGCTTTTGGACTTAACCAAAATTCTGTCTTGACAATACTGAAGCTTTAACTGTCTAATCTTTACTCAACACTTTAAGCCATCTGGCGTTGAGTGAACTGCCTTCACTCAACGCCTGTGGACTTAGACAGATTTTTATCTTGTCAGCATTCTTCGCTGTGTCCATCTGTCATTATTACTTAGACAACTTGTCTAATCAGTGTAACAAGTAATCACCTGCATACAAAGAACTTATAGCATGCATCAGATACATATATGTGTATACCATTGTCCTGTAGGCCTTCTTCAAATCTGGGACATTGGGATCAATGGACCCAACAATCTTCCCATATTTGAAGAAGTCAAAACCTTAGACAATGGTATAGACCAACACATAAACATCAGATAAAACATTTCAAAAGACAAAAATAATGAAAAAAACATTCAAACATATGATTTTCATTAAACAGAAGGAATGATTGTTTTTATAATGTGCATAAGACAAGATACAATCCCTACAACCCATTAAGAAAAACATGAAACTTTTCTAGGTTTTAAGTTCTCTTATTACTTTGCCCCTGCTTGACTTCTTGGTTGCTTTCTCAGCTTTCTCTTCTGTCTTCTTTTCTTTCTATCTCTCAAAATAACTATATGGTTTTGAAAAATACTTGGCAGGCTCCACTGCATCTGCTGGCAAAGTGCCAGGCCACTTGTCCTTTTCTGAACTTTCTTATTTCCTTTTCATTCTTTTCAAGCTTTGCCCATTCTAGGGAGCTGCAGAGCTTTCCCCTTACAGTATTCTTATTCTTTACAAGGTCCCAGGCAGATAGAATTATTGTCTTGGACTGAGGACTTCACTGTTCAAAATCAGGTCTTGTTTCCATCTCTTTCATGTATCTCTTTTTGCTCATCCTGACCTATTCCTTATCCTCAACAGTAGATTTTCCTTTGGCTCTCATTGCTTGGTCAACAGTGGGGATGAATGTTGGAATTGTAGGAATGTCAGCTGCTGTAGATGTTTCACCCCACTGTGCACCTTCTTAGGTGTTATATTGAGCATCAACTTGAGTATTTTGTTCTGCATACTGATCACCATGTTGACCCAATTGCCCTTGATTCAGTGCATCTTGTAATTGGTAAGGAATTATAAAAGTGTTGTCATATGAAACTTGATCCATGCCAAAAGACCCTCTGATTACATTAGACACCCAATAGCATTCTCTGTATTGGTTCTGATCACTTCCTTCTCCCCGTTTTTGACTTCTTGAGAAATTTTTTGAGTCTGGGAGCTACTGGCTTTGGTCAACTACACATCTAGGTAATTAACCCATGCAGTTACATGGCCCTTCAGTTGAAGCATGTGATCATCCAGGACCTGGGTGTATGCATCCATCCTTATTTCCATAGTTTTCTCATGTTCAGTCATCAGACTGTCTATGCATTGTGCACCACTTTCATATTACTTACAGTAATGTTCTGATTTTCAAGAATCTCATTCTGAATGTTGCTTATCTCATCCAACTTGTTCTGAGTATAGTCAACTGCAGGGGCTGCTCTCATGAAGAAAGCCACAGTGTTGTGTTTCAACATATTGACTTCCAATCTGATGGACTTGATTTCAGCGGTCAAGTCATTTCTGAGGCCCTTTATGGAATCATCAACAAAATTTTCCAGTTGCCTCCTCTGGTCATCCAGTAATCCTTTCAGCTTAGCCAAGAATACTGAAGACATCTCATCAGTCCTTGTGGAAGTACCTTCATCACATTCCACCTCATCTCTGTTCCTTGCAGGAGGTCTTTCTTCAGAATCATCCATCCCATATTCTGATGAATGTGCATTCTCATGTATATTAACATCATTATTGTCCTTTTCAGATTCAGAAGTGTCTATGTTGTAAATAGTTTCTTGAGCTAGAAGTTCAGTGTGAAGCTCCCCCTCAACCTCTACAATGTCCACAGTGACATTTAGATCAGCAGCAGCATCTATTTCCATAGTTTCATCAGTTTTATCAGTTTCAAGTGGAATTTGGACATGCTCCCCCTCAGCCAAAGCATATTCCATAACTTGCTCTAGAATTTGCTCCCCCTCACTTTGAGGACTGAATTAATCTTGTAGATCTTGATTTATTGGAGTAGTTTCTTATTCAATATTAACTGGTGACCTGGAGGCCTCCCCCTCCATTACTACAGAGATCTTGGTCACTATCCCCCCAGCTACTCTCTCAGCAACCTCAGCTGAAGGTATCTCCACAGCATCAGTTGGAGCCTCTTCAGACTAAGTCCTACTCAACTGAATTTTTTGTGGTGAATCAGATGATATTGAAACTTGAGCACTCATGCCCTTCCTGGTCTCTTCAGTAGACCCAGAAAACTGTTGATCATGAGGCTCTCCCAGCCCTCAGCCTGTTCAGATGAGCTGCTATCTGAGCTTTCCTCTAGAACTGTGACTGCCTTTTTCCTCTTCTTTGAGGCTAACTATTGTTGTGGTTGCAGAACTCTTTCCCACCTCTCAAGCATCTTTGAATCCATATTCCTCATGTGGTGGATTCTTGTTCTTAGCCTCAGGTTAAGGATCCCTGGAACACTTTTAAGCAGAAACAAAGACAGAATTCTACCCAGGTTTGGCTCTTGGAGACATTCTATAATCCTGTCAAAAACTACTCTTACCCAATCAATCTTTTTGGAAGAATAATCCTAGCCATCGACTCAAGCATTTTCTTAGAAATTTTGTCATGGAAGACAGTCTTGCACAGCAGTCCCTTCCTAATGACATAAGCAAGGAATTTCCCTTTGAGATTCAATTCTCTTCTCATGATAGAGCCAGTGGTGTGCTTTGACAGTCCACACCACGTAAGAGCATTTTTGATATCACCTTGATTGAGTTCATCTTCTTCATCAGAAACTTTGAACTTAGGCAGCAGCAGAGCCTTGCTCAGTCTTTTGGAGGTTATCTTAACCTTGTTACCACTGATAACAGACCTAATTTTGAGGGATGAGGAGCCGACCTTAGCATTGGTGTACAACTCCAGTACTTCTATTTTCCACAGCAGACAAGGCTGAGACAAAACATACTCTAGGTTAGCGACCTGAAGCAGGTGAAGAACAAGCTGAACTTCCTCTAGTGCGTCTTTGAATCCATTTCAGACCAGTTCCAAACCCTCAAACAAGAAATACAATCTCTTTGGTACCATCTCTTCTATAAATTGCAGTAGATTTTCCAAGCTCTCCATCGATTCGTCGCACGAACAGAGAAGGGCGAAGAATATTGTATCTTATTTTATGCACATAGCCCTCTATTTATAGTGATTTCTTATTTTTGGAATGTGGAGAGGCGCGTACATGTTTATGATCAAGAATTGATCAACGACCGAGATTAATCCTGAGACTTAGCCGCAAATGAGCAACCCTAGGAGCATACGTTGAGTGAACTCGACGCACTCAACGCTCTCAACACAATCAACTCTTAAGTCCATTCAACGCACTCGACGCCTGAGTACTTAGATTCAGCGTAGTCGAAGCCTAAGGTTGTCTCGACGCACTTGATGCCAGAGACTATCCACTCAGCGCACTCGACGCTTGGATACTTAGTCTATTTTTCTTTTGCTGTCCTGCAGGGGTTAATAATTCCAGTAACAAACAAGCAAGCAATTATATATATTGAGAGTTACTGAAGCTTAACTAATTTTAACATACCCAATTCAAATTTGAAGGCGTTAAATTTGACTTCATCTAGTGGTTTAGTGAAGATATCAGTCACTTGCTTGTTTGTGGGGACAAATTCAAGACTGATGTCTTCACTCTCCACATGCTCTCTAATAAAATGATACCTAATCTCAATATGCTTAGTCCTACTATGAGAGATAAGATTCCTAGCAATAGAGATTGTACTGGTAGAATCGCAGTACATTGGAGTTTTACTTATCTGCAGGTTGTAATCCTGGAGTTGATGCTGGATCCACAATAACTAAGCACATCAACTTCCTGCTGATATATACTCTGACTCAGCTGTTGAAATTGCAACACTGGTCTGCTTTTTGCTGCTCTAATACACAAGTCTTCCTCCCAAGAATTGATAGGTGCCTGATGTATTTTTCCTATCCTCTCTACAGCCTGCAAAATCTACATCTGAATACCAAGTTAGCTCAAAATCACTATTCCTAGGGTACCATAGACCAAGATCAGGTGTGCCCTTAAGATATCTCAGAATTCTCTTTACAGTAGAATAGTGAGATTCATTAGTGCTAGCCTGATATCTAGCACAAACACATATAGCATACATGATGTCTGGCCTACTAGCAGTAAGATAGAGGAGGGAGCCAATTATGCCTCTATACAAGGTTTTATCAACAGATTTTCATGTCTCGTCCTTATCTATTGACATACTTGACCCCATGGGAGTTTTCATAATTGAGGCATTCTCCATTCCAAACTTTCTAATTAACTCCCTAAGAACTTAAATTGATAAATGGATTATCCATCTTCAGTCTGCCTTACTTGGAGACCCAAGAAGTACTTAAGCTCACTCATACTGCTCATCGCAAACTTCCCTTGCATAAGTTTAGCAAACTTTTTGCAAATGTTATTATCAGTAGACCTAAAAAGTATGTCATCTACATAAATTTGGACTAGTATGATCTTGCCCTTTGATTTCCTTAGGAATAGAGTCTTGTCTACCTTTCCCCTTGAGAATTTGTTCTCAATGAGAAAGCTGAATAAGGTTTCATACCATGTCCTAGGGGCTTGCTTCAATCCATATAAAACTTTCCTAAGTCTATAAACATTATTAGGAGAGTTAAGATTAACAAAATCTGATGGCTGCTCAACATAGACTTCTTCCCTTAAGTCACCATTTAGGAAGACTGACTTCACATGCATTTGGTAGACTTTGGATCCTTTGTGGGCAACATATGCAAGGAATAGTCTGATGGCTTATAGCCTAACTATTGGGGCAAAGGTTTGATCAAAATCAATACCTTCTTCTTGTCTATATTCCTTAGCCACCAGCCTAGCTTTGTTCTTAATTATAATACCATTTTCATCAAGATTGTTCATATAGATCCACTTGGTTCCAATGATGGTATGTCCTTGTTGTCTGGGAACTAGCTTCTAGACCTTACATCTCTTGAACTGGTTCAGTTCTTCTTACATTGTCACAATCCAAAACTGGTCTATGTTGGCCTCTTCAAATCTTTTGGGCTCAATCTGAGACAGAAAGCTAGAGTGCATAGCTATGTTCAAGCTTCTGCTCCTTGTTGTGACCCCTTGGCTGGCATCCCTAATTATCTAATGTCTGGGATGTTCTCTTAGATGCCTAACTGCTGGGGCATTCTTCCTTCAGCATCTTGAGCTTCAGTTGATGGATCTTATTGTACTTTATCCACATAATGTGTGCTTTGTCCTCCTTCTGGAATGCACACTCCTTCATCTTCATCTTGGGCAGCAGGAGAAGCATCCTTGATGGACAGTTTATCAATCACCTATTCTATACCTGTAGATCTAGATGAGGAGCTTAGAAGCTCACAGTTAATCATAGAAGATTCATCAAAGACTACATTTACAGACTCTTATACAACTTGATTTTTCAAGTTATAAACTCTATATGCTTTGCTCTAGTTGTTGTACCCAACAAATATCCCTTCATAAGATTTGGTAGCAAACTTAGTCAGATATGACTTCACATTATTGAGCACATATCACTTGCTACCAAAGATCCTGAAATAGGCAATGTTTGGTTTTCTGTCCTTCATGATCTCATAGGGAGTCTTCTTGTGATATTTGTTTATAGAAGCCTTATTCAGGACATGACATGCAGTACTTACTGCCTTAGCCCAGAAATATTCTGGGAGAGATGTGTCACTTAGAAGAGTCCTGCCAGCTTCTGTGAGAGTCCTATTTTTCCTCTCAGCTATTCCATTTTGTTGAGGTGTTCTTAGCGAAGAAAATTTTTAGTGAATCTCTTGTTCTTCACAGAACATTATCATGCTTTCAAATTGAAATTTAATATCATGGTCACTTCTAATTTTGATCATAGTATTGTATAAAGCGCATCTCGTAGCTAAAAATTTTAAACAACATGGGGAATAGACTATTTTGATGTTTATTCACTTATGCTCCACCTATCAACTATCAGGATTCTTCTGGCTTTAGCATCTATCGAGAACTTTATAGTTCATCAGATGGATGTGAAAATAGCCTTCTTAAATGGAGAGCTTGATGAAGAGATCTACATAGCATAACCTGAAGGTTATGTGTAGAAAGATCTAAAGGATAAAGTTTGCAAATTGGATAAATCAATCTATGGGCTTAAACAAGCACCTAAAATGTGACACATGAAGTTTGACCAGTTAGTAAAGAGCCTCGGATTTTAGTCCAGTCTCTCATACAAATGCATTTATCACCGCTCATTGTCGAATAAGACAGTCATCATATGTTTATATGTGAATAACAAGCTAATTTTGGGGTCTAATCTTGCTACAGTTAGGGATACACTAGTAGAAAATTGACTTTTAGTGGCAAATTTTTTCATCACTAAAAGTTGGATTTTTGTTATTAGAGATATTTAGTGATCAAATATAGTCTGTCACAAAGTGATCATGAATGTCCCGCCACTAAATGTATTTAGTGACCAAAAAGAATTTTGTCACTAATTGTACATATTTAGTGACCCAAAAAAATATTGTCACTAAAATAATTTTTAGTGACCAAATTGAATCAGTCACTGAATAAACTTTTTAGTGACCATACTGATTAGGTCACAAAATATTTTTTTGGTGACCAAATGGATTTGGTCACACAACGACATTTGTGACTATCTTTATCCGGTCATGAAATAAATTTCAGTGGCCAAACTATTTTGGTCACTAAATGTTTTTTTTTGACCAAACGAATTCAGTGACTAAATAATTTTTTAGTAACCAAACTAACTCAGAACATTTCATGTGTAATTTTAGTGATGAAATATGTGGTCACTAAAGAGACTATAATATTTTTTGTCAATAAATTCTATTCAATTTCTCAAAAATACCATATAATTCTATTTATTATTTCTTATAATTTAACATTAAGACATTCAAATACAAGAATAAATTAAATACACAATCATAACAAAAATTTGTTCAACATTATTTTATTAATAGAGAAAAAAAGATGAGAGATAGCTCAAATCTCTCAATACATAATAATAGTTTTAAACTATAAATAAACGGAGTACATATTCATTTTTTAGCTCATTTAAATGTGCATTCTATAAATTCTGTGAGAATGATAGTCCATGTGAAAAGCAGGCCCAACATCTCAAGGCCGGTGGAAGATCTGCTAGCCCTTCTCGAACTTCGTCTGTGAGATGGTGTTGTTAGTGACAAGAGTTAAGTACTCCCTGATCTCCACCTCACAATTGCAAGTGGCAGCTGCGACGACACTCAGCACTATGATAATCTTCTTTGTACACTCCACCATGTCCCCTTTAAAGTATCCACAAACTCTGGTCTTCCTAAGATTCTTCCCATTTGTCAAGTTTGATCTGCATACAACACAAAAAATTGACAAAGAAATTAAGGGGCCCATGAGAGCACTACAAAAATCATTTTACTATCATGTTCATTTGGGTTGATTGCTTCTGAAACTCCTGCATTACCTTTGCCTACTTTACTTGCACCATCTCCTATAACATATCAACAACATTTCACAAGTAATTTATTACTTTGCTGGAGTATTAAACCAAAGTTGGTAAAATAGAAAAATGACAGGTCTCGTAGTGGTTTTGACCATATATTGCACTAGTGCGGGAGTGGATGGAGATGGTGCCAACGGGCTCCATTATGAACCAAAGTAAAATACAAAATGACATGAATAACCAGAAGAGATGAAACTCCTAATCATTACTGTAAGTAAAAGGGGGGCAGATTTGAGTCAATTTTCAATGACGACAATCTAAAAGAAGAAACTAGACAAACATAGTTCTTATAAATAGCTTTCTTCCTAATCACTCTAAAGTAAATGCATATTTCAATAACAGATGTATGTTGAATTTTTAGTGTATAAATATAAATGAAACTTATGTTGTTGATGCGGGAAATGACATCACCAAATAACAGTGTTCGGTCACGGGGGGGATGAGGAGAAGGGAAGAAATGAGGCTGCTGGAAATGCCTCTGCACGCTCAAGAGTGGAGCACGTTCGATTCAAGGGTTGCGGGGATAATGGGAGGTTGATGAGGAACTGTCGAGCAGTCGATTACTTTAACGGTTACGGATTGGAAGTTGAGGCCGAGAGAAGGGAGAAGGAAGAAGAGAGGGGAGGCCGCTTGCAGTGGCAACAACAGAGTTTGCCCGTCGGGGCTTAAATGTCACTCCTACGACGGGCTTTCCTTTCATTATAAATCAGTATTACAGCCTGAGTTGAGTACTTTACATGAGAATATAAAGGGTACAAGTGGAAGCTGGTGGCTAAAAGAAAGAAGATGTCAGAGGCCGCGCGGTTTGACCAAACAGGTCTGCAGACCGCGCGGACAGCTGATCTCGCAGCTCGCTAAAAGGTCGGGCGGACTGTGCGATCAGCCGGGAAGACCACTGTGGTCGCTGAGGACAACCGGGAACGGTTACACGTGTTAGTCGCGGAGACCGCGCGGACTGGGGATCAGCCCGCGAACAGAGCTTGCGGACTGAAAGGTTGTACCCGCAGGGTCTGTTGTGCTGGTTGGTCCTCCACTCTCCTCCACAAATAAGAGGTATGGGGGCTATTTATAGGCTTGAGGAGGAATCTTCCAGAACTGGGCTTGATGACATCGCCCTGATGATATGGGCGAGCTGCGATTGATTCCGCGACTTGCTGCAGACTGCTGAGAGAAGTCGGTGCTTTTGGCGGGTAGAAGGAGCAGGTTGCCCCTTATGGTGGAGCGAGTTCGCCACCTTCTGGCGGACTGAGATAGTGCCTGTCGGATGTTGCGCGGGTTGACGGAGAGCTGGAGGGAGGAGCAAGTCCACATCTCTTAGGCGGACTGAGATCGAGTCTTCCACCTTCTGCTGAATAGAAGGGGCAGGTCGCACCTGCTAGGTGGGCTGAGGAGGCAGGTCGCCCTCTCCCAGGCGACCTGGACGTTGGACACCTGCTGGGCGACCTAGAGGTAGGTCGCCAAAAGCCAGGCGACCTGGAGGCATGTCGCCAAAAGTCGGGCGACCTGTAGGCAGGTCGCCAACCGCTTGCAAACTCAGGTGGAGTCCGCCCAATGCTTAGGCAGACCGAAGAAGAGTCTAGGCCAGTTCTTGCTCTCGGTGATGTGACGGAGAGTCTGTGAACTGATGGCGGGCTGGAGAGGAGACCGATACCCTCCCGGCTAACCGCGCGACCTGATGGTGCGGACTGGGAAGCGGTCCACGCTATCGCAGGGCTGGCGACTACCGGGCGGCTAGCCTAGCCGCGCAGACAGAAAAATCTATTCGCACGGTTAGCCTGAAAATGCGAACCCTCCGGATGGGACGGAGCAGTCTGCGGCTTGCAAGCTAGCCACCTTGGAGAGGATTACCGATTTCTGGGTTAACATAATCCCCGCATTTTTTTAAGTTTGTAGGAAACTTCGAAAAAGTATAGGTAACCACTGAAATTGCAATCTGCCCCAAGTAGGAAAACGAAAGACAGAGGGAGAGATATAGAACCTGATATCTCTCTTTAGAGAAGTCTGTAAACTTATTCTCCTACAAAGGAAGATATTATAAGCGAAAAAAGCACATCTTGTATGTACCTGAATTGTTCTTACAAAGTGAAGAAGACTTGTGAATGCCTTTTACTGAGCTCTACAATACAAATGTGAGAGAAGATATAGAAAAACAATAGCTTGCAAGTACCTGAAGGGAGCTTGCAAGCAACTGCTACTTTCTGCAATTAAGAGGGGTAAGAAGCAGATATGAAAGAAAAACGATTTGTAAGTACCTGAGGGGAACTTGCAAACATCTGATAATCTCTGCGAAAGGAAGAGTGAGAAGCAGATATGAAAGAAAAACAATCTACAAGTACTTGAGGGGAACTTGAAACATTTGTTAATCTCTGCAAAAGGAAGAGTAAGAAGCAGATATGAAAGAAAAATATTTTACAAGTACCTGAGGGGAACTTGCAAACATCTACTAATCTCTGAGAGAAACTTGCAGATATTTATTCGATAAGGTAGATATGATTGGTTAGGAGGAAAATCCAATAAATCCAGCTTTTAACCGAGTAAATGAATGAGCTTAGTCGAGCAGGGGTCAAGCCATAACAATAACCTTCTTGCACAGTCAGATATAATATCCATAATATGAAATCTGGATTAGCTAGATGAAAAAACACTTTGATTAGATTTCAATAACATGGCTTGTCGACCAAGAGAACCAGATTCTTTGATTGAATAATCGATGCCAAGAATATTAATAAGCATAGCGGATGTACTGCTAGCAGATAGAGCTTTAGGAAAGCCGAGTATATAAGGCGAGCATAAGCAAGAAGAATAACGCTATAAATCCTTCAGAGAGATTGAATTTAACCTATTAACCTGAAGGAAAGCGGTTTGCAAAAAGCGGGCTAACCGCGCTCCCTCGAAAGGGCACAAAAAAGAAAAACAAAACTCTTAAGAAGGAACGATGGACACACTGCTCTCATGCCTTAGGGCTAAAAGCTACACTGATCAGTTAGGTCTGGTGCGCCAAGTGGTTTATAGCATTGCTCGCCCTAAAAGATCAACAATGTTGTGGGTCCCCGGAAGGCACGACTTGCAGTTATGAGATGATCACAGAGACAAGGCTACACATGAACGCCATTGCTTATCAAGCAACAATCATCTTAGCTGTAATGTATCCCTAACGGAGCACAGTAGAGCTAACACATGGGACCTCCCTTGATGCACGCTTTATGTTAGATACCGGTAAGGATCCAAAGCCCTGAAGTCCGCCTGCACAGATTGGAAGGCTCCCACTACACATATACGAACACTCCCCGCTATATGTGGTCATGGTGGTATTACGCCAAAGACAATCTATGGGGAGATCAAACAAGACTTGGCGACATCTCGTTGGTTCAGCGATCCCTTTGGCAAAGAGAAAATAGAGGAGACACTTTAAAAAGGAAAAGTGTCAGTACGGGATCTCTGACATAAAAATTTATTTAAATGAATGAAAAAGAACTTAGAAAAGTTCAGAACATATGTAAGAGAAATGTTCAATATGGAGAACAAAACCGATCGGGCATGATTGCGAATAGCTTTTGTAACTTTGTCGTGTCCATCTTCACCTCAGAAAAGATTTCCAAGGGCGCCTACGTCATTGGCATCAATGGTCTCTCCAAAAATGAAGTTAGTGTCATTACTGATTTGGCTCACTCCTTTTGTGCAGCAAGGAATGTCTGCTACTTCTTTGCCTTTTGAAATAGACCGATAAGAGTGGTCATTCTTCTGGAATAAGTCACGAAATTTGTCCTGCATCTGCATCTTCTCCACTAGTTGACGAAGCGCTCGACAGTTTTCAGTTGGATGCCCTTTCTCTTTATGGAATTCACAATATGGATTTGAGTCCTTGAATCTTTGATCTACGGGTTGGTAAGGTCTCTTATAACCGCTCTTGCCTTTCATGAATTGAATTACTTCTTGCATAGCTTTGCTCAGTTCAAATTCTGGCGAGTTGCCACCCTGCTGCTGGTAAATTGAAGCTGTTTGCAGAGCTGGTGCTGTATAAGCGAGAGGAGCTGACAATTGTGATCTTTGACTTTGGAAGTGATCTTGGCCTGGGAAGAGGCGTTGATGACATCAAAAATTTCTTCCTTTCCTTGTTCATTGTTGAAAATCCTTGTGAGGAGGCTTTGGAGGTTGCCCGTATGAAGAAAAAGGATCTTTCTCTGCCACAAGCCTGGAGATGTAGTTGGAATTACTCTTTTCACCTCATATGTAGAAGTTGGCAAGACTGATCATCTCCTGGTATATCCTCGGCACTCAGACGTTAGATTCGAACTTTAGTGGCCCTTCTTTTAAACCACTTATCAGAGCGACTCGGTACATCTCTGGATCGATGTTTTCAATGTCAAGGATCTCTCTTGGAAAACGATCGACAAATTGAGCTCAAGTTTCATTTTCTCGCTGCCTGATCTCAAGCACGACTTCTGGCCTCTTCCTCTTGGTAGAGGTAAAAAACCTGAGTAGAAGCTCTCTTCGTAGATCAGCAAAGGAAGCGACAGACTGAGGGCGCAGTCCGTAGAACCACTCTCTTGCTTGCCCATCAAAGGACGTTACGAAGAGCTTGCACCTGGTAGCATCGGTAAGAGTTTTGAGGGCGACAGCTGAATCAAAAGCTTCTAAGTGTACAACTGGGTCATGCTCCCCAGTATAAGTTGGTAATCGCGACTCTCTGAAGTGAGCTGGAGTTGGTTCTTGCCGGATACTATCTCTAAACGGCGATGGCTCTCCATGTTCTCCTAGAACATAAGGAAAAGGAAAAATGGAGGATGAGCTGCAGTTGAAAAATGAGCAGGAGGATAAAAAGGAAAAGCTGATGCGGTTGGAGCAACTGCGGGAGCTGAAGGGTTTGGATGACTTCCCTGAAAATTCAAAAATCTTATTGGACTTCCTCGGGTAGCTTCCCGAAAGAAGTTTTGACGAGCTATGAACTTGTCATTTTGAGATCACAAAGGAGCTGCTGCCTTCCCTGGCAGGTAGGTTGGTGGATAAACAGGAGGGTAGACCGGCGGATAGGCCGGAGGATAAGCTTGTGGATTCTCTAATGCTGGTGTTGGATTAATTGGAGGAACTGGTGCTGCTGCGGATTGCACCTCTAATCGCTGCGTGATAGCAACTAGAGTACTGTTGATTGCTTGGAACTGCTGGGCAGTTTCCTGACGCGATTGCTCCAAGGCTTCCCAGAGAGGATCTTCACTAGGGCTTGAAGGAGTAAGGTTCTCGGTAGGTTGATGGTCTGTCATGGCTAACAGTTGGTTTTCATCGTCTGTTCGAGATCTGAAGGCCGCGTGTTAACTGTTGATGCGGGAAATGGCACCATCAGATAACGGTGTTCGATCACGGGGGGGATGAGGAGAAGGGAAGAAATGAGACTGCTGGAAATGCCTCTGCACGCTCGAGAGTGGAGCACGTTCGATTCAAGGGTTGCGGGGATAATGGGAGGTTGATGAGGAACTGTCGAGCAGTCGATTACTTTAACGATTAGGGATTGGCGGTTGAGGCCGAGAGAAGGGAGAAAGGAAGAAGAGAGGGGAGGCTGCTTGCAGCAGGAACAACAGAGTTCGCCCGCCGCGGCTTAAATGCCACTCCTGCGACGGGCTTTCCTTTCATTACGAATCAGTATTACAGCCTAAGTTGAGTCCTTTACATGAGAATATAAAGGGTACAAGGGGAAGCTGGCGGCTGAAAGAAAGAAGATGCTAGAGGCCGCGCGGTTTGAACAAACAGGTCGGCAGACCGCGCGGACAGCTGATCTCACAGCTCGCTACAAGGCCGGGCGGGCTGCGCGATCAGGCCAGGAAGACCACTGTGGTCGCTTAGGACAACCAGGAACGGTTACAAGTGCTAGCCATGGAGACCGCATGGACTGGGGATCAGTCTGCGAACAGAGCTTGCAGACAGAAAGGTTGTATCCGCAGGGTCTGTTGTGCTGGTTGGTCCTCCATTCTCCTCCACAAAAGAGGTATGGGGCTATTTATACGCTTGAAGAGGAATCTTCCAAAACTAGGCTTGATGGCGTCACCCCGATGATATGGGCGAGCTGCGATCGATTCCGCGACTTGCTGCGGACTGTTGGGAGAAGTCGGTGCTTCTGGCGGGTAAAAGGAGCAGGTCGCCCCTTCTAGTGGAGCAAGTTTGCCACCTTTTGGTGGACTGAGATTGTGCTCGTCGGATGCTGCGCTGGTTGACGGAGAGCTAGAGGGAGGAGCAAGCCCACATCTCTTAGGCGGACTGAGATTGAGTCCGACACCTTCTACCGAATATAAGGGGCAGGTCGCACCTGCTAGGCGGGCTGAGGAGGCAGGTCGCCCTCTCCCGGGCGACCTGGAAGCTGGACACCTGTTGGGCGACCTGGAGGTAGGTCGCCAAAAACCAGGCGACCTGGAGGCAGGTCGCCAAAAGCCGGGCGACCTGGAGGCAGTTTGCCAACCGCTTGCAGACTGAGGTGGAGTCCGCCCAAGCTTAGGCGGACCGAAGAAAAGTCTAGGCCAGTTCTTGCTCCCCGCGAACTGATGGCGGGCTGGAGAGGAGACCGATACCCGCCCAGCTAACCGCGCGACCTGATGGTGCGGACTGGGAAGCGGTCTGCGCCATCGCAAGGCTGGCGACTACCGGGCGGCTAGCCTAGCTGCGCAGACAGAGAAATCTATCCGCGCGGTTTGTCTGAAAATAGGTCGCGAACCCTCAGGATGGAACGGAGCAATCCGCGGCTTGCAAGCTAGCCACCTTAGAGAGGATTGCCAATTTCTGGGTTAACATATGTGTGTGTATATATATAGAAATAATTACCCAAACCTCCACAGTAAACTAACATAATTAGTGAGAGCACCCCTCTTATTTTCAAAATTACAAAAAACTCCCCTTAAGTTTTCATTTCTTTACCAAAACTTCTTCTGGTCTTTTCATTTCATTGCATCCATGAAGATAAATACCCCATGGACATTGTTCACCGAGGGAGGTGTTTTTGTGCATGGATGCTATGAAATTAAAACTTCAGGGGAGGTTTTTGTAATGAAATGAAAACTTTCGGGAAAATTTTTGTAATTTCGAAAATAAGAGGAGTACTATCAGTAATTTAGCAAAGTTAGAGGGAAGGTCCCGGTAGGCCCTATATATATATATCACATATTTCAACATCACATATTGGATTTTTACTCAAGATATATCTCTATATATACATGAGCACTTATTAAGGAGCTCTTATATATACACACACACAGAGACTAATGGTTGTACGTGGGCCACGTACAGACATTATTCCGAGGGGATATTGGATATTCACGGGCCGCAGATATAGGATTTATACGCGGGGTTTTCTGTAGCCGTTGCAGGAAACCGCATAATTAAAAAAAAACAACTATGCGGCGGCGATTTTACAGCGGGGAGGCCGGCGGCTGCGGGCTCGCCTGCCACCGGCCGCCCTGGGCTCGTCGACGTCCAGGGAGGCCGGTGGCCGGCGAGCCCGCAGTCGCCCCGCTGCAAAAAAAAAATTGCAACAGCGATGGCTGTGGCAGCGCCGCCGCTGTTGCAAATTTTTTTAACAGCGGGACGGTCGAGGGCTGCGGGCTCGCCTGCCACCTGCCGCCCTGGGCTCGTCGGCATGGACGCCGACGCATGCCAACGAGCCCAAGGCGGCCGGTGGTCGGCGAGCCCACAGCCCCCTACCGTCCCGCTGTTACAAATTTTTTTGGCACCGGGGCGGCAGGCGGCTGCAGGCTCGCTGGCCACCAGCCGCCCTGGGCTCGTCGGCGTGGACGTCGAGCCCAGGCGGCCGGAGGCCGGCGAGCACGCAGCCGCCGGCCGCCCCGCTGTCAAAAAAATTTAGTAAGGAATGAGCACTTATTAAGTAAATGCATATTTCAAAATATAGTGTCAAAAATCCAACTACTTTCATAAGAATAAATTTATTAACGAAACTTATTGACCTTTAGGAATGAACACTTATTAAACAATTTCACTTAGAAAAAATTAGTAACATGCTGACCATGACCAACGACTCTTACCATTGTGCAATCATATCCCGATTTAGCAATGCAATGAATTAATGACCGGGGCGTGGGGTTATGGAACAACAATTTCTCAATTGCTTCCCAAATCTATTTACTGATGAATATAGCATGAATCATCATAGCATCGAATCTAAATATCTGTTTTCTGATTTGTGCTATATTCAACAATTTAGAACAACAATATCTAATTACTGATCTAACAACACGTGCACAAAAGATTTGAGGATGCATAACAACTTTAAAGCATAATATATATTGTCCCGTTTAGGGGGTTTTTTTTTCCTCCTTTCTGTTTTCTAGAAAATGACATCGTTCATAATATTGTGTTTGTTTTAGATATCAATGACTTTCTAAAAGGGCAAAATAATTTCTTTTGGATGAGCTGTATTTTCCGCTGATAAAGAAAGCAATTACAATATTATGATAGATGGCATTTTCCAGAAAACAAAAAGGATGAAAAAAATTCTCCCAAATAGGGCCTTAGACTTGCAACATTTCTAATAACAGTATACCGTGAACTTGCAAAATCCTGTGAAAATAATGCCCAACTGTTGATGCAAATCTAATTCCCATGTAATTCTCTGAATAGGGAGGATATCAATTATGTGGCCAAAAATTATGAATGAGAAGCAGAAAATATTTAGAGCAATGTTAAAAGCAAACCTAAAAAGGCTATTAACGCACCAATAAATTTTCTAAAAACACAAAAATCCTAACGCATCGAGCTTTAAGCGCACACCGAAAGACAATCGTCTGCCCCCTTTGATCTCACGGCGCAACCCGCACGCAGGAGAAATCGAGCGTCGTCGCAAGGAAAGAAGATCGGAAGAGCAGTCATCCAGTCGTTGGAAATCGGTTGATCAGATGATGAAGAAGAAGAATGAAAGCGGAGACGAAGCTGGTGAGAGAGAGAGAGAGAGAAGGACATGGAAGAATGAAAGCGGCGACGAACACGGTGATCAAGCGACGAGCTTCGATCACCGCCTTCATCCTCCAAATCCCGATTCTCGAATAGAATCGCTTCTTTAGGCTTGCATTATGCGGCGTGTTTTAGGGTTTTATATTTCAAGATTAGGGGTTTTAATGACATGACATTGCAGAAACCGTAGGGGTATTTGGTTGATTATTCTTGATGCGCTTTTTTGTATGCGATTTATCTGGGCATAATCATCTTTCAGGAAAATTTGAAGCAAGTTGGATTTCAAATTGTCTGTGTATTTTGCCCTTTCTTGTTTATAGGATTCTCGGTGAAAAAAGAGAAGGAAACTACATATTTTAAATAGATTAAGGCTCCATTTGGTTCAGCGGTGGTGGGTCGATCCTGCGGGTGGAAACGGAGTGTTTGAACTGGAGGGGGGAGGTGGCTGCTCCAAACTGAGCTTTCTGGGGCGTTTCTCAAGGCGGGTGGGTGAAAACGGAGCAAACGCCGCCGGAGATTCATTTGTTTACCTTACTTCCGGCGGCGTTTGCCCAAAACGGAGCAACGAAATGCCCAAACAAATATATCCTAAAAACGGAGCTGAAATAGTTTTGATCCATGGACAAATGAAGAAATTAGGAGAGATGTCAGTGGAAAATTTTGGAAATTAGTAGTTGGGATTGATCTGCGTCTACATTCTCGGCAACCTGCAACCAATTCTCCAACATTCCTTGTGACCTGCAACCAAATGGACCAAAATACCCTTACTGAAAGTGTCCTAGGGTGCAATGTGCTGATATTTTGTAATTAAATGGTGCAAAGTGCCAAATTTAAAATTTTGGGGTGTAAAGTGTCGAACTGATGTAATTCGGGGGTGCAGATTATCAAAAAGCCCACAAAAAGTAGAAGAAACAAGATGAACATTTTATAAAATACTCCAAAGATTCTCCTCTTCTACACCAATAATAAATTTTATATTTTGTGTGGCAATAACATGGTGGTGTAAAAATAAAATATTTTGGTATGTTAATATAATTTGGGTATCAATAGCAAAAATCGGTGTGCTATTAACATTGCTCAATATTTAATGTAGAACATTTGATTAATTTAGGCGATTGTTATTCGCTCTACAGTTTTGGTTATTCGCACTACAGTTTTGGTTATTCGCACCATGTTTTCTCCTAATTTTTCGCGCCTTTTGAAAATACGTCTTGTACATGTATTTTTAGGAAAAGTGTTCAACACGAAAGTTGTAGATCTCGAAGAGATCTACAACTTTCGTGTTGAACACTTTTCCTAAAAATGCATGTACAAGACGTACTTTGCAAATAACTCAAGATTTTGCGCCTTTTAGAAATACGTCTCGTACATGCATTTTTAGGAAAAGTGTTGAACATGAAAGTTGTAGATCTCGATGAGATCTACAACTTTGGTGTTGAACATTTTTCTTAAAAATGCATGTACAAGCCTTATTTCCAAAAGGCGTGAAAAATTAGAAGAAAACATGTGCGACTAACCAAAACTGTAGTGCGGATAACAATGACCTTAATTTACGATTCAATCAACTTTGAAGCTGATGATTTTGCCTGATGATGGGCGTTGGGTTCCCCGTGATGAGAAAATTAAAGGGAATTCATTCAGACAATTCATCAAAAATGTTAAGGGCAGTGGATGAAGTTCCTGAATAAAAAAAGATATCCCTCAAGAATCGATTGTTTTATTAGAAAATCGGAAGGCTGCTATATTTAGACCATGAATTTCAGATTAAACACATTGCCTGGCTTCAAAATGGAGGACATTATATTGTACCTTTTATGTAGAGTTAGCGCCCAGAATCCAGGTCTGGAATTAACCGTAGAAAATGTCAAGGATCAACGGGTATTTGGTGGGTTTTGACTGGCTTCGGATGTAGGAGTCGTTGTATATTTCCTTCCGTTGAAGGAAACTGAATCACGCAGCATTCATAAGATTTCGAGGGGCTTCATCTCCAAGAAATGCCCGTCTTCAGCGGGATAAGTCGGTGGAGATTACTTCTCGTTGAAGGTCGGACTAGGAGAAAGGATTTTTGAGAAGGAAAATGTTTCCGTTGAAGGTCAGAGAAGGGATTTGATGTCGTTGAAGATAGGAGAAGGACTTTGCTGCCATTGAAGGTAGGAGAAGGAAAGGCAGTGGCGGGCGCTTCCAGCGGTTTGTTCATTGTTTCGGAGAAGAAAAAGGAGCGGCAGCGGCGTGGGATTTAATTTTTAGGCAAGAAGCGTGGAAGTGAAAGGGCTAGAGATTGCGAGTTCTGTGCGGTTTGTGAATGGAAAGTTATAGAAGAACCAACAATATGTGTTTGGAATGACACCATAGCGAAATGCTAAACGCGGCTGAACCATCCGGCAATTTGTGGTGGAGGGAAAAAATAAGGGCTTAGTCTGGGAAAATGAAATAGGGAATTTATATTCCCAGGCTCTAAATGGCCGCTCATATCGCATAAAACTAAAAAAAAATATTTTTTTTAACCCCTCAAATACACTAAATTTACCCCCCACACCAGAAACCGAGCCTCTTCAATTTCTCCCTCTTGTCGAACCGAGCCCCAACTCGCCCATCGCGTGGGCCACATGACATCATCGGCGCACCTCCACCCCAGATTCCGGCCGACAAGCCATCACTAGCCGGTGGAGAATTCAGTTACGAAAGATGGCTGATTTCGGCGAGTTATTCCTGCTCTTTTCAACATATCTCGGGTGATCTCAAGCGCTCATTGTTACAAAAGGTGTTGAGGAAGAAATATTTCTTGACGGCGAAAAAATTGAAATATCAATTTCTTATAATCCAGGGTCACTCAAAGCTGGTGTCATGCAGTGAAAGGACTCGTACAGATGTACCTAACACATCGATGCATCTTTCGTCGGCTTGTCGCTAGTGTTGTTCGCCCGTGACCTATTGCGATAAAGTCCATGTTTTCTGCTTGCGAAAATGAGAGTCAAAATGTCTAGGGGAGCGCATGAACATACTCATAAATTTTATAGACATTTTAATTGTAGGGGATCGATATTCATACGCCAAAATTGTCTATTCATACCCATTTTAAAAAAAATAGTACTCCTAAATATAACCCTAAAACACGGTATTCCTACTCCCTCCCCCTCATTCTTTCTCTCACGCCCAACCGCCCCTCCCGGTTTCGCTGGAACATTTTGCCTGCCCGTCGATCCTAGAAGTCAAGGCTTCCATCCTCGGTCAGCTTGTTCCAGGTGGCCAGAAGCTCTAGTTCCCGACGCTCCTCGATGAGGCGTCCGACTACATTTCCGCGCTGGAGATGTAGGTTCGCGCCATGAGCAGTCTCACCGCCATTCTCTCTGCATCCAACAATAATACTTTGTCTCGGGCGGTTGATCGCCCTACCTCCTGAATCCTCACTCTTTCCTCTCCGACCTCCGTCGGCCACTACGTTTGCCATATTTACCTCCTTTGTATTTCCCCCATGGTTTACGAGTATGTTGTAAAAAAGCATCCACCTAGATTGTTGGTGGCCGCCAACATTTTCCAGATTAACACCGTCATCTCCAGCTTCTAGCGTCTGGTCAAGATTATGTTAGATCGAAAATATGTATTTTGATGTTTTTTTGGAAGAACTATATTTTTAGGGAAAGATGTGTCGAATTGACTCATAAACTAATCTAGATAAAAGTATTTCCGTTGGACATTTAATATATATACTTAGTTTTAACTATACACTCAATTCATAAAAAAAATAGATACGAATAACGCAGTTCGGTACAAATATAATTTGGCGGTCTATGAATAAAAATGGGTATGAATAGGTAATTTTCATTTAGGAATATCAATTCGCTAATTTTATTATAAAATATGATAGATATAAATTATATCACTAATTATTTTGATTACTAAGTAAAAAAAAATTATCATTAAAAAAGAGTTATAATGACGAATTTATAATGTACCAATAAAAACACGTCTTTAGTGACGAAATATATTTTATCACAAAATCTTTTGAGGATCTACATTTAGTAACTGAACTTTAATTTCTTCACTATAGTCATGTCTTTAGTGACCGAACATTAATTTTGTCACTAAAGACGTCTCTTTAGTGACCGAAATTAATTGCGTCACTAAAGACGTATCTTTAGTTACCAAAATTTATTTCATCACAAAATCACGTGTTTAGTGACAAATATATTTCATCACTAAATTTTGTTCACTAAAACTTATTTTTTTGTGATGATATTAAATCCACTCTAGTAAAAGTTTTTGACATGAAGGACCTTGGTCCTATGGATACCCTGTTAGGTATGAAGGTTAGAATTGACAAGAGTCTGGTTACTCTTAGTCAGGCTCATTACATTGAGCAACTTCTTTCTACATGGTTGTAGGCCGGCTGAGACAATGTTTGATCATAATGTCAAGTTGAGTCCTAATTAATGAAGAGACCAACATCGATCAAGTTAAATATTTCAAAATAATTGGTAGTCTCATGTATGTCACAAGTTGTACAAAACCAGATATTACTTTTTTGGTTTGTATGTTGAGCCGCTTTACCAGTAATCCAGGCAAAGAGCATTGGGAAGCCCTTGATAAGTTGTTAAGATACCTGAGAGGTGCTAAAGATCATGTTCTATGCTACACTGGTTACCCACCTACTGTGGAAGGATATTCTGATGCCTCGTGGTGTTCAGAAGCCGGGAACAACAAGTCTACCTGTGGATATATATTCATCTTGGGTGGAGCTACTATCACTTGGAAATCCAAAAGACAGACCTGTATAGCATTATCGTCTATGGAAGCTGAGTTGTTTGTCTTAGCTTCGGCTTATGAAGAGGCTGATAGGATCAGGAACTTGACATTAGACATTCCTTTATCTAAGTTACAAGTCAACTCGTTGAGCATGTATTATGATAATCAAGCAGCAGTTCAAGTCGTTAAGAATGCCCTCTATAATACTAAGAGGAGACATGTACGACTGAGACATGCCTTATTGAATTATCTGAAAGAACAAGGAATTATTACTTTGATCGATGTGCGTTCAAAGAATAACCTAGCTGATCCATGGAATGCTAAAAGACCGTCTAATCAAAACAGAGGGGAAAATGGGACCAAAGGCAATTTAGTTCAGCCTTAGTTCAACATCCGGCGATTTAGTTCAGTCTTTGTCCAAATGTTTTGATTATTTTGATTTTCTTTATCAAAGCAAGCATGTTGTGCTCCGTTGATGCTCTTGGTTACTGAGTTCGGATCTGGCAAGTTGTTTCATTTCAAACTTGATGCTAACAACTTAACCTAGATTCGGATTTTGCCTTGGAGGAGAGTGTTATTCCAAACTTGATAACACAATCTGGCTTGGTTTTGTCTCTTCTTCTAGAGATTGGTTCCATTCCAAACTTGATGTGTTCCAATTAACTTTAGAAGGACAGTAACCGTGACATTCCATATAGCATCACAGATATAGCTGTGGTGTCCAGAAGTTTGAAAATCGTTTCGTTTGAAACAGATATCAGGTTCTGAGGCAAAACTATAATACTCTGTGAACGTGTCCTCCTAGGAAAATTAAAATAATTAATACTAAGTTCTTTTAGTAGAACTAGATATTTGAAAATTTGCAAAGGATAGAATTCATTATAAAATGAAATTCTCTGATGAAATTGCATGGGCTGTTGGGATAGGACGAGCACTGGTTGACTGGGATCCGGATCAGGATGATCTTTTGGATGATGAGCTTTTGAGTGTTATGAGTTTATCTTTTGCTACTTCCGTTCAGAGCATTGTTTAGCTCTTCTTTCTATGCACTTTTGATTGGACTTTTAGCTCTCTGTTTGTTTGAGATGTTAAGCGTATGGGGCATGTGTCTTGTTGTACCTGAGACTATTCTGTGTTACAGCTGAGTTTCGTTTACTTATGAGTGCATACTGTTTCTGTTTAAGTCTAATTTTGTTTGGAACAGGTATGAGACACGGTTGTGTATAATTCACGATTGGTTGAACTGTGCACAATCCACCATCTATCCTAAGTCTGGGTTCACGACGAACATAGGAGGAGATTGTTAGATCTATATAATTATATGTCCGCATGTGTTTAGGCCGACTCAGAATAGGTTAACGGGTTCGTGTCATACTAGGGTTTGACCCTATGCTGGAAGTACTATTAATACCTTATCCCATACTTAGATGGGGTATGCTAGAATATTTTGAGCAAACCCTTCTACAGATAGTTGGACCGAATTTGCATGAGTCCCCAAATAGGGAGTTGGCCAATATTAACTAATCTATAAATAGAGAGTTCAAATTTTCTTTACAACTCAAGACGACATTGCATGCAGTCATGTAAAATATTTGTCATGATAATTTATAAGTGTGTCAAATGTCCCTTTCATTAGATGAAGCCAGGCAAGAGGGTTAGCGGTGTGGGATCGCAGGAATTCCCTGGATCAGCCCGGGCCTGGATGGGCTCATTAATTAGCTAGGCTTAGGATGATTTGGGCTCGGAAGTACTCTTGATTTGTGTCATTGAAATTTTCTCATTTAGGCTCTGTTTGGCGCAGTGACAACGATCATGAACGCGATTGTTATGAACTATCATTTGCTGATCTCACCTAAAGAACTTCATTCACTTTTATGTTCAAAACTAGTTTCTGTTTCTTGGTAGCAGTCATAACAGTTGTTATGACAAGCGTACATTGTATGATGAAGGCATTTTTTTCTAAACTCATCAGAGCAAAAACACCCCCATTAAACAAAGGCTCTGTATATCACGGTGGAGGTGGTCATGAACCTGGAGTTAAATTGTCATTCATTAACGTCCACCTAAGGAACTTCATCCACTTGTATGTTCAAATGGATGGTGTTTGTTAGGTAATCCTAAAGGAATGACAATTTAATCCATGCGTTTATGACCGCCACCACCGATGCTCCGTTTGGCACGGTGGTGGCGGTCATGAACATGGGAGTTAAATTTTCATTCGTTAGCGCCCACCTAAGGAACTTCGTCCACTTTTATGTTCAAACGGATGATGTTTGTTAGGTGATTCTTAACGAATGACGATTTAACCCATGCGCTTTCGACCGCCATCACCGTGCCAAACTGTTAATTATTTATGCCACCACAAAAAAATATGAAGTAGCCTAATTTTAAGAGCAATGTTAAAAGCACACCTAAAAAGGCTATTAACACACCAATAAGTTTTTCAAAAAACACAAAAATCCTAACGCATCCAGCTTTAAGCGCACACCAAAATTCCAACCCGCCACCCTTCTTCTCACCCACCTATCTCGCCACCGATCGCCGATTTCTGGAGTTCAACGGAGTACCGGAATGGACGGAATCAGCGGGCCGACAAAGAATCCTCGGCGAGCTCGCATCATTCGCCGGGATCTCAACAAATCCCAGATGCACCCTCTCCGACCTCACTCATCTCTAGGGTTCACCGGCATGCTGTTCTCATCGCACACATCCGATTTACCCAGCATCCCTTTTCACCGTAGATTCATGAAATATCCAAGGTAACGGTCATGGATTCCGGCGACATGGAGTTTGCTGGCGACGGCCCGAACGTCGACAACTCGAATGTTTCAGGAGGCTATGAGGGAGTACCGGAGGTCGGCATGGTGTTCAAAACCCACCATGAAGTCTCCAAATTCTACAAGTCTTATGCACGCCGGGTGGGATTCAGAGTCTCCGTCAGGCGATAATCGTTCTCCAAAGAAGGTCTCTGTTTGTATCTCGAGCTCATGTGTTGCAAAGGCGGCGGCAACAAACGGACGATTGACAAAAAAACCCACAAAAAAGTAGACGAAACAAGATGAACATTTTATAAAATACTCCAAAGATTCTCCTCTTTTATACCAATAATAAATTTTATATTTGGTGTGGCAATATCATGATGGTGTGAAAATAAAATATTTTGGTATGTTAATATAATTTGGCTGTCAATAGCAAAAACGAGTGTGCTTTTAACATTGCTCAATTTTAACTGTTATGTCAGCCCCAACAGTATCATCTTATTAGGTTTAATTTACCCGACCCAATATATATAATTAAACTTTTTTAGGCTGCGTTTGACCCAATATGAAGTAGCCTAACTTTTATTTTCCCTCCTGGAAAATAAAAGTTCTCACGTGCAACCACATTACCTAAGTCCACACGTGTCGTGTTTTTGGAATATCATCTTGTGTGTGATGGCAACGGAAAGGTCCGAAAGCATGCTTTTGGTACCATCGTGACATGCCCCACCCCAACTCTGGAAAGCCAAAAATAATAATGTGACCCGGCAGCTTGGCGAGATGGCCCAGCCATTATCTTTACGGAAAAAGGAGCGGACACAATCGCTCGCGCTAGCACGCGAACATGACCTTCTGCGCTAGTGTGTTTCCCTAGCCGTACACGCTTGCATGTGGTCGCACCCACGTGTGGTCGTGCCCTCGTGCGTCCTTGCCGCTCCGTCACATTCCGCTTTATAAGACGCACTAATCACGAACCCTTCACCACCACACCAACTATGCGCTTAGAACGCCTTGCGTGCTATTTTGCGCTCAGAACGCTTCACACGTTAACTGCATGCTCAAAATATCTTCCCCGCTAATTGTGCGCTCAAAACACCTTCCGCGTTCACTGCATGCTCAGAACGTGTTACGCTCTAACTACGCGCTTGAATGCCTTCCGCGCTAACTATATGCTCATCACACCTTCCATGTTCACTGTGCTCTCAGAACGCCTTGCGCACTAATTGTGCGCTCAGAACGCCTTGCGCACTAATTGTGTGCTTAGAACGTCTTTCGCATTCACTGTGCTCTCTGAACGGTTTCGAACAAATTGCATGCTCAGAATGCTTAGGGGGCGTGGGTTGCAATTAGCCCAAACTGTCCGGGGGGGCAAAATTGGCATATCTGCAAATATGGCAATTTGTGTGCTATAGATCGAGGAACGTGATTAGCCCATCTGATTGTTATTGTAGTTACAATGACGCAATTACCCAACCGCCCCTACCAAAAACTATAAAAGGAGCACGGAGCTCTCATTTGGGAGGATCGAGTATGCAACACAAGAGAGAGCTATTCAAAGATCCTTCAGAGTTCTCTTTGGCCTTCGAAGAATCCCTTGAAGAAATCCTTAGGGACTCGAAGATCTCATTCATGCATCTCGAAGATCACCTTCATGCTTGAAGATCTCCTTAAAGCTCTTCGAAGATTCCGTTTTTTCTCTACAAAAACACACATTGTAATGAGCGGTGTCCTGTCTCTCTCGAGCATTCTCCTACTTGTAACACTCAAATAAATAGTGCAATTTGGTGGTCACTGATTCGATCGGTCACGTGATTTTTCGCCCTTTTCGGGTTTTCCACGTTAAAAGTCTCCTTGCCAACAAGGGCAGTCCCACCTTGGGGAGAGTGTGGGAGGCCGCCCACACTCAAATTTTATTATAAAAATTTGATAGCATTAGCTGCGTTTTAAACAGTGGCTAACATTTCTATTAAAAACCCTTTTCCCGTGAGGCCCTGTGACCTTATCAAAGCCCCGGGTGACCTGTGGAGACCTATTCTCACGCGAATAGCTCTCAACGACACTCCTCTCGGCTCTCGTAAATAGTACTTTGCTCGCAATCGCTATCTCGTCTCGATGGCTCATCTCGATGACTCAACCCCACAGGCCCGCAAGCAACCGCTCTCTCTATGATCTCCGGTGTCTGAAATATCTTGAGTACCAGGATGATCTTGAAGGGCTATTGGGTAGCTGGAGACAGTGAATCTATTAAAAAAAATCCTACATTGGGAGTTTGTTAGGGCCGCTTTCAAAGGTCCGTCCCACGAACTGTTGCTTGGATAGCTCCTCTTTCTAGTTTCATCTTGTTATGCTTCATTTTTTTGGGTTATTTTGGCCATCTTTAAAAAGAGCAATGTTGTATATAAATTACAGAAATCTAATAAAGAAATGCACACAAAAAAGGAAGAAAACACATAACAATAAATCATGTATATTAACTCCAAGCAACAGTTGATTTACCACTGTGGTGGCGGTCGTAAACACATGGGTTAAACCGTCATTCGTTAAGGATCATCACTAAATATATACCCGTTTGAACAAAAGTGGATGAAGGTTCTGTTTGACATGGTGGTGGCGGTCGTAAATGCATGAGTTAAACCATCATTCGTTATGGATCACCTAACAAACATCGCCAGTTTTTTTGTGACCAATATTACATTAATCACTAGTGTAATGCAATAGTGACCAAATTATCCGTCATTAAAAACTATTTTTGTGACCAAATTAATAGTCGCTGATTGTTCATGATGCCAATAGTGACCAAATTTTATGTCAGCTAAAGTGTCTTTAGGTGGGCGTGTAACGAAATATTTAACCCCATGTCACTGACGCCATTTTATAATTATTCACACCATGCCAAATATATTTTAAATAAATGGTTCAAGCTGATAGGAGTTTTTCAGGGCATGTAAATCTAGTTACTTCATAATTCAAGATTTAAATATACAACTTTTGTTGGAAAGAAATGCTGAAAGCTATAGATTTAACAAAAAAGTGGGAGATAACCCAAACCCCCAATTCATATAATTTCACTTATCTGTTTCTAGCATACATACATATTGTGAAAATATGATTTAAGCATTATTATTTTCAGTCATGATTCATTGAGGAGAGTTCAGATCCGCAAAGTAGGAGTCATTACGGTCGATTCAATTGCTCTGAGGCACGTTTCAAGGGTAACGACTGTCATCATCACACATCTTTTGCTTTATTAATGTGCGAAGGGTCACCCCTCGGCAATTGACAGGTACGTTCTCCTTCGGTTTGGTATTGTTGCAGCCAACTCAACCCTCCTAGTAGGCCAGACTAAATTTGTCCGCCTTAGCCCGTTAAGCGGTCGAGCGCGCACAAGTCACATATGGGTATAGAAAACCAAGGTGATTTTAAATGTTAAAGGACTAACAGAAGCCCTTATAATGTTGATCCAAAAATGATCACCACTGGAACGGTGTCCAAAACTTACTAGTTGATCCACCAGTAGATGCGTAAGAATCGATAGCGATTTTCATATGCATACAATATTGAAACTAATGCTTTGAGACTCACCCTTGCAAGATCCTCATCAAGAGTGCTTGGTGGGTTTACTGAATATCAGTAGCATCATCCATGCAACATTGCACAAGTAAATCTCTAAAATTTCTTTTAGCAACCTACAAATTAATTGTAACGGATATTAGAGTAGAATTCTCTAGCATGACAAACGATAAGGCTGAAAAGAAAATGTATTACATGGCTGTCTAGTTTAAGACTTAACGTGGCAGAGCGTTCAAATGTGTTGAAAAGAATTACTGTTTGTGCCGTCATCACACACAACATGTAGGATTGGGTTTCAATACTCTGCTGGACCGCTTTTGCATAGTCTCATCCTCCACTCGACTTTATGGTTCGTGAGACTGCATAACAGTAGATCAATTTCCTTGGGCAGTTGCCTCAATAGTGGCTTGAGCAGCAAGAACTTCCAGCTCCGAGTCCTGTTGTAGGAAGATTGAAAGTTGGGATTGGAAAAGTTAGAAATAAGAGTTCATAAACTTTTTATAATGGGATTGTCCGACAACCACCCACAATTACTATTTACAGTCATTCTAATATATTTTTTGACGAATATTATGTGTAAAACATTAAATGCAGGTCATTTTTTAATTGATGATATCCCCCCCACTAATCATGACAGTTAGTGGATGGTTATCCATGAAACGTATGACGACGATCGTGGTGGAATGATCGGACGGCGTGAAGGGCCTGTTATGGAAGAGCGCCCACACCCCCCCATCAGCTGACGATCGTCGGCGGGGGCGGCCGGGTGCAACTGCCCTTGCGGTAGGCGGCACCCCGCGAGCCGCGGGAGGTGGCCGCAGCAAAAAAAACGAGGCTCTCTCATGCCGGCCGAGGGCTCGCGGACGGGAGCCGCGAACACCCGTGTGGGCGGCGCCCTTCGGCCGCGGGAGGCGGCCGGCGGGGAGGGGAGAGACAGGCGCGGCCGCCCCTCGCGGGCGTCACCCCGCGATGCGGAAAGGCGGCCGCAGAGGGGCACTGACCTTCGCACAGGCGCATATGACCATAAAACTTATTATAATAAAAATATTTGTGTCATATATAATAGAATTTAAAGATAAAAAAAATACATGACTGAATACCTATATTTACCCAATAGCCGCATATTCCGCATCAATCGTATTATTGTTTATATTTGTTGTCCGCCTCTATTATTAGAACAAAAAAACTCATTATATGTAAATAAAATAGCAAAGGGCCTTGGAAGGGAGCAATGGCTAAATCAAATAATATCCCGTTAGAGCAGATACAAAGCAGATAAATTGTTTAATCTCATTTAATAATATATTAACCATTATTAGAAAAACTATTAGACCTGTTAAACGCTGTGACACAAGAAAATCTAGAGACATTGACCTGAGAAATATAAATATATTCAGAAGAAATATAATAAAAGAAAAAACAAAGATGTTTGAACTTGTTATCACACAGGAACTAGTTTACCTTTATGAAAACAAATTAGCAAATGACATTAATTAAAATTATTATAATAGCTAGAGATGAAATAACTGACAACAAATAATATAAAAAAATACTCAAACTTTTGATGAAGTGAGTGGGCAATGAGAATTTCTAGATATCACCTGAAAATTGGACAAGTTAAAAAAAGGTCCATAATTATCAAATTAATAAACAAAAAGATATTTCATCTTGTTCTCATGTGTCTACAAACTAAACAAAAGCAGAATCATAGTTCAAAGCTCGCACTAATGGCTTCGTTTGAAACAAGCTGGCTACCATCCAAAATCTTACCTTCGTGAACCTTTGGTCAATAATATCTATTATCATAGAATGTATGACTATAAAGACCTGTCCACCACCTCGAGAAGACTCCAGACATTTGAATAATTAAACCTAATTCTAGAATGTAATCTTCAGCGCAGTGATCTAAAATGGCATGACCCTGATTTTTTTAGGTTTCCAATCGAGCATAAGAGTTCACAAATAACAGCAGTGAAAATTGATACAAACTAATTATACCTCCAATATAAATCTGAGCATATCAGCTAATTTGTTGTTCTTGCTGCAATTGCCACCATAGAATAGTTGTTTCCAATTTTGCAGCATAAACTAACTATATAAATTAACATAGAACACATTGAAAAGGATTGTTTTTTAAAAAAAACCTTCTAAAGGTGTTATTTCAACAGATGCAACGACAAAACATCAAATAATGGACATCTTCCTAAACCAAGCAGAAATCTAAGAAGCGGATCAGAAATACCCCTTCGATCAAGTGGAGTTCGTCGTCTTCTTTGAGAGGTCCGGCGACGTCAAATCGAGCAGAGGCGTTGGATCGAGCGGAGGCGTTGGATCGAGCGGAGGCGTTGGATCGAGCGTAGGCGTTGGATCGAGCGGAGGCGTTGGATCGTGCGGAGGCGTTGAAGGGGCTCGTCGAGATAGATACCAGAGGGCACGTCGATCGTCTAGTTCAATGCGGAGATAGATACCGGGCTCGTTCGTCTAGTGCGGTTAGGAGCCGTGTAATCCAGCGGGGGAGTTTAAATTAAGTTCACGAAGAATGACTTTGAGTCACAATCATATTAATTTAGGCAGGCAGAAAACTTTACGACAGAGAGGGGGAAAGTAGATTCGGGGAAAGATTGTGGTGGGAAATTATTATAGGATAGGGAAATAATTGAGAAGGGAAATACCGGTTTGAAACTAGTTCTAGACAAATGCATAATGATTGACTGGGAGAAAACTATAGGGCATGTAATTGAAGAAATAATGTTCTTCCCCTTGATGAATAGTTACAGTGCTGTGACATTAAACATGATCAACGTACAAAGAAATTTCTAACAAAATAATATGATAGAAGATGTATTACTGTCTTACTATAAGTATATGTGACTATGTACAAAATTTCGTCTGACTAAATGTGTAGTGACTCCATAGCACAGTTGATACCACTGCGGTCGTAATACATGTTAGTCAAAGGATTAACAAATATACCCGTTTATACTAAAAGTGGATTTCTGTTTGACAGGTCGGTCGCATAGTTCCATCATTCGTGTATGGACACCTATCAAACTTCCCATAAATTCAGAGAGGAAGAGTAAGTGTTTGGGAAGAAATCTCTAACTACGATCCAAAAAAATAAAAGGGAGAAAAAAGCTCAACTCTAGATTTGTACAGTAGTCATATATCAAACTGAGAGAGGAGAATCAAGTGGTTGGGAAGAAATCTTCATCTACAATTCAAAGAGTTAAAATGAAAAAAGAAATTTGAGAGAAGAGATTATAGAGTGCTCAACTCCGGATTTCTACAGTATAGGATGTGTTGACATTTGAAACTAGAAACAAAATTCCTCAGAATATTAGGAGAAGATGTACCCTCTTACAGTCAGTGTTATAACTAACCACAAGCTGGAATATGATACAGGAGAAACAAGCAAATGAAAAGAAAAAAATCCAACTACAATCCAGAGAACAAAAAAGGAGAAGAAAAATCAACTCTGGTGTTATACAGTAATCAAATAGGGAAGTGAAAAAAGTAATATAGGAGCCAGAAGATGCAGAGTCTGAATTTTGATATACTGGCTATGGACTTCCCGGAAAAAGAGAGAGGAGAAACAAGCTGTTGGAAAGAAAACTCCAACTAGGATCCAGATAAGCTAAAGGGAGAAGAAATCTCAACTTCGGATTTCTACAGTATAGTCATATAGCGAAATGAAAAAAATGCAATACAAGAGAAGATGAGAGAAGTGAAACAAGCTCATGGAAAGAAATCTCCAACAAAGATCCAGAAACCTAAAAGGGAGAAGAAATCTTAACTATGGATTTCTACAGCATCACCACTGTTCTGTTTTACCACTATTCTGATTCAAAACAGAGAATTTTATTTGACCAGCTACCTCGAAATATAAGAGAATACAGTTTTATTATCTGTTTGTGGTTATGTACATTGTTGGAAAATGTGTCATCTATACAATAGAACTTAAAGATAAAAAATACATGAATGAATACCTCATTTTTCCATCCAACATTTGTCGGATATTCCGCATTAATCGTAGTAACCTAGGTTTTATTGTTCTGAAAAATATTTGTTGCCTGCCTCTACTATTTGAACAAAAAACATGTCATTATATGTAAAAAAAACAGCAAAGGGCCTTGAAAGACCTTATTTATTAGAAATGCAAAACGGAGAACAAATAATACAAGAAAAACTGTAGACCTCGAACGATATGAAAGAAGAAAATATAAAGATATTGACCTGAGAAATACAAATATATTCAGAAGAAATATAATAGAAGAAAAACAAAGATATTTGAACTTGTTATCATAAAAAAACTAGTTTACCTTTATGAAAACAAATTAGCAAATGACATTAATTAAAATGGTCATAATAGCTAGAAATAAAATAGCTGACAACAAATAATATAAAAAATACTCAAACCTTTGATGAAGTGAGTGGGCAATGGAAAATTTTAGATATCAATACATGAAAAACGCAAATTAAGAAAAAATACAATAATAAACAACAAAGATATTTCACCTTGTTTTCATGTGCCTACATAATAATCTCAAAAGTAGAATCAATGTAGCTCACATTAAGGCTTTATTTGGCGCAGCTTATTTGCTCTGATGAGCTTGGTCAAAAATGTCATTATCATAGAATGTATGTTTGGCAAGACAATGGTCATGACCACTACCAAGAAAATAAACTAATTTTGAGCATAACATGCATGAATTTTTTTAGGTGAGGTCGGGCGTTCACGAACGACGGTTGATGACCACCGCATTCACGACTGCCATCGTCGCGCCAAACGAAGCCTAAATGCTACAAAGATAAGAGAATACTAATTGCATATTTAATTTACTTATAAAACATTGTACTATAAGTACGATATAAATACATTACAGTTCCAATAAAGATAGACAAATAAATATACACGTAGGTTATGGCTATGCCCCCCAGTCAAACTTATGAGATAATAATATATCTCTTGCATGCAAGTTTAAATTAAGTTCTAAGTCAATTCCAGTTCATAGTCATGTCCATTAGCGCAGAAGAAAATTATAGATAGTAGAATTCAAAGATTAAATTCAAGTCTCAAATCATGTCCCATAAAATGAGAGATAAGAAACAAGTCGTTGGAGAGAAATCTTCAACTAGGATCCAGATAAGCTAAAGGGAGAAGAAAGCTTAACTCCGAAATTCTACATTATAGTCACAAAACTAGAAAAAATAATATAGGAGAAGATGTACCCTCTTACAATCAGTATTATGGCTAACCACAAGCCGAAATATGAGAGAGAAGAAACAAGAAAATGGAAAGATAAAAAACGTCCAACTACAATCCAGATAGTCAAAAAGCAGAAGAAAAATCAACTCTGGTATTATATAGTAATCAAATAGGGAAGTGAAAAAAGTAATATATGAGCCAGAAGTTGTACAGTCTTAATTTCGGTATTATAACTATGGACTTCCCAGATAAAGAGAGAGGAGAAACAAGCCGCTGGAAAGAAATCTCCAACTAGGATCTAGATAAGCTAAAGGAAGAAGAAATCTCAACTCCTAATTTCTACAGTATAGTCATATACCGAAATGAAAAAATGAAATACAACGATAAGAGAAGAGAAACAAGCTCATAGAAAGAAATCTCCAACAAAGATCCAGAGATTTAAAAGGGAGAAGAAAGCTTAACTACAGATTTCTACAACATCACCTTTGTTCTGTTTCACCACTGTTCTGATTCAGAACAGAGCTTTTCATTTGACCAACTACCTCGAAATATAGGAGAATACAGTCTTACTGTCCGTATTCTGGTTATAAACTTTGTTTTAAAATGTGTCATCCATACAATAGAACTTAAAGATAAAAAAATACATGACTGAATACCTCATGTTTTCGTCCAACATTTGCTGTATATTTTGCATTAATCATTGCAACCGAGGTTTTATTGTTCTGAAAAATATTTGTTGCCCACCTCTACTATTTGAACAAAAAAAACAGGTCACTATATGTAAATAAAACAGCAAAGGGTCTTGGAAGGTCTTATTTGTTAGAAATATAAAGCAGAGAACAAATAATACAAGAAAAACTTTAGACCTCAAACAATGTGTCAGAAGAAAATCTAGAGATATTGACTTGAGAAATATAAATATATTTAGAAAAAATATAATAGAAGAAAAACAAAGATATTTGAACTTGTTATCATAAAAAAACTATTTTACCTTAATAAAAACAAATTAGTAAATGACATTAATTAAAATGGTCATAATAGCTAGAAATAAAATAGCTGACGAGAAATAATATAAAAAATACTCAAACTTTGATAAAGTGAGTGGGTAATAGGAAATTCTAGATATCAATACCTGAAAAACTCAAGTTAAGAAAAAATACAATAATAAACAACAAAGATATTTCATCTTGTTCTCATGTTTCTGCACTATAACCTCAAAAGTAAAATCAATATTCGCTCACACTAAGGCTTTGTTTGGCGCATCTTATTTTCTCTGATGAGTTTGGTCAAAAATGTCATTATCATAGAATGTATGTTTGGTAAGACAATGGTCATTACTACTACCAAGAAAATAAACTAGTTTTGAACATAAAATGCATGATTTTTTTAGGTGAAGTTGGGCATTTACGAACGACGGTAGATGGCCACCGCGCTCAAGATAGTCTTCGCTACGCCAAACAAAGTCTAAATGCTACAAAGACAAGAGAATGTTAATTACATATTTAATTTACTTATATAATATTGTACTATAAGTATGATATAAATACATTGCAGTTCCAACAAAGATAGACAATTAAGTATGCACGTAGGTTGTGATTATGCCCCACGGTCAAACTTATGAGATAATAATGTTTCTCTTACATGCAAATTTAAATTAAGTTCTAAGTCAATTCAAATCCCAAATCATGTCCATTAGCGCAGAAGAAAACTATCGAAAGTAGAATTCAAATATTAAATTCAAAAATTAGAAAAAAAATAATGAAAGTAACTTGAATAGTTTAGACAGATGCATAATGATGAACTGGGAGAAAACTATAGGTAGTGCAATTGAAAAAATAACGTTCTTTCCCTTGATGAATAGTTACAGTGTTGTGGCATTAAACATGATCAACGTACAAAAAAATCTTCAACAAAATAATATGAGAGAAGATGTATTACTGTCTTACTGTCAGTGATGTGCTATCAATTTCTCTAAAAATTAAGAGATGACTCTGAATACCTACAGTATATCATATATGTAGCAAAGTTAAAAATATATATATACAAGAATATTTACTGTCTGGTTATTCGTGTTATGGCTATCAACTTCACCAGAATTTGAGAGAGGAAAAATAAGTGGATGGGAAAAAATCTCCAACTTTGATCAAGAAAGACAAAAGGGAGAAGAAAGCTCAACTTCAGATTTTTATAGTAGTCACATATCAAACTGAAAAAAAAATAATATAAAAGAAGAAGTACAGTCTTGTTATGAGTGTTCTAATAACTTGTCAAAATATGAGGGAGGAGAATCAAGTGGTTGGGAAGAAATCTCCACCTATAATTCAGAGAGTTAAAATGGAGAAAGAAACCTCAACACCAGAATTCTACAGTATAGTCACCAAGCTGAAAAAACAATATAGGAGAAGATGTACTATCTTACAATCAGTGTTGTGGCTAACCACAAGCCGAAACATGAGAGTGGAGAAACAAGCAAATGGGAAAAAAAGTCCAACTATAATACAGAGAGTCAAAGGGGAGAAGAAAAATCAACTCTGGAGTTATACAGTAATCATATAGCGAAGTAAAAAAAGTAATATATGAGTCAGAAGATGTACAGTCTTAATATCAGTATTCTGATTATGGACTTCCCGGAAAATGAGAGATGAGAAATAAGCCGTTGGAGAGAAATCTCCAATAGGGTCTAGATAAGCTAAAAGGAGAAGAAAGCTCAACTCCGGATTTCTACAGTATTGTCACGAAACTAGAAAAAACAATATAGTAGAAGATGTACCCTCTTACAATTTGTGTTATGGCTAACCACAAGCTGGAATATGAGAGAGGAGAAATAAGCAAATGGAAAAAAAATCCAACTATAATCCAGAGAGCCAAAAAGGAGAAGAAAAATCAACTCCGGTGTTATACAGTTGTTGAAGCCAAAAATGACATCTCGTGGAGTTCGGGGTCCCTAAAGAGGGGTGACCTCACACCTACTACACTCGAGGGAACGTCATGGGTCGAAGACCTAGGAAACTATGAACAGACCCTCGGCTCTAGCGCGGAGGTCCCACCTCAAACCCGGAAGACCTTTGAGGTCTCCTCCTCCCTAGCCAATGCTTGAGCTAGGTGCCTTGGAGGAAGAAAGCCAAGAGGATTTAAGTGGCTAAGATGCAATCTCCAAGACACCCTTAAGGATCTATTTATAGATTTTTCAAGTCCTAGGGTTAAAATGACCAAAATACCCATAGGGCAA
Organism: Platanthera zijinensis; assembly: GCA_039513925.1. NCBI lineage: Eukaryota > Viridiplantae > Streptophyta > Magnoliopsida > Asparagales > Orchidaceae > Platanthera > Platanthera zijinensis. The sequence goes on from CM077089.1 coordinate 144,058,537, forward strand.
ATAAGCCTCAAGCCAATAAAAAATTTCCACACCGGGGGGTAAAGAGGTAATCCCCCCTCGAGGTCATAACGGTAAAAACACGGTCCGGAGAGAGGTCCAAGGGCGGGAGGAGCCACACCCCTTATCTCCCTAGGCAACCGAGACGAGCGGGTGACCCCCGAAGAGCTGGGGAGCAGGGGGCAGGGGCGAGACCCCGACCCTCGGCCGGTCTCGCTCCGCCGGGCCTCACCAGGCTGCGGGGCAGGGGCGAGAACCCGGCCCCGGGCCGGTCTCGCCCCGCCAGGCCTCACCAGGCCGCGGGGCAGGGCGAGAACCCGACCCCAGGCCGGTCTCGCCTCGCCTGGCCCCGCCAGGCCGCGGGGTAGGGATGAGAACCCGCCCCCAGGCCGGTCTCGCCTCACCTGGCCTCGCCAGGCCGCGAGGAAGGGGTGAGAACCCGGCCCCGGGCTGGTCCCGCTGCTTCCAACTCGCACCTACCAGGCCGGGGCGGGTGTCCGCCAACTTGTCGCACCCGCCCCCCAAAAAGTGGCCACCGAGGGGGAGGCAGATTCTTCCTCCCCCTACTAGTATATTTCCAAGGTTAAGCCAAAATTGGCCACCAAGAGTGTAAGATCTCTCAAAAGCTTAAAAACTTATAGTTGGTTCAGCGCCTGCCCGGAGGGCCCTACTCTGCGAATACGGGGTTGTACAGCAGTAATCAAATAGGGAAGTGAAAAAAGTAATATAGGAGCCAGAAGATGTACAGTCTTAATTTTGGTATTTTTGCTATGGACTTCCCAGAAAAAGAGAAAGAAGAAACAAACCGCTAGAAAGAAATCTCCAACTAGGATTTAGATAAGCTAAAGGAAAAAAGAAATCTCAACTCCAGATTTCTACAGTATAATCATATAGCGAAATGAAAAAATACAATACAAGTGAAGATGAGAGAAGTGAAACAAGCTCATGGAAAGAAATCTTCAACAAAGATCCAGAGATCTAAAAAAAAGAAGAAAGTTTAACTATGGATTTCTACAGCATCATCTTTGTTCTATTTCACCACTGTTCTGATTCAGAATAGAGTATTTCATTTGACCAGCTATCTCGAAATATAGGAGAATACAGTCTTATTATCCGTATTCTGGTTATGAACTTTGTTGGAAAATGTGTCATCCATATAATAGAACTTAAAGATAAAAAAATACATGATTAAATACCTCATGTTTTCGTCCAACATTTGTCGCATATTCCGCATTAATCGTAGCAACTGAGGTTTTATTGTTCTGAATAATATTTGTTGCACGCCTCTACTATTTGAACAAAAAATAGGTCACTATATATAAATAAAATAGCAAAGAGCCTTGGAAGGCTTATTTGTTATAAATACAAAGCGGAGAACAAATAATACAAGAAAAACTTTAGACCTCGAACGATATGACAAAAAAAAAATCTAGAGATATTGACCTGAGAAATATAAATATATTTAGAAGAAATATAATAGAAAAAAAACAAAGATATCTGAACTTATTATCATAAAGAAACTAGTTTATTTTTATGAAAATAAATTAGCAAATGACATTAATTAAAAGGGTCATAATAGCTAGAAATAAAATAGCTGGCAACAAATAATATAAAAAAAATACTCAAACCTTTGATGAAGTGAGAGTGCAATGGGAAATTCTAGATATCAATACATGAAAAATACAAGTTAAGAAGAAATACAATAATAAACAACAAAGATATTTCATCTTATTCTCATGTGCCTACATAATAATCTCAAAAGTAAAATCAATGTTCATTCACACTAAGGCTTTGTTTGGCGCAACTTATTTGCTCTGATGAGTTTGATCAAAAATGTCATTATCATAGAACGTATGTTTGGCAAGACAATGGTCATGACCACTACCAAGAAAATAAACTAGTTTTGAACATAACATGCATGAATTTTTTAGGTGAGGTCGGGCGTTCACGAACGACGGTTGATGACCACCGCGTTCAAGACTGCCATCACCACGCAAAACGAAGTCTAAATGCTACAAAGACAAGAGAATACTAATTATATATTTAATTTACTTTTAAAATATTGTATTATAAGTACGATATAAATACATTGCAGTTCCAATAAAGATAGACAAATAAATATGCATGTAGGTTGTGACTATGCCCCCCAATCAAACTTATGAGATAATAATATATCTCTTGCATGCAAGTTTAAATTAAGTTCTAAGTCAATTCAAGTCCCAAATCATGTCAATTAGTGCAGAAGACTATAGAGAGTAAAATTCAAAAATTTAATTCAAAAATTAGAATAAAATAATGAAAGTATCTTGAATAGTTTAAATAGATGCATAATGATGGGCTGAGAGAAAATTATAGGTAGTGAAATTAAAGAAATAACGTTCTTGCCCTTGATGAATAGTTATAGTGTTGTGGCATTAAACATGATCAGCGTAAAAAAAAATTTCAACAAAATAATATGAGAGAAGATGTACTACTACCTTACTGTCAGTATTGTGCTATCAACTTCTCTAAAAATTGAGAGATGACTCCGGATAGCTATAGTGTAACATATATGTAGTAAAGTGAAAAAATATATATACTATAATATTTACTATCTTGATATTCGTGTTATGACTATCAACTTCCCCAGAAATTTAGAGAGGAAAAATTAGTCGATGGGAAGAAATCTCCAACTTCGATCAAGAAAGACAAAAGAGAGAAGAAAGCTCAACTTCAAATTTCTACAATAGTCACATATCAAACTAAAAAATATATAGAAAAAGATGTACAGTATTGTTATGGGCATTCTAGTAACTTTTCCAAAAAATGAGAGAGAAGAATCAAGTTATTGGAAAGAAATCTCCACCTATAATCGAAAGAGTTAAAATGGAAAAAGAAACCTCAATACCAGAATTCTACAGTATAGTCACCAAGATGGAAAAAAATAATATAGGAGAAGATATACTATCTTACAATCAGTGTTGTGACTAACCACAAGCCTATATATGAAAGTGGAGAAAAAAACAAATGAAAAAAAATTTCAACTACAATCTAGAGAGCTAAATGGGAGAAGAAAAATCAACTCCGAAGTTATATAGTAATCATATAGCGAAGTGAAAAAAGCAATATAGGAGCCAAAAGATGTATAGTCTTAATATCAGTATTCTGGTTATGGACTTCCTGAAAAATGAGAGATGAGAAACAAGCCGTTGGAGAAAAATCTCTAACTAGGATCCAGATAAGCTAAAGAAAGAAGAAAGCTCAACTCCGAATTTCTACAGTATAGACACGAAACTAGAAAAAAAATATAGTATAAGATGTGTCCTCTTACAATCAGTGTTATGGCTAACCACAAGCCAAAATATAAGAGAGGAGAAATAAGCAAATGGAAAGAAAAAAAGTCCAAGTACAATCCAGAGAGCCAAAAAGGAGAAGAAAAATTAACTCCGGTGCTATACAACAATCAAATAGAGAAGTGAAAAAAGTAATATAAGAGCAAGAAGATGTACAGTCTTAATTTCGGTATTCTAGCTATGGGCTTTCTCGAAAAAAGAGAGATGAGAAACAAGCTGAACTCTGGATTTCTATAGTATAGTCATATATCGAAATGAAAAAATGCAATACAAGTTAAGATGAGAGAAGCGAAACAAGCTCATGGAAAGAAATCTCCAATAAAGATCCAGAGATCTAAAATGGAGAAGAAAGGTAAACTACGGATTTCTACAACATCACCTTTGTTCTGTTTCACCACTATTCTGATTCAGAACAAAGCATTTCATTTGACCAGCTACCTCGAAATATAAGAGAATACAGTCTTATTATCCGTGTTCTGGTTATGAACGTTGTTGGAAAATGTGACATCCATACAATAGAACTTAGAGATAAAAAAAATACATTACTGAATACCTCATGTTTTCGTCCAGCATTTGCCGGATATTCCACATTAATCGTAGCAGCCAAGGTTTTATTGTTTGAAAAATATTTCTTATCCGCTTCTACTATTTGAGGAAAAAAAATAGGTCACTATATGAAAATAAACATTAAAGGGCCTTGGAATGCCTTATTTGTTAGAAATACAAAGCGAAGAACAAATAATACAAGAAAAATTTTTGAGCTCGAACGATGTGACAGAAGAAAATCTAGAGATATTGACATGATGAATATAAATATATTCAGAAGAAATATAATAAAAGAAGGGATTGTTAACCACAGACCGAATATGACTATTCACAAGCCAAAAATAACATGTTTTAAAGGCGTTTAATATTCCCCTTATTTTTTCAAACTCTTTATTCACAAATCAAACCCTAATTCCTTTTTCCCTTCCCAACCACCTGCCTGATCCCACACTCCGCATCTTCCCCTCTCTAGCTCGCCCAACTCTCGATCGCACATCTCCTACTCGCCAGTTACGACGACGTCGCCCGCCTGCTCGCCGATGAAGAATTTTAGAAAAGGAATTGCCCTTGTTGGCGTCAGTGTAAGCGGCAAAGATGGTGCATGCGAATGCAGTGTGCTGATCGTGGATCGCTCATTCTCTCTCATGTAAGTTCTTAATCCCAGTAAGCTTCGATTCTGTAGGAGGCCTGGTTTGGGGTTGTTTGGTGTGCTAGTGCCCTTCGATTCTGATTTGACGAAGAAACTGCTGGATTATTCTGACACCATTGATGAGCTTTCTGATGGGAACTCCACCTCCCCACATTCAGTTTCTACAAATGCTACTTTTGCGATTTTAGTGGAAGCAGATCCTGTGCAGATTGATGTTGATCAAATCTGCTTCTCAAATGTTAGAGAAAATGCCGCAAAGAGTGATGCAGAAATTCTGCTTTCGCCAAAGCCTGCCATTCAACACCAATTGAATCATGACACAAGAATCTGTCATAATCCTGCCTCACTGAATTTCTTTAGCTTTTATGTTATAGAGTAGTGTTAGGAAGTTAACATTTTTGACTTCTATGTTCACAAAAAAGTGTTTTATGTGTGGACATTTCTTCTAGTTCTACTTTGTGTATTTAAGGGGTTTTCATAGTACTCGATTGAAAGTGAGGACTTTTTTGGCAGAATTTCTTTTAGTTCTATTTTTTTACTTTTAATGTTGGTCTGCGAATAACAATAATTTCGGTGAATAAAAAAATTTAGTTCTCTTTGGATCTGCGAATAGTAATAATCCGCGAATAGCCATTTTCGGTCTATGAATAACAATCCCCTAAAAGAAAAACAAAGATATTTGAACTTGTTATCATAAAAAAACTAATTTACCTTTATGAAAACAAATTAACAAATGACATTAATTAAAATGGTCGTAATAACTAGAAATAAAATTGCTGACAACAAATAATATAAAAAATACTCAAACATTTGATGAAGTGAGTGGGCAATGGGAAATTTTAGATATATATACCTGAAAAGCACAAGTTAAGAAAAATTATAATAATAAACAATAAAAATATTTCATCTTGTTCTCATGTGCCTACACTATAACCTCAAAAACAGAATCAATGTCCGCTCACAGTAAGGCTTTTTTTAGCGCAGCTTATTTGCTCTGATGAGTTTGATCAAAAATGTCATTATCATAGAATGTATGTTTGACAAGACAATGGTCATGACCACTACCAAGAAAATAAACTAGTTTTAAACATAAAATGCATGAATTTTTTTATATGAGGTCGGGCGTTCACAAACGATGGTTGATGACCACCACATTCACGACCGTCGTTGTCGCGCCAAAGGAAGCCTAAATGCTATAAAGATAAGAGAATACTAATTGCATATTTAATTTACTTATACAATATTGTACTATAAGTACGATATAAATACATCGCAGTTCCAACAAAGATAGACAAATAAGTATACATGTAGGTTGTGGCTATGTCCCCAAGTCAAACTTATGAGATAATAATATTTCTCTTGCATGCAAGTTTATATTAAGTTCTAAGTCAATTCAAATCCCAAATCATGTCCATTAGTGCAGAAGAAAACTATAGAGAGTAGAATTCAAAAATTAGAATAAAATAATGAAAGTACCTTAAATAGTTTAGACAGATGCATAATGATGGACTAGGAGAAAACTACAGGTAATGCAATTGAAAAAATAACGTTCTTCCCCTTGATGAATAGTTACAGTGCTGTGACATTAAACATGATCATCGTACAAAGAAATTTTCAACAAAATAATATGAGAGAAGATGTACTACTATATTGTCTTATTGCCAGTGTTATGCTATCAACTTCTCTGAAAATTGAGAGATGACTCCGAATACATACAGTATAACATATATATAGCAAAGTGAACAAAAATATATACTAGAATATTTATTATCTCTCTATTCGTGTTATTGATATTAACTTCCCCGGAAATTTAGAGAGGAAAATAAGTGGATGAGAAGAAATCTCCAACTTCGATCAAGAAAGACAAAATGGAGAAGAAAGCTCAACTTTAGATTTCTACAGTAGTCACATATCAAACTAAAAAAAACAATATAGAAGATGTACAATTTTGTTATGGATGTTCAAATAATTTTGCCAAAAAATGAGAGAGGAGAATCAAGTGGTTGGGAAGAAATCTCCACCTACAATCCAGAGAGTTAAAATGGAGAAAGAAATCTCAACACCAGAATTCAACAGTATAGTCCCAAGCTGGAAAAAAATAATATAGGAGAAGATATACTGTCTTACAATCAGTGTTGTGGCTAACTATTGAAACCGAAAACTCAGTCTCTGTGGAGTTCGACCCTTGGTGAAGGGGTGATCGCACACGTACTTCTATCTCACAAGCTAAACAACCAAATGATTTAGAACTAGGGACAGACCCAAGGCTCCAACATGGAGGTCCCACCACACACCCAGATGATCTTAGAGCGCTTCCCCTCCTTAGCCAAGTGCTGAAGCTCAAGATACTTCCGAAAGCGCAGAAAGACTGAGGCATAAGTAAGCATGCCTTCTAAGGTATCCCCTTTAGTTTATTTATAGTTTTCTGAAAATGGTCTATAAATAGCCAACCTCCGCTGTTCCAAAACATCTATGTATAGTTTAGGCCGTCCTGCCAACAACGTAACTCCGCTGTTCTAAAGGGCTAGGGGCAAGGCCAATAGAGGCAGGATGGTAAAAGTATAACGTGTTACCTGCAGCCCATAGACAGGAAAAGTGCGAACCAGCTCGCTGGTCCCCACGACGGATGAGGCCAGACTCCTGCAGCTCGCCTCTCTTTAGACGAGCGCGAGTCGGGCGGCCTGGCTCCCTCAGATCGCCTCTCTCTAGGCGGGAGGCTTGGCTCCCGCAGATCGCCTCTCTTTAAGCGGGCACGAGCCGGGCGGCCTGGCTCCCGCAACTCGCCTCTCTTTGGGCGAGCGCGAACCCGGCTCCCGTGGCTCACCCTCCTCCATATGCGACGACCATGGACCTGACTCGCTCGCCTAGCGAGTGCGTGCCGGTCCTGGCCGGGAGCTCTATTCTGTCTTACCAGACCCACTCAGTGAACATGTGAGTTCCAGATTTGTCATCTCAAGAAGTCGATTTGTGGTCTCAAACAATCCCCCTGAGCATGGTTCGTCAAGTTCAATAAGGCTGTGCGAGAAGTTGGTTTTACTCGGAGCTCGACAACTTTCTCTTTATTCACTCGACATCACACAACAAGCACCGTTCTCCTTTTACTATATGTCGATGACATCCTAATCACATGTGATGACTCAAAGGGAATATCAATGATCAAACATCACCTAAGCTCTGTCTTTCAAACAAAATATCTGGGGAACGCAAGACGTCCTGATGGTCTCGTCCCATCTCAACAGAAGTACTGTATCGGTCTTCTTCAAGATGCCGACTGCTCTTGATGCAAGCCGGCCAATACACTTATGGGCGTCAATCATAAGCTATATGCACATGCCTCAGATACAGATCTACTTCTTCCAAACTCAGAATACTATCGACGTCTCGTTGGAAAACTAATTTACCTAACAGTCACGAAACCAGACATATTGATGCAACCCGCGTCGCGAGTTTTATTTATTATTAGTGTATCTGTCTTTTATTATTGTAGCGCACGTTTTTGCGCATTTTTTTGGATTATTGTGTAGCGTCAAGTTGTATCGCGCACGTTATTAGCGCTTTTGATGTAATTTTGTATCGCGCGTGCTCGCACAAGTTTTGGTTTGGCTCGTTGGTGTGACCGGCCAACGAGACCCTAAATTCATAGGTCCGGTAACTTAGGCGGTAGATTAGCTTAGGGCAAGCTTATAATAATTATTTATTTCATTATCATTATTGTTATTCTAAAAATCTGATTTGGATTTTTATTTATGATTTGGCTATGGTTCAACACCTTTGTCGAATCAAGTCAGCCCAATCGAGCCTTTGATATATGCCTCTCATAAAAGTCCATTGCCCACCCTTTCAGCCTAACCCACTAAACCTTTAATGAGCCAAACCCTAATGCACCCCTATAAATAGTATTCCTTATCTCCTTGTAGACTGGCTTGGGACAAATAGAAATTGAACCGAGAACTTTTTTTCCTGGTTCGGTTTCCTCGCCAGTCGCACCTGCCAGCGCCTCTCTCAAGCCACCTCCCGCGTTCATCTCCTCCTGTCGAACAATCTTCTGAAGCCGCCTCTCCTTCCACCCCTTGCGACGACGGTGAATCCCGCGAGTACTTCCAACTGCTCCGCCCTTCCGACGCACCTTCTTCTTCGACTAAGCTTTCTCCTGACGCTCCGTCTGCCATCGACGAGGGCGCCAAAACTCTCTTAGGGCGTCGTAGACCTCCCTGGCACCCCCTCCGGCGGGATCTGGGATCCTCCGGCGTTTTCCCCCACTTCCCGTCGACCCAGCACCCTGTTCCAGCACTCACTGCTACCGCCAGAGCTCCGGCCTGCTTCCAGTGAGTCTTCAACGGCAGTCACCACTATTTCCGGGGCCCTACAGCATTTTCCTCGCCTACCCGAAGATCCGTCAGCCATTGCCACTCTTCCCTCGGTGTACCTCTCTACCTCTACTCTCCGCAACCTTAGTTGTTTTATGCTTAACTTTCAAATGAATAGTAATTGTTAGAGCTTGCCCGGCTAATCTCATCTCCTAATTATCGTTTACTTTTCATTGCCTTGTATGTCCGCTTTCGTATTTTGTGCCTGTGGAATTATGTCTCATTACGTCGCTATAATCGTGCGGTAGCGTTGCGAGTGTTTCTGACGCCTAGATCGTTTTAGTCGTTAGAATAGCTCGCGAAATCCCCTCGCGCTGCTTTAATTTTAAAAAGATCGCATTTTTATATTTCAAACGACAACCCTAGATTTCAGGTTACATCACATATCCTTTACTGTTGGTGTTGTCAGCCGGCTTATGCACTCTCCTCGGATGTCTCATCTACATGCCGTCGAACGGATCCTGAGATATCTAAAAACAACCCCTGGTCAAGGGCTGATATACAAAATCTCTTCTTCTACTCCAACATTGGTGACGTATTCAGATGTAGATTATGTTGGATCTCTAGATGATCGACGTTCTACCAGCAGATTTTGTACCTACTTCGGAGGTCACCTTGTTACCTGGCATTGTAAGAAACAAGCTATGGTTGCTCGATCTTCAGCTGAAGCTGAATACCGTTCGATAACGTCTGTTGTATCCGAGCTTACATGACTTGAAAGTCTCCTAGAGTCCTAGGTGATATGAGAGTAAAACTTTCCTTATCAGCTACCTTACTCCGTGACAGTCAAGCTGCTATACACATAGCTAAAAATCCGGTCTTCCACGAAAGAACGAAACACATTGGAGTCGATTGACACTTCATTCTGGAAAAAGTTCAAATGAAGAAGCTGAAATTGAAACATGTTCCAGCTACTGACCAAGTTGCTGATCTTCACAATGACTTGGAGATCGAACAGAATTTCTCGCACTCCATGTGTTTGGAAAGGGGCAAAATTATGCGAGCTACATTGTTGGCTTGAGCGACCATTGAGTGGGTGACAGTCATAAACCAGAGTGTTTCAATGTCTTGGGGAAAGAAGCCCACGATAGACTTGTTTCTAGTGGGAGCAGTATGAGGAAGAAGCCGAAGGACGTCCTGAATGATGGGTGGTTGGTCATGCGTAGTGGAGGCTCACCGAGGAAGGTTTGACTGCATGCTTAAAGTAACAATGTCACGCATTGGAGACGTATGCGGCGAGTGGTTGTCTGGTAGCCAAAAATGGATTGGAAGGTATGGGCGTCGATGGAGCCGGATGGAGCGTGGATGACCCACTGTCCTGGAGCACGCAAGCGACAACGAAAAAGGACGCAACGAAGGGCGCACATTACTATCGACCACAACTGGAAGGACGATCACGTGGATCACGGGGCAAAGCTCGCGTGAATCTACCTAAGAGTCATGGATTGAGAGGGTTTGTCGAGGAGAGCCATGCGTGAAGTGGTAGAACAATGGGGCAAACTATAATTGTTTGCTGTGCGTAGGTAATGGAAGTGGGGGCAAATTTGGGTTTGAAGTTAAACCCTAATTTGTGTGGCAGGTCAGACCAATTCATAAGAATTAGAGAAAATAACTTGTTAGTTAACGAAAATTGAAATAATACCTTGTGAGGTATACTCGCGTCAAATCACTTGGGGAGTGGTTCCCTCTCACGATCCCTTTGCAGGAGAGTTACAAGGCTACTTGACTCCCTTCTAAAACTCACTACTCACCCTTATATATGGAATGACTCTCTAGAGACTAAATTGCCAAAATTTCCATTGAGAGGGGAAAATACATAAGATGCGATACCCTTGAAGGTTGACTACAGTGTGTAGACGTATCAAGCACATATTACCATAGTGCCCCCATGAGCCATTTAAACTTCAATTGTAGTAACTCACCCTCTTTTCAGGTCTCTATCCCGTAGTGGTTACTTCCTAGTTGCCTAAAACTCCTAGAATCAGAGTTTGTTGAGTGTTGATTTATGTATTCTAGCCAAGGTGCAGGGTGCAGCACCTTTGGAAGGATTGTTTTGGTTTACTAAAGATATCACGTTAATTATGTTGCTTATAACAACTCTAAGTGTATAAAAGATATTTTTCATTCATCTTGATTTTAATTGCAAGTGGCAATAATTATACTCTTCTCCTTTGATTGTCGTGAAGTCCTCTTTGCCGCCTCTTAATATTGATCATTCTTGACCAAACCATGAAAACCTTATATTTCTTGTGTGCGGGATTATTATTGTTTGCTGTGTTTTTCTCCTATTTCTTAATTCTCTAGGCCTTCCCTCTTATTTGCAAAGTAATGTGTAGTTATTATACTCTCATTACTATTTGTTACTATGATGTTCTCATGTTCTGTCAATCATGCATTTGTCTGTTTATGCTTATCTCATCTAAGTTGCATTAGTCTAACCGAAAGAGAAAATTAGCTTCCTTGTCTTTGAAAAGGTTCAATTATTCCTTATTCTATTTCACTAATACAAGGATTTTAATATAAACAGGTTGACAGTACCTACGCATGCTGTATTGAGAGTATTGTTCCTAATGTTTGTAGACTGGCACAAAAGGATGGAGAGGAACACAATAGTATACTTAAATCTTCCAGTCTTCAATGCTTGTCATCAATGGTACTTTTCCTTTTCATTTTTTATGCTTGAGTTTAATGTGAATTATTGCCCAAATCTTTTTTTCTAGAAAGTAATTACGTTTTCTTCTTGCAGGTTTGGTTTATGTCGAAGTATTCATACATTTATTCTGATTTTGATGAGGTAGGATTCAGTTCATACCTTCTACCCAATTTAAACTATGTATGTTAGCATAGAAAAATAATGTCGCAAGTTTTCCAGTTTTTAGTCAGAACAGTAGAATTTTTATCCATTCTGCATTGCGTGATTAAAAGAATTTTCCATATTTATATTTCTTCTAATTATATTCCATTATAAAGGCTTATCTAGCGTCTGAAGCTCTTGTCTATTTTGGTTTTAAAGAGAGGTACTAGTTTGCTCCTACATTGCTAGGGTAATTTTCATAGTTTGAATTTGTCGAAGAGATATAAAAGGGTTGCTCACACATGTAAAAAGTGAAGGGCTGGTGGATTTTGAACTGAGAAGATCTGTTTCGACATAAAAAAAAACTTATTTGCTTATTATATGAAACTAATTGTAGTTTACGGTCCAGATTGATGAAAAAAAATCAGCTAATATCTTTTCTCAGATTTCAGGCAGAGCATTGTACAAATTATAGGCTACAGTGAAGCAATTAAAGTATTTGATGTTTCTCTATTTGCACTGTAATTAATTAGAAATCATTATAATTGAATTTATATTATCCGAATTGCAAAATCGACTCCAATATTGTCTGCTATATTTTACTTCAAAATGTATATACTCGAAGGTGATTAACATAAATTCACGAACTAAATACATTTTTCTACTAAGAATAAAAAATATACGTATACAGATATACTTCATTGTTGTGTACCATTATGATGGATCAGTATGTAAGACTTTGGAACAGATGAGAAGCTTTAAAGTATATATAGCTTTCATGTATATACTAAAGGAAATTTCTTGAAATGTACGGCCAAAACAGTAGATTAGATTTATAATACTTAGTTTTCTCATTTGCTTCGTTGTAAACTTGATTTCTTGGCTTTCATGAATATGATGCAGATCATCTATGCCATACTAGAAAATTATGGAATTGATGATCAACCAAAGGATGATGATGAAGGATGGGAGAAACATCATAATTGGGTAAGTGAGGTGATTTGATCTGAAACAAGGGCAGGGCCATTGGGGCATAATGACGTTAGTCCAAACAACATTATTATTCGACCAATTACGAAGATGAAGGATTCCTCTATGCTGACAAGGTAATGGGGATTTCTGATGATAGATACTCTTGATTAATCTTCTGTTAGTTTAATAAACTTGATATATGTTATTTTTCATCTCGATATTGGCTGTCTATTCTTATTCAGCTGCTTCAGTATTATTGAATGACAGCAACACTAAAATGTTTGCATTCAAAGTAGGATATAGAAGATTTTCATTCTAATGATTTTTTTGGAAGTAAATTTTGCTAATTTATGAAGGTAACGAAGATTTATTTCACTCTTTGCATCCATCTTAATTAATTTAGATTATTCCAGTGAACTTAGCTCATGCAATTGCGTGTTATTTTCATGTTTCCTGTCTCATATTACCTCAATGTAGTATGTCTTAGGCTTGGAGTTTCTAATACATCTAATATGGGATGTGAAAAACTCAATCATATCACACAAAATTTGCAGCTCGCAAATTTTAGTCTGTAATAACTATTCATTATCTTTTGTTAAAATGAAATAAGAAAAAAAATCAGTAATAATGGGGATCAACCACATCATTCTGATGATGAGCATTACGACGTTTGTGATCTATAGCTACAAGATTGTGTTATGGGCCTCAAGTACTAGACCTAGTTATTTATTTTTATCTTTATTTTTGTCTTTAGTAGGTGTTATTATTGTTGTTTGTCTTTTATTAGGTTCTCTTTTAGTACATTGTAAGCCTATATAAAGTCATGAGTATGTTTTATGTTATCAGGAATGAAGAATTTCTAAATTCTAGCCCCCTTACGAGATTTTGGAAGCTCTCTCTCTTGAGCAAACCCTGCTTAAGAAACCTCGGTTCTGGCTTCGTTGTATTGTCCACCGTCATCCTCGTTTCTGGTCATCCTCCGGGATTGGACCATGACAACTTGGCATCAGAGGCACTCATTCCTTCTCCCCACTTCCACCACAACCACTGTTGCAGCAATTTTCAGAGCCTTCCTTCCTCTGTGCGACTTCCAAAAACCCCCAGGCTTCATACACTACTGTTAACTCCATCTTTCTTCCCCAACAGTCCACGACACCACAACCTCGATTGCTATAAGACACCGAGCAACTTCCCGCCGAGTCGCTTTTCACTGCCTTCCTTTACCTCACACATAACATCTTCCTTAAGTCACAAATTTTGATTCTTCCTCTCGCAAACCGCAACGCCATCCATCCTTCTCGAATTCAGGGAAGATCCTCGCTGCTGCAACTTCTAGTGCAACCTCTGCACCCCAGTTCATCCTGCACGCTGCTTCGATCCTTCGTCCAGCGGTCGATACATGTTTGTTCTACTTCTCCAGCAACAGGGCCTCTTCGACATTGCATTGCATAAGACACCGGCTCTCCGTGATTTTGTGCACACGCGTCTTCCTACAGACGACATCCAGTTGAAGTCGAAGCCCAATCCTCCTCGATCCCCATGCCCACCGCATATGTATCTCCATCGCACACCGTTGTTCCCTGTCATCGAGTCGCCTGCAGTTTTTGGCCTCTTTTCAGCCCTCCTGCTCTGTCATCCCCTTCGACCTCCCCGCCGCGTCTTCTTAGGCCTCCTGCTCTGTTGTGCCCTCTAGATTCATTTTTTCTGCCGATCGTCCCCAAGTTGGTGCCGCCGCTTATGAGCTCTGCAGCTCTTTTTCTGTTCGCGCTACCGTCTCCTTCCACTGCCTGCAGTTGCCGGGCACCCTCGTTCCGGCTGCTCCTCACCATACTTTCTGCCATCAGGAAGCGCGTTGACGCCCCTCGCTCGATGCATCCTCCGCTACAACTACACAATACTAGTATTTGTTCTGGAGGGAAATCATTGAGCTAGACGATCAATTTGTGCAAGCCTCATTCGAGCTTGAGGCTAAGCTCAATTTGATGGTCGGGATAGATGTTACGGGCCTCGAGCACTAGGCCTTGTTATTTATTGTTATCTTTATTGTTGTTTTTAGTATGTTACAAACAAGAATCTTGACGAGTGATCCGCTCAAGCGATGCGCACGAGAGAGACGATTAAGCGACTCAAACGATGAATAGTTGCATTAACTAATAAAGGAGATACATTCTTGAGAGATAAAGAGGAGAGTTCCTAGAGGAGAGGAATATATATATATATAGAGAGAGAGAGGGAGAAATAGAGAGAGTGAGTGCCTCAAACAACAAAGATCCTCCGGGATCCTAAACCCGTATGCCTCTCCCCCTTATATAGATGAGAAGGGGCATATCACAAATACATAATTCTCTACTGACTATTAATAATATTATATTCCACCATGAATGTATCGTTGCAGTTTCCATATCTGCGCCCTGATGATTCCAACGAGGGGGGTTCGCTAGGGCAAATGTGTGCGCGCAACACTATACCGCGCTTGAAAACCGACTTTGCCCTCAAGGTCAAGCCTCCCATATTTTTAGGGATCTTTAAGAATTGGGGCGACGTTCAACTTGTTGGGGAGTGGCGGAGGGCGCTAGGGCGAAAAGGATGATGAATGGTGTAAGCGCTCTAGAATGGCAATGGGTGGGATTGTGTGTTTAAATTGTGGGTTGTGACAGTATGTTAGTGGAATCTAGAGTGGTTGAGAGGTTGGGGCCAACAAGAGGTGGGGCCAAAAATTGGGGCCAACAGAAAGTCATTGTCTTCTTCTCTAGCTCCAGCAAGAGTCCCTATAACCCTCCTACAACCGCCTTGTCACCCTAGAATTACAACCAAGCTCTCTTGGCGCTTTCCCAATTACTGCCCCCTCTAGCTTCACTGAGAGTCCGTCCAAGCCCTCTGACAGCTTCCGTTATTTTCTTCATGTTTGCATCTTTACTTTTAATCGACTTGTATCATTTATTCGTCATATACTTAATTTCATGCACTTTTGTTTGCTTGCAATTGTTATTTGGTAGTCTATCTATCAATACTTGTAATCAACTGCTATTGCATGAGCAAATATAATTTATTATTAGTTAATTAATTGTTGGTCGTATAATTTTACCTGCTAGCTCATTTAGTTGCATCACAGTGGTGTTAGGATAGTCTTGATCTCATTTGCATTTTTTGGCCCCAGGGACAAATTTATAGGAGAGGAACATTGGCCCAATTAAACACAAATGCAAATGCAAGCATCCGTGCAATCAATGAACACTATAGATGACTAACTAAACCCTAACCCTAAATTAATGCACCTGTATGAGTCAACACGCAAATATCTGATGCTTAATTAATTAAACAACAAGAAATCAAAATGTGATAACACTTACAGTTTAGTATAATTAATTCTAATCAGGTTAGTCAAACAATAATCACAATTGAACGGAACTAGAAATTAAAGTGCACGATGAATAAATTTTACATGCCTACCAAAAATAAATTACCAATAAATAATTAGATTAAAACCTTACTAGGAATAAAAGTACATTCATACCATGTAAATTTATGAAAATAAATGTGATGGCTCACTAAGTAATTGAATTTGAGATGTGTGTGATGCAATTGGTGGATTTGAGTGAGAACGAGAGTGATGTGTAGGCTCGAGCCTGCAGTTCTGTGGGGAAGTCAATAGGGTTTCTGGGGTTTTGAGGCTTGGGGGTTTTATAGGGTTTAGTGAGAGGGGAGGTTTGTGTGTGAAACATTAAGGTAATATGATAGGGAATATGGACTGATATAGCGCGAGATAGCAGGTAAGGGTTGGTGAAGCTCTGTACAACTAAGGGCTAAGGCCTGGCTGTCAAGGTGGGGAAGGGTGCCATTGGACTTACCGGAGTTATAAGAGTAAGATGAAGGATCGATGGCTCTAATAAGGAAAGTAGAGAGTCTTATCAAAGCAGGGAGGACGACAGACCGTGGACTGGGAAGCTACCGTCGAGGAGTCGACTGTTTCTATGCGGGCACATGAAGTCTTGTTAGCTGGCTGCATCTGCATCGGGGTATGTAGGGAAAAGTGGTGGCGGATAAATGAAGTAGCCGCTATGACGACTATGGTGGTGGTATGCACTTCGACACCACCAAGATTGGGGCCGCTGGGCTTCGACACCCGAGTAAGGAAACATATGATTTCTCCTTTGTAAATACAAATTTATCGATTCCTTTTCCCCTAAACAATACTCCAAATATATAGAGACGACAACATAAGTTAAATACACATGACAGCTTGGAATGTTCGAATGAGTTATTTGACCTAATTCCCAAATGACAACTCCAAAAAATATAAAGTAAATACACACAAATATGAAAAATAACGTTGAACAGGATGACCGCACCCGTTCATCAAGTCCACGATCATAATGTGTCGATCAAGAAAAATAACTCTAAGCGGGTCTCTGATCGTTTTATGAGATGTCGCCAATATCCATTAGTTGCATGTTGGATGAATTCTCATATAATTATGTGATGGAGATCGATCGCGCCACATTTGACGATTTATCATTATTGGATTTTTTGGATCGTCAAACGGACGATCTGAGCCCACGATTGTGGTTGGCTTGAATTTTTCTATTTTTTGATGTATTTTCTTTATTTTTCCGAGATTTACCTTGGGAGTTAGGTTATTCAATCAGGCGATTAGGACTGTTATATACACTTAAATTAAATCCCTCTCACTCTATATATCCCGATTATAGTTTATTCACAAGGTATTAGGATTTTGGGCTTTTGTAATCGCAAGCCTCTTGGTAATTCCCTCGGTGCGATGTCAAAGGCCCTTTAAGGTGCGGATGCCACCGGTCTCAGCTTACGTGGCTGCCAACGTCATTGTTCTAAATATCGGATGCCGGCGACATATCATATTGAGATTTTAAATGTCGAAAGTCGGAGACTTGTTGGAGATATTTTAAGATATCGGATTTTCATGTCTTATAAATTTTTTTTAATGTATACTAACTATAATTTTATGCTATAAAAGTAGAAAAATAATGTAAATGGATAAAAAATGAATTATTTATATAGTAAAATAAATTCAAATAGTATCTAAAATCAAATATTATTAACAAATATAAAATGATATATTGTAAAATATATTTAATATTATACACTAATTTTATTTTGATAACAATAAGTTATTGCAAATAAATAAAATAAATAAGTTAAATATCTTTGATTGATTATAAATCTTTTCAAACTTATAAATTTATATTAAAAATATAAAAACAATCAACTAATAATTTAATTGTATTAAATATTTTCATATTTTTTGTAATATTAAATTATAATTTGTGAAATAATTATTCAAAAGTGGTTGTAAGAATAAAATGTTAAAAAATTAAAACAATAAGTTTATTCGATTTAAACATATATAATATAATATATATAGGTGATTTAAACATATTCTGTTAATATAGGTTTCAGGAGATGTGGGTCGGATTACGATTGGTTTGGTGGTGGGGTTTGGTAACAGTTGAATTTAAAATTTATTTCAGAAGGTTTAGTCAAAATTTTTTAAATATTTATATTAGTGACTTGGCCAAAATTAAATTGTTTTTTTCATATATTTAATGATTTTATTATAAAATTTTTTATTTACGTGGGAAAGTCTTAATTAAGTATAATTAAAATGAATGATCAAAAGGTAGCCACCTCATTTCCCCCGTCTTTCGTATTCTCCACAACCTCCTCACCTTTACCCTTTCTGGTCGCGGCGATAGTCATGGCGTAGTAACTCGGGCGGATTTACTATATTTATATAGTATGTTCCACCGGGTCCCACTAAACCTTGGCTACGCGCTTGCGATGTTCTTTCGGCATCAGATTGAAAATGTGAGGTTGGGAGCCGTCCATGGCGGAAACTTCATCACTCATCTCGCCAAATAGATGGGGCTCTGGGATGCTCTTCCGCGACTGCACTGCGTTCAGACGTCGCTTGCCATTTCGTTCCAGAACCTCCAGGCCCTCGGCCTTGCGCGACGACGTGATGGCGAGTTCGAGGCTATCCCTCCAGCAGTCGGTGGTGGAGATATTGACATTGATTTTGGGGCAGGTCCTAGTGGTACTGCTCCCTCTTCACAGGTTCCACTACCACTGCTGCGGTCTTCCCCAACGCCAAATTCTTCGATGTATTGGGATCGTCAATTTGGGTCCATTCACACACGCCTAGGCCAGATGCAGACCTGTTTTGACGAGCGCTTTATGCATTTTGATGCTCGATTCACCGCGCTGGAGCAGAGTCACGCCTCTTCAATAGAGCGTGTTACGCGTGAGTTTACGAACCTGTGGACGTACTATCAGGAGCATGGGGGAAATAACAATGAGGAATAGGTTTCCTTTTGTTTTGGGAGTGTTGTATCTGTATTTGTTTGTTTATTTTTAAATTTTTTAGTATTTTCATGTACCTTTATTTTCATGCACCTCTATGATAAAAAACAAAAAAATTACAAAATCTTGTGTTTTGCTTTAGTACTTTCTTTCAGGTAATGTTTGGTGCAGATTTGAACTCTTCAGGGAAGTTTTCGCTTCTCTACTTTTTATTTTTATTACAATAGAGACAATGTTTAGTTTAAGTATTGGGGGATATTTCTCACTAGCTTAACCTCTCCTTTTGGTTTCTATAGCAAAACATAAATAACGGAAAAAAACAAACTTTAAACTATATTTTTTTAAAAAATAGAAAATCAAAACTTAACTTCTTGGAAAAGGCCGTGTTGGGCTTGTCATCCCACAAAATCGCCTAGTACCTTGCGAACCCGTCACTGGGTAGTCTTCGGGAAGTCCAGGAAATAAAAAATTATTAGGTTTAATTTTTAATTAGAGAAATCATTATTTCTATAATTATTCACATGCAAAATTCCTAGTTTTCTACTTTTACATAGTGTTTAGAAAATTTTTATGCTTTAATTGAATTTTGAATTTTGGAGTAAAATTATTGGTCATGCTGCGTTTCTAGTTAGATGCATATGTTCACAGAATTTCATGTAGAACTAAATATTCAGCATACACTTAGATTTTTATTTTTCTAAATGTGTAGAAATAGTTTATTCTACTTTAATTTTGAAACCGGTATAATTCAAAAATACTTTATGTGAGTACGTAGAAGTTTACTAGAGAACTATTACGTGAATGAAGAGAAAAGTATTCTTTCTCGATGTCTAGAACTTTCCCTCTAGCGATTCTCAAGACTTTCATAAGTTAAACTTATTAGCATGAATAAGATTTAGGCATTTATTTTGGCCAGTTTGAGCCTTTGCACCCATACCTAAAATTTAATCGTTGCTAAACCACTTTGAGCCTATTTCCCTACCTTTTGTTTTACCAAGGCCTAAACCACTTTGCTCCACCAAATATTTCACCAAGGCCTAAAAAGCATCCTATTCACACACCTAAGTCCGAGCTCGATATTGGTTATTTGAAAAACTGTGTGAGTAATTTGGAGTCATTTTATGGTGACTATTTTTATTAAAAACAAGTGAGCTAATTTGTTTCTCCTTCCTTTTTGAAAATATTAAAAAAAATCTTTAAAATAGGAAGAAAGAGAAGTAAATACATTAAAAAAAACAAAAAAAAATGCTGAAAATTTTTGAAAAAAAGAAAAAAAAAAGAAAAAGAGGTTTGGGAATTGGCTATGTTCTTAAAGCCATTTTTTTATTTTGTGCGAGCTCTCTTTAGGTTTAGGTGTGACTAGCCACCGCTTTTATCTTTGATTATCCACACCAAAAACCTAAGCCTACATTTCACTCTAGTTAAGTCCTATTGATTCACGCTTATGAGTTAGACTAGTGTCGTGGCGAGTGTGAAAGGGCAAGGCTATGACCATCGACATTGATGGATTTCTTTGGAGGGTATCTCGACCTTCAATTTGTGTAATGACGATCTTAGTACGCACGCTACCATCTCCCTAAATGTAGTTTTAGAATTTACCGGATTTTCAATTTAAAATTATAAATAATAAGTGAAAACACATTTTTGAAAAATATAAACTAATTTGTATGCTGAATAGGTTTTTCTACTAAAATATCTACACACATAGGCATAAGACTTCGCATTTTACTCCTTAGGTTCAATTTTCTTTTCTAGCGGTTAAATTTTTCTGCTCCCTATGAAAAGTTGTTTGCTCGGGACTAGCAAACGAGTAAGTATGGGGGTATTTAATAACTCTAATTTTATGCTTATTTTCTTATAGTTTCTATTTAATAATTACATAATTTATAAATATATTTTATTAATTATGTTTCTAATTGTCTTCTTTTCTAATTTCAGGATAATCTGAGCTGCAAATAATAATTTGTAGCTCACAGGACTGACCAGGAGAATAATTCCAGCAAAACTGGGAAAATCGCAAGTACATGCCCCAGTCACGGGCATGACCCATATGTCACTACTGGCGTGACGCATATTTCACGGGCGTGACCCATATGTCACGGGCGTGACACAGAGGCGTGACTTCTTCCAACTGCCAAAAAGCCAATGTCACGACAGTTTCATGTTACAGGCCCATGTCACGGGCGTGACCCATATGTCACGGGCGTGACAACCAGCCCAGAGGCGTTACACAGCATCATGACGCCAGTTTCAGATCCGGACGGTTCGAGCTTACACGCCCTAGGTCACGGGCGTGACTTATGGGCGTGAGCCCTCCAGCAACTGTCGGATTAATTCCCGCCGTTTCTCCTTCCCGCCGTTTCCAGCAACAGTCCTGACACGCCTTAGGTCACGGGCGTGACCTAGGGGCGTAACCCACAGAACCGATGATTTTGGCGATTTTCCTCCAACGTTCCCGGGCTTTCAAGACGACGACTCCGTACCTGATACGCCCCCATGTCACCGGCGTGACCAATGGGCGTGACTCCATAGCAGAAAATACTATAAATTCCAAATAAGTTCAGGGGCTCTGGAGGAAGATCTGAAGCATAATTTAGGAGTATTCTATTGTTTATTTTCAGCTTTGTTGCATTTTCCAATTCATAGTGTAACTTTTATTATTGTTATTTCAATTCAAGTACTTTTTATAATCATGTCTCTTTCAACCTTTTTATGTAAATTTCTCATCATGATGAGTAGCTAAATTCCATTTAGCACTTGATCATGATGAACTTTAGAATGAAATAATTTTTTTCTATTTTGTCTCACTTTATCAAGCATTCTATTTTATGTACTTCGATTTATCTTTGAATATAATTTCATCGAATTCATAAGTTGCAATTATGTACTTTTGATCTTAGATCCGTATCCTATATTTACCGAGAGGTTATGGATACGGGTTGATCACTCAAAGATAAAAGGAGTTGCATGCACTCCTCGAGAGAGGAAGACATAAATCTTCCGGATTGAAGTCAAATCCAATAGTGAGGTTCACCACTTAAAGCAACCTTAGGGGTTTCGACTGGCCGAGAGGTCTTCATCGATCAACCTAAGGTTAGTCGAGAGCGTATTCTCGAGAGAGATGCTTTGTAGCTAGGGATCCTCCACGGTCGAAGTTAATAATTTAGAAGCTTGTATTTTATAATTTCATGGAGATTTATTCTAATCCATAGGGATTGTAGATCAAGTGTTAGTTTTTAAAAACATCGTAATTCTCTTAAGTAACAACTCTTTTTCTTTCTTATTATTGCAAATCAACCAACGTTTCGTCCGATAAAATAATAGCTCTTTCTTGTGAGTACAAGTACTCAACAAGCCCCATGTTTAAATACGACATTTCCTATACTATATTTCGATAGGTACACTTGTCTATTTTTGGGATATTAGTTTGAATTTACTTTAAAAATAAAAAATCTTCATCAGATTGCTGTATAACTGCAGATTTGATTTTTCTTCTCCCTTTTGGCTTTCTGGATTGTAGTTGAACTTTTTTCCCATTTACTTGTTTTTCCACTCTTATATTCTGGTTTGTGGTTAACAACAACATTGATTGTAAGACAGTACATCTTCTCCTATATTGTTTTACCTGCTTGATGACTATAATGTAGAATTCTGGTGTTGAGGTTTCTTTCTCCATTTTAATTCTCTGGATTGTAGATCGAGATTTCTTTTCAACCACTTGATTCTCCTCTTTCATTTTTGGCAAAGTTACTAAAACGCCCATATCAAGACTATACATCTTTTTCTATATTATTTTTTTTTTCAGTTTGATATACGACTACTGTAGACATCTGAAGTTGAGCTCTCTTCTCCCTTTTGTCTTTCTGGATCGAAGTTGGAGATTTCTTCCCATCCACTTATTTTTCTTCTCTCAATTTCCGGGGAAGTTGATAGCCACAACACGAATGACGAGACAGTAAATATTATAGTATATATATTTTTTCACTTTGCTAGATATATGCTATAGTGTAGGTATCCGGAGTCGTCTCTCAGTTTTCAGAGAAGTTGATAGCACAACACTGACAGTAAGACAGTAGTACATCTTCTCTCTTATTATTTTGTTAAAGATTTCTTTGTACGCTGATCATGTTTAATGTCACAACACTGTAACTATTCATCTGGGGGAAGACCATTATTTTTTCAATTGCACTACTTATAGTTTTCTCTCAGTCCATTATCCATCTGTTTAAACTATTCAAAGTACTTTCATTATTTTATTCTCATTTTTGAATTTAATCTTTGATTTCTACTCTCTATACTTTTCTTCTGCGCTAATGGACATGATTTGAGTCTTGAATTGACTTTGCGTTCACAACCGTCGTCGACGCGCCAAACGAAGCCTAAATGCTACAAAGAAAAGAGAATGTTAATTACATATTTAATTTACTTATAGAATATTGTACTATAAGTACGATATAAATACATTGCAGCTCCAACAAAGATAAACAAATAAGTATGCACGCAGGTTATGGTTATGCCTCCCAGTCAAACATATTAGATAATAATTTTTCTCTTGCATGCAAGTTTAAATTAAGTTCTAAGTCAATTCAGGTCCCTAAACATGTCCATTAGCGCAGAAGAAAACTATAGAGAGTAGAATTCAAACATTAAATTCAAAAATTAGAATAAAATAATGAAAGTACCTTGAATAGTTTAGATAGATGCATAATGATGGACTGAGAGAAAACTATAGGTAGTGCAATTGAAGAAATAACGTTCTTCCCCTTGATGAAGAGTTACAGTGATGTGGTATTAAACATGATCAGCGTACAAAAAATTCTTCAACAAAATAATTTGAGAGGATGTACTGTTATCTTACAATCAGCGTTGTGCTATCAACTTCTCTGAAAATTGAGAGATGACTCCGGATACCTACAGTATAACATATATGTAGCAAAGAGAAAAAAAAAATATAGTAGAATATTTATTGTCTCGCTATTCGTGTTCTGGCTATCAACTTCCCCGGAAATTGAGAGAGAAAAAATAAGTGGATGGGAAGAAATCTCCAACTTCGATCCAGAAATACAAAAGAGAGAAGAAAGCCTAACTTCATATTTCTACAGTAGTCACATATCAAATTGAAAAAAAAATATAGATGATGTACAGTCTTGCTATGGGAGTTCTAGTAACTTCGCTAAAAAATGAGAGAGGAGAATCAAGTGGTTGAGAAAAATCTCCACCTACAATCTAGAGAGTTAAAATGGAGAAAGAAACCTCAACACCAGAATTCTGCAGTATAGTCACCAAGCTGAAAAAAACAATATAAGAGAAAATGTACTGTCTTACAATCAGTGTTGTGTCTAACCACATGCCAGAATATGAGAGTGGAGAAACAAGCAAATGGAGATAAAAAAAGAGAAACAAGCTGCTGAAGAGAAATCTCCAACTAGGATCCAGATAAGCTAATGGAAGACAAAAACTCAACTCCGAATTTCTACATTATAGTCATATATCAAAATGAAAAAAAATATTACAGGTGAAGATGAGAGAAGAGAAACAAGCACATGAAAAGAAATCTCCAACTAAGATCCAGAGATCTAAAAGAGAGAAT
Organism: Platanthera zijinensis; assembly: GCA_039513925.1. NCBI lineage: Eukaryota > Viridiplantae > Streptophyta > Magnoliopsida > Asparagales > Orchidaceae > Platanthera > Platanthera zijinensis. The sequence goes on from CM077089.1 coordinate 144,083,120, forward strand.
AAAGCTTAACTACGAATTTCTACTACATCACCTCTGTTCTGTTTCAGAACAGAACATTTCATTTGACCAGTTACCTCGAAATATAGGAGAATACAGTTTTACTGTCCGTGTTCTGGCTATGAACTTTGTTGGAGAATGAGAGAGGAGAAACAAGCGAATGAAAAGAAATCTCCCACTACAATCCCGAGAGCCAAAATTGAGAAGAAAGCTCAACTCCGGGGTTCTACAATATAGTAATGTAGAAAAGTGGGAAAAAATTTATATATGAGAAGATATAGAGTATTTTTACTATCATTGATCTGACAATCGATTTTGCCGGAAAACTGAGAGAGGACTTAGAAGAAACAAGCCCTTGAAAAAATTTTCAAACTACGATCCAGAGAGCCAAAGTTAGGAGAAATCTCTCTGGATTTCTACAGCTCGTAGAGAGAATGAAGTGATTTGGCAGGATTGGGCTTTTAACGATGATGATAGGAGTCAGAGTGAGGAGTTGCTCCGATCGGAAGCTTTTCCCACGATCTCAGCGCCTCATCCCAGAGAATCGCTATCCTACCAGAAACGGTACAGTTCGTTAGAGCTGCCGAATAAAATCGACCTGTGGTCCTGTAGTAAGTTTTTGGTTATTTTAATTTTAATATACTTTTTATGTTTTTTTTTAATTTTAATTTTAATATGCTTTTTATGTTTTTTTTTAAATTTTAATTTTAATCCGTGGAGTTGGTGCGAGAGAAGTTGCTCCCATCGAGAGCTTTTCTCACAATCCCAGAGCCTCCTCCCAGCTAATCGTCATCCCATCAGAGACCGTATATTTCGTTAGAGCTCGTGCCGGTGCCAAATAAAATATGCCCTCTTAATTAGTTTGTCTGTGGTCCTGTAGTATGATTTTTGGTTATTTTTGTTTTAATTTGCTTTTAATGATTCTTTATTAAGTGCCTTTAAAATATTTATTTATTATATACATTTATTTTTTAAATTTTTAATGAGCGTCGTTATAGGCACATCTTTTTTGGCTATGGACACACCTTTCAAAAAAACACAAAATCCAATTTTCATTACAAAAAGTCCTCCGCTGGGTACATCCCACCCTGAGTTTAGGGTTTCGCTCTTTCGCTTCTGGGCCTGACGTCTTCCTCATTTCCAATCGCCAACAGTCGCTGTCCCCGAAACCCTCCAGAGTTATCTTCCCCGTTCCCAATCGCCAACCGTCGCCGTCCTGCATCTCCAGGCCTGCCGACAAACAGGAACCTCCTGGATAAATAGCTAGTGCCGAAACTCCAATCCACAACTTGCTCTCTGCTCGACCACGTATTTTCGTCATTTTTCTTTGTCATTTATAGTTTCCCATCCTCTATACTTCGATTTCTGCAATTACTGCAAGGCTCAAGAGTCTAAACCGGAAATTCAAAAGAGCCACACACTTCTTCTTCAGGTCGCTCTGAAAGCTCTCTTAGATACTCCTGCAATCAAATCCCCATTAGAATCCTCCACTCCACTCTGAAACCATCATTCCATGCTTCAGGATTGCATCTTAGTTGGGATGAAGACGTGTAGCGATTAAAGGATAAGGTTGAATTTACAAACTAAGTGTAACGCCCCAAAATCAAGTCATGAGGGTTGAATTATCAAAGTCCATCGTGGAGTGCGGATGTGAGTTATAATACTTAATATTAGTCGGGAGCTGAAAGAGATCTCTGGTTCTCGGAAGCGAGCGTCGGGAGCTGAAGTAGATCTTTGGGTCTTAGGAGCAGAAGGAGATCTTCGAGCCTCGGAAGGAAACCTTCAAGCGATCTTCGAAGTCGATGAAGATCTTCTAAAAAATCTTCAAGCATGCAATAAGATCTTCAAGATAATTCTTTGGAGCTCTCTTGAGCCTAAGAGACAAGGTGAGTTCAAACGAAGGCCTTAGGGCCCTATTATAGATTTTGAGAATGACATTTCGGTAATTAAGGTGCTAGGGTGTCTGGCTATCCACACACCCGTAACCATATGATTTGTTATGCACACCCCAATGATGAGGTATTTTATTTTGCACACACATGTAACCATATGTTTGGCTATGTGCACACCAAAGATGAGGTATTTTTCTTTACGCACACCGTAACCATATAATTTACTATGCACACACCACTAATCATATGTTTCACTATGCATATACCCGTTACTATTTGATTTGTTATGCGCACGCCTATTATGAGAATTTTATTATACGCACGCCCCATAATGAGTGTTTTTGCGGTTGACGGGGATCGACAGTTGTGGTGTTGAAGTTGCCCGGGCGGGGAGCCGGTCAGCGGCTGAGTGACCGACCAAGGGCATGAGGCTAAGCGACGACCACGTGGCCGGTCGACGGAGGCCGACCGGGCAGCATTATGTGGCCCCGCGCGGCCGAACAACCAAGGGGTCACGCGCAACCGAGCGGTCAAGGGTCCGCACGCAGCCGGACGACCAAGGGACCGCGCTCGACTGTGCAACTGCGGGGCAGGTGCGCTCAGCCGCGTGACATATGTGCTCGGTCGGGCGGCCGCGCGCAGGGTCATGCGGTCGTAAGGCCAAGGTGCTGCGCGGCAGTGCGGCCATGCGGCTGGTCGCACGCAGTCGCCTGACTGGGGGTATTGTGGTGGGCCGTGCAGCAGCGATGGACGCCTCGCCGGGTGTTTTGCCCGTGCATCATGTGGCCAAGTACAATGTCAGCATTGGTGGGTGGTTTCAATAGTGGAGTTAGAAGGTAAACTTTAGTCAACCCCACTTTTCCCACTAACATAGTGCGGAAGGTGCATGCACCCTTTTTTCCCTTAGATATCCGCAGACCCCATCAGGGCTTAAATCATTAATTTTCATAGGGCTAAACTTATGATATCGCAATCACGCTAGTGCTGATATTGAACCGATGAATCTTAATCAACCCTAATAATTTTGTGCCAATTCTAATCATTTTCAACGGTTCTTAATCAACCCTAATAATTTCTATTCAAATTATTTTCAAATAAATAGGCAAAAATATCAAAGCAGTATGTTAGCTTTAATAAAAAAGTGCAAACTATTAATTTTGAAAAATTGAGGGAGCTAAACAAAAAAGTGTTCAGATAACTATACAGGTTTAATTGGACACGAAAATAATAACAAAAAAGATATGTCCCAATTTGCAAAAGTTAGGATTCTTAGAAAATATTTATTTTTTAAATCATCATTCCTAATCTTGCAATTAAATTTTGTTTTGAGCTATTTTGTTAATTATATTATATTGCAGCGAACTTTAATGACAGTAGGGCACCAGATGTGGACAGGTTTGTGCCCGAGGCAGAGTCAAATTGACCCCTTTCATTAATTATTTTTTTCCTCGATTCATGTGTTCTTTATTTTTGTTGTCCTTTCTTTAAAACAATATTAATTTTGATTAGAGAACTCATGAATGCTAGTAAATAAAAAAATTTAGGTTCAATGGATTTTTACAATTTTCCTCATAAAAAAGGGCTTCTATGAAATCCTCCCAAAAAATACCCTCATGCTTGTTTCGGCTCGCCGTTTAGTATGTCATGAGCTACCCACATTCACTCGTTGCTGCTATTTTTGTAAGAAGAAGGGAACCAAGGAGGAGTGCCTGTCCGCTAAGCTTGTCAATTGAGAGACCGCATCCACTCAACGAGGAAGAAGAGGAGCTAGATGACATCACATGTCATCAGTTGCTAAACTCGTGATCCCGATTACCGCTTCCTATATGACCGCGTTTGCGAACAGTTCACTCTCATGCTTGCCGTAGACATAGTCCCTCATTGCCATGTGGTGCCTCTCTCTCGACTCTTGCACAACCAAAATAGCCGTTGGAGCGCTGCTATCCCACAAAATCCATTAATCGTCCTTTGACGGAGAAGACAATTAGGTTGCAAAACTACATGGGAGCCGAATGGTGCTGGATATGAGGGAGAAAGGGTGACTGTTGTTGAGTGCGCCACGTGAAATGGACAGTGATCCGAGCGTGTGTAGTGTGCTGTTGAGTCCATTGCCGTCTGCAATGTTTCATTAAGCTTGTTCGTCTTCGTACAAAATCATAATAACTTATTGTTAGAGCGTCATGAATAGATGCACATAAATTAATGTGGAGGAAAAAGGAGTGATTTGAGGTGACTCAGTTACAAAAGAGGAGGAAGAACAATAAATTTTTTTCCATGATAATTTATCAGTAACTTGTTTTTTTTTGAGAAAAATTACAACTTATTTTTTAATAATTAATTTTAAATTTAATAATTTGGAAGAGTGAGTTTAGTCGGGTTAAAAAACCCGACCGGGCCGGGCCCAACCTCGGCCCGGTCCGGTCGGGCCTGAGCTTTTTATAGATTGGGCTCGGCTTGGGCCCAGTTTGAGTTGGGCCGGGCCGGGCTCCCTCTCAAAAGGGGAGCCCGATTAGGCCCTTCAGGCCGGCCCGGGCCGGGCCGGCCTGAATACATTAGGCGGGATTAAAATCCCGCCTAATTATAGGCGGGAGGATTTTAATCCCGCCTATGATTATGCGGGATTTCTGCTTAGCCCGGTGCCGGGCTCAGGCTAGCCCGGCACCCGGGCTTTGCTCGGCCTGGCCCAGGCCGGGCAACCAACAAAAATGGGGGCTCGATAAGTGCCCCAAGCCCGGCCTTGGCCCGGGCCGGGCTTCTCCCAGGCTGGGCATCTCCCGGGCCGGGCCTAGCCGGGCATTTTCCGGGCCGGGCCCGGACTTTTCCCCACGACTAAGCCTCAGTTTGGCTCGGCTGCAGCAACTGGAGAAGTAGTGGTAGGATAATCAACTGTTTTGCACAGTGATGACATCATTTGTGAAACTGTTTAGAAGAACAGCGTTTGAAGTACTGTTTCAAACAAAAAATTTGAAACAATCCGAAAATTAAACAATGAAGAACAATCATTTCTAAAATCCTAAAGCAACGGAAAAATCATTCCTAAAATTTGGAACAACTATAAAGATTTCTAAAATTTGAAACATTCCTAAAACTAAACATTCAAGAACTAAATAATCAATCCAATTCAGCCCAAACTAACAAAGAAAATCATTCCAGAACCATCCATGTAAACTAAGGCAGTGAAGAACAGGCCGCAAACATGACAATGTACAGTGAGAAGAGGAGTTGTCACCATCTATAGCCGCTGGAAGAGGCGTTGTCGCCGTCTATAGATGCTGGTAAAGGAGTCGTCGCCGTCGAGCCGATGGAAGAGAAGAATCGCTGGAAGAGGAGTTGTCGCCGTCAATGATGCAAGTCGCGCGCTTGGGCAAAGGAAGCTCTGCGTTCTGGAGGAAGAACTCTGCGTGCCCTTGATATGGCGTGGAAGAAGCTCTGTGTGTGGGAGGAGGAGATCGCGAGAGGGAAGATCCGGATTCCGGAGGACGCTGCGCGATTACGGAGTCGCGATAATTTTTTGCGACTGCAAAATCACGGAAAATAGCAATTTGGGAGCGGCAACGACTCCCATTGCCGCTCCCAAAAATGCGTTTGGCGGGGCGGTGGAAAAATCCGCGGCACCCCGCTCCCAAAACGCCCCGCCAAACAGAGCCTAAGTGAGTTTAATGATAACAAAATTCGGATTAAATCGTCTTCAAAAATAAATATATTTTATTTGAATTTTTTGAATTAATAAAGTAAATATAAGTGACCTTAATTAACTCTCTTCTCTCTCACTTTTTCTGTCCCCCTTCCATTCTCTCTCCTCCTCCTGTCAAGCGCTATGATTATAGCTACAAAGCAGAGCTATCTCTCTCCTACCCAAGTCCCCCTTCCATTTTCTCTCCTCATCCAGTCCATACTGGGATTGGTCGTCTTCCTCGCGTTAGTTTAGGGTTGTTTGCTGTTTTTTGAGACTATGGGTTATATTTCAAGAAAACTCTTACCGGCGTGCGAGAATGTTTGCATCGGCTGCCCGGCGCTGAACCCGAGTTCCCGGCGGCCGGTGAAGCGTTACAAAAAACTACTCTCTGAGATCTTCGCCAAAACCCCTGTAAGCTATTGTCGACGCTTTTTTCTGATCCTACCTTGTTGTCTTTTTCTCTATTATATCTGCTCAATCAGTTCAACTGTTCATGCCATTATTTCTATGATGTTTGAGTTTATGTATGACTAACAATTAATGTGTTTGTTGCACTGCGATTAATCTCCTTCTAGAGTTCAGATATTTTCAAAAGGGAATGTACCCTTTTTTTTGACACGGCTTTGATTTTCTTAAGATATTTGTTATGTGATGATGCTTTGTTTCAAAATCTTTGTTAGTGACAACATTTAGGAGAAATTTTTATTGGAATTATACTGTAGATCATTAGGGATGATTTGCTTTCATGGTACAACGGTGTAATTGGGAAAAGAGGTTAAAGTGTAAGTTTAAGGAATTAAGAAGTGTACTGCGGTGTTTGCACTGTGATTAATGTGTTTGTTAATTTGTTTGCACTGTGATTAACCTCCTCAGCCCAAGAGCCCTGTTCCCAACCCCATGAGCCCTGCGACATCAGCAGCCCGCCGATCGAGCTCTCCACATCTATCGCACCCTGATCCAGCGACGACCCCGACGCACACCTCCGTTGCGCCCTCCTCATTCCGACGAAGCATCCTCCCGATCCAAGGAAATCAACGACGTCTTCCTGCCACTGTTAGACTTTCGCAACACAGCCGACGACGTCCTGCCCGTGCTAGACAACAACGATTTGCGCAACATAACCGCATGACAATCGACGGTGATATCTTCAGCGCTTACGTTCGATCCGATCGACGTCTTCAGTCGAAGGCCTGCTATGCGTGCAACAAATGCTCGATCTAGCCGCTCGACTCGCCGCTCCGTCTTCTTTGTGCCGCTTCAGGTCTGCATGCAACCAACCGCTCAAATCGATCGTTCCTTCGTATTCAAGCCCGCTTCGGGGCTGCGTGCACCCAACTTCCGCGTCCGCTCATATAGCACGTGCAAAGAGCGGATTACCCTCAATTAAAGCCGCTTCCTTCCTTATTAACGCCGCACCGCTAAAGAAAGACGGTTTTGCCGTATTAACGAAATTATTATTAATTGATTAATCTTTCTCTGGATTAATTAATTATTAATAGTTCTAATTTGCTACTTATTAATTTTTTATTGAATTAAATTAAATAATCAAACTGTGACACCACCATTGGGTGACGACGCGTCACTCACGACAACACAGCCTCCCCCGACGACTCCAGGCGTCCAGTCACTCGCTCCTTCTCTCAGCAAGCAAGTCAACAGATCTGGGGCTCACAAGATGTAACAGCCGCTCTTCAGGACATGCTGCAAACTATCATGACCACCATGGAAGAACGCTTTCGAGACGCCAAAACCCGGCATTCAGACGATGCCCACTATCACTGCCAAACTAAATTAGCTGACCTCCTTCCTTCCCGTGGTTACTACGCCACCCACAGATCACGTCGGCAACAGTTTCCGTTACTGTCGCTCATCCGCCATGAGCTGCCACCGTAGACCCTCTTACGCCTTGAAGTTGCTATTCCACCACGTTATACTCGGTTGGAATTTTCCACCTACGATGGGAAAACAGATCCCTTAGGCTGGCTCACCAGGTGCGAACAATTCTTTGATCATCAACAAACCCTGGTAGCTGAACGACTTTCTCTGACCTCCTTCTACCTTCCCGACTCGGCTTTTCTTCGGGCCACTCGTCTCTTCACTGATCAGCCAGAGCTAACGTAGGACGACTTCAAGCGATTTTGCAACTTGCATTTTGGCCCTCCAATCCGCAACAACCCCATCGGTGCCCTCCCAACTTTCTGCCAGACGAGCTCCGTGGACGATTATCTGGACCAGTTTCAACAAATTCTCGCACATGTCACACTGACTCCAGAGACGCGGGTCGCCATCTTCACCGGCGGACTTCGCGAATGCCTCCGACTTGATGTCGACTTTGAGGCTCCACCAGTCTTGGTGACAACTATGAGTCTTGTCAGGCTATGTGACTATCGCCTCCAATTGGCCTTAGGAGGTTTATTTGCCCACCAACATGAGAATTTAGCCAGGTCATTCCGAGGGCCATCTAGCCCCACCAATTCATAAACTATCTCGGGATGAGATGATTGAACGGCGTGCCATGGGATTATGTTTCAATTGCGACGAGCCGTACACTTGTGGCCACATGTGCAAACAACTTTTTTATCTGCACGTCTAGGACTCTGATGATGAGGGTGTCAGCTAACGCGGACACCATTGATCTCCCTCGAGCTTGAGGACAAGCTCGTTTTACAAGGCATGAGAGATGTTGTGGGTCCTTTAATGACATTATTTAGTATTAATTATTTCTTGATATGTTTTTATTCTGTTTTAAGAGTCGTGTCCTTATATGACGTTGTTATTTATGTTGTGTTCTTTTTATTTTCATGTCCAAGTCTGTTGTTATTTCCCTTTATGTTCTTTCCTTTTTGGTGTCTTTTGTTTGTCCTATTTAAATGACCTAGTTGGTCTTGTATTGGTATGAATGAAGAAAGTCTATTTTTCCTAACCCTAAAAAAGATCTTGGAAGCTCTCTCTCTCTCGAGCACGCCTCGCTTAGGCAGCTGCGGTCAAAGCTCCGTAGTATCTCCGCCACCGTCATCTCCACCTCCTCCACCTCCGACCTCGCCTCTTACAATATTCTAAGAACCATAACAGGATCCTTTGTCACCATTTTGCCATATCTTTAGTCATAATCTCACTAATGCCTAAGTACATCACGTCTTTCCTTATAGTTTCATTCCAAGTCTTTATTGGTCTTCCCCTCCCCAGTTAAACATGCCTATTGACTAAACTCTCACAACGCCTAACATGTGCCTCTAATAGTCTCCTTTGTTCGTGTACAAACCATCTTAGTCGAGCTTCTCGCATTTTCTCTGCAATTGGTGTCACTCTTGTCTTATCCATGATACATTCATTCCTAATTTTATCTAGTCTCGTGTGTCCACACATCCACCTATGTGATGTGACCCTGCTTAGGACCCTCTAGTTTTATTTTCGTTATTTTTATTCCCCGTCCATGTAGTTTAATTTTCATGTTATTTTGATGCAAACTTCTGTAGTCTAGCACGTAAAATTGACCACTCCACATGACCGTGAATAATGTGGTTCGACATGGAGTGAGTGTAGTAGGTCGGCATGCATCTTTTATTTTAGGACTTGCTGAAATTAGAAAATGAAATATTATTATTTAAGATCGGGAGGAAAAGACTTATAAATATCACCACCTTGGTGCCCTAATGGCGGTTTGAAGATTGAGAAAGAGATTAACTCCTTTTTCGGTATTCCCAGCTGACATAGCTCCTCCACGGGCGCATGCCTCCTCCTTCACGTAGAACGTCCAAGCTTCCCACTTCTTCCTGTCGCTGACCCCTCACCTTCTGATGCCCGAAGCCACCACAACACCCAGGCCGTCCTCCCTCCTTGACGAAGCTTCCCGTGCAGTCCTTTTCCACCGCGACACTGACACCGCAACCTCCCTAGGGCACCAGAGACCACTCTTGCAACCTCCCCGGGCCTCTGCTCCAAGCCAACCTCACCTCTCACCAACCCTTATCATCACTGCTGTCTTGCCGTCCATCTCGCTGCCGCACAGTCACCAACCATCCTCCGCAATCCCCCCGTCATTATCCCTTTACTCCGACCTTCACTATTCTTTCCCGCACAACCTCCACCAGAGACGAAACCCTTCCAGCCACCATTCCTCGAGCCTCATCACCCCCCGTTGCTGCCTCATTTTCGCTGCTCGTCTTACCGTGACTGCGCCATGAAGGGGATTATTAAGCCACTGTTGGGGGTATCCCGATGAGATCTCTCCTTTCTCCTCCACTCAACCTCATTACTAGTGGTTTATTACTATAGTTTTAGCAAGTATTGTCATTTTCAAGTGTAGCGCACCCTCTGTTCTGATCATTTCTTGTCGTTATTTTTATTATTGAGTTTTCTTTACTGCTTTTATTGTGACTGCTGCATTTATATAAAAACTCTCCATAAGATCTCTGTTAGAACACTATCATAAGTTTTCTTAAAATCGATAAACATACGTAAATATTGTTTTCTTTCTTGATAGTTGTGAATGAGTCTCCTCAAAAGATGTATAACTCCATAGTCGATCGCCTGACATAAATCCAAATTGATTCTCCGAGATGCTAGTCTCTCGTCTTACTCTTCTTTCTATTATGCGTTCCTATAGTTTCATGGTATGACTAATTAATTTAATTACTCTGTAATTAACATAATTTTGTATATCTTCTTTGTTCTTATACAAGTGTATGGATTTATTTTCTCTCCATTGGTCCAACATGCTCTTTGACTTCGATATCTTATTTATGAAACATGTAAGCCACAAAATTCTTCTTTTACTAGAAATTTCTATACTGTCCCAACTATCTTTCTATTTTTAAACTTCTTTAGAGCATCATTTATATCTGATACTTAAATTTTATGATAAAACGTTATGTTCTTATACTCATCTAACACTCTTTCAAGTTCGGTTCATTATTTTTTGTTATATTATAGAGTCCATAAAATCATCTTTTCCATCGGTCTTTAATAGCCACAACATCTGCCAAAACTGTATTTGTTTCATTCTATATGCATTTAACTTGCTTAAATCTCTTATCTTCATCTTTCTAGTTCGAATAATTTTATATATGCCACGCTTTTCATCTTTGATATCTAGTCGCTTATAAAATTCTTTATAAGCTTGACTTTTTTTTACTTATTGCATGTTTAGCTTCTTTCTTGACGATTTTATACCTTGTCAAGTTTTCATCATTCATACAAATGTAATGTGTTTTATAGTTGACCCACTTTGGCCTCACTTTGTCTTGCACTTCCTCTTTTCACTAGCAAAATTCTTTATTTGGGAGTGCACAAGCTATATATTTTTCAAGTACGTTCTTTCCAATTAAATCTAAAGTTCCGCAAAGCGCGGTTCCCAATAATTCTAGCCCTCAAACTAGTATCCACAATAATACCTATTTCTTTATTTGTTTTATTTTTTCATGTGTATTATAATTTAAAACACGAATTGCCTAAACATTTAGCTTTCTCACTCACCCATCTAGTCTTTTGCATGCATAAGATATCTATCTTTATCCTAATCATCGTGCCACCAATTTCGTCGCTTTTCTCATTCTCGTACCTATATTCCAACTACCAGACCTCAGTCAGTTACAAATCCTACAATATACTTTTGTATGACGTCTAATATTTGAGAACTTTTGCCTATTTAACACTACCCAAAGTCCTCTTTGAGGTGCAACGGTACTTGCCCAGTCGCCGCAATCAGACCATACAATGACAACTCTTGCATAGTTAACACTACACCCAAGTGCTGGAGATATAACAGTCCTTGGCAAGATGACGCATTTGGATAATACGACACGTTCCTTAGAGGGAACAACCTAGCTTTTGCATCAAATAATTTATATTCATAAGAGTGACTAAATTGTACGCGGTCCGTCTACCTAAAACAACCTCACCATTTTCATCCGGGTTAGGACTGGCATAGGATGCTTTAAGCTGTTAAGAAGGATATTTTAGTAAAATTGCATATACCTTCAAGTTTAGTATAAAGTAAGAGTTTTAAGAACCTTTGATGATCAAATAATAGTTGCGTAGTTTTTTTGCTATTAGTTTTGGTAAAAGAAAGATGTGTTTTGGAATTTTATATAGATTACGAACACTCAACATCATTTGTAAAGATAAGTTTGTGACAGTGGTGATTGATGAACAGTTGGATGAATTGTCCGAGGAAATGCTCTTTTTCTTTCTCATAATTGGATTTAAGCTCACGATATGACAAAACACCAAGTTAGACAACAAACGAGGATGCCCACAAGATCGCAATTAGGTCTCTCACCAAGAGCATTTTGAGTTCTCATAATATTGTTTCGATTTGCAAATACATCCTTGAGATTTCAAAGCATGGTGGACTTAATGTTTTAGCTACAAACAACAACAACAACACTCAAGCCTTTATCCCGCTATAGTGGGGGCAATTATATGGATCCTTTGTCATCATTGTGTCGTATCTTTAGTCATAATCTCATTAATGCCTACGTACATTATGTCTTTCTTTATAGTTTCATTCCAAGCCTTTATTGGTTACTCCTCCCTCATTTATCATGCCCAGTGACTAAACTCTCACAATGCCTAACAAGTGCCTCCAATCGTCTTTTTTGTACGTGTCCAAACCATCTTAGTCAAGTTTCTCACATTTTATCTGTAATTGGTGTCACTCTTGTCTTATCCCTGATACATTTATTTCTAATTTTATCCGGTCTCGTGATCCACACATCCACCTAAACATTCTCATCTCCATAACTCCCATTCTTTGCTCATATACATAATTCACTGCTTAATACTCAGAACCATATAACATTGCTAGTCTAATTGCAGTACAGTAAAACTTTTCTTTAAGTTTTAGTGGTACTTTACGATCACATAAGATCATTCTCGCGCCTCTCCACTTCCACCAACCTGCTTGGATTCTATTTATCACATCTTTATCAACACCTCCATCTTTTTGAACAATCGATCCAATCGTCTTTTTGATCACTAAACTTAATAACGAAGTCATCCATCCTTCTTGCACCGCTAAATTTAAGCTCCATATACTCCGTCTTTGCCCAGCTCAACCTAAAACCCTTCTTTTCTAAAGTGTCTTGCCAAGATTCACGTTTTGCATTTACACCCTTGCACGTCTCATTGGCCAAATCGATATCATCCACAAACAATAAACACTAATGTATTACTTGTTGGATATATGCAGTAAGCTCATCTAAGATAAGGGTAAAGAGATAAGGGGCTTAAAGCTGAACCTTGATCTAAGCCAACTTAATACTGTTTTAGCTACAATTAAGGAAAAATATTATAGTTTTCTTTGATGATATTTTAGTTTTCATCCTCACTTGAGATGAACATTTGTTACATCTAAGGACTACTTTCAAATTCTCATGGAGCTAATATTATTTTTACATCAGACGAAGTGTAGTTTTGAAAAAAACTCGAATATAATTACTCAGGTCATGCTATTTCTTTAACTGTCGATCCTACTAAAATTAAAGATATGTTTGAATGGCCAATACCTTCTACAATGAAAAAATTAAGAGCATTTCTGGCACTCACAAGTTATTATAGAAGATTCATCATGGGATATTAAGTATTTGTAATGGACTTACTCAAGAAGGATCAGTTTCATTGGACTGATTTGAAGCAAGCTGTGTGCACACTCCCTCCTGTATTCAATCTCCCAAATTTTAACAAAAAAGTTCACAATTGAGGATGGGACAAGCATAGAGTTGGTACATTACTTCTTTAGAAGGGGCATCCGATTGCTTATTTCAATAAGACATCATGTCCAAAATATGTGAATTTATTAGTATATTAAAATGAGTCATTGGCTGCAATAATGGTTGTCCTAAAATAAGGGCCATATTTGATGTGTAATCATTTTCTTATTCTCACGAATAAATAAAGACTTTAGTTCTTATTTGAACAATGCATATCCAATCTCAAGTAGAAGAAATACATAATTAAAATCACTGGGTATGATTACTCTGCATACAGAAGGGGGTCCAAAAACTTATGTCTTGGTGCTTTGACTAAGTGGTTTGAAAATATTTATAGGGAATAAACTGCTTTAGTTATTCCTACATTTGATATCTTACAACAAATTAGGGATACTTGGAAACATGATGATCACATTCAGAAGATAATTAGCCTTAAGAAGTTGATCCTCACAATAAGCCTCTTTATTATTGGACTAACTGAAACACCCCAACCTAGTGAACCAAGCCATGCTTTTATACTCAGTGTTGGGTAAAATCTTAAGATTTAGGCTCTGTTTGGGACAACTTATGATGATGAATAAACTGCTAATTGAAAATTGATGTTTGCATAACGATTTTATAAAAACAATGATGAATAAGCAGTCGGCTGTTTGGATAGTTTGTTCATAAGTGCTTATCTAAAATTTCATTCATTCATAAGGGTCCGTTCGTTTGGACGCATGTTTTTCGTCCGAGTGCGTTGTTTTTTACCCGGATGCAATTTTTTCGCCGGGGCGTGTTTTTTTCGCACGGTCGCGATTTTTTTCGCCCAGTCGTGATGTTTTTCGCCTATGCGGATTAAAATTTTTAAAAATGAATGTATATAATAAATAAATTTTTTAAAGGCATTTAATAAAAAATCATAAAAAACAAATTAAAATTACAAGAACCAAAAACTATAATACATGACCACATGCAAACTAATTAAGAGGGCATATTTTATTTGGCACTTGCACGAGCTCTAACAAATTGTACGGTCTCTGATGGGATGACGATTAGCTGGGAGGAGGCTCTGGGATTGTGTAAAAAGCTCCCGATGGGAGCAACTCCTCTCACACCAACTCCACGGATTAAAATTAAAATTTAAAAAAAACATAAAAAACATATTAAAATTAAAATGACCATAAATTTACTACAGGACTACAAACTCATTTTATTCGGCAGCTCTAACGAACTATACGGTTTTTGGTGGGATAACGATTCTCTGGGTTGAGGCGCTGAGATCGTGAGAAAAGCTTTCGATGAGAGCAACTCCTCTCACTCCGACTCCTATCATCACTGTTAAAAACTCGATCCTGCCAAATCACTCCATTCTCTCTCGAGCTGTAGAAATCCGGAGAGAGCTTTCTCCTACCTTTTGCTCTCTGGATTGTAGTTCAAAATTTCTTTTCAAGGGCTTGTTTCTTCTCAGTCCTCTCTCTGTTTTCCGGCGAAATCGATTGTCAGATCAACGATAGTAAGAATACTCTACATCTTCTCCTATATAAATTTTCCCCAATTTTTCTGCATGACTATATTGCAGAACCCCGGTGTTGAGCTTTCTTCTCAATTTTGGCTCTCTGGATTGTAGTGAGAGATTTCTTTTCATTCGCTTGTTTCTTCTCTCTCATTCTCCAACAAAGTTCATAGCCAGAACACGGATAGTAATACTATATTCTCCTATATTTCGAGGTAGCTGGTCAAATAAAATGTTCTGTTCTGAAACAGAACATAGGTGATGTTGTAGAAATCTGTAGTTAATGTTTCTTCTTCCTTTTAGATCTCTAGATCTTTGTTGGAGAATTCTTTCTGTGTGCTTGTTTTTTTCCCTTCATATTCACCTTTTTTTTTTCATTTCGCTATATGACTATAATGTAGAAATCCGGAGTTGAGCTTTCTTCTCCCTTTAACTTATCTAGATCCTAGTTGGAGATTTCTCTCCAGTGGCTTGTTTCTCCTCTCTCATTTTTCGGGAAGTCCATAGCCAGAATACCGATATTAAGCATGTACATCTTCTAGCTCCTATATTGCTTTTTTCACTTCCCTATATGATTACTGTATAACTCCGGAGTTGATTTTTCTTCTCCCTTTTGACTCTCTGGATTGAAGTTGGACTTTTTTCCCCATTTACATGATTCTCCACTCTCATATTCCGGCTTGTGGTTAGCCACAATACTGATTGTAAGACGGTACATCTTCTCCTATATTGTTTTTCTAGCTTGGTGACTATAATGTAGAATTCTGGTGTTTAAGTTTCTTTCTTCATTTTAACTCTCTGGATTGTAGATGAAGATTTCTTTTCAATCACTTGATTCTTCTCTCTCATTTTTTGACAAAGTAATTAAAATGCCCATAGCAAGACCGTACATCTTCTTCTATATTGATTTTTTTTTTCAGTTTAATATATGACTACTGTAGAAATCTGAAGTTGAGCTTTCTTCTCCTTTGTCTTTCTGGATCAAAGTTGGAGATTTCTTTCCATCAACTTATTTTTCCTCTCTCAATTTCCGGAGAAGTTGATAGCCACAACATGAATAACAAGACAGTAAATATTCTAGTATATATATATTTTTTATTTTGCTAGATATATGCTATACTGTAGGTATCCGAAGTCGTCTCTCAATTTTCAGAGAAGTTGATAGCACAACCCTGATAGCAAGACAGTAATACATGTTCTCTCATATTATTTTATTGAAAATTTTATTTGTACGCTGATCATGTTTAATGCCAAACATTGTAACTATTCATTAGGGGGAAGAACATTATTTCTTCAATTTCACTACCTATAGATTTCTCTCGGTCCATCATTATGCATCTGTCTAAATTATTCAAAGTACTATCATTTTTTTATTCTAATTTTTTAATTTAATCTTTGAATTCTACTCTCTATAGTTTTCTTCTGCGCTAATGGACATGATTTGAGGCTTGAATTGATTTCGCATTCACGACCGCCATCGCCGCGCCAAACGAAGCCTAAATGCTACAGAGACAAGAGAATACTAATTGCATATTTAATTTACTTATAGAATATTATATTATAAGTACGGTATAAATACATTGCAGCTCCAACAAAGATAGACAAATAAATATGCATGTAGGTTATGGCTATGCCCCCCAATCAAACTTATTAGATAATAATTTTTCTCTTGCATACAAGTTTAAATTAAGTTCTAAGTCAATTTAAGTCTCAAATCATGTCCATTTGTGCAGAAAAAAACTATAGAGAGTAGAATTCAAAGATTAAATTCAAAAATTTAAATAAAATAATGAAAGTACCTTGAATAGTTTAGACAGATGCATAATGATGGACTGAGAGAAAACTATAAGTAGTGCAATTGAAGAAATAATGTTCTTCTCCTTGATGAATAGGTACAGTGCTGTGGTATTAAACATGATCAGCGTACAAAGAAATCTTCAATAAAAAAATATAAGAGAAGATATACTGCTGTCTTACAATTAGTGTTGTGCTATCAACTTCTCTGAAAATTAAGAGATGACTCCGGATACCTACAGTATAACATATATGTAGCAAAGTGAAAAAATATTCATACTAGAATATTTACTGTCTCGCTATTCATGTTCTGCCTATCAATTTTCTCGGGAATTGAGAGAGGAAAAATAAGTGGATGAGAACAAATCTCCAACTTCGATCAAGAAAGACAAAAGGGAGAAAAAAACTCAATTTCAGATATTTACAGTAGTCACATATGAAACTAAAAAAAATAACATAAAAGATGTACAGTCTTGCTCTGGGAGTTCTAGTAATTTTGCCAAAAAATGAGAGAGTAGAATCAAGTGATTAAGAAGAAATCTCCATATACAATCCAGAGAGTTAAAATGGAGAAAGAAAGCTCAACACCAGAATTCTACAGTATAGTCACCAAACTGGAAAAAACAATATAAGAGAAGATGTACCGTCTTACAATCAGTGTTGTGGCTAACCATAAGCCGAAAAATGAGTGGAGAAACAAGCAAACGGAAAAAAAAGTCTAACTACAATCCAGAGAACCAAAAGGGAGAAGAAAAATCAATTCCGGAGTTATACAATAATCATATAGCAATGTGAAAAAAGCAAAATAGGAGCCAGTAGATGTACAGTCTTAATATCGGTATTATGGTTATGGATATCCCGAAAAATGAGCGATGAGAAACAAGCTGCTGGAGAGAAATCTCCAACTAAGATCTAGATAAGCTAATGGAAGACAAAAGCTCAACTCCGAATTTCTACATTATAGTCATATAGCGAAATGAAAAAAAACAATACAGGTGAAGATGAGAAAAGAAACAAGCACATGGAAAGAAATCTCCAACTAAGATCCAGAGATCTAAAAGAGAGAAAAAAACTTAACTATGAATTTCTACAGCATCACCTCTGTTCTGTTTCACCCCTGAAAATAACATTTCATTTGACCAGCTATCTCGAATTATAGGAGAATACAGCCTTACTGTTCGTGTTTTGACTATGAATTTTGTTGGAGTATGAGAGAGGAGAAACAAGCGAATGAAAAGAAATCTCACACTACAATCCTGAGAGTCAAAATTTAGAAAAAGCTCAACTCTGGGGTTCTACACTATAATAATGTAGAAAAGTGGGATTTTTTTTTATATGAGAAGATGTAGAGTATTCTTACCATCGTTGATTTGACAATCATTTTTGCCAGAAAACGGAGAGGACTGAGGAGAAACAAGTCATTGAAAAGAAATTTCGAACTACGATCCAGAGAGCAAAAGGTAGGAGAAATCTCTCTCCGGATTTCTATAGCTCGTAGAGAGAATGAAGTGATTTGGCAGGATTGAGCTTTTAACAGTGATGATAGGAGTCGGAGTGAGAGGAGTTGCTCGCATCGGAAGCTTTTCCCACGATCCCAGCGCCTCATCCCAGAGAATCACTATCTCACCAGAAACCGTCCAGTTCGTTTGAGCTGCCGAATAAAATCAGCCCGTGGTCCTGTAAGATTTTGGTCATTTAAATTTTAATATGTTTTTATGTTTTTTTTCATTTTTAGTTGTATTTGGCCTGTTCGAATGTCAAATACAACTAAAAATAATAAATAAATACGTAAAATGACTTATAACGATCATTTTGACCCATTCGTGGGCTCAGATATCCGAACGGGAAGTATATTACTGCCTGTTACAGGAATATTCTTGGCATAGCCTTGGGGCGAGTCGCTTGATCTTCGTCAGGGAGATCCTAGTGTCATCCGAGATCGGGCAGCCTGTCACATACTTGTCTTTTTACAAGGTGCTTGTGAGAACTTGAAAATAACTTTGCAAAATATTAAAATAACACGCAGAAAATTGAAAATAACTGAATTTTTATTTCCAAATAAATTGAATATTACATGAGTATGACCTTTATATAAAATAAATGAGGTGAAAGAGATTACAATTAGGCAGTGTGTGACTAATTTACAGGAATATACAAAAATGCTGCTAACACGGTCACTACGGTCAGACGTGCTGTCCTCACAGGATATACAATTAGACTATGCTAACCACCCATTAAAATCTGCATCCATGAGCAGGTACCAAAGATGAATTCGCCGGTCTCCACCATCGTAGCTTGCGATTAACACATCTTCATCATGATAATTACAAGGCGCATAAGTTGCGGTTAGATCAGCCTAACTGCTTGACAGAAATGTGCGGTCAAACCACTTCAACCGCCAGTGTTTTTAAGCTATAATACTCCCCCTCAAGCTGGAGCATATATGTCGATCATGCCCAGCTTGTCACAGATGTTAGAAAACGAGTAAGATACTGGTTTGGTAAAGATATCCGCTAGTTCTTTTTGAGAAGTGGCGAACAAAATACATATTTTTTTCTTCAATATTTCTTCTCTGATAAATTGACAGTGAACTTCTATATGTTTTGTCCTCTCATGAAAGACTGGATTTCTTGATTTGTATATGACGACTTTGATGTCATAGAACATTGGTAAAGAATAGTTATAGACTTCTCTCCTAAGTCAAACATGAGTGCCTGTTACCACTTTGTTGAAATATGTAGTTGTATTTCCTATTAATGTTGTATAACCCTATATATATATATATATATATATATATATATATATATATATATATATATATATATATATTGTTAGGATGTTATTTCTTATTTTTGTTGCCCTGTATTTTTCCCCTCCTATATAAAGGGGACTCTTCCTATTGTTAAATAATAATTTCACCTTTGCCCTATTCTAACATGGTATCAGAGGGGCGAATAACTCCCGATCCCTAGCGGCCTCTTGCCGCTCGTCGTCCGCTGCACCTCCCGCCGCCGCCTCCCTCTCTCTCTCTCTCTCTCGCTCTCTCTCTCTCTCTCGCCGCCACATCTAGCCCCTTCTCGTCCTCTGTTCCGCCGATCGGCGTAACAGCCGGCCGATCGGCCGTCCGTGCCGATCGGCAAGGGCGAATGGCCGCCGCTCCGTCCACCGTCCGATCGGCCTGATTCCTCTCAATAAAGTTTCGCTTTTTCCTCCTCTATCTACTCCTATGAGGATCGCTTCATACCCTTGCTAGATCTTCCTAGATCGTGGATCTTGTGTGTTCCCTCCTTTTATCCATTTTTCTCGGAAATGCATTCTCTTCCGTTTTGATGCATTTCCTGCCCTTAGCCATCAAGACTTTATTGTTCTAGGACTGTTGGCCGTCCTATTGGTGGTGTTTTTTTTTTTCCCCCTTCCGGCGACCTTCCGGCGGCTGTCCGGTGGCTGTTTCTTCTTCAGATTTTGTATCTGATCCTTGTTCTCCGTTTGGTCTCAATGTCGGAGGAGGTCACTTCCAGTGATGGCTCGCAACCTGCTGGATCTACCCGGGTTGGACACGATCATATGACCTCACAAATTACCTCCATCCGTCTTGATGCTACAAATTATCTACCTTGGTCTCGATCTATCGCCTTGGCTCTTAAGAGTCGCCGGTTGTATGGCTATGTTACTGGGGACATTAAGGCGCCCGAAGAGTCTGACCCCACATGGGCAAAGTGGGAGTCGGAAAATTCCCTGGTTATGTCATGGTTGATTAACTCCATGCAAGAGTCTATTGCACGGAATTATCTCTTCTTAAATACTGCTGCAGATATTTGGAAGGGGGCTGAATCTACCTACTCACAGAAAGGGAACACAGCTCAGATATTTCAGCTTCGCCGAAAGATTTTTCTCCTTCGACAAGGAGATCGACCTCCATCAGCCTATTTCTTGGAGTTCACCCAATTATATCAGGAGTATGATCATTTTGTGTCCCTTACCCTTGTTTGTTCTGCTGATGCCCGTCTTGTGCGCGCTCATGAAGATCGGAACCGTGTGTTTGAGTTTCTCCATGGTTTACACCGAGAGTTTGATCAGATCATTGTTCAGATCCTTGGCCGCTCCCCGGTCCCGTCCTTGGCTGAGACTTATAGCATTGTTCAGCAGGAATATGATCGTCGACAGTCTTGGAGTTCAGAGGTCAGTTCAGGTGGTTCTGCCCTTCTCACGTCTCATTCAGGTATCGCAAACACTCGGGATTTTAAGTCAAAGCCCACTGACAAAGACCATCTGATGTGTGACTATTGTGGTCGGAGTCGACATACCCGTGCGACGTGCTTCAAACTGCACGGGTTTCCTCAATCCAGAGGTGGTCCTACTCCTCGAGGCGGGCGTGGTGGCGGGCGTGGTCGTGGCCGATCCAACTTCATTTCCCCCGCTCCGCTCACCTGACTGAGTTCCTTGATGACAGCACATCTGGTGGCCACAGTTCTGAGGTCAACCCGTTACCCGGGTCCTTTTCTACAGATGAGATGACGCTTCTCCGCCGTATGATGCAGGGCCTGTCTACTGAGCCACATCCTACTCCGTCATCATCCTTTGCTCATTCTGGGAGTCCAAGTGCCCATGCTGCTACTGTACCGTCTGCCACTCATTGGATCATTGACTCCGGTGCTACAAACCACATGACCGGATCTTCGTCAGGTTTTATTTCATATTCTCCTTTGTCTGGCCGGGACAAGGTGAGCATTGCGGATGGGACCCTCGCCCCAATTGCCGGGAAGGGATCCATTCCTTGCTCTTCCCTTACCTTGACTTCCGCTCTACACGTTCCTTCTTTCACTCGTAACCTTTTATCTGTTAGCCATATTACCAACTCTATGAATTGTTCCATCACGTTTTTTCCCTCTTCTTGTGTTTTTCAGGACCTGAAGACGAAGGCGGTGATTGGCTCTGGTAGTATGCGAGATGGGCTGTACGTGTTTGACCCTGATGTTCACCAGGCCCTTCATGCCCATCGGCTCCCACTGCTGTCTACTTTGCATCGCCGCTTAGGCCACCCATCTACCGCTACTATGCAATCTTTATTTCCTGTTTTTTCTCCTTCAGTGTTTAAGACTTTTACGTGTGATGTTTGTGAACTTGCTAAACATAAGCGTGTTTCCTTTAATCATGTCTCTACGCCGTGCTCTGTACCTTTGCATACGATTCATAGTGATGTATGGGGCCCTTGCCCAGTTGCCTCTATCTCTGGTTATCATTGGTTTGTAACTTTTATTGATTGTTACTCTCGCACTACTTGGGTTTATCTCATGCGGCATAAAAATGAAGTGTTTCCTCTCTTCAAACAATTTCATAACATGATATCTACTCAGTTTGGCGCCACTATTAAAATTCTACGCAGTGATAATGGTCGTGAATACATAGATTCTAATTTTGAACGTTATTTGAGCGATCTCGGGATCATTCATCAAACTAGTTGCGTCCATTCCCCTGCTCAAAATGGAGTCGCTGAACGTAAGAATCGCCACCTTCTCGAAGTGATGAGATGCTTGCTTTTTACCATGTCACTTCCCAAATACTACTGGGGGGACGCTCTTCTCACTGCTGCATATCTCATAAATCGTATGCCTTCTCGTATTCTGGGCAACTGCACTCCTCTCCACAAACTGGGAATACCTCCTACTACCCTTCCACCCCGTGTGTTTGGCTGCGTGTGCTTTGTTCACATTCATCCCATTGCTCGCACCAAACTTGATCCTCGTGCACTCCGGTGTGTATTCATTGGCTATTCCCCTACACAAAAAGGTTATAAGTGTTATCATCCTCCTAGCAAAAAAGTTATTGTCTCTATGGATGTCACTTTTCAGGAGACCACATCCTACTATGAGTCCTCACTTCAGGGGGAGCCCTCACACGTGGAAGTGAGCACTCCGCCTCTCCCGTTACCTATTCCTCCTACGTACAATGTTCCACCTCCACCAACTACCCCTGTTCCCGAAGAGAACTATGTGGATATTCCTAAAGAGAAGGAACTGCAAGTCTATACTCGAAAGAACAAAAGGTCAAACACTCCGCATCAATCCATAATACCAGAGCCAGTGCCAGATTCGTCCTCTGCGTCCCTGGAGCTACCTATTGCTCTACGGAAAGGTATTCGCTCATCCACTCAACACCCTATATCTAATTATGTTTCATATGACGCTTTAACTCCTTCCTATAAAGCTTTTGTTACCTCTCTATCCTCTGCCTCGATTCCCGGTACATGGCAGGAGGCCGCTGAACACCCAAAATGGGCAAAGGCAATGATGGAGGAAATGCTTGCTCTTGAGAAGAATCATACGTGGGACCTTGTGGATCTCCCTCCTGGGAAGAAGATTGTCGGATGCCGTTGGATATTTACCGTGAAACAGAACTCCGATGGTATTGTTGAAAGGTTCAAGGCTCGGCTAGTGGCGAGAGGCTACACTCAAACTCAAGGTATTGACTACCAAGAGACCTTTGCTCCGGTAGCAAAGATGAATACTATCCGTGTTTTGTTATCATGTGCGGCATGTAGAGGATGGGATCTTCAACAACTGGATGTGAAGAATGCTTTCCTACATGGAAATTTGGAAGAGGAAGTATATATGTCTATGCCTCCTGGCCTTACCCCAATTGGCTCAGATGGGAAAGTCTGCAAACTAAAGAAAGCCCTTTATGGGTTAAAACAATCTCCGAGAGCTTGGTTTGGGAGACTTCACAAAGTCATGATCGAATTGGGCTATACTCAAAGCCATGCCGATCACACTTTATTTGTTAAACGAAAAGAGAGGAAGGTGACCCTTCTGATTGTATACGTTGATGATATGGTTGTCACAGGTGATGACAGTGATGAGATTCAATCTCTAAAGCAAAGACTGGCAAGGGAGTTCGAAGTAAAGGACCTAGGAAAATTGAGATACTTCCTAGGAATTGAAGTAGCAAGGTCAAAGTATGGGATTCATATCTCCCAACGGAAGTATGTTCTCGACTTATTAGAACAGACAGGGATGAGCGGTTGTAAACCCGCCGATACTCCTATTGAAGTGAACCATAAACTTGGTCAAAATGATGGGGAGCCAGTGGAAGATATTTCAAGTTTTCAGAAGCTTGTTGGGAAGTTGATTTATCTATCTCATACTCGTCCAGACATTTCTTATGCTGTAGGAGTGCTGAGTCAATACATGCACTCTCCCAGGATTCGGCATCTCAATGCTGCGCACCGTGTTTTGAGATATTTGAAGACCTCTCCGGGTAGAGGTATATTATTCTCACCCTGTGATAACTTGAAAATTGAAGTCTATACGGATGCGGATTGGGCTGGATCGGTTGATGATAGGAGATCCACCACTGGCTATTGTTCCTTTGTCGGCTCTAACTTGGTCACTTGGAGAAGCAAAAAGCAACATGTTGTAGCTCGCTCTAGTGCTGAAGCTGAGTTCAGAGCCATGGCTCATGGTATATGTGAGGGGATGTGGTTGCGCACTCTCATGAATGATTTGGGCTTGCTTGAACCTGGCCCCTTCAACTTGTATTGTGACAACAAGGCCGCTATCAGTATTGCTCATAATCCGGTTCAACATGATCGCACCAAGCACGTGGAAGTTGACCGTCATTTCATTAAAGAAAACATCATGAAGAAGATTGTTTGTACTCCGTTTGTTACTTCAGAAGGACAACTTGCTGATGTTCTCACTAAAGCTCTGTGTGAAAGATTGTTTGTTACACTCATTGGCAAGTTAGGCATGACAAATATCACATGCCCAACTTGAGGGGGAGTGTTAGGATGTTATTTCTTATTTTTGTTGCCCTGTATTTTTCCCCTCCTATATAAAGGGGACTCTTCCTATTGTTAAATAATAATTTCACCTTTGCCCTATTCTAACATATATATATATATATATATATATATGGGGTCCTCCTATGTTTGAATCAAAAATGAAATCATTTTTCTTTCCTCTCCTCAACATGGTATCAGAGGCAAAGCCTCGTTAGGGCTAGCCGACTCCCTCTTCTGCCGCGTCCCGCTCGATCAGTCCCGCCCGCGTCCCGCATCAGCCCGCCGCATCCGTCGCATCCCGCATCTTCTTCTTTTCCTTCTCTTTTCCTGCATCCGTCGCATCAGTCCCGCATCCGTCGCATCAGTCCCGCATCCGTCGCATCCCGCATCCGCTGCCTTCTCTACCTTCTCCCGCTTCTTCTTCTTCTTCTTCTTCTTCTTCTTTTCCTTCTTCTTCCTCTTCTTCTTCTTCTTCTCCTTCTTCTTCCTCTTCTTCTTCCTTTCCTTCTTCTTCTTCTTCTTCTTCTTCTTCTTCCGCTCTCGGGACGCCGACCTCATGACAGTTTGATCTTCTCTATGCCGGCGGTCCCGTCGCCCTCTGTGCATTCTCCTCTTTCTATCAGGGGTGGTCTTCCTCCACATATTTGCTGATTTTTTTTCTTGTGGGGGGTGCTTCCTCGATTTCTATTCGGGGCTCCCTTATGGCGGAAAGTGATTCCTCTACCACCATGCCTTCCGGTGGAATGACGTCTCCTTCTCCGGCTTCGTTTGGACCTTATCGCGTCCCCTCTGACCATGGTACTCCCCAAATCACTACTATGAAATTGGATGGTTCCAACTACTTCCCGTGGGCTCGCTCCATCACTCTTGTTCTCAAAAGCCGCCGATTATTTGGGCATGTCAGTGGCACCGTGACGGCTCCTGCGTCTGGTTCTCCTGAGTGGCCTCAGTGGGAGTCATACAACTCCCTGGTGATGTCGTGGCTTCTTAACTCCATGACGGAGTCCATTTCTCGGAACTATCTGTTCTTGGATACGGCAGCAGATGTTTGGAAGCGGGCTGAGACTACCTACTCTGGCCGAGGCAATGCTGCTAAGATATACCACCTTCGTCGACAGTTGTTCCTCCTGCGACAGGGTGATCGACCTCCCTCGGTCTACTACTCGGAGTTCACCCAACTCTATCAGGAATATGATCATTTTGATTCTATTACTCTGGTGTCTCCTGAAGATGAGGTGCTTGTTAGAGCAAGGGAAGAGCGCAATCGCATCTTTGAGTTTCTCCATGGCTTACATCGGGATTTTGATCAGATCAGCATTCAGATTCTCGGCCGCTTTCCTCTTCCTTCTCTGCCCGAGGTATACAGCCTTGTTCAACAGGAATTTGATTGCCGTCGGACTCTGCTTCTAGACTCTGCCCCGAGGGATCTGCCCTTGTCTCCCTTTCCCTGGTTGGGGCTCGTCCTGCACGTGACACTCGATTGAGGCTTGCGGAGAAAGATCACCTCGTCTGTGATTATTGCGGAAAGGCCCGCCATACTAGAGATACATGTTTCAAGCTTCATGGTTTTCCACCTCGAGGCGGTCCTGCCATTCGTGGTGGCCGGGGAGGGGGTCGCTCTCTGCCCAGATCAGCACACGTGTCAGACACTGGAGAGGACTCTACTGGGGAGCCACTCTTGGCTCTTTCTGCTGAAGAAATTATGGCCTTCCGTCGGATGATGCTTGGCTCTCCCGCGGAGCCGTCTGGTTCTGCCTCCTCTTCCTATGCTCACCAGGGACCTGCAGGTGCTCACTCGGCTTCCTCCCACCTCTCCTCTCAGTGGATTATTTATTCCGGGGCTACAGACCACATGACCGGTTCAGCCACAGGTTTTGTGTCTTACACACCTCTGTCAGGCAGGGACAAAGTGAGCATTGATGATGGATCGCTATCTCCCATTGCTGCGAAAGGATCCATTTCATGCTCCTCTCTTACCCTTTCATCTGTTCTTCACGTTCCTTCTTTCACCCGCAATCTCCTCTCCATTAGTCATCTGACGAATTCCATGAATTGCTCAGTGACTTTTTTTCCTACCTCTTGTGTTTTTCAGGACCTGAAGACGGGGACGGTGATTGGCTCTGGTAGGATGTGCAACGGGCTCTATGTGTTCGACCCCTCTGTTTCCACTTCATCCACCCTCGCTCGGACTCCTACTGCTCGTCTTGCTGCTCGTCCCTCTGAGTTGGATTCCTGGCATTGTCGGCTAGGACATCCTTCTATTGCTATTATGAATCTATTACTACCTACTATGTCTTCTACTTTGTTTAATGTTTTTCATTGTGATGTGTGTGAAATAGCTAAACATCATCGCAGTACTCTTCCTCTTATGTCTCCTCGTAATTCTGTTCCATTTGCAGTTATTCATACTGATGTTTGGGGACCTAGCCCTACTACCTCTATTTCTGGTTGCTCATGGTTTGTCTTTTTTATTGATTGTTACTCTCGGTGCACTTGGGTTTACTTAATGAAGCATAAAAGTGAGGTGTTCTCTATTTTCCAGTGCTTTCACAAAATGGTCACCACTCAATATGGTGCTATCGTTGAAATCCTTCGTAGTGACAATGATCGTGAATATATTGACGCTCGCCTTGATAAATACCTAAGCGACCTAGGTATCATTCATCAAACCTCCTGTGTGTACACCCCTGCTCAGAATGGGGTGGCTGAGCGTAAGAATCAACATCTCCTTGAGGTTGCTAGGTGTCTCCTTATTTGGATGAATCTCCCGAAGTATTACTGGGGTGATGCTGTTCTCACCGCTGCTTATCTCATCAATCGCCTTCCTACGCGGGACCTTGGGTTTCAGACCCCTCTCATCACTCTCGGGGTCCGTCCTACCTTCCTCGCTCCTCGTGTTTTTGGCTGTGTTTGCTTTGTCCACACCCAGCTAAAGACCAAGCTTGATCCTCGTGCTCTGAAGTGTGTGTTTATTGGTTACTCTCCTACCCACAAAGGATATAAGTGCTTCCACCCGTCTACCAAACGGGTTTTTGTTACCATGGATGTCACCTTTCTGGAATCTGAAGCTTATTATGGGAACTCTCTTCAGCGGGAGAGTACCTCTACGGAAGTGAGTTTCCCTCCTTCTCTTCCTCTACCTATTCCTCCGACTATAGTACGCCTCCCATTTCGGTTACCTTTCCGTCACCTCCGCCTATGGTACCGCCTCCCGTTCCGGTTACCTCTCCGTCACCTCCGCTTCCTACTACATTGGTACCTCCTCCATCTCCTCTCCTTTTGCAGGTCTACACGAGACGTAGAAGGGGTACAAACACTCAGACTCTAGCTATTCAACCCGTGTCATCACCCGATCCATCGTCAGGTACTAACAAAGGTAGTTCTGCTTCTACTCTACATCCTCTTTCTCACTTTGTGACTTATGACTCTTTGTCTCCGACACATAGAGCATTCGTTACATCCTTGACCTCCATTTCTATTCCTCAGTCTTGGCAGGATGATCTTGAGCATAGTGAGTGGAAGGCAGTCATGTTGGAAGAAATGAGTGCTCCTGACAAGAATAACACATGGGAGCTGGTCCAACTCCCTAAGGGGAAAACTGTTGTGGGATGCAAGTGAGTTTTCTCTGTGAAGCAAAACTCACAAGGCCTTGTGGAACGATACAAAGCCAGGTTGGTGGCGAGAGGTTATACGCAGACAGCGGGCATCGACTATCAGGAGACCTTCGCTCCGGTTGCAAAAATGAACTCCATCAGGATCTTGCTGTCATGTGCTGTGTGTAAAGGGCGGGGTCTCTTTCAGTTGGATGTGAAGAACACATTTCTCCACGGTGACCTCGAGGAGGAGGTCTACATGTCTTTACCACACCTTGTTTGTGAAACACATTTCTCCACGGCAATGATCTCTTTTGGGTGCAAACAGAGCAATGCTGACCACACCTTGTTTGTGAAACATAGTGAGGGTAAGGTGGCTGCCCTCGTTGTCTATGTGGACGATATAGTAATAACTGGCGATGATACTGTAGAGATTGAACATCTAAAGTTCAGATTATCTCAGGAATTTGAAGTGAAGGATCTTGGCTCCCTCAAGTATTTCCTGGGCATCGAGGTGGCTAGATCCAAGCACGAGATTTTTATATCTCAAAGGAAGTATGTTTTAGACTTGCTTGAGTCAACTGGAATGCTTGGGTGCAGGCCAGCAGATACACCCATTGAGGTCAATCACAAACTTGGAAGAGATGGAGAAGTTGTGGATGACATACCGGACTTCCAAAGATTGGTGGGAAAGCTTATCTATCTTTCCCACACTCGAGTTGACATATCCTATGCTGTGGGGGTCCTCAGTCAGTACATGCATTCACTTAGATCACAGCATCTGGATGCTGCTCACAGAGTTCCTAGGTACCTCAAGTCCACTCCTGGCAAGAGAATTTTGTTCTCACCCAATAAGGCATTGACTGTGGAGGTCTATACAGATGCAAACTGGGCAGGATCGGTTGACGACCGGAGGTCAACATCTGGGTATTGTTCTCTTGTTGGGGGTAATTTGGCAACTTGGAGGAGCAAGAAGCAACATGTTGTTGCTAGATCCAGCACAAAGGCTGAATTCCGTGCTATGACACAAGGGCTATGTGAAGGTTTGTGGATCCAGACAATTATGAAGGACCTTGGCGTGAGATATGACGGTCCAATCGGGATCTATTGCGATAATAAAGCTGCGATTAGCATTGCTCACAATCCCATGCAACATGATCGCACCAAGCACGTGGAGATCGACAGACACTTCATCAAGGAAAATATTGTGAGGGGAATTGTGAGTACCCCGTTTGTTCCTTCAAACCAGCAGCTTGCAGATGTGCTCAACAAAGGGCTGAATTTGAACTCGTTTGACATAATACTTGGCAAGTTGGGCATGACAGATATTACACGCCCAACTTGAGGGGGAGTGTTGAAATATGTAGTTGTATTTCCTATTAATGTTGTATAACCCTATATATATATATGAGGGTCCTCCTATGTTTGAATCAAAAATGAAATCATTTTTCTTTTCTCTCCTCAACACACTTTAACTCACAAGTGAACGAAGCCATGCTTTTATATTCAGTGTTGGGAAAAATCTTATGATTTAGGCTCTGTTTGAAACAACTTATGATGATGAATAAACTGCTAATTGAAAATTGATGTTTGCATAACGATTTTATAAAAGTATTGATGAATAAGCAGTCAACTGTTTGGATAGTTTGTTCATAAGTGTTTATCTAAATTGCATTCATTCATAAGGGTCCGTTTGTTTGGACGCTTGTTTTTTGCCCGAGCGTGTTTTTTTGCCCGGACGCAAATTTTTCGCCTTGGCAAGTTTTTTTCGCACGGTCGCGATTATTTTCGCCCAGTCGTGATTTTTTTTGCCCGGGCAGATTAAATTTTTTAAAAATGAATGTATTTAATAAATAAATTTTTTAAAGACACTTAATAAAAAATCATAAAAAATAAATTAAAATTACAATAACCAAAAACTATACTATAGGACCACATGCAAACTAATTAAGAAGGCCTATTTTATATGGCACTTGCACGAGCTCTAACAAACTGTACAGTCTCTGATGGGATTGCGATTAGTTGGGAGGAGGCTCTGGGATTGCGCAAAAAGCTCCCGATTGGAGCAACTACTCCCACACCAACTCCACAGAGTTAAATTAAAATTTTAAAAAAGCATAAAAAGCATATTAAAATTAAAATGACCAAAAACTTACTACAGGACCACGAGCCGATTTTATTCGGCAGCTCTAACGAACTATACGGTTTTTGGTGGGATAGCGATTCTCTGGGATGATGCGCTGGGATCGTGGGAAAAGCTTCCGATGGGAGCAACTCATCTCACTCAGACTCCTATCATCACTGTTAAAAACTCGATCCTGCCAAATCACTCTATTCTCTACTAGATGTAGAAATCCGGAGAGATCTTTCTCCTACCTTTTGCTCTCTAGATTGTAGTTCAAAATTTCTTTACAAGAACTTGTTTCTCCTCAGTCCTCTCTCTGTTTTCCGGCGAAATCGATTTTCAGATCAATGATAGTAAGAATACTCTACATCTCCTATATAATTTTTCCCCCATTTTTCTACATGACTATATTGCAGAACCCCGGAGTTTAGCTTTCTTTTCAATTTTGGCTCTCTGGATTGTAGTGAGAGATTTTTCTCCATTCGCTTGTTTCTCCTCTCTCATTCTCTGGATCTTAGTTGGAGAATTCTTTCCATGTGCTTGTTTCTCTTCCCTCATCTTCACCTATATTGTTTTTTTTCATTGCGCTATATGACTATAATGTAGAAATCTTGAGCTGAGCTTTCTCCATTTAGCTTATCTAGATCCTAGTTGGAGATTTCTCTCCAGCGGCTTGTTTCTCCTCTCTCATTTTCGGGGAAGATCATAGCCAGAATACCGATATTAAAACTGTACATCTTCTAACTCCTATATTGCTTTTTTCACTTCCCTATATGATTACTGTATAACTCCGGAGTTGATTTTTCTTCTCCCTTTTGACTCTCTGGATTGTAGTTTCACTTTTTTTCTCATTTACTTGTTTCTCCACTCTCATATTCCTGCTTGTGGTTAGCTACAACACTGATTGTAAGACGGTACATCTTCTATATTATTTTTCCAACTTGGTGACTATAATGTGGAATTCTGGTGTTGAGGTTTCTTTCTCCATTTTAACTCTCTAGATTGTAGATGGAGATTTCTTTCCAACCACTTGATTCTTCTCTTTCATTTTTCGGCAAAGTTACTAAGACGCCCATAGCAAGACTGCACATCTTCTATATTGTTTTTTTTTTCAGTTTGATATATGACTACTGTAGAAATCTGAAGTTGAGCTTTCTTCTCCTTTTTGTCTTTCTGGATCAAAGTTGGAGATTTCTTCCCATTCACTTATTTTTCCTCTCTCAATTTCTGGGGAAGTTGATAGCCACAACACGAATAGCGAGACAGTAAATATTCTAGTATATATATTTTTTCACTTTGCTAGATATATGCTTATACTGTAGGTATCCGGAATCGTCTCTTAATTTTCAGAGAAGTTGATAGCACAACACTGATAGTAAGACAGTAGTACATCTTCTCTCATATTATTTTGTTGAAGATTTTCTTTGTACGTTGATCATGTTTAATGCCACAACACTGTAACTATTTATTAGGGGGAAGAACATTATTTCTTCAATTTCACTACCTATAGATTTCTCTCAGTCCATCATTATGCATCTGCCTAAACTATTCAAAGTACTATCATTATTTTATTATAATTTTTGAATTTAATCTTTGAATTCTACTCTCTATAGTTTATTCTGCGCTAATGAACATGATTTGGGGCTTGAATTGACTTCGCGTTCACGACCGCCGTCGCTGCGCCAAACGAAGCCTAAATGCTACAGAGACAAGAGAATACTAATTGCATATTTAATTTACTTATAGAATGTTGTATTATAAGTACGGTATAAATACATTGCAGCTCCAACAAAGATAGACAAATAAGTATGCACGTAGGTTGTGGCTATGCCCCCCAGTCAAACTTTTAGATAATAATTTTTCTCTTGCATGTAAGTTTAAATTAAGTTCTAAGTTAATTCGAGTCCCAAATTATGTCCATTAGCGCAGAAGAAAACTATAGAGATTAGAATTCAAAAATTAAATTCAAAAATTCGAATAAAATAATGAAAGTATCTTGAATAGTTTAGATAGATGCATAATGATGGACTGAGAGAAAACTATAGGTAGTGCAATTGAAGAAATAACGTTCTTCTCTTTGATGAATAGGTACAGTGTTTTGGTATTAAACATGATCAGCGTACAAAGAAATTTTCAACAAAATAATATAAGAGAAGATGTGCTGCTCTTTTACAATCATTGTTGTGCTATCAACTTCTCTGAAAATTCAGAGATGACTCCATATACCTACAATATAACATATATGTAGCAAAGTGAAAAAATATATATACTAAAATATTTACTGTCTCGCTATTCATGTTTTGACTATCAACTTAACCGGGAATTGAGAGAAAAAATAAGTGGATGGGAAGAAATCTCCAACTTCGATCAAGAAAGACAAAAGAGAGAAGAAAATTCAACTTCAGATTTCTACAGTAGTCACATATGAACTGAAAAAAAAACAATATAGAAGAAGATTTATAGTTTTGCTTTGAGAGTTCTAGTAACTTTGCCAAAAAAAGAGAGGAGAATCAAGTGATTAAGAAGAAATCTCAACCTACAATCCAGAGAGTTAAAATGGAAAAAGAAATCTCAACACAAGAATTCTACAGTATAGTCACCAAGTTAGAAAAAATAATATAGGAGAAGTTGTACCGTCTTACAATCAGTGTTGTGGCTAACCACAAGCCGAAATATGAGAGTGGAGAAACAAGCAAACGGAAAAAAGTCCAGCATCAATCCAAAGAGCCAAAAAAGAGAAGAAAAATCAACTCTGGAGTTATACAGTAATCATATAACAAAGTGAAAAAAGTCTTAATATCGGTATTCTGGTTATGGATTTCCCGGAAAATTAGAGATGAGAAACAAACCGCTGGAGAGAAATCTCCAACTAGGATCCGGATAAGCTAATGGAAGGCAAAAACTCAACTCCGAATTTCTATATTATAGTCATATAGCGAAAAAAAAAAAATACATGTGAAGATGAGAAGAGAAACAAGTACGTGGAAAGAAATCTCCAACTAAGGTCCATAGATTTAAAAGGGAGAAGAAAGCTTAACTACGAATTTCTACAGCATCACCTATGTTCTGTTTCACCTCTGTTCTGTTTCAGAACAGAACATTTCATTTGACCAGCTATCTCAAAATATAGGAGAATACAGTCTTACTGTCCGTGCTCTGGCTATGAACTTTGTTGGAGTATGAGAGAGGAGAAACAAGCGAATGGAAAGAAATCTCCCACTATAATCCCGAGAGCCACAATTGAGAAGAAAGCTCAACTACGGGGTTCTACAATATAATAATGTAGAAAAGTGGGAAAAAATTTATATATGAGAAGATTTAGAGTATTTTTACTATCGTTGATTTGACAATCGATTTTGCCGGAAAACTGAGAGAGGAGTAAGGAGAAACAAGTCCTTGAAAAGAAATTTCGAACTACGATCCAGAGAGCAAAAGGTAGGAGAAATCTCTCTCCGGATTTCTACAGCTCATAGAGAGAATGAGGTGATTTGGCATGATCGAGCTTTTAACAGTGCTGATAGGAGTTAGAGTGAGAGGTGTTGCTCCCATCAGAAGCTTTTCCCACGATCCCAACGCCTCATCCCAGAGAATCGCTATCCCACCAAAAACAATACAGTTCGTTTGAGTTGCCGAATAAAATTGAGTTGCCGAATAAATCGGCCCGTGGTACTGTAGTAAGTTTTTGGTCATTTTAATTTTAATATACTTTTTATGTTTTTTTTTCATTTTAAGTTGTATTTGACTTGTTCGAATGTCAAATACAACTAAATATAGTAAATAAATACATAAAATGACTTTGAATGATCATTTTGACCCATTCGTGGGCTCAGATAATCCGAACGGGAAGTAGATTACTGCCTGTTACAGGAATAAACATGTGGGTTGTCGATCTCCATCAACTCCTCCTAGCATGAAATTACTCATCTTTGTCGAGTAAAGATGATCATATTCTTGGCGTAGCCTAGGGGTGAGTCGCTTGATCTTCGTCAGGGAGATCCCAGTGTCATTCGAGATCGGGCAGCCTGTCACATACTTGTCTTTTTACAAGCTGCTTGTGAGAACTTGGAAATAACTTAACAAAAATTAAAAATAACACGCAAAAAATTGAAAATAACTGAATTTTTATTTCCAAATAAATTGAATATTACATGAGTATGATCTTTATATAAAACAAATGAGGTGAAAGAGATTACAATTAGACAGTGTGTGACTAATTTACAGGAATATACAGAAATACAGCTAACACGGTCACTACGGTCAGACATGCTGCCCTCACAGGATATACAATTAAACTATGCTAACTACCCATAAAAATCTGCTTCCATGAGCAGGTACCAAAGATGAATCCATCGGTCTCCACCATCATAGCTTGCGGTTAACACATCTTCATCATGATAATTACAAGACACATAAGTTGCGGTTAGATCAGCCTAACTGCCTGACAGAAATGTGCGGTCAAACCACTTCAACCGGCAATATTTTTATGTTATAATACTCCCCCTCAAGCTGGAGCATATATGTTGATCATGCCCAGCTTGTTACAGATGTTAGAAAACGAGGAAGATACTGGTTTGGTAAAGATATCCGCTTGTTCTTTATCAGAAGTGGCGAACAAAGTGCATATTTGTTTCTTTAATATTTCTTCTCCGATGAATTGACAGTGAACTTCAATATGCTTTGTCCTCTCATGAAAGACTGAATTTCTTCATATGTATATGACGGCTTTGATGTCATATAACATTGGTAAAGAATAATTATAGACTTCTCCTAAGTCAAACATGAGTGCCCGTTACCACTTTAACTCACAAGTGAACGAAGCCATGCTTTTATACTCAGTGTTGGGAAAAACCTTAAGATTTAAGCTCTGTTTGAGACAAATTATGATGATGAATAAACTGCTAATTAAAAATTGATGTTTGCATAATGATTTTATAAAAGCAATGATGAATAAGCAGTCGACTGTTTGGATAGTTTGTTTATAAGTGCTTATCTAAAATTTCATTCATTCATAAGAGTCCGTTCGTTTGGACGCGTTTTTTTTCGCCCGTGCGCATTTTTTTTGCCCGGACGCGATTTTTTTGCCCGGACGCGATTTTTTTGCCCGAGCATGTTTTTTCTGCATGGTCGCGGTTTTTTCCGCCCAGTCGTGATTTTTTTCGCCCGAGCTCTATTTATTTCGCCTGGGCTCTATTTATTTCGCCCTTGCGGATTAAAAATTTAAAAAATGAATGTATATAATAAATAAATTGTTTAAAGGCACTTAATAAAAAATCATATAAAACAAAGTAAAATTACAATAACAAAGAACTATACTACAGGATCACATGCAAACTATTTTAGATGACATATTTTATTTGGCACTTGCACGAGCTCTAACAAACTGTATGGTCTCTGATGGGATGGCGATTAGCTAGGTGGAGACTCTGGGATTGTGCGAAAAGCTCCCGATGGGAGCAACTCCTCTCACACCAACTCCACAGATTAAAATTAAAATTTTAAAAAAACATAAAAAGCATATTAAAATTAAAATGACCAAAAACTTACTACAGGACCACTTGCCGATTTTATTCGGCAGCTCTAACAAATTATACAGTTTTTGGTTGGATAGCGATTCTCTGGGATGAGGTGCTGGGATCGTGAGAAAAGCTTCCGATGAGAGCAACTCCTTTCACTCCGACTCCTATCATCACTGTTAAAAGCTCGATCCTGCCAAATCATTCAATTCTCTCTACGAGCTGTGTAGAAATCCGGAGAGAACTTTCTCCTACCTTTTGCTCTCTGGATTGTTGTTCAAAATTTCTTTCCAAGGGCTTGTTTCTCCCCAGTCTTCTCTCATTTTTCTGGCGAAATCGATTGTCAGATCAACGATAGTAAGAATACTCTACATGTTCTCCTATATAATTTTTCACCCAATTTTCTACATGATTATATAGCAGAATCCCGAAGTTGAGCTTTCTTCTCTATTTTGGATCTCTGGATTGTAGTGAGAGATTTCTTTCCATTCGTTTGTTTTTCCTCTCTCATTCTCCAACAAAGTTCATAGCAGAACATAGACAGTAAGACTATATTCTCTTATATTTCGAGGTAGCTTTTCAAATGAAATGTTCTGTTGTGAAACAGAGTAGAGGTGATGCTGTAGAAATCTATAGTTAAGGTTTCTTCTTCCCGTTAGATCTCTTAATCTTAGTTGAAGAATTCTTTTCATGTGCTTGTTTCTTTTCTCTCATCTTCACCTGTAATTTTTTTTTCATTTCGCTATATGACTATAATGTAGAAATCCGGAGTTGAGTTTTTTTCTCCCTTTAGCTTATCTAGAT
The DNA here is from genome assembly GCA_039513925.1 of Platanthera zijinensis. Lineage (NCBI taxonomy): Eukaryota > Viridiplantae > Streptophyta > Magnoliopsida > Asparagales > Orchidaceae > Platanthera > Platanthera zijinensis. Next base: position 144,119,501 of record CM077089.1, read on the forward strand.
TCTAGTTGGATATTTCTCTCCAGCGGCTTGTTTCTCCTCTCTCATTTTCCGGGAAGTCCATAGTCAGAATACTGATATTAAGACTGTACATCTTCTAGCTCTTATATTGTTTTTTCACTTCCCTATATGATTACTGTATAACTCCGGAGTTGATTTTTCTTCTTCCTTTTGGCTCTCTGGATTGTAGTTGGACTATTTTTCCCATTTACTTATTTCTCCACTCTCATATTCCGGTTTGTGGTTAGCCACAACACTGATTGTAAGACGGTACATCTTCTCCTATATTTTTTTTTCTAGCTTGGTGACTATAATGTAGAATTCTGGTGTTGAGTTTTCTTTCTCCATTTTAACTCTCTGGATTGTAGATGGAGATTTCTTTCCAACCACTTGATTCTCCTCTCTCATTTTTTGGCAAAGTTACTAAAACGCCCATAGCAAGACTGTACATCTTCTTCTATATTGTTTTTTCTTTCAGTTTGAAATATGACTATTGTAGAAATCTGAAGTTGATCTTTCTTCTCCCTTTTGTCTTTCTGGATCGAAGTTGGATATTTCTTCCCATCCACTTATTTTTCCTATCTCAATTTCCGCGGAAGTTGATAGCAACAACACGAATAGCGAGACAGTAAATATTCTAGTATATATATATTTTCACTTTGCTAGATATATGCTATACTGTAGGTATCCGGAATCGTCTCTCAATTTTTAGGGAAGTTGATAGCATAACACTGACAGTAAGATAGTGGTACATGTTCTCTCATATTATTTTATTGATGATTTTCTTGTACGTTGATCATGTTTAATGCCACAACACTGTAACTATTCATCAGGGGGAAGAACGTTATTTCTTCAATTGCACAACCTATAGTTTTCTCTCAGTCCATTATTATGCATCTGTCTAAATTATTCAATGTACTTTCTTTATTTTATTCTAATTTTTGATTCTACTCTCTATAGTTTTCTTCTGCGCTAATGGACATGATTTGACTTTGCGTTCACGACCGTCGTCGCCGCGTCAAACGAAGCCTAAATGCTACAAAGACAAGAGAATACCAATTGCATATTTAATTTACTTATAAAATATTGTACTCTAAGTACGATATAAATACATTGCAGCTCCAACAAAGATAGACAAATAAGTATGCACGTAGGTTGTGGCCATGTCTCTCAGTCAAACTTATTAGATAATAATTTTTCCTTGCATGCAAGTTTAAATTAAGTTCTAAGTCATTTCAAGTCTCAAATCATGACCTTTAGCGCAGAAGAAAACTATAAAGAGTATAATTCAAAGATTAAATTCAAAAATTAAGATAAAATAATGAAAATACCTTGAATAATTTAGACATATGCATAATGATGGACTGAGAGAAAACTATAGGTAGTGCAATTGAAGAAATAACGTTCTTCCCCTTGATGAATAGTTACCGTGCTGTGGTTTTAAACATGATCAGCATACAAAAAAATCTTCAACAAAATAATATGAGAGAAGATGTACTGATGTCTTACAATCTGTGTTGTGTTATCAACTTCTCTGAAAAATTGAGAGATGATTCCGGATACCTATAATATAACATATATATAGCAAAGTGAAAAAATGTATATACTAGAATATTTACTGTCTCTGTATTCGTGTTCTAACTATCAACTTCCCCGGTTATTGAGAGAGGAAAAATAAGTGGATGAGAAGAAATCTCCAACTTCGATCAAGAAAGACAGAAAGGAGAAGAAAACTCAATTTCAGATTTCTACAGTAGTCACATATCAAACTGAAAAAAAAACAATATAGAAGATTTACAGTCTTACTATGGGAGTTCTAGTAACTTTGCCAAAAAATGAGAGAGGAGAACCAAGTGGTTGGGAAAAAATCTTCACAGACAATCCAAAGAGTTAAAATGGAGAAAGAAACCACAACACCAGAATTTTACAGTATAGTCACCAAGCTGGAAAAAATAATATAAGAGAAGATATACCGTCTTAAAATCAGTGTTGTGGATAACCACAAGCCGGATTATGAGAGTGGAGAAAAAAGCAAATGAAAAAAAAAGTTCAACAATCCAGAGAGCCAAAAAGGAGAATAAAAATCAACTCCGGAGTTATACATTAATCATATAGCGAAGTGAAAAAAGTAAAATAGGAGCCATAAGATGTACAGTTTTAATATCGGTATTTTGGTTATGGATTTCCCGAAAAATGAGAGGAGAAACAAGCCGCTGGAGAGAAATCTCCAACTTGAATCCAGATAAGCTAATGGAAGACAAAAGCTCACCTTCGAATTTCTACATTATAGTCATATAGCGAAATGAAAAAAAGCAATACATGTGAATATGAGAGAAGAGAAACAAACACATGGAAAGAAATTTCCAACTAAGATCCAGAGATCTAAAAGGGAGAATGAAGCTTAACTATGAATTTCTACAGGATCACCTCTATTCTGTTTCACCTCTATTCTGTTTTAGAACAGAACATTTTATTTGACCAGTTACCTCGAAATATAGGAGAATACAGTCTAACTGTCCGTATTCTGGCTATGAACTTTGTTGGAGAATGAGAGAGGAGAAACAAGCGAATGAAAAGAAATCTCCCACTACAATCCCGAGAGCCAAAATTGAGAAGAAAGCTCAATTCCAGGGTTCTACAATATTGTAATGTAGAAAAGTGGGAAAATTTTTTATATAAAAGAAGATGTAGAGTATTCTTACTATTGTTGATCTGACAATCGATTTTATCGGAAAACGGAGAGAGGACTGAGGAGAAACAAGCCCTTGAAAAGAAATTCCGAACTACGATCCAGAGAGAAAAAGGTAGGAGAAATCTCTCTCCGGATTTTTACAGCTCGTAGAGAGAATGTAGTGATTTGGCAGGATCGAGCTTTTAACAATGATGATAGGAGTCAGAGTGAAAGGAGTTGCTCCCATCAGAAGCTTTTCCCACGATCCCAGCGCCTCATCCCTGAGAATCGATATCCTACCAGAACTCGTACAGTTTGTTAGAGCTGCCGAATATAATCGGTTCGTGGTCCTGTAGTAAGTTTTTGGTCATTTTAATTTTAATATGCTTTTTATGTTTTTTTCGTTTAGTTGTATTTAACCTCTTCAAATGTCAAATACAACTAAAATAGTAAATAAATACGTAAAATGACTTAGAACGATCATTTTGGCCCATTCGTGGGCTCAGATCATCCGAACGAGTAGTAGATTACTGCCTGTTACAAGAATAAACATATGTGGGTTGTCGATCTCCATCAACTCCTAGCATGAAATTACTTATCTTTGTCGAGTGAAGATGATCATATTTTTGGTGTAGCCTAGGGGCGAGTCGCTTGAGCTTCGTCAGGGAGATCCAAGTGTCATCCGAGATCGGTCAGCCTGACACATACTTGTCTTTTTATAAGCTGCTTGTGAGAACTTGAAAATAACTTAACAAAAATTAAAAATACCACGCAGGAAATTGAAAATAACTGAATTTTTATTTCCAAATAAATTGAATATTACACGAGTATGACCTTCTTTATATAAAACGAATGAGGTGAAAGAGATTACAATTAGATAGTATGTGACTAATTTACAGGAATATACAAAAATGCTGCTAACACGGTCACTACGGTCAGACATGCTGTCCTCACAGGATATACAATTAGACTATATAACCACCCATAAAAAACTGCATCCATGAGAAGGTACCAAAGGTAAATCCGCCGGTCTCCACCATCATAACTTGCGGTCAACACTTCTTCATCATGATAATTACAAGGCGCATAAGTTGCGGTTTGATCAGCCTAACTGCCTGACAGCAATGTGCAGTCAAACCACCTTAACCGCTAATATTTTTATGTTATAATACTCCCCCTCAAGCTGAAGCATATATGTCGATCATGCCCAGCTTGTCACAGATGTTAGAAAACGAGGAAGATATTTGTTTGGTAACGATATCCGCTAGTTCTTTATCGGAAGTGACGAACAAAGTGCATATTTGTTTCTTTAATATTTCTTCTCTGATGAATTGACATTGAACTTCAATATGTTTTGTTCTTTCATGAAAGACTGGATTTCTTGATATGTATATGACGGCCTTGATGTCATAGAACATTGGTAAAAAATAGTTATAGACTACTCCTAAGTCAAACATGAGTGTCTGTTTCCACTTTAACTCACAAGTGAACGAAGCCATGCTTTTATACTCGGTGTTGGGAAAAACCTTAAGATTTACGTTCTGTTTGAGACAACTTATGATGATGAATAAACTTCTAATTGAAAATTGATATTTGCATAACGATATTATAAAAGCAATGGTGAATAAGCAGTCGATTGTTTGGATAGTTTGTTCATAAGTGTTTATCTAAAATTTCATTCATTATTAAGGATTCGTTCGTTTGGACACGTGTTTTTCGCCCAAGCGCGTATTTTTTGCCCGTAAGCGATTTTTTCGCCCGCGCGTGTTTTTTCGCACGGTCGTGATTTTTTTCGCCCAATCATGATTTATTTCGCCCGGGCGGATTAAAAATTTAAAAAATCAATGTATATAATAAATACATTTTTAAGGCAATTAAAAAGAAATCATAAAAAACAAATTAAAATTACACTAACCAAAAACTATACTACAGGACCACATGCAAACTAATTAAGATGGACTATTTTATTTGGCACTCTCACGAGCTTTAACAAACTGTACGGTCTCTGATGGGATGGCGATTAGCTGGGAGGAGGCTCTGGATTGTGCGAAAAGCTCCCGATGGGAGCAACTCCTCTCACACCAACTCCACGTATTAAAATTAAAATAAAAAAAACATAAAAAGCATATTAAAATTAAAATGACCAAAAACTTACTACAGGACTACGGACCGATTTTATTCGGCAGCTCTAACGAACTATACGGTTTTTGGTGGGATAGCGATTCTCTGGGATGAGGCGCTGAGATCGTGGGAAAAGCTTCCGATGGGAGCAACTCCTCTCACTTCGACTCCTATCATCACTGTTAAAAGCTCGATCATATCAAATCACTTCATTCTCTCTACGAGCTGTAGAAATCCGGAGAGAGCTTTCTCCGACCTTTTGCTCTCTGGATTATAGTTCAAAATTTCTTTCCAAGGACTTGTTTCTTCTCAGTCCTCTCTTCGTTTTCCGTCGGAATCGATTGTCAGATCAACGATAGTAAGAATACTCTACATTTTCTCCTATATAATTTTCTCCTCATTTCTCTACATGACTATATTGCAAAACCCCAAAGTTGAGTTTTCTTCTAAATTTTGGCTCTTTGGATTGTAGTGGGATATTTCTTCTCATTCGCTTTTTTCTCCTCTCTCATTCTCCAACAAAGTTCATAGCTAGAATACAGACAGTAAGACTATATTCTCCTATATTTTTAGATAGCTGGTCACATGAAATGTTCTGTTCTGAAACAGAACAAAGGTGAAACAGAACAGATGTGATGTTGTAAAAATCTGTAGTTAAGGTTTCTTTTTTCCTTTTAGATCTCTGGATCTTAGTTGGAGAATTTTTTTCCATGTTCTTGTTTCTCTTCTCTCATCTTCACCTGTATTGTTTTTTTTCATTTCGCTATATGACTATAATGTAGAAATCCGGAGTTGAGTTTTCTTCTCCCTTTAGCTTATCTAGATCCTAGTTCAAGATTTCTCTCCAGCGGATTGTTTCTCCTCTCTCATTTTCGGGGAAGTCCATAGCCAGAATACCGATATTAAGACTATACATCTTCTAGCTCCTATATTGATTTTTTCGCTTCCTTATATGATTACTGTATAACTCTGGAGTTGATTTTTCTTCTCCATTTTGACTCCCCGGATTGTTGTTACACTTTTTTTCCCATTTACTTGTTTCTTCACTCTCATATTTCGGCTTGTGGTTAGCCACAACACTTATTATAAGACTGTACATTTTCTCCTATATTGTTTTTCCATCTTGTTGACTATAATGCAGAATTCTGGTGTTGAGTTTTCTTTCACCATTTTAACTCTCTGGATTGTAGATGGAGATTTCTTTCCAACCACTTAATTCTCCTCTCTCATTTTTTGGCAAATTTACTAAAACACCCATATCAAGACTGTATATCTTCTTCTATATTGTTTTTTTTCAGTTTGATATATGACCACAATAGAAATCTGAAGTTGAGTTTTTTTCTTTTTTTGGTCTTTCTGGATCGAAATTGAAGATTTCTTCCCATCCACTTATTTTTCCTCTCAATTTTCGGGGAAGTTGATAGCCACAACAGGAAGAGCGAGACAGTAAATATTCTAATATATATATATTTTCACTTTGCTAGATATATGTTATACTATAGGTATCCAGAGTCGTCTCTCAATTTTCAAAGAAGTTGATAGCACAACACTGACAGTAAGACAATAGTACATCTTCTCTCATATTATTTTGTTGAAGATTTCTTTGTACGTTGATCATGTTTAATGCCACAACACTATAACTATTCATCAGGGGAAACAACGTTATTTCTTCCATTGGACTACATATAGTTTTCTCTCAGTCCATCATTATGCTTCTGCCTAAACTATTCAAAGTACTTTCATTTTTTATTCTAATTTTTTATTTTAATCTTTGAATTCCACTCTCTATAGTTTTCTTCTGCGCTAATGGACGTGATTTGGGGCTTGAATTGACTTTGCGTTCACGATTGTCGTCGTCGCGCCAAACGAAGCCTAAATGCTACAAAGACAAGAGAATATTAATTGCATATTTAATTTACTTATAAAATATTGTACTATAAGTACGATATAAATACATTGTAGCTCCAACAAAGATAGACAAATAAGTATGCACGTAGGTTGTGCCCCCTAGTCAAACTTATTAGATGAGAGAGGAGAAACAAGCGAATGAAAAGAAATCTCCCACTATAATCCCGAGAGCCACAATTGAGAAGAAAGCTCAACTTTGGAGTTCTACAATATAGTAATATAGGAAGTTGGGAAAAAATTTATATATGAGAAGATGTATAGTATTCTTACTATAGTTGATCTGACAATCGATTTTGCCGGAAAACAGAGAGAGGACTGAGGAGAAACAAGCCCTTGAAAAGAAATTTCGAACTACGATCCAGAGAGCAAAAGGTAGGAGAAATCTCTCTCCGGATTTCTACAGCTCGTAGAGAGAATGAAGTGATTTGGCAGGATTGAGCTTTTAACGGTGATGATAGGAGTCAGAGTGAGAGGAGTTGCTCTGATCGGAAGCTTTTCCCACGATCTCAGCGCCTCATCCCAGAGAATCGCTATTCTACTAGAAACCGTACAGTTCGTTAGAGCTGCCGAATAAAATCGGCCCGTGGTCCTGTAGTAAGTTTTTGGTTATTTTAAATTTAATATGCTTTTTATGTTTTTTTTTAAATTTTAATTTTAATCCGTGGAGTTGGTGTGAGAGAAGTTGCTCCCATCGAGAGCTTTTCTCACAATCCCAAAGCCTCCTCCAGCTAATCGTCATCCCATTAGAGACCGTACAGTTCGTTAGATCTCGTGCCAGTGCCATATAAAATAGGTCCTTTTAATTAGTTTGTCCGTGGTCCTGTAATATGGTTTTGGTTATTTTAATTTTAATTTTCTTTTTATGATTTTTTATTAAGTGCCTTTAAAATATTTATTTATTATATACATTCATTTTTTAAATTTTTAATGAGCGTTGTTATAGGCCCATCTTTTTTGGCTATGGGCACACCTTAAAAAAAAATCCAAATTTCATTATAGAAAAGCCTCCACAAGGTACATCCCATCCTGAGTTTAGGGTTTCGCTGTTTCGCTTCTGGGACTGCCGTATTCCCCATTTCCAATCGCCAACAGTCGCTGCCCCTGAAACCCTCCACAGCTATCTTCCCCGTTCCCGATCGCCAACCGTCGCCGTCCTGCGTCTCCAGGCCCGCCGGCAAACAGGAACCTCCTGGATAAATAGGCAGTGCCGGAACTCCAATCCACAACTTGCTCTCTGCTCGACCATGTATCTTCGTCATTTTTCTTTGCAATTTACAGTTTCCCATCCTCTATACTTCGACTTCTGTAATTACTGCAAAGCTCAAGAGTCTAAACCGGAAATTCAAAAGAGCCACACACTTCTTCTTCAGGTCGCTCTGAAAGCTCTCTTAGCTACTCCTGAAATCAAATCCCCATTAGAATCCTCCACTCCGCTCTGAAACTATCATTCCATGCTTCAGGATTGCATCTTAGTTGGGATGAAGACGTGTAGTGAGGAAAGGAAAAGGTTGAATGTACAAACTATGTGTAACTCCCCAAAATCAAGTCACGAGGGTTGAATTATCAAAGTCCATCGTGGAGTGCGGATACGAGTTATAATACTTAATATTAGTCAGGGGGAGCTGAAAGAGATCTCTGGTTATCGAAAGCGAGCGTCGGGAGCTGAAGTAGATCTTCGGGCCTTAGAAGCGAATGTCGGGAGCAAAAGGAGATCTTCGAGCCTCGGAAGGAAACCTTAAAGCGATCTTCGAAGTCGATGAAGATCTTCTAAAAAATCTTCAAACATGCAATAAGATCTTCAAGATAATTCTTTTGAGCTCTTTTGGGCATAAGAGACAAGGTGAGTTCAAATGAAGGCCTTAGGGCCCTAGGGCTCTATTATAGATTTTGAGAATGACATTCAGTAATTAAGGTGCTAGGGTGGCTGGCTATCCGCACACCCGTAACCATATGATTTGTTTTGCACACCCCAATGATGAGGTATTTTATTTTGCACACACATGTGACCATATGTTTGGCTATGTTCACACGAAAGATGAGGTATTTTTCTTTATGCACACGGTAACCATATAATTTATTATGCACACACCACTAATCATATGTTCACTATGCATATACCCGTTACTATTTGATTTGTTATGCACATGCTTATTATGAGAAATTTATTATACGCACGCCCCATAATGAGTGTTTTTGCGGTTGACGGGGATCGACAGTGGTGGTGTTGAAGTTGCCCGGGCGGGGAGCTGGTCAGCGGCTAAGTGATCGACCAGGGGCTGGAGGCCAGGCGACGGCCACGTGGCCGGTTGATAGAGGCCGACCGGGCATCATTATGCGGTGGCGCGCGGCCGAACAACCAAGGGGTCGCGCGCGGCCGAGCGGTCAAGGGTCCGCACGCAGTCGGACAACCAAGGGGTCGCGCTCGACTGTGCAACTGCGGAGCAGGTGCGCGCAACCACGTGATGGATGTGCTCGGTCGGGCGGCCGCGCGCAGGGTCATGCGGTCGTAAGGCCAAGGTGCCGCGCGGCAGTGCGGCTGGTCGCACGCGGCCGCCTTACCGGGGGCATTGTGGTGGGCCATTCAGCAGCGACGGACACCTCGCCGGGTGTTTCGCCCGTGCATCATGTGGCCAAGTACAGTGTCAGCATTGATGGGCGGTTTCGATAGTGGAGTTAGGAGGTGAACTTTATTCAACCCCACTTTTCCGACTAACATAGTGGGGAAGGTGCATGCACCCTTTTTACCCTTAGATATCCGCATACCTCATCAGGGCTTAAATCATTAATTTTCATAGGGCTAAACTTATGATATCGCAATCACGCTAGTGCTGATATTGAACCGATGAATCTTAATCAACCCTAATAATTTTGTGCCAATTCTAATCATTTTCAACGGTTCTTAATCAACCCTAATAATTTCTATTCAAATTATTTTCAAATAAATAGGCAAAAATATAAAAGCAGTTTGTTAGCTTTAATAAAAAAGTTCAAACTATTATTTTTAAAAAATTGAGGGGGCTAAACAAAAAAGGAGCTAAACAAAAAAGTGTTTAGATAACTATACAGGTTTAATTGGACACAAAAATAATTACAGAAAAGATATATACCCCAATTTGCAAAAGTTACGAATCTTAGAAAATATTTATATTTTAAATCATCAGTCCTAATCTTGCAATTAAATTTTGTTTTGAGCTATTTTGTTAATTATATTATATTGCAGCGAACTTTAATGACAGTAGGGCACCAGATGTGGACAGGTTTACGCCTGAGGCAGAGTCAAATTGACCCCTTTCATTAATGATTTTTTCCCTCGATTCATGTGTTCAAAAGGACGCTGAGACCTTGACTCACTAGACTAATAGGGGTGTTGCAGCTGTTTACCAAGCTTGCAACTCTTACAAGAGTGAGACGGATCAACAAAAACACGATCAAGGAGACCAGTACTTATGAGACACGAAAGATGCGAACCACTGAGATGACCTTGTTGGTAATGCCATTGAGAGAAGCCCACTGAAGGACGATAAAAGGATGAGTCCGCTGGTGGCAATGAAGTGGATGAAAGATGGAGACGATCAAGGACGTATACCCCATTATGCCGATGACCAGCTCCAAGGAGTGTCCTTGTCAGACGATTCTACACACGACAAGCAAACTCGTCAAAGTTAACAAGACAACCGTGAGACGTAAGTTGACTGACGGATATAAGATTCATGAATAACTTGGGTATGTATGCGCATCAGGAATATGAAAATGTGTGGTATGAAGGAGGCCACAACCAGTGATAGGGAGAATAGTGTCATCTGATACCATAACACTAAGGGCAGACGAAACGGGCTGGCAGGACAAGAGGTGGGTGACATCATGAGTCATGTGAAAAGAGGCTCCATGGTCAAGTAACCAGTCAGAGGAAGAGATACCTGCAAAGGAGGAGACAACCAGCTGAGCGATAAAGGCATCCGAAGCATCCGGTGAGAGCACAGAGGCAGATGAGCGATGCAATCAACCATGAGATTGATGCTGGGCAATCTGCTAGGCAAGATCAAAAACAGAGAGTGATTGTGCCATAACAGAGAAGTGAGTTGGGAGGAGCACCAGGAGCACGCAACTGACTAGGTTGTCGAGCCCTTTGAAGCTCGCGACACTCAGATTTCGCGTGGCCAAGACACTGGCAGTAGTGACAATGGACAGACAGGCGGCGAGGAGCACTAAACTGAGCAGTAGAGGTCCCCAGAGGACGAAGAACAGGCCGCACCAGTGCACTATAACCCGGTGAAGGTAGCAGAGTAGCACTCACAAGAGAGGACTACAATGGAAACTCGGGAGCAGCAAGCACAGTATGAGTCAGCACACCAGAAGGCGTAGCAGTGTCCAAGGAGTGGAGACGAGTCTCTTCAGCGATTACCAAAGCCAACGTATTGCTGAGAGAAGGTGGATGATCCCAGTGTAGAAGCTAGTCACGAACAAGCTCGAACTTGGGGCGTAAGCGCATATGAAACTCATACATGCGCTGAAAGTCGCGATCCCGAGATATAACAACACACTGAGGGCAAGTAGTGCATAGCAGAGTAGCACTCACAAGAGAGGACTACAATGGAAACTCGGGAGTAGCAAGCACAGTATGAGTCAACACACCAGAAGGCGTAGCAGTGTCCAAGGAGTGGAGACGAGTCTCTTTAGCGATTACCAAAGCCAACGTATTGCTGAGAGAAGGTGGATGATCCCGGTGTAGAAGCTAGTCACGAACAAGCTCGAACTTGGGGCGTAAGCGCATACGAAACTCATACATGCGCTGAAAGTCGCGATCCCGAGATATAACAACACACTGAGGGCAAGTAGTGCAGGGGGAAGGAGCCATCTCAACGCACTGACGCTAGAGGTCCAGGAGCTCAGCAAAGAAGGTCTGTACAGACCAATCACGCTAGTAGCAGACGCCAAGGGTCTGAAACTGAGAGTAGCGCAGTGCCTGACTAGAAGGCAGGTAAAGATGACACAATTGATCCCACATCGCCTCGGTCGTTGGTAGCTCGTAAACGGTCATGCGAATGGGGAGCTCACAGGACTAACAAATGACGGCTATCGCACGAGAGTTGTCTGAGCGCCACTTCACCATGTTGGAGCGCTGGATGAAAGCAGCAGTGCTAACAGTGGAAGATTCATCCACGGAACATGTAGCTGGTGGAGGCGGAGGATGCTCAGAATCGTCAATGTGGCCCTATAGATCTAGGCCTCGGAGGATCACACCAACGGTGGCGGACCATGCCTTGTAGTTTCGTCTATCGAGGATGACACCCGCCTTCTGGAGAAAGGCAGAGGAGTATGACGAGGCCATCGGGGCTGCAGAATCAGCTGGCAGCAGGAATCGACAATAATATCGGCGATTCAATGTTGAGCGGAGCAACAAGAGTGTCCTAAATAGAAGTTTTGTCGATCAGGGATGGAGACGGCGGCTACAGGAGGCAGCGGGGGAGTTCTGGAGGCTGCAAGAGGGAGCAGAGAAGAAGAGGCTGAGGCGAAGCTCCTGCAGCGAAGAAGAGGCACCCGTCCAGTCACTGCTTGTGGGATTGTGGAGAAGTGCGGGATCGGAGTGCGGGATCAGAACCAGGGGAGTTGTGTGGGATCGAAACCAGGCGGCGCTGCTTGCGGGATCAAAACCAGGCGTCGCGTCTTGCTGGATCGTAACCAGGGGCGACAACGAAAATCAGGAGAGGCACGAGACCTAGAGGAAGGAGGCGCACGATAAACTCCCGTGAAAACCCTATCGCTCTGATACTATGATAGGAATTGGAATCGATGACCATATTCACATAAACCACAAAGTATATATACATGTATAGTTGAGAGGGTGCTCACAACCCTCAAGGTAAGTTTAAGCTAACTCTACCATACATAATGTACACTATATCTAACAGAAGATATGAGACAATTTTTTTACATGGAAAGCTAGAAGTAAAATCGATGTTCCTTGTCTAGTTATTCAATTTATACTATTCACATAATAGTCAAATGTGTAGTCATTTTGGCAATTGGAGAAGACTTAAATAAAATATAGAAAAGGACTGAGCAAGCTAGAATCTCAATAATGTAGTATGAACACAAATCACTTTGTTTGTCTCTCTGGGTGTATTGTGGCTTTCCAATTCTCTTAGAGCATCCATAAACTCTTTGAACCTAGCTAAATTTTTTGAGGTACCTTGTACATTTCTCTCTCAATCCCTTTTGGATATATGGGTAAGGTAGGCATATTCTGAAGGCGTAGATAAGTTTCTTTATATGATCACCTTCAAGAAATCTACTCTTTGTTAGTAATATTATCTTCAAACCTAGCTAAATTTTTTGAGGTGCCTTGTACATTTCTCTCTCAATGCCTTTTGAATATATAGGACCATGGGTTAGGTAGGCATATTCTGAAGACGTAAATATGTTTCTTTATATGATCACCTTCAAGACATCTACTCTTTGTTAGTAATTGTAGAAGAATTGTGTAAATCTTGTATATACTTCTTGAATATCAAATTACAAGTGTGAGTACAAATATATAGGGAGAGAGAGAGAAATCCCTATTACAAGATGTGAGACTAAACATCCTTGTTAAAAGGCTAAATAGGCCTTTACTAATGGTCTTTACATATATCATTAAACACTCCCCCGCAAGCTGGAGCATACAAATCTTAAGTACCGAGCTTGGACAAGAACTGATAGTACAAAGGTTGTGGTAAGGCCTTGGTGAGGATGTAACCAACTTGCTCGGTAGCTGGAACATGCATTAACTCTATCTTCTTTAGGCTTGCATCCAGAGTAACCCACATCATGCAACAAGTCAAGACAGTACTTCCTTTGAGATAACACCAGTCCATCAGGTCGCCGAGCCGCCTCTAGACCAAGAAAGGACCGAAGGCTTCCCAGGTTCTTTATTTGAAATACAGTTGCCAGATGTTGTTTAATCATATGTATTCCTATAAGATCGTCTCCCATAATAAGAATATCATCAACATATACCAAGAGAATCACTGTGCATGTTGGACGATGCCGAGTGAATAATAAGAAGTCGGCTGAACTCCGAATCAACCCAACAACATTAACAGACTGATTGAATTTGTCAAACCATGTCGAGACGATTGTTTGAGACCATAAAGTGACTTCTTCAGACAACAGACAAGAGACTCCCCCGTGGTTTCAAACCCGGGAGGTTGTTGCATATCGACGGTTTCCTGCAAATCTCCATTAAGAAAAGCATTTTTGACATCCAATTGGTGCAATTGCCAGTGTCGATGAACAACGAGGGAGATCAACACACGAACTGTATTCAGTTTGACAACTGGAGAGAAGATCTCATCATAATCTTGACCTTGTTATTGAGTAAAACCACGAGCCACCAGACAAGATTTCAAACGTTGAACCGTCCCATATGGACCTTGTTTGAGGGAAAACACTCACTTACAACCCACGCAAGTCTGTCCAGAAGGAAGAGTGACAAGATCCCAAGTGTGCTTTGCCCAAAGAGCAGACATTTCCTCATCCATAGCCGCTCGCCATCCCGTATGTTGGAGAGTCTCCTGCACAGAAGTAGGGATGGTAATATAGGATAAAAAAAGAGTAAACTGGCAAAGTTCCGGAGAGAGGCGGTGGAAGGAGATATAATTCGTCATTGGGTGTGCAGTAGAAGTAATTGCCGGATCCGCAGGCTGCAAAATATCATCAAAGGAGGGCATCTCCCGTAGTATAGTGGATGAAGGAGGACGACGAGTATACACATGAGTGATACGTGGTTTTTGTGTGGAAGTGGCGTTGTAAGAGGAGGTGGGTTTGGTGGGAGTTGTGTAGGAAGGAGAGGCGGAATGTTGGAAGTAACAAGGACATCACGCCGCGAAAGGAGTGGTGTAAAGAGAGAATCAGTTGGTCGAGAATGATATGACTGGTCTTTGAAAAAGGTGACATCAGTAGAAGTAACAACCTTGTGATCTTTAGGAGAGAAGCAGGCATAACTCTTATGAGTACGAGAGTAACCAAAAAACATATATTTCGTGCCACGAGGAGCGAGCTTGTCTGTGGACGGGCCAAGATTATGAACATAGCACACGCAGCCAAACACGCGAGGGGTGATTGTAAAGGGAGGTGTGGAGGAAAAAATGAGGTTGAAGGAAACCACAAAGTTGAGAACAGAGGAAGACATGCAGTTAATAATAGAACATGTAGTAGAGACCGCAAAATTCCAATATTGTTTGAGAACATTCTTTTGAAACATAAGAGAGCGGGTAACCTCAAGGAGGTGGCGATTCTTGCGTTCAGCAACACCGTTTTATTGGGGGGTATAAACACAAGAGGTTTGGTGGTTGATTTCAAACTCAGCACACAGGTTTGTAAACACATTACTAGTGTATTCACATGCATTGTCAGAACACAGATTTTTCGTTGTAGTGGAGAACTGGTTGCGAATTTCAGTGATAAAGACACAAAAAACACCCGTCAGTTCAGAGCGTTCATGAAGGAGATACAACCATGTCACCCGAGAGTAATCATTTACAAATGTAGCAAAGTAACGATAGCCAAAAACACTGGTGATTTTGTATGGTCCCCAGATATTAGAGTGAACAAGATCAAAAGGAGCAGTACTCCGAGTGGGATGAGCCGAGAACGTAGACCGATGATGTTTTCCATAGATACATGAATTATAGGTGAATTCTCGGATGAAAACATCCAGAAGATCTTTGCGGAGTATGTTTAGAGGAGGGTGTCCAAGACGCCGATGCCACTCAACTGAGCTAATAGAGGACAAAACCGTCAGAGGAGAGGAGTCAAGAATATAGAGACCATTCGACAGATGTCCTTTTCCAATGATAGATTGCGTCTTGCGATCCTGCACAACACAAGAGGTGGAGGAGAATGTTACGTAGCAATCAAGATCTTGAGTGAGACGATTAATAGAGAGAAGGTTGAAAGGAGAGCACGAAGGGGGTTGCTACGAATGAGGGGGCCAAAACGCAAGTTGCAGGCTCGCGTAAAGTCATGCCAGATCATCCCATGATTGTCGGCTTGCAGGAATCCGAACTATAGCATAGCGATATCAAGTATGTGGAAGGATGCCAGACTGTCCATTCTATCATTGGTGTTTGCTGATGGTGAATTTTTTTTTCGCATCTAGGAGCCATCCTAAGGGATCGCCCCTCCCATCATAAGTTGAGAGTACCAACTTCGCGTGGCGAGGCATGAGGTTTACTTTCAGGGGGAATTCAGTCGAAAAGGCAGTGACAGTTGCGCCTGACTGCTACAAGCTTGCTCATGTGTGGGAATGGTGGGGGTTGACAGAGCGGTTGTGAGATCATCGAGGCGATTGAAGAGGACAACATCGATCTCTTGATGATGGGCCTCATCGTCTGTTTGATGTGTCATGAGAGCTTGCATCATGATCATAAGGTGGCTGACCTGATCCGACGAGTCGCCCATGTTGCGTAAGGAGCAAGAAATGGAGTGAGTTATAGGTCGACTGGATTCGGGCGGAGCGAGCGGAATGGACTCGCCCAAACTGGATGTATTGCGTGAACCGCGACGCTTCCCGATTTTGATCCCAAAGAAGATGGAGTTGACAGAAGCGACATGAACGGGCTGCTCAAGGTGATGGATGCTGAAAATCCTTCTTCAATCGACGCAAATGGAGTTGACGCCAACGACAAAAACATGCGATGTTGTGGTTTCTGTTTGCTGCTTGAGGTGATGGGTGCTAGAAATCCTGAGCTTCTTTTTGAGGTTAGACAAGCTCCTTCCTACTCAAGCTGTGCCAATCTCCTTCTTACTCGAGGGTGGCGATAAGTGCAACAAGAGGAAAAAAGGACTAGAAAACTCTAATCTGTTGAGTGCAGCAGGAAATAGAGGAATTAGAGCAGATGCAAGTCACACAACGACGGAAAGCTTCAATATCAAGTTGTTGTGTGCTTGCCAGAGTAACGACCGGAGGCAGACGTGATACTGTGGAGCCAGAATCGCGGATGCATAGACGGGGCGTGCTCGAGAGGAAAGAGCTTCTAATATCTCATACAAAGACAAGAGAAGGAGAATAATTTCTTGTGTCCATTTACAAGACCCATGAGTTCTCTTAAATAGAGGATATAAGGGCATAAATTTAATTAAGACCGCACACTTGGACTGCGACATAACATTAAATAAGACACCAAAATTAGATATGACATAATATAATCTTAAGACGAACGTCTTAATACCCGAGCACAAAGCCCATAACACATCCCTCCCATGATGGATAAGTCTTGAATGGCTCAACACAATCCCATCAATATAAGCATACATCCAATGGTTATAAATAACGCGTTGAGCAGGATGACATCTTTCAAGATAATTGGTGCCATCAAGATTCACTCTAGTGATCTTCAATGAGCTAGAATTGCTATGAGTCCTCTGCAAGTCACTAATATGTGTCATCAGAACATTTTGTGACGAACAAAAGAATCCCCCATGGAACACAACACAGACAGGAACAAGGAGAACCAAAATGTTAAGCAATCACCTTAACATCTCAGGCTTCCCTAAAAATCTTCATTTACCTGATAGGGGAGCCTCTTGAGGATGCTATGAGACGGCTCTAGCAGCCATCGATGTTGAGAGTAGGGAAAGGGATTGTGGGAAATGAAGGCTAGGGTTAGGTAATACCTTAGGGAGGAAGAAGAATGCGTAGTAGTCATTACCTTGGGCTCCAAATTCTGCAGTAAATGAAATGGCATCCCCCTACTCTTATTCATAATAAAAGAACATTTGGGCACCCTGATATCAATAACTATGATTGACCGCGAGTGTCAGGGGCTCGATTACACGAAATATTGACTGAAACTAGAAAAAGTTATATATGAAAAAACATGCAAAGAAAATTCCAGACACTTCCGCGGAGTCGGATCATCGATCTGGAGACGCTATATGTGGTAGGTGGCTAATCGGTCCCGTATGGGCCCAAAACTTGTTCTTCGTTGCGGGTCAGCGTCTCTGTTCCGCATCACCTTCAACGTAGGATTCATTGAATAATCAGTTGATCGAGCTATGAATTTTGAACACAATAGCATGACTATGTTAAGAGTCATATTATGCATTTATTTATTATTATTAATTTTTGAATATGCATTTATTATGTCATAAGAGTCGCGTCCTTATATGACGTCATTATTTATGTTGCCTCTTTATGTGGTCTTCTTTTAACTCACATTTTTGAGTTTATCATTTATTTCCATTAAAAAGTCTGTTGTAAGTCTTATTTAATGGAGACTGGGGGTCTTGTATGAGAAAGCAATGAAATAGTCTCTTTTCCCAAATCCTAAAAGAGATCTTGGAAGCTCTCTCACTCTCTCGAGCACGCCCTGCTCAGGCAACGGTGGTCAAGGCTTTGTAAAATCTAAGCCGCCGTCATCTCCAACTCCGGCCACTCCTCGGTCAATTTTCGAGTTGGCCCTTAACATCTTGGTACCTCCGAATAGGCCTTAAAATCCGATGCTACCTAGAGCAGTCGATGCAATCAACGAGCCTGTCTCCTTCCGCCTCATTCTGCTCCACTCTGCTGTCTTGCGCCCCACGTTACTCAACCTTGCGCGCGCCTGTTTTCCACGAGCCCACTGCATAATAGCTCCACACGTGTCTGTTATCGTCGCCCGCGATCGACGCCTCCATCGTCGACATCTGCAACTGCTCCTCTGACGTTGCTCTGTCTGTTCGCTCACTGCTTTGTCAATCTCATCCCATTGCATTTCGTCGACCGCGACTGCACTTGTTGTCGCCTTCCTGATCAACCCCGTTAGTCACGCGGTAGGCACAAAAAGTCTATTTATTTCGGACTTGTCAAACGAAACAGACGTTTTAATTATTACTATTCTGAAGCTATAACGGGCCGGCTTGGGAATTAATTCAAAATCAAACCAGACACAATCCGCTGCAATCGTGCCACCATTGGGAAACCACGCGGATCTCGCAGCAACTCCCAAATAGCCGTCTTCGAACAATCTAGCCATCCCGTCATCTGCTGCTGCACGTTGTTATATCCATCATGGATGCATGACTTCAAGATGTAGAGGCACACTTTCGGGATGTCTACGCACGTCCTCATCAGGACGACATGACAACCCTCACCACCAAGCTTAATGGACGAACAACAACACCTTCCGAAGTTACCACCCAATCCACTGATCACGCCAACAACATTCAAGTTCCGCTACCGCCACTCATCCTCCATGAGCCGCTACCGCAGACCCTCTTATGCCCTGAAGCTGCTATTTTGTCGCGTTATACTCGGTTGGATTTTTTCACCTACGATGGAAAAATTGATCCCTTGGGCTGGCTCATCAAATGCAAACAATTCTTTGGTCATCAACAAACTCCGATAGCTGAATGGCTTCCTCTGGTCTCCTTTGACCTTCTTAACTTGGACTTGCTTTGGGCCACTCATCTCCTCACTGATCAGTTGGGTTTGACGTGGAATGACTTCAAGCGATTTTGCAACTTGCATTTCGGCCCTCCCATCTGCAACAACCCCGTCAATGCCCTCATGATACTACGTCAGACAGGCTTCGCGGACGATTATCTGAACCAGTTTCAACTTCTTCTGGCGCACATCACGCTTTCCCAGAGATGTATCCCATCATCTTCACCGCTGGACTTCGTGAACGCCTGCGACTTGATGTTGAATTTGAGGCTCCTCCAGACTTAGTGACTGCTGTGAGTCTGACCAGAGTATGTGACCGTCGCCTCCAATTAGCACAAGAGGTTTATTTTTCCATCGACACGGGCATTCAGAAAGGCCATCCCGAGGGTCATCCAGCCCCACCAGTCTGTAAACTATCTCGGGCCGAGATGATGGGATGACGCGCGCAGGGCATGTGTTTCGATTGCGACGAGTAGTACACTCGCGACCATAGGTGAAAACGGCTTTTCTATCTGCGCATCGAGGACTCTGATTATGGTGGTGTCGGATACCACTAACATTATGGATCTCCCTAGCTCTTTTTGCAAGGTCGGAGAAATGTTGTGCGTCTTACTATGACATTATTTGTTATTATTATTAATTTTTTTATATGCTTTTATTATGCCAAAAGAGTTGCGTTCTTATATGGCGTCGTTATATTTGTCGTGTTTTTATGTGGTGTTCTTTTTAGCCGCATTTCCAAGTTTGTCATGTATTTCCATTAAAAAGCATGTTGTAAGTCCTATGTAAAGGACACTCGGGGTCTTGTATGAGAAAACAATGAAATAGTCTATTTTCCCTAACCCTAAAAGAAATTTTGGAAGCTCTCTCGCGAGCACGCCCGCTTAGGCAGCCGCGGTTAGGGCTCCATAGTATCTCTGCCATCATCATCTTCACCTCTGGCCACTCCTCGGGTAACCTCCGAGTAGGCCCTTAATAGACTACTTGAGTAATCATTGTTCGTTCATCTAGGTGCAGGGATAGAAAATACTCTGTTCAGCGAGGTTCACTTCAAACTTCGCTAAAATCATCCAAAATTCATCTACGATGCCTACCCATGCACTTGGGAAAGAACACAGACAAGAAAGATTATCCGAGAACTCCCATACAAGGTGAGCTAGTACAAAGTCATGTTATGTAGGTAGACATGATAACGTTAAAGAGAGAAAGCTTTGATATTAGTCAAAACTGAGCATAATGCCAGGATGAATCTGAATACATATAGATCTGATAGACAGAGAGACTCCTTTACCATGTTGTGCTTGACCTTCAATTGCTGTTGAGCCTGGAAAGAAGTCAGTTAGAAGTACCTTTCATAGGGTAAATTGACTTTAAATAATGGGATCCCATTACTACAGTTGATTGTTGTTCGCCGGGACCCGTACACGTCTACACTTGCAGGAAACAAAGTTAAGGTCATCTTCTAGACTATCGTAACCCCCAGACATGAGTCCGGATCAATGACGTTTATATTTATATTTTTTTGTATTTTTGTTTCAGCTGTTTCATGACTATTATGATTGAACGGTCATGGCCTCTTAATGGCTTCCTTAGCTTGTTATCTATGTGTGCATAAGGGCCTATTAGGAGGGAACATGTTTTTGGTCAAGTTTTCTTGAACCACTCGATCTTCCACGATGTAGTAGACACAAAACTCTAGGTGCTAAAACATAGGGCTACTCTGCCCACTCTTAGTTGTTTCCCCTATTCACTACATAGTTCAAATCCACCAGAACACGCTTAATTGCGGAGTTCCTATTGTAACTCCACACATTATTGTAAAAGACGCCTCTCGCACCAAATTATTACTAAGCTCAATGACTTTTCTTCCAATTTCGATGCAAAATTCAGTTCATTCATGCATCTCCTTTCACCCAGAAGTCTGTCATCCTAAATGTCTTAGGGGTTGTCTTTCTTTGGGCTTATCTTCTCCGAAGACTTTTCTCACAGGCCAGTCCTCCATCATTGGATTCAGGATGTCACCGGCCAACAAAATTCCATCTTGTTTGTCCCCGAACCACACATCACACTTCAAAAGATCTATTTTGATACCCGTTTTAAAGACCAAACCCACAATATCTAAGATATTACTCTCTTTGGTTTAGTCCATTTCATACTAAGCTTAATTGTTCATTTCTATTTTTTTAAGGTTTCCTATGAGTACTTCCCAGATGACAACTATAATTATTTCCACAAGAACATGTTTAACTTTAGAGTTCTTAACACAATTCCACCACTTGCTCTGAAAAGAAGTCTTTGATATTTGAGGGTCTAAGCTATTACTTAATTCTAGTAAATTTTTCTCCAATTTCGATGTGAATTCATTTATGCTTCTTCTTTCACTTAAACTTGAAAATAGTTGTCTTTCTCTGATGCTCTCTGTCTCAAAGACGCTCTTCACACTTATCAAACAACCCTTATTGGATTCAAGCTATTACACCTCCTTCCCCTTAGGCCCTCTGTCTTTCAACACCATTAAAACTTGTATAGCTCTACTAACTCCCAAAAATTTGTCCTTTTGCAACCTCCGGGTAAACCTCCTACTCAAGCCTTCCCACTGCAATCATAGCCTCCCAGCCACTTTTTAACCTCAGTTGTGCTACCCCCACTAAATCATCGACCTTTAGCATTCTCGCAACAACCTTGCTCCCTGCACCACAAGCTGCTGCCCCTCTTTCCCCCAATCTCCATTACAGTCAATTGTTTACTCTACTCCAACCCTACCTCCACATATTACACATCCCCTCTCCACCTCAACCATACATGTTGTTTGGTCGTCATCAGTCGTTGTTATCCGCCAGCAAACTTCCACTTCTATGCCTTCATCCTCCGGGTTCTTTATGCACCTGTGTTTTATACTTAGAGTTTTGTATTTTTCTTTATTATACTTCATGAGCTTATTTCTTAGTGATACTTATTAGGAGTTGTTTGTTTCTTGAGTTCTCATGACTTGCAGAACTTAGATCGCTACACTTAATTATTGATTTCTCATTGTGTGTAAATTAGTAACTTGCAAGTTAGTTCTATACTATTAAGCTTAATCGTGGTTGTGCTGCAATAGTTTATTAATTTTCTTATTATGTGCAATCTCATGTCGGAACTTGTCCTTATGTGCATTTACAATATTTCTAGGCTTTCATTGTGTCTCTCCACTACACTGCGGGTTCCATTAGGTCACCATTCACTTACTCTACCATACTCTGCATCAAATTTGGTATCAATGTACTAGGTTAAGGCACGGGTATACTTTGTAGTAGTAAGGTATTTTGAAGAACCATGACGAGTCCAACAAAATTGATGGTCAGCAATATCATAGCCTTACACTAAGAGATTCATAGGGAACAAATTCACCACCACTTGGAGTCGGTCGAGCTGATATTTGAGCTCTCCTTAAGTATGAGCATTTACTGTGGGCCATTTGCTCTAGGAAAGCACTGTTTTAAATGTTCCTCGACATGTCCTATATGTCTGCCAACATGTCATTTTTCAGATAAAAAACCATTTTGTTTCTAAAAAATAGATTATATCATTTTGTAAAATATAGATCGACATATCCGATTTTTTTGATATATTGTCTGGCATGACTTTTGAACACATCGTTCGATTTTTTATTCTATATTATGTGAGTAGTTTCATTTATATATATTGCATTATATATGCTTAAATCTATATGACTTGACCTTTCATTCTTCCTAAAATGTGTTATTTTTATAATCAATTTTTTAATTGTCTCTCACTATATATTTATTATTTCATATTACAAAAACACTACAAATCACATTTATTAATTGTTTCTTATACTTTTAACATAAATTTGTTAAGCATGAAAATACTTAAAATAAATCAAAGATATTTAGGTTTAATGTTTTTATTTACTATAAAGTTTAGTGTTATCTAAATAAAACTATTGCATAATACTAAATATATTTTGCAATGTGTTTATTTGTATTTGTTAATAATTGGCATACTATAGTGCTAATATTTTATTTTTGATAAACCCTTTGAATATATTTTAGGATATACATGACTCAGAGTTTGTAAAGTTTTTTTACTAATTTTAAATTTTAGAACATATAATTATAATTTCCCTCAACCCTTCTCTTTTTGTGCACCATTATTTGTGCCAATACTGGGCGTCTTCGCGGATCTCGCGGCCACTCTCAGTTGTCCGACTCGGCACACTTCGACCGCCCAGTCACCCGCTCCTGTTCTCACTCCTCATCCCACACTATGGGTGACTCACCGGATCAACTAAGTCAGATTATGACCATGCTACAGACCGTCATGTCGCAACAAGCTGCGCACACTGCTTCTCCAATAGGGCAAACTATAATGGGGCAAACTACCAGTAGCAGTCAGGCATGCGACAGACGCCAATCCTCCCGCACACTGCTTCTCCAATGTTCCAAGTGCCTTGATGATCTTTCTACCACCCCCGCACTCGATCCTACAAGTAGCAGTCAGACACCACCGCTTCTCCGCCATGCACCGCCTCCCCTAACCATCCACGAGCCACCGCCGCCAGTTCTCGCGCATCTCGACGCTGTTATTGTTCCACGCTACATCCGATTGGAATTTCCTACCTATGATGGGAAAACGGATCCATTGAGTTGGTTCACCAAGTGCGAGCAATTCTTCGGCCACCAGCAAACTCCGACAGCAGATCAGATCCATTTAGCATCCTTCCTTATGCTCGACTCCCCTGTTTTATTGGCCTCTCGACTTCTCACTGACCGACCGAATCTTATTTGGGACGACTTCAAGCGACTCTGCAACTTGCGTTTCGGGCCTCCTATCCGCAGTAACTCCCTCAACGCACTCACATCTCTATGCCAAACTGGTACCGTGGACGAGTACCTGGAACAATTTCAGCTTCTCTTAGCGCATGTCCTTCTTGCCCCGGATATGCAGGTCGACATTTTTACCGCTGGACTTCGCGAACGACTGTGACTGGATGTTGAGTTTGAGGCACCTCTAGACTTGGTGACTGATATGAGTCTGACCCGGCTCTGCGATCGCCGCTTCCAGCTAGCACATGATGCCTACCCGCCCCCACCAACATCGCTCCACAGGGCCGTATCAAGGATCCTCCAACTCCACCGGTCCGCCGATTATCTCGTGCGGAGATGCTGCAACGACGCGCCCAGGGACTATGTTTTAATTGCTACGAGCAGTACACTCGTGGGCACAAATGCACCCGGCTCTTCTACCTACATGTCGAGGACTCTGACGACGAGGGCATCAGATAGAGTTTGCGGGCAAACTCTTTTTGGAGACGAATGAGATGTAACAGATCAGTTTCGAATCTTTCTTCAGTTATCATATGTATTGAGTTTGTATTATGAGTGAGTCTTATTATATTAGGATATTTTATTATTGTTGCGTCTTCATGTATTTACAGGTGTGCCACTCTGGGGTTCTATAAATAGACCCTTAGTGTCTTGTATGGGATATGAATGAAATGAAGTTCTAGTTCCTTGTCCCCTTGTGTGAGATATTGGTGGCTCTCTCCTCCAACGAGCAACCCCGCCTAGGCAGCCGCGGTTCCGGCTCCACGGTATCTCCGCCATCGTCATCTCCACCTCCGACCACCATTCTGACGAGTTACCACTGTTACGGAAGTAGGCCTGTAACAGTTACCTAGCCACCTTTGCCGATATCTGGGTCCACTTTATTCTCCTCCATGACATGTATGCCCACACCCTACTCCATTTGAAACCCATTTCTACTTCGAAAACTAACCACCACATTCATTGTCTTTTGACCCAGGTTCATGCATTTGCCCATTTGGTTTTTCTATTCACTCTGGCTTCCCCGCACATTTAAAACATTCATCCCCCTACATGGAAGGAACTTTCTCTAATTCCCCTTGGTTACTCTCAAATTCGGTAAATAGGTTTGCAACTCCATGTTGTGAGGATCATCTTTTGAATGAATGAAAATTTGCGAGTTTGCTTTGCAATCTTGTCTATGTATTGTCCCCCTTCTCTCATTTATGAAACTTCAAGGGTGAGTGAGTCAAGTCCTTAAAGTTGGAATTCAAGGTAGAAGACGGTAACGACGCGATGATAAATTGCACTTTTGGTTTCCGACTCAATTATACCCGACCAAACAATACAAGTTTGTAGGCTACGATATTTATTGGTTATGTTTCTTTATCATCACTTTTAATTAGTATTTGTGCTATAGAATTTATCGGTTAATGTCTCATCATATTTCTTTATCATCACTTATGATTTGTTTTTATGATCTCATTTCCAGGATAGTGTACTTGTAATAGTTAACCTGTTTTTCAAAATAACCAAGATTTTTTAATTTACTTCAAATCTTTTAAAGTAATTTATATATTTCATGTCACAACATGTTTCCTCTTTATCTTCCTCCATCATAACTCTCCCTCATATATTGATATAACTCACACCAGCACTGATAAGAACTAGAGAAAATAACTTACTCATTATCCGAAGTTGAAATACAACCTCGCAAGTAATGCTCTTACTAATTACACAGATCTCTCTACAAGAGAGTTACAAGATTGCTTGACACCCTTCTAACACTTACTACTCTCCTTTATATAGGCGAGAACTTACCAGAGACTAAATTTCCAAAAATACGACCCCCAAAGGAAAAAAATTACATATGGCGCAATACCCATGAAGGTTGACCACCGTGCGTAGCCCTATCAATACTCTGCTTCTCAAAATCTACCTTGTTCTCAAGGGCGAGGCCTCGCGGGGCAATCTTGGGGCTGAAGAGCTTCAAAATCATCAAGGGTGATGTTTTGTCTTTGATGTAGAGTAGCATGCATTATCCTTTATTTGGGCATTTCTAGGTGGGGGAGTAATATTGCTTGCAGTGGAAGCATGCCATATTTGTGGAGATTGAGGTACCCTTGGTGGGAAAGTGATTGGTTCGGCTTAGATGGGGAGGAGGTAGAAGAGGTTGCCACATGTCTAGAGAAGGTGGAGTTTTTTTACTGGTGAGTAGGAGGATGCGGTGGAACGAAGTGCTTGGAGTACTGGGACGGAAGTTTAAGGGGTTGGTATCAGTGCAAGGTAGTGTCCAAGAGAGTGTAGAGTCTTCAACAAATTTGGCTTGCTCCATGGATTGAGAAAATGTCTGGATTGACGAAACAAAGGCATGCACGGGTGTGGTGTCGAGCCCGGTGAGTAAGAAACCCAAGTACTGGTTTGCTGAGAAACCCAACACATGCCTTTTGTATGCGTTGCTTGCTTTGCATCCATTGTAGCGACGAATAAGCTCTTCCTTGAACGTCATCTATGTTAAAGTTGGGTTGGTTTTGCGAGTCTAATGAATCCATTGAAGATCAGATCCTTTATTGTATATGGTGTACATGAGAGCCTTGTACTGTTCGGGGGTGCCTTGGAGTTTGAAAGATTGTTTGGCTCGAGCAAAATATCTAAGGGGGCGGTCCTATTGAAGACATGAATGTTAAGGCGACAACAATGTACGGGGCGAGCTTCAACAAGTTGTTGGAGAATGATGATTGGCGCAGAAGTGACGCTAGATGCGACATGTTGACTGTGATTGGTTACAAGGTCGCATGCGGTGACTGTGGAGGGTTCAATAAACTGACCTGGAAGGCGTGGATTTCTCACACAATGACTTGGAGATCGAACAAAATGTCTCGCACTCCATGTGCTCGGAAAGGGGCAAAATTATGCGAGCTACATTGTTGGCTTGAGTGACCATTGAGTGGGTGACATTCATAAACCAGAGTGTTTCGGAGGCTAAGGGAAAGAAGCCTGCGACAGACTTGTGTCTAGTGGGAGCAGTAGGAGGAAGAAGCCGAAGGACGTCCTGAATGATCGGTGGTTGGTCATGCGTAGTGGAGGTTCACCGAGGAAGGTTTCACTGCATGCTTAAAGTAACAATGTCATGCATTGGAGACGTATGCGGTGAGTGGTCGTCTGGTAGCCAAAAATGGATTGGAGGCTTCGATGGAGCCGGATGATGGAGCGTGGATGACCCACTATCCTGGAGCACGCAAGCAACAACGAAAAAGGACCCAACGAAGGGCGCACGTTGCTATCGACCACAATTGGAAGGACGATCACGTGGATCACGGGGCAAGGCTCGCGTGAATCTACCTAAGAGTTGTGGATTGAGAGGGTTTGTCGAAGAGCCATGCGTGAAGTGGTAGAACAATGGGGCAAACTATAATTGTGTGCTGAGCGTAGGTAATGGAAGTGGAGGGCAAATTTGGGTTTGAAGTTAAACCCTAATTTGTGAGGCAGGTCAGACCAATTCATAAGAATTAGAGAAAATAACTTGTTAGTTAACGAAAATTGAAATACAACCTCATGAGGTATACTCATGTCAAATCACTTGGGGGATGGTTCCCCCTCACGATCCCTCTGCAGGAGAGTTACAAGGCTACTTGACACCCTTCTAAAACTCACTACTCACCCTTATATATGGAATGACTCTCTAGAGACTAAATTGCCAAAATTTCCATCGAGAGGGGAAAATACATACAACGCGATACCCCTGAAGGTTGACTACAATGTATAGCCGTATCAAGCTCATATTACCATAGTGCCCCCATGAGCCCTTTAAACTTCAATTGTAGTAACTCACCCTCTTTTCAGGTCTCTATCCCGTAGTGGTTACTTCCTAGTTGCCTAAAACTCCTAGAATCAGAGTTTGTTGAGTGTTGATTTATGTATTCTAGCCAAGGTACAGGGTGCAGCACCTTTGGAAGGATTGTTTTGGTTTACTAAAGATATCACGTTAATTATGTTGCTTATAACAACTCGTATATTAAAGATATTTTTTCATTCATCTTGATTTTAATTGCAAGTGGCAAGAATTATACTCTTCTCCTTCGATTGTCGTGAAGTCCTCTTTGCAGCCTCTTAATGTTGATCATTCTTGACCATACCATGAAAACCTTATATTTCTTGTGTGCGGGATTATTATTGTTTATTGTGTTTCTCCTATTTCTTAATTCTCTAGGCCTTCCCTCTTATTTGCAAAGTAATGTGTAGTTATTATACTCTCATTACTATCAGTTACTTTGATGTTTTGTCAATCATGCATTTGTCTGTTTATGCTTATCTCATCTAAGTTGCATTAGTCTAACCGAAAGAGAAAATTAGCTTCCTTGTCTTTGAAAAGGTTCAATTATTCCTTATTCTATTTCACTAATACAAGGATTTTAATATAAACAGGTAGACAGTACCTACGCATGCTGTATTGAGAGTATTGTTCCTAATGTTTGTAGACTGGCACGAAAGGATGGAGAGGAACACAATAGTATACTTAAAGATTCCAGTCTTCAATGCTTGTCAGATTGTTTAAGGACGGGAGCGGCGGCGACGGGAGCGGCGGCGACGGGAGCGGCGGCGACGGGTGCGGCGGCGACGGGAGCGGCGGCGACGGGAGCGGCGGCGACGGGAGCGGGGCGACGGGAGCGGCGGGAGCGGCGGCGACGGGAGCGGCGACGGGAGCGGACACGGGAGCGGCGACGGGAGCGGCGACGGGAGCGGCGAGCGGCGACGGGAGCAGCGACGGGAGCAGCGCGACTGGAGACGGGAGCAGCGCCGGGAGCAGGGGCAGGAGCGAGCACGGAGCGGGATTGGGATATTACTAACCCTGAAACCGCGATATCCGCTATATAATAACGTATCACGTCGTTCGGTAAGCGTATCCGTACCGGAAACGTACCCGGTACGGGTACGGCTCTATTTTTGGCGTATCCATGCTTCGTAGTTGCTCACACATGTAAAAAGTGAAGGGCAGGTGAATTTTTAACTGAGAAGATCTGTTTCGACATAAAAAAAACTTATTTGCTTATTATATGAAACTAATTGTAGTTTACGGTCCAGATTGATGAAAAAAAACAGCTAATATCTTTTCTCAGATTTCAGGTAGAGCATTGTACAAATTATAGGCTACAGTGAAGCAATTAAAGTATTTGATGTTTCTCTATTTGCACTGTAATTAATTAAACATCATTATAATTGAATTTATATTATGCGAATTGCAAAATTGACTCCAATATTGTCTGCTATATTTTTCTTCAAAATGTATATACTCGAAGGTGATTAACATAAATTCACGAACTAAATACAATTTTTCTACTAAGAATAAAAAATATACATATACAGATATACTTCATTGTTGTGTACCATTATGATGGATCAGCATGTAAGACTTTGGAACAGATGAGAAGCTTTAAAGTATATATAGCTTTCATGTATATACTGAAGGATATTTCTTGAAATGTACGGCCAAAACAGTAGATTAGATTTATAATACTTAGTTTTCTCATTTGCTGCGTTGTAGATCAATGATTATTCTATGGTTGTAAACTTGATTTCTTGGCTTTCATGAATATGATGCTGATCATCTATGCCATACTAGAAAATTATGGAATTGATGATCAACCAAAGGATGATGATGAAGGATGGGAGAAACATCATAATTGGGTAAGTGAGGTGATTCGATCTGAACCAAGGGCAGGGCCATTGGGGCATATTGACGTTAGTCCAAACAACATTATTATTCGACCAATTACGAAGATGAAGGATTCCTCTATGCTGACAAGGTAATGGGGATTTCTGATGATACATACTCTTGATTAATCTTCTGTTAGTTTAATAAACTTGATGTATGTTATTTTTCATCTCGATATTGTCTGTCTATTCTTATTCAGCTGCTTCAGTATTATTGAATGACAGCAATACTAAAATGTTTGCATTCAAAGTAGGATATAGAAGATTTTCATTCTAATGATTTTTTAGAAAGTAAGTTTTGCTAATTTATGAAGGTAACAAAAATTTATTTCACTCTTTGCATCCATCTTAATTAGTTTAGATTATTCCAGTGAACTTAGCTCATGCAATTGCGTGTTAATTTCATGTTTCCTGTCTCATATTACCTCAATGTAGTATGTCTTAGGCTTGGAGTTTCTAATACATCTAATATGGGATGCGGAAAACTCAATCATATCACACAAAATTTGCAGCTCGCAAATTTTAGTCTTTAATAACTATTTATTATCTTTTGTTAAAATGAAATAAGACAAAAATTCATCAATAATTGGGATCAACCACATCATTCTTATGATGAGCATTACGGCCTGATCAGAGTTGTTTTTTGTGATCTATAGCTACAAGATTGTGTTTTGGGCCTCAAGTACTAGACCTAGTTATTTATTTTCTATGAAGCACGGGTACCGGTACGTGGTACGGGTATCGGTACGTGGTACGACAAAATTATAAAATAGCACGGTACGTGTACGTTTGGGTATGTGGAAAAAAATTAAAAAATACATATAACAAGTTAATTTGCAGCAAGAATATATTCAATGAAATATTATCAGATATCACCATACATGCACAAGATGTTAAGATTGTCCACATAAATATAGAAATTAGACTATTCTAAGGAATGATGAAAATGTTATAGGAAAATGATTACACGGTAAGTGAATAGTTCAAATCCTGATTTGAAAATAATTGTGTTGATATAGTTCTCATTTCTCTCTTAGTACAGAAGTAGGAGAAGAGAAGGGCAGCCCGGTGCAAACATCTAAAAAACACAAAAAGGGCAGCCCGGTGCAAACATCTAAAAAACACAAACATATGGAAAAAATGTTACAAATCAATAACCCATTAGTTAGATGACCAATGGAGAGAATATTGCACGCAGAAATGGTGGAAACATGCAAACTACTAAGAGAGAAATGAGAGAACACAATTATACTAAGAGAGAAATCAGAAATGATTACACAATACACGATAACTGCAGGAGATGACTGCAGGAAAAACAAGAACTAAAATCGATCGGCCGGGAGATGACTGCAGGAAGAAAAAAAAAAGAAGCAAACCTTGTACAGTTGTACTCGATCGACCTTGTCTCGATCGGCGCCGTAGAGAAGAGATGCAGGCTATGCAGCACTCGCCGGAGTGAAGAGGAGGTGCAGCGCTCGCCGGAGTGAAGAGGAGGTGCAGCGCTCGCCGGCGATGGACGGGATGGACGAGATCGGCTCTGTCGGAGGAGCGCGGGTTAGGGCTGAGCGGAATCGGGAATGGGGGATCGGCGTATCGCGATTTATTTCTGGTTTTGAAAGAGGGTGAGCTAGTGAG
This sequence comes from Platanthera zijinensis, assembly GCA_039513925.1. Lineage (NCBI taxonomy): Eukaryota > Viridiplantae > Streptophyta > Magnoliopsida > Asparagales > Orchidaceae > Platanthera > Platanthera zijinensis. The sequence continues at coordinate 144,150,759 of CM077089.1, forward strand.
AGGGTTTTTTATCCTGTACCGAACCGGGAAGTACCAAAAACCCATTTTAAGTACCGGGCCGTACCGAAAACCCATTAAAAGTACCGGGTACGTATTTTGCCGTACTGGGCCGTACCAAGCCGTACCGGGCCATACCAGTACCCGCAAACGTACCGTGTACGTGTACGGGGCATTTTTTGGAGTACCCGTGCTTCATAGTTTATTTTTATCTTTATTTTTGCCTTTAGTAGGTGTTATCATTGTTTCTCTTTTATTAGGTTGTCTTTTAGTACATTGTAAGCCTATATAAAGTCATGAGTATGTTGTATGTTATCAGGAATGAAGAATTTCTAATTTCTAGCCCCCTTACGAGAATTTGGAGCTCTCTCCCTTGAGCAAGTCCTGCTTAGTGCTTAAGAAGCCTGGTTTCTGGCTCCGTTGTATCGTTCACCGTCACCCTCGTCTCTGGTCATCCTCCGACATCCTCCGGGATTGGACCATGATAACTTGGCATCAGAGGCACTCATTCCTCCTCCCCACTTCCCAACCACTGTTGCAGCAATTTTCAGAGCCTTCCTTCCTTTGTGCCACTTCCAAAAAACCCCAGGCTTCATACACTGCTATTAACTCCAGCTTTCTTCCCCAACAGCCCACGACACCACAACCTCGATTGCGATAAGACACCGAGCTACTTCCCGCCGAGTCGCTTTTCGCTGCCTTCCTTTACCTTACACATAACATCTTCCTCAAGTCACAAATTTTGATTCTTCCTCCCGCAAACCGCTGCGCCATCCATCCTTCTCGAGTCCGGGGAAGATCCTCGCTGGTGAAACTTCTAGTTCAACCTCTGCACCCTGGTTCATCCTGCACGCTGCTTCGATCCTTCGTCCAGCGGTCGATACATGTTTGTTCTACTTCTCCAGCAACAGGGCCTCTTCGACATTGCATTGCATAAGACACCGGCTCTCCGTGATTTTGTGCACACGCGTCTTCCTACAGACGACATCCAGTTGAAGTCGAAGCCCAATCCTCCTCGATCCCCATGCCCACCGCATATGTATCTCCATCGCACACCGTTGTTCCCTGTCATCGAGTCGCCTGCATTTTTTGGCCTCTTTTCAGCCCTCCTGCTCTGTCATCTCCTCCGACCTCTCCGCCGCGTCTTCTTAGGCCTCCTGCTCTGTTGTGCCCTCTAGATTCATTTTTTCTGCCGATCGTCCCCAAGTTGGTGCCGCCGCTTATGAGCTTTGCAGCTCTTTTTCTGTCCGCGCTACCGTCGCTTTCCACTGTCTGTAGTTGTCGGGCACCCTCGTTCCGGCTGCTCCTCACCATACTTTCTGCCATCAGGAAGCACGTTGACGCCCCTCGCTCGATGCATCCTCCGCTGCATCTATACAATACTAGTATTTGTTATGGCGGGAAATCATTGAGTCAGACGATCAATTTGTGCAAGCCTCATTCGAGCTTGAGGCTAAGCTCAATTTGATGGTCGAGATAGATGTGACGGGCCTCGAGCACTAGGCCTAGTTATTTATTGTTATCTTTATTATTATTTTTAGTATGTTACAGACAAGAATCTTGATGAGCGATCCACTCTAGCGATGCACACGAGAGAGACGATTAAGCGACTCAAACGATGAATAGCTGCATTAACTAATAAAGGAGATACATTCTTGAGAGATAAAGAGGAAAGTTCCTAGAGGAGAGGAATATATATATATATATATCTTTATTATATAAACCAATATATATATTTCAAAGGCACACCAAACATCTAATTTTAGCCCTTGGATCTCTAAACTATTTATTTACAGTCGTTGGATCTCATCCTCCCCAATATATCGTTGTTTTCCCGTCTTCTAAACCCCGATAGAAGCAATCCCTTCCCGCAAGACCGATAGAAGCTCTCCGATAGGGCATCACATGCCTCTTTCTTCTCCGCGACATTTCCCGTGCATTCCAGCACTGCTCCTCAAATCTGAAGCCTCTTTCATCCAGACATTCCAACGTCGCTCTTCAAATCGCCTCCATCCAGGAGTTCCGCCACCGTCAAGAAGTTCCGCCGCTGTCAAGAAGCTCCGCCGCCATTAAGAAGTTCCGCCGCTGCCTCCGTATAAGAGTTCCGCCTCCGTCAAGAAGTATCGCCGTCGCGCCTTCAGTTTTGCATCCTCAACTACTCTGCAAGTTCTCCAGCCATTAATGCTTCAGATCTGGACAATACAGTCAAACGTAGTTCCATTTCCAATCTCTAGACCTCCATTCTCCCGATTTCACCGCCGTCCATGAGTTCCGCCGACGGCCAGGAGTTTCTTGCCGGGTCTCAGCAATCTGCACCAACGAATAATTTCGATCCTTATTCCTTCCCTTTTTTCAGGTTGGGGGAGGTCCAGCAGTTCTCCTAATCCCACTTTCTAAAGCTCCAATTTGGCCTGCAGCAATTCTCCTGCTCCCAGCTATTTTGTTGTTTCTGCTTCAGATCTGGGTAACACCTTCATAGGTAGTTCAATTTCCCTTCTCATCATCTCAACGCTCTCGATTTATATTCTCTAACATATTATTGTTCGCTTATATTATTTCGATTCCTGTAAGAATTTTTTCCCGTTCTACTAAATTTTTTGATTGTGTTTAAATGTGTTAGGATGAATATAAGAATGAGCGGAGCAATGGAAGAGTGACAATACAATCATGTCCGGTTTGCAAATCTGCTGCTATGCAGGAGACACAGTGAAGGGAAAACAGGTTCTGTTTATGTGAATGCTTTTATTTTTATCTCATTTCTGTAAATAAGACCATGTTTGATTAGAGTTTCATGACTATTGACATGTGTAGGTGTTGAATATTTCCCAAATGTTAATGTGCTTCATTCATTTTGGATTTTCGTGCTTCGTTCGTTTTGGATTTTTGAGCTTCGCCGGCCGGGTACTTGAGCTCAATTGGCCGTAGGGGTGGAGCCCCGCATCAATTGTCGCCGCCCTGCCGAATGACTCTACCCCCACCCAATGTCTCCTCCCTGCCAATTGTCGCCGCCCCGCCTAATATGCTTGTGAGCGCAGCCCGTTGGTTTGCGGGCGCAGCCCGCTTGAATACGGGCGAAGCCCGCTTGAATGCGGGCGAAGTATTTATAAGACAATACACTATGGTATTTACTTCGAGATGTATTTATGATTAAAAGTTAATGTCTTGCATTATTTATGATTTAAATGTGTCATAATAAGCCCCAACAACTTCTGCCCTCCATTATAAATAATTCTTCTCCTTGCTGACGGGTAAGTCAACTCTAACTTTTATTTTAATTAATGCAGATGAATCATTGAGCAAGAAGGATCCAATTTTATTGAGTTAATTACCTTTTCTAATATATTTGTTTGCGCCTGAAAAAATGATTTGCAATGAAAGTTTATATTCCATAATCCATATAACAGCAGAAAAAACTCAGGCTGTAAACATGCCTGAGTTTGTATGCATTTGAATGGGTATTTTTTGTTGTTGTAATGATACCATGTTATTCATTTTCAAAATCCAAGTATTGTTGGTAGAAATCATATAGCAACAATACTTGGACACTGAATACATTTAAATGAGATTTATCATTAAATGTACCCTTGATTATAAATTTTTTTGTGCGTCAAAATCATAGTTGCTTAGATTAGTGAATAAGTATTGTTATTGGAAGTTACACGTTGTTCCAATTTAGCTGCCTATTTTGTGCATGCTTTGATTATAGGAGTCAAAATACATTTACATGCTTTTACAACCTATATGCTTCTACAACCTATGTTTAGGGATTTACATTTGTTTTTAATTTGCATATATGCAACATATGTTCAGGGCTTAAATTTGTTTTTAATTTGCATATATACAACCAATGTTCAGGGCTTTAGAAATTGTGACTTTTTGAGTTGTTATGTTCAAGAGGCGAAGTGGACATTCAGAGGTGGCTGGCCTTTACATTTGAAGTTTTCATTGTTCTACTTGCCAAAATACATTTATTGCTATTCATATCTTATATTGTTTTGATCATTTGGTTTTCTCCCTTTAATTTGCATATATACAATTTGCCAAAATACATTTACTGCTATTTATACCTTATATTGTCTTTAATTAAAATACTTTCTTTTTATATAATGACTTCTATCAAGAAGTATTCGGTAATTCTCTTGCTTTCTTACTTGCATTAGTGAATGTTTGATGACCAAAATTTGCATTGTAGGTAAATGTTTATGGTTCCATTGTAAGATTGTGTATGTTAATGTTGACATTAATAAGGAAAGCACATAAGATAACTCATAAATAAATGAATTTGTTGTTAATACCCTTGGAAACCCGTGTCTATTGGATTTGAACAAGTCAAATGTCCCCATAGCTCCGACCTTGCGACAAATGTCATGTACTACATAATGTCTCTCATACAACAAATGTCGCTCCCACGACCAATGTCTTTGGTTTGCGGGCGAAGCCCGCTTGAATGCGGTCGCAGGCCGCAACGCCGCATTGAAAATGGGCACTCCCGACAAATGTCACGCCCCCGAACAATGTCGCCATCCACGAATAATGTCGACGCCCATGAACAATGTCGACGCCCACGAATAATATCGTCGCCCACGAATAATATCGCCGCCCACGACCAATGTCGCCACCCACGACTAATGTCGCCCCCACGACCAATATCGCCGCCCACGACACATGTTGCCGCCCACGACACATGTTGCCGCCCCCGACTAATGTCGTTGACAAGCAGGCGAAGCCCGCAGCGACGCATCGAGAACGGGCGAAGCCCGTTCGAAGATGCTAGTATATATATACACACACACACACGAGTGACAGGCACGAGCCTCTGGCCCGATGGCCACGCGCCACAGTACCCGACCTGTACAACCCCATATTCGCTGGGAGGGATCCAAAGGCTTCAATGGTCAGGATTGGGCTAGTCTCAGGCTAGCCTCGGGTTAACCCTAAGGCATACTTGGGGAGTTCTCGTCCTGTAGGAGCTCTCGCCAAGGGCAGGCGAAAGCTGAGGAAACAAGGGCAGAAAGTCGAGCTCTCGGCAGGAGAGATCGTCGACCGACAAGGGCAGAAAGTCGAGCTCTCGGCAGGAGAGATCGTCGACCGACAAGGGCAGAAAGTCGAGCTCTCGGCAGGAGAGATCGTCGACCGACAAGGGCAGAAAGTCGAGCTCTCGGCAGGAGAGATCGTCGACCGACCGAAGCAGAGGGCCTGACTACGGAAGCTCCCGCCTTAGGGAAAGCTCCCGCCCAGGGCAGGCGAGAAGGCTCTAAGTAAGCCTTCAGTCGCGATAGTTTCAAGACCGTGAGGGGCGCGAACCTCCCTGGCAAGGGGTCTCGCCAAGGTTGGCCCAGTGGGGGGTCCAGCGAGAGCCTTCACGGCCAGGGTTCTCGCCAAGTGGGCCCACGTGGTAGGGCCCGGCGCTCGTAAAGGGGATTATTTTATTATTATTATTATCCCGAGGTAAAATTACCCAAACGCCCTTAGGAGAACAGCGGGATTTGGCTATTGGCAGACCCCTCAGGGGTATTTTAGTATTTTCAGGTCAAAGGAAGACTATAAAAAGACCCATAGGGGCTCTTCGGAAGGCAGGCTCTCATTATTCTCCCACTCTAGTGCCTTCTGAGGAGCTCCTAGCCCAGCATTTGGATTTGGAGGGGAAGCTCTCAGAGATCTTCCGGGTGTGTGGTGGGACCTCCCAGCTGAGGCTTTGGGTCAGTCTTTTGACCTTAGCAGCCAGTCAAGGGTCGAGATAAGAGAGAAGTAGGCGTCGGCTGCACTTTGGTTTGTGAACATTCGTTGGGGTCATTTTTGGCTTCAACAGTTCTGGTGCGGTGAGCGTGGAAGCAGCCGGTGTAAGAAAATCTCGAGTTAAGTCCCATGGCAGGAGGCGAAGGTGAAGGATCAGGCGCAGGAGGATCCCCCACCCGGGTGGACGAGGCGACGAAGAAGATGTTTGAGGACTTCAGGCGAGAAGTCATGCAGACGATCAACTTGGCCTTCTCGGCAAGGAATGAGTGGGAGACGCCGCAGGTTCCGGTGGAGGTGGTTCCGCTGCTAGGCGAGAACGCTCCAGGGCAGCGCCCCGGGAAGGAGGTCCCGGTGGAGGCAGGCGAGAGGGACGTAGCCGCGCGGGAGCTTTTCCCAGGCCAGCGTCTCGAGAAGGAGCTTCCGGCGGATCTGGGCGAGAAGGAGGCGACGGTGCGGGAACTCTTCCCCGGGCATGGTCTCGCGGATCGGTCCAGCCAACCGAGGACGCGAGACGGGCCATCTCGCCAGGCGGGAGGCGAGACCCCCTTTAGTGAGCTCATTGTCTCGGCTCCAGTGCCGGAGGGGTTCCGGGAGCCGGACATGACCTACTACACCGGGAAGGATGACCCGGTTCAGCACGTGCAATGGTTCGAGGACGTGGTGTCCATCAGGCAAATGTCGGATGCCTTTAAGTGCAGGCTTTTCGCCATCACTCTGAAAGAGAAGGCCAGGGACTGGTTCCACCAGTTGCCGGCGAGTTCCATCTACAGTTTTGAAGATCTGCGCAGAGGTTTCTTGTTGAGGTTCTCGACTTCGAAGAAAAGGAAGAAGGAGGCTGAATGCCTGTTTGCAGTAAGGCAAGGGCCGGAAGAGACGCTGGGTCACTATGTCGACCGGTTCCAAGAGGAGGTTCTCCTGGTCCAGGAGGTCCCGGGGTACGCGCTGATGCTTGCCTTCACCCTGGGGCTGAGACCAGGGTTTTTCAGCATGGAGTTGAAGAGAGTGCCCCCTCTCTCTTTTGAGGAGCTCATGGAGAGGGCGGCGAAGGAGATAGACTTTGAGAGGGCAAACCCTGTGTTTGCGAGGAAGCTGGCCAGGTTGGCCGAGGATGATGTGAAGGAGCCGGTAGTGGGAAGACAGAGAGAGCAGAGGGAGCAGAGGGAGCCGAGGGAAGATAGGAGAAGAGAAGAGCCCCGAGGGCAGGGACAGCGGCATGGGGGGGGCCAGGGAGCCGAACAACCGACTGGGTTGGAGGCCTCAGGAGGGTCGCCCCTAGGGCCAAGGAGGACTTCAGGGAAGAGATAACTTCCGGGAGCAAAGAAGGCTGGAGCAGGGAGGATGGCGACAAGGACCAAGGGGTCATTTCCCACCACCGCAGGAGGCCATGGAGGTGGGAAGAGGAAGAGGAAGAAGATTTCGGGGAGCCGGAAGAAGGGGAGGAGGAGAAGGAAGAGGGGGCAGGGAGGCGTTGCCTTATTGTGACTTCCATCAGGAGGAAGGTCACGCAACGTCCACCTGCCCAGAGTTTCTGGAGATTAGAGGGGCCAGAGGGGCCGGAAGGCAGGACCCGCCAGTAAGGATCGTTGAAGTACAGCGGGAAGAGGTGGAGGACAGATGTGAAGACAGGATTGACGTGGGGACCCGAGGAGGGATCGGAGTGATCCACGGGGGAGTGGGGATCGAGGCAACCCGCAAGGGGAGCCTTCAAACCATGTTCCGCCGAGGGGTCGCCTCGACCTCCCAGGCTCCACCCCCAGAAGAGAAGATCACTTTCTCATCCGCGGATATGCCAGACTACGAGGATCCGTTCTGCGACGCGCTTGTGATCCAGACAGCGATAGAAAACTACACCGTCTCCCGGATACTGGTGGATAATGGGAGCTCGGTGAACGTGATCTTCAAGAAGGCCTTCGATGAGATGGGGGTGGAAGGAAAGAGGGTCCTGGCTTCTGATGGACCGCTTTTTGGCTTCTCCGGAGAAAGGAAAGAAGTGGAAGGGGGAGTGGGCCTGCATGTGAGGCTTGGGGGCGTCTCACGGAACTGTCGGTTCGTGATCGTAGACGCCCCGATTAGTTATAATGCCATCTTTGGACGTCCCCTCATCAGCGCCTTTCGCTGCGTACCCTCCTCATATCACCAATGCCTCAAGTTCAACAATGGAGGGGTGCAGGTTAGGATCAGGGGGGATCCGAAGATGGCAAGGCAATGCTATGTGACAGCGGTTAATACCGTGTCGTGGATGGCGGAGGCAGAGGAGTTGGAGAAGGAGATGGCTGCGCAGGAAGGGGTTGAGAAAGGGGAGATAAGCCTGGGAGAGGCGATGGAGGTTGTTGAGGAGTTGGCAGAGGTGGAGGAGATCAGCCTAGAAGAGGCGAGAGGAGTGATGGATGAAGAAGAGCAAAGGCAGGAGGAGAGTCTGGAGGAGGCGATGGAAGTTGATGAGGTTGGGGGAGAGGAGCTCGAGTTTGAGCAGGAAGAGGCAAGGGTAAGTTGGGAGCGGTCGGGGCTGGAGCCGGCCGAAGAAGTGGTGGAGATGGAGGTGCTTACAAGAGCGGGGGAGGCGCAAAGGATTCGGATCAGCGGAGGCTTGAGCCTCGAGGATCAGGAGCGGATGCGAGCCTGCATCCAAAGCAACGTCGACATCTTCTCTTGGAGCGCGGCAGACATGCCGGGCATCGACGCGGACGTGGCCTGTCATCGCTTGAACCTGGATCCCAGAGCCCGCCCCATACGCCAAAAGATGAGGGCCATCGCCACCAAGCTAGAAGCCCCCATCCGAGAGGAGGTCAAAAAGCTCCTGGACGCAGGCTTCATCTCAGAGATCCAGTATCCAGGCTGGATCTCCAACGTGGTAATGGTAAAGAAGGGAGGAGGAAAATGGCGCATGTGTGTTGATTTTTCTTTATTAAATAAATCATGTCCCAAGGATTGCTACCCCTTGCCTCGGATCGACGCGCTGGTTGACTCAGCCGTTGGTTTTTCTCTTATGAGTTTTTTAGATGCATTTTCAGGTTACCACCAGATCCGGATGCACCCTCCTGATGTCAAGGATGTTTCCTTCATCACGAGAGAGGGATGCTTCAGCTATAAGATGATGCCCTTCGGATTGAAGAACGCAGGGGCGACGTACCAACGCATGATGGATCGAATCTTTCGAGATCAAAGGGGAAGGAACCTGGAGGTCTATGTGGATGATCTCATGGTCAAGAGCAAGTGTGTTGATTCCCACTTGCGAGACTTGGAGGAGACATTTGCCACCCTGCGAAGGTTCAAGATGAGGTTGAACCCCTTGAAGTGTGTCTTTGGGGCTAGTCGCGGGAAATTCCTCGGACACCTCTTGACTCCCGCGGGGGTAGAGCCTAACCCTGATAAGGTTAAGGCTATCCTAGACCTGGAATCGCCTCGCAGTGCCAAGGAGGTCCAGCGCTTGACCGGGAAGTTGGCCGGGCTAAGCAGGTTCCTCTCTCGGTCAGGGGATAGATGTTCCTCTTTCTTCAAAGTACTTCGTGGCAACCAAGCATTCGAATGGACGGTCGAGTGTGAAGAGGCATTTCAGGGGCTGAAGAGGCAACTCTCCCAAGCTCCGTTACTTCAAAGCCCGAAGGAAGGGGAGGACCTAGCCTTGTATCTCGGAGTGGGGGGAGAGGCAGTGAGCTCCGTCTTGGTTAGGGAAGAGGGGAAGAAACAGTTACCCGTCTATTATGTCAGCCGAATCTTAAAAAAGGCGGAGCTCCGATACCCCATCCTGGAGAAGCTAGCGTATGCTTTGGTCATCTCAGCTAGGAAGCTTCGCCCTTACTTTCAAGCACACTCGATTAGGGTGGTAACCGACCATCCCCTTCGCAAGGTCTTGGAGGGGGTGGAACATTCAGGAAGGTTGGCAAAGTGGTCCATCGAACTAAGCGAGTTTGATATTTCTTTCGTCCCGAGGCTCTCCATCAAGGTCCAGGCCGTAGCGGATTTTCTGGCGGACTATGTTACCGAGGCCGAGGTTGAAGAACCAAGGCCGCAAGAAGCGTGGAAGATGGTGGTCGACGGGGCCTCAGGAAGGCACTCCCTGGGAGGAGGTGTGGTGTTGGTAAGCCCTCAGGGAGTTACCATAGAGCAAGCAGTGACTTTCCATTTCCCTGTAACCAACAACCAAGCGGAGTATGAGGCTGTGATCGCTGGCCTTCGCTTGGCAAAGGAGCTGGAAATCCAGGATGTGGAGGCCTTCACCGACTCCATGGTGGTAGCATCGCAGATCCGAGGCGAGTTTGAGGCCCGGGAGCCTACCCTCGCAAGATATCTATCAAAGGTAAGAACTATTATTGGAGGTTTCCGTTCTTTTTCTATTCAACATGTTCCCAGAGAGGAAAGCATGGCAGCTGACCGGTTAGCAAAGTTCGGGCCTCGGGGTGGAGGTACCCTAACCGAACTATTTCGGCCAGCCATTGAAGAGGGAGAGGTGATGGAGGTGAATCGGCGGTCCTCATGGGTAGATCCGTTGGTGACCTTCTTGACCACAGGAGAACTGTCAAAAGAAGTCAAGGATGCAAAGAGCTTCAGGCACAAGGCGGCTCATTACCTGATGCTGGAGGGGAGCTTGCATCGGAAGATGTTGTCAGGGCTCCTCGCGAGATGCGTAACCGAGGAGGAAGTCCCGAGGATCCTGGAAGAGGTGCATTCGGGAGAATGCGGCAGTCATTCAGGGGGAAGGACATTGGAAGCAAGGGTGATAAGGCAAGGATATTTCTGGCGGACCTTAAGGAAGGATACAGCTGAATTCGCAAGGAGGTGTCGGAAGTGCCAAGTGCATGCTCCTCTGCAGCTCTTGCCCGCCCAAAGGCTTCGAAGCATCACGGCGCCATGGCCCTTCGCCATTTGGGGAATGGACCTGGTTGGACCCTTTCCTCCAGCTAGCGGACAGAGGAGGTTCCTCCTAGTTATGATTGACTACTTCTCCAAATGGCTGGAGATCAAGCCGTTAGCCAAGGTAACCTCCCAGGTCATCAGAAACTTCGTTTGGGGGAAATCATTTGCAGGCACGGATTGCCCCAAGCGATAGTGACGGACAACGGTCCTCAGTTCGCCAGTGAAGAATTCATCAATTTCTGCACCCAATTGGGGATTGACCTCAGGTTCGCCTCTGTCCATCATCCTCGGAGCAATGGCCAGGTGGACGCGGCAAACAAAGTCATCGTCAACTTGCTAAAAAAGAAGGTGGAGAACCTGAAGGGTAGCTGGGTGGAACAGCTCCCTTCCGTCCTGTGGGCCTTGCGAACAACTCCGAACACGGCCACAGGAGAGACCCCCTTCAAGCTCTCTCATGGGTGTGAGGCTGTCCTCCCTGTGGAGTTCGAGGTTAGGTCCCCAAGGGTCGCGGCCGCAGCTGAGGGAAGCGAAGCTTGGAGGTTGGAGAATGAGGAAGGGTTGCGCCTCTCATTAGATATGGTGGAAGAGCTGCGGGATGTTGCCGCCATCAGGCAAGAAGAAATAAAACGGCGAATGGCTCGGTACTTCGATAAGCACATCAGAGTCAAGCAATTCGCCGAGGAGGATCTAGTACTGAAGAAGGTCGACGCTGCGGGAAGGTCGGCCGCGGTTGGTAAGCTCAACCCTAGCTGGGAAGGGCCTTACATAGTAGAGAAGGCTCTGGTTAACGGAGGCTACTATCTCCAGGACGCGGAGGGAAGGACCTTGAGTCACACCTGGAATGGTGATGACCTGAAGCGCTTCTACCCGTAGGAGGGAAAGAAGGATTGTAGTGTTGTAAACAACTGTTGCATTTTCAATGAGTTTATTTCAAAATGTTGACTGTCGCTGAATAGGCAATCTTTATGTTTTAGTTTTAACTGGCTATGATCCCTCATCTCAGTGATAGAATAGGCCTGGTTGAAGGGATCTTCATCAACACCCCGAGCTCGGCTCGGCCCCAGGTAGACCCGCTGCGCAGGCTCTCATCTAGCTGGCAGGTCCGAAGGCTCGCCTGTGGGGGAGAGGTTTGGTTATCTTCATCAACACCCCGAGCTCGGCTCGGCCCCAGGTAGACCCGCTGCGCAGGCTCTCATCTAGCTGGCAGGTCCGAAGGCTCGCCTGTGGGGGAGAGGTTTGGTTATCTTCGTCAACACCCCGAGCTCGGCTCGGCCCCAGGTAGACCCGCTGCGCAGGCTCTCATCTAGCTGGCAGGTCCGAAGGCTCGCCTGTGGGGGAGAGGTTTGGTTATCTTCATCAACACCCCGAGCTCGGCTCGGCCCCAGGTAGACCCGCTGCGCAGGCTCTCATCTAGCTGGCAGGTCCGAAGGCTCGCCTGTGGGGGCGAGGTTTGGTTATCTTCATCAACACCCCGAGCTCGACTCGGCCCCAGGTAGACCCGCTGCGCAGGCTCTCATCTAGCTGGCAGGTCCGAAGGCTCGCCTGTGGGGGAGAGGTTTGGTTATCTTCATCAACACCCCGAGCTCGGCTCGGCCCCAGGTAGACCCGCTGCGCAGGCTCTCATCTAGCTGGCAGGTCCGAAGGCTCGCCTGTGGGGGAGAGGTTTGGTTATCTTCATCAACACCCCAAGCTCGGCTCGGCCCCAGGTAGACCCGCTGCGCAGGCTCTCATCTAGCTGGCAGGTCTGAAGGCTCGCCTGTGGGGGAGAGGTTTGGTTATCTTCATCAACACCCCGAGCTCGGCTCGGCCCCAGGTAGACCCGCTGCGCAGGCTCTCATCTAGCTGGCAGGTCCGAAGGCTCGCCTGTGGGGGAGAGGTTTGGTTATCTTCATCAACACCCCGAGCTCGGCTCGGCCCCAGGTAGACCCGCTGCGCAGGCTCTCATCTAGCTGGCAGGTCCGAAGGCTCGCCTGTGGGGGAGAGGTTTGGTTATCTTCGTCAACACCCCGAGCTCGGCTCGGCCCCAGGTAGACCCGCTGCGCAGGCTCTCATCTAGCTGGCAGGTCCGAAGGCTCGCCTGTGGGGGAGAGGTTTGGTTATCTTCATCAACACCCCGAGCTCGGCTCGGCCCCAGGTAGACCCGCTGCTCAGGCTCTCATCTAGCTGGCAGGTCCGAAGGCTCGCCTGTGGGGGAGAGGTTTGGTTATCTTCATCAACACCCCGAGCTCGGCTCGGCCCCAGGTAGACCCGCTGCGCAGGCTCTCATCTAGCTGGCAGGTCCGAAGGCTCGCCTGTGGGGGAGAGGTTTGGTTATCTTCTTCAACACCCCGAGCTCGGCTCGGCCCCAGGTAGACCCGCTGCGCAGGCTCTCATCAAGCTGGCAGGTCCGAAGGCTCGCCTGCGGGGGATAGGTTGGCTCTTGCGATACTTTGTTCTTAGCCACTTCTACGACACCCCGAGCTCGGCTCGGCCCCAGGTAGACCCGCTGCGCAGGCTCTCATCAAGCTGGCAGGTCCGAAGGCTCGCCTGCGGGGGATAGGTTGGCTCTTGCGATACTTTGTTCTTAGCCACTTCTACGACGCCCCGAGCCCGGCTCGGCCCCAGGTAGACCCGCTGCGCAGGCTCTCATCAAGCTGGCAGGTCCGAAGGCTCGCCTGCGGGGGATGGGTTGGCTCCTGAGATACTTTGTTCTTGGCCACTTCTACATTACAACGAACTCGACTCGGCCCCGGGTAGACCCGTTGCGCTGGCTCTCAATAAGCTAGCAGGTCCGATGGCTCGCCGGCGAGGTAGGGGTTTGATTGGTTGGAAAAATACGTGGGTAGGGCCCTGACCTAGACTGAAGGCAAGGCCCTAAAGGTCTCGGCCAGTAAGGATCTCGACTTAAAGGTCTCGGCCAGTAAGGGTCTCGGCTCAAAGGTCTCGGCCAGTAAGGGTCTCGCCCCAAAGGTCTCGGCCAGTAAGGGTCTCGGCTCAAAGGTCGCGGCCAGCAAAGGTCTCGGTCAAAGGGGGGGTTCTCGCAAAAAGAGGCTCCCGGCGGACCTGAGCAGGACAACTTAATTAACAACGCGAGGTTCCCGCCTAACGGATTTCTAAGAGGTTATCCTAAAGAGACTAAGGGTCTCGGCGGAAGTTCGCGCGGAGGCCATTCGGTAGAACAACATACTTTCAAGCACGCTGAAAATGAGAGATGAAACACTGCTTTACATAAAATTAATTACACAAAGTTGGAGCCTCTCGCTCATTACAAAAGAAACAAAAAGAGAAGTTTAGGGGGACGCGCTGTAACTCCCGCTGGTGCTTTCGCTTGAGTCCTCGCCAGAGCCCTCTCCAGATGTCTCGCCAGCGGTAGAAGACCTCGGGATGTCTGAGGGAGGTGAGTCCGGCGCGCCCGGAGGTTTGGGAACTGGATCGTAGAGCCAAGGAAGAAGCTGGCGAGCGTCGATGGTCGCGCCGTCCTCCCGAAGCAGCTTGACGTCTCGCAGCGTCTCGAGCGTCAGCCTGACGGTTGCCTGAGCGTTGGCCTGGAGCAGCTTGTCAACGTCGTACTCCGAAAGGTAACGACTCCGCAGCCTCGCATCTAGCTCCGGAGGCGGGACCTTCGCCAGCTCTGCGCGAAGCTGTTCCCTCAAGAGGACGCTCTCGCAGCGCGCGTTGGCCAGCTCTGCGCGAAGCTCCCTGACTTGGGCAGAATCCTGTGAAAAGAAAAAGAGAGTTCAGCCTGGAAACATCGCACCATCATAACTTTGAAAAACGAAAGCAAGGGTTCGGGAGGGTCTCGCTTACCTCAGCCGCAGGGCGTAGAGACAGCGCCAGTCGAGCATCCGCAAGCTCTTGTTGAGCTTTCGCGAGTTCTTCTCCCGCAGCCTGCGCTCGAGCCATCGCGTCCTCCCTCGCCTTGCCCATATCGGTGAAATTCTTGTCGAGGGTGATGTTTCGGCGCGCACACATATGCGCAAGCTCGAACCCGCGCAATAGAGCCCGGATGGCATCGAAGGCTATAAGGCGGGTGGACATCTGGTCGAATGTGCTGGCATCCTCCCGGCTGTAAAGGCCGTATCCAAGCGAGAAGGCCTCGCCAGTCACATCTTCCCCCTCCGCCCAGCTGGGAAGGAGCGTCGTAACTTTGATCAAGTTCGACTCAGGGTCCCATTCCATCTGAGGCTTCCCCTCCGCGTCGACGTACTTCACGCCGAAGCCAAAGTTCCTGTGCCCTCTCGGCACCTCCTGGGGCGGGACGCTGGCAGAGGTTTCGGCGGCGACCACTCCTCCCCCAGCCTCGCTCGCGGCCGAGGGGTTCCCGGTAGAAGCCTCGGCACGGCTCTTGGCGGCGGCATCCATCTCGCTGGCCATCTGAAGGATCGCTTCAAAGGATCTGCCCTCTGGAGGAGGTTGGACAGGCGGGACGGCCGGGGCTTTCCCCTTCTCAAGGGCAGAGGGTTTCGGCCTCTTCAGCGTTCGGAGAGGAGGAAGGGTGACCTTCCGCTTCTTGGCCGGTGGCGGCAAGGGAGGGGCTGGATCTTCTCGGCAGGCGCTGGCGCTAGCCTCCGCGAGCGCAAGGGAGCCTCTCGCTGCCAGACCCTCGACACCCCGGCCTTCAGCGAAGGGTTGGCGCAGAGGGACCTCCCGCTCTCCTGCAAAGTTAAAACGCTTTAGCACTTCAGCGCAAGAAAATCTTTGATAAAAAAAGGGAATCTGAGGCGAGACCGTACCTTCGCCCGAGTGAACAAGTGGGAGGGAGTCGACGTCCCGCCGAAGATAGGGGACGTCGAACTCCTTGGTCCCGAAGAATTCCAGGATTGCGCTCTCGCGCGATCCCAGAGCAGGCGGCTTGTAGGTAGCGTCCTCATACTGGACGGGCTGAAGCGGGACGTTGCCGAAGTCCCCGCTGACATAAACGAACTTCTCGCCCCAGTGGTGGTGCTTGTTGGCGAGACCGGTAACCTCGAGCAGTTGCCCGGAGAAGAAAACTACCCCCCCCCTTTGCGCGGAAGTTGAATAGCTTCCGGAAGATGGGCAGACTAAACTCGATCCTCTCGGATCGCATATAGCATATGAATGCTATAAGTATCGCGACTGAGTTCGGGTTTAGCTGGGCGGGAACCACCCCATAATAGCGAAGAGCTAGCCGAACCTCCGGCCAAAGGGGGAGGCGGAAGCCCACCTCGAAGTGCTCGAGGGGGATGGCAAGCTCTCCCGCCCCCGGAGTATTCACCCTATCGTGATTCCCCGGGTTTCGCGCCGAGAAGCCGGCGGGGATGTAGCGGTCAACGATCATGTTGTATTCGTCGAGGGTGAGCTTGCAGGAAGGGAAGAGGTGTTTTTGAAAAGCTTCCGCGCAGTGGGCGCGACCCTTGCTCTCGCCAGGCATGGTTGGTTTGTGAGTAAGAGCGAGAGCGGAAGAGGGGTCGAAGCGAGAGCAAGAACGCGAAAGCAAGGAGGGAAGGCTGAGGTTCCGGATCGAAGAAGTAAATGCGGTTGGTAGACTTCTCTATTTATAAGAAAACGTAATCATCATGAATTCATCCGACAGAGAGAGAAAGTGACAGCGGAGTACAGCTGTCAGAATCCGGGCTAACGGCGCCTCGGTTCTCCCCCTCGGGATGACAGCGGTCAACGGTCGTTTCGGGTTTCGACGCGACTACCTGGATTGGCGCAAGCCTCCTAGATTGGCGCAAGCCTCCTAGGTTAACACAAACCTCCTAGATCGGCGCAAGCATCCTAGATTGGTGTAAGCGTCTTAATTAAAAAGCCTCGCAGAGCGATAAAAAGAAAAAGGAAAAGAGAGACATGAGTAGAAGCGGGATTCTCGCTAGCGCAAGCTGGATAAAACTTAATTGGTAATAATGTTTATTACAGATACATTGAAAAAAAAAGAGATACATTGAGATTCAGAGCATGAAGGCTAGTAGGGCTTCCAGCTCCATCGTCCCCGTTCTCGCCGCCTAGTTCTTGGGGGCGCCAACGGGTTGAAGTAAGACGATAGCGTGGTACACCCAAGGTTGATCCGCCTGGCGTAATCCCGGATCTGCGAGATGCACCTCCCTGGCGAAGACTCGGCGGAAGGCCCACGCGGGCAATCAGTCTCGCCCAAGAAGAAATCCCTTTCCAGAGCCTCCAGCCTTTGCTCCACAGATTCGCGGAATGCTTTCGCCGCGGCAGTATGGGCACGGTCTCGCCGGATAAGCTTGGCCAGGATGACCGAGATCTTCCTCCGTCTCCCCTTCGCGCTCCCAGCACTGTTCAGGGTTTCCTCTATCTCGCCAGACGAAGGGAGAGGGGACTCTTCATCCTCTTCTTCCTCGTCTTCTTCTTCCTCTTCTTCTCCTTCCTCGTTGACTCCCGACCGCAAGCCAGGATCACCTGCGAAAGAAACGTGCGAGAATTTTGGTTAAAGCATGGCGATCAACGGTTTTAAAAGGTCTCGCATACCTGCGGTTGGGCGAGAACCGTCAACCAAAGTTGGACGAGAAGGCCCGGCCCCTCCGTTGGTCCCATATAGAAGGTGAAGAGGCTTGCCCAGCCCCGGGCGGAAGGGCTCGCGCGCGATAATCCCGGCCTGGCCGGAAGCAGGAGGGGAGTTGTCTTTTCTCAGGGGACGATCAGCATCCTTGAGAGTAGCGGAAGGTTCAGAAGCCGCCCCTCCCGCCTGCAGGATAGGATTGGCCACCGCAGGAGGCGCTTCAACGGTTCTCGCTTCATCTGCCCGGGTGGTTAGACCCGGGTCGGCGGGAGTTGGCACTGCGAGAAGACGGTTCAGAAAAGAAAAGGTCGGGTCGAAATACTGACAAGGGAAAATGTACCTATCGTTCCGGTTTCGGCCGGAGGAATCCTCTCCAAGACCCGCGTTTGGTCCTTGGGTGAATGAGCGGGCAGGTTCGAAGAATTTGGCGGGATCTCGTCGCCATCGTTAGGAGCGGCTTCCTGCGAAAGCTTGCGTTAACTGTCGGATCCAGTGCACAATCAGCTCGATAGGAACGGTTGAAAGGCTTACCTTCTGCGGAGAAGGATCCCCCTCAGGATTGGGAATGGGGGAAGGAGGATCCCTGTTCTCGCGGGAAAGGTCCCGCCGGACCACCTTCGCCCTTTTCTTTTCCTTCTTCTTCGGCTCGGACGGCCCGGCGATGGAAGTCTTTTTCACTAACCATGGAGCCACCGCCGCACAGTTAGCCAAGGCCCGCGCTTGGGCAGCGGCTAACCTGTCTTGGAGGTCTTGCGGAAGCGGTTTGGCAGCACGTTTGGGATGCATGGTAAGCTCGCGCAAAAGTCCCGGGGGGCGAGAGCTCAGTCGTAAAAACAGTATTTCAAGGGCGAGGCATATGGTCGCCTATCGGTGCGTATTTATAGCCGCAGTAGGACCCACCAAAAGATTCCCCTGGTTAGTTGGCACGTGTCCAGCGAATATTTCAGGGGTTGGACTTGTCTTGTCGAGCGCAGGGCTAGCTCGAAAAGAGCGGGGATTGTGTACAACCCCATATTCGCTGGGAGGGATCCAAAGGCTTCAATGGTCAGGATTGGGCTAGTCTCAGGCTAGCCTTGGGTTAACCCTAAGGCATACTTGGGGAGTTCTCGTCCTATAGGAGCTCTCGCCAAGGGCAGGCGAAAGCTGAGGAAACAAGGGCAGAAAGTCGAGCTCTCGGCAGGAGAGATCGTCGACCGACAAGGGCAGAAAGTCGAGCTCTCGGCAGGAGAGATCGTCGACCGACAAGGGCAGAAAGTCGAGCTCTCGGCAGGAGAGATCGTCGACCGACCGAAGCAGAGGGCCTGACTACGGAAGCTCCCGCCTTAGGGAAAGCTCCCGCCCAGGGCAGGCGAGAAGGCTCTAAGTAAGCCTTCAGTCGCGATAGTTTCAAGACCGTGAGGGGCGCGAACCTCCCTGGCAAGGGGTCTCGCCAAGGTTGGCCCAGTGGGGGGTCCAGCGAGAGCCTTCACGGCCAGGGTTCTCGCCAAGTGGGCCCACGTAGTAGGGCCTGGCGCTCGTAAAGGGGATTATTTTATTATTATTATCCCGAGGTAAAATTACCCAAACGCCCTTAGGAGAACAGCGGGATTTGGCTATTGGCAGACCCCTCAGGGGTATTTTAGTATTTTCAGGTCAAAGGAAGACTATAAAAAGACCCATAGGGGCTCTTCGGAAGGCAGGCTCTCATTATTCTCCCACTCTAGTGCCTTCTGAGGAGCTCCCAGCCCAGCATTTGGCTTTGGAGGGGAAGCTCTCAGAGATCTTCCGGGTGTGTGGTGGGACCTCCCAGCTGAGGCTTTGGGTCAGTCTTTTGACCTTAGCAGCCAGTCAAGGGTCGAGATAAGAGAGAAGTAGGCGTCGGCTGCACTTTGGTTTGTGAACATTCGTTGGGGTCATTTTTGGCTTCAACACGACCGGCGATGGCGGGCTTCGCCCGCCCGCCCCAAAGGGTCACTACAGGCATATAAATATAAAAAGACTTCAAAAAAAATTAACATCAATATTACCATTTTAATTTTGTAAAAGAATATACGTTTGTACGTAAAAACATTTTCCTCTCCCTCTTTCTTTCTTCTCTCTCCCTCTCTATTATATAAAATATAATATAATTATATATAACTAAAATTCACGGCAATATTTCTCTACCGCTCTCTCTCTCTCTCACACACTTTTCAGCTGCCGCTATCTATCAATTATATAATAATATAGATATTATATAATATTATATATAACTAAAACCCACCGATCTCTCTCTACCGCTCTCTCTCTCCACCGCTCTCTCTCACCCTTCCGCACCTATAGCTTTAGGACCCCTAATTTTTTTTTTCTTTTTTTAATGATTCAAGATCGGACGGCAGCTGGATTTCACATTCATGATCCGACGGCGGCGAGAATTTTGAGCTCATGACTTCATACTTCTTTTATAGTGTTAGATATATATATAGTGGTAAAGATATATTAACTCATGAATTCGAAATTCAAAAAGCTTCTGATCATGGTTTGATAATTTAACAGCCGTCGAATCGTTTTATTATTAAAAAATTAAAAACTATAAGGCTCTTAAAGCTAGAGAGAGGGAGGGGGAGAGAGAGAAAAAGAGAGGAGAAAGGGAGAGAGATTAGTTGTTGTAAGTCAAAACGCACGTTTTTTTTACAAAATAAAAATTGCAATCGTGATTGATATTTTTTTACAGTCATTTTGAGTACTCATATGTATATGTTGCGGGCACGGCCGCCGGGGACGGGCAGGTACTGTCGCGTTTGGCCGTAGGGGTGGAGCCCCGTGTCGAGCACTCGCCGTGGGGGGCGGGCAAAGCCCGCCATCGCCGGGAGGGTACTGTGGCGCGTAGCCATCGGGCCGGAGGCCCGTGTCTGTCACTCGTACATATATATATATATATATATATATATATATATATATATATATATATATATATATATATATATATATATATATATATATATATATATATATATATATATATATATATAAGCATCTTCGCACGGGCTACGCCCGTGCTCGATGCTCTCGGGCGGCCTTCGGCCGCATCCAGGCGGGCTTTGCCCGCCTGCGCACGGGCTTCTCCCGTGCTCGATGCGTCACCGCGGGCTGCGCCCGCCTATGAGCGGGTTGCGCACACACGCGAAATCTTTTTTTTCAAAACATATACATATGAGTACTTAAAATGACCGCAAAAAATATAAGGTACTATTCCTATTTTTATTTTATACAATTTTGCAAATTTTAATCTATAAAAATTAATTAATCTCTCTCTCCCCCCTCTCTCTCTTTATCACTCCCCCTCTATCTCTCTCCCGCCCCCTCTCCCTCCACTCTCTTTCTCCCAAATCTCCCCCCTCTCATGCTCTCTCTCATGATCCAATGGCCAATATTCAATCTATTGTGTGCCTCCAAATATCTATATTCCCTTATATATAAGATAAGATATATATATATATATATATATATATATACAGAGAGAGAGAGAGAGAGCATATCCGCGCCCTGATGATTCCAACGAGGGGGGGCCGCTTGGGCGAATGTGTGCGCGCAACACTATACCGCGCTTGAAAACCGACTTTGCCCTCAAGGTCAAGCCTCCCATATTTTTAGGGATCTTTAAGAATTGGGGCGACGTTCAACTTGTTGGGGAGTGGCGGCGGGCGCTAGGGAGAAAAGGAGGATGAATGGTGTGAGCGCGCTAGAATGGCAATGGATGGGATTGTGTGTTTAAATTGTGGGTTGTGACACTAGAGGTTGGGGCCAACAAGAGGTGGGGCCAAAGATTGGGGCCAACTGAAAGTCATAGTCTTCTTCTCTAGCTCCAGCAAGAGTCCCTATAACCCTCCTACAACCGCCTTATCACCCTAGATTTACAACCAAGCTCTCCTGGCACTTTCCCAATTACTGCCCCCTCTAGCTTCACTGAGAGTCCGTCCAAGCCCTCTAACAGCTTCCGTCATTTTCTTCATGTTTGCATCTTTATTTTTAATCAACTTGTATCATTTATTCGTCATGTACTTAATTTCATGCACTTTTGTTTGCTTGCAATTGTTATTTGGTAGTCTATCAATTCTTGTAATCAACTGCTATTGCATGAGCAAATATAATTTATTATTAGTTAATTAATTGCTGGTCGTATAGTTTTACCTGCTAGCTCATTTAGTTGCATCACAGTGGTGTTAGGATAGTCTTGATCTCATTTGCATTTTTTGTTACGAGGGACAAATTTATAGGAGAAGAACATTGGCCCAATTAAACACAAATGCAAATGCAAGCATCCGTCCAATCAATGAACACTATAGATGACTAACTAAACCCTAACCCTAAATTAATGCACCTGTATGAGTCAACACACAAATATCTGATGCTTAATTAATTAAACAACAAGAAATCAAAATGTCATAACACTTACAGTTTAGTATAATTAATTTTAATAAGGTTTGTCAAACAATAATCACAATTGAACGGAACTAGAAATTAAAGTGCACGATGAATAAATTTTACATGCCTACCAAAAATAAATTACCAATAAATAATTAGATTAAAACCTTACTAGGAATAAAAGTACATTCATACCATGTAAAATTTTGAAAATAAATGTGATGGCTCACTGAGTAATTGAATTTGAGATGTGTCTGATGCAATTAGTGGATTTGAGTGAGAACGAGAGTGATGTGTAGGCTCGAGCCAATAGTTCTGTGGGGAAGTCAATAGGGTTTCTGGGGTTTTGAGGCTTGGGGGTTTTATAGGGTTTAGGGAGAGGGGAGGTTTGTGTGTGAAGCATTAAGGTAATATGATAGGGAATATGGACTAATATAGCTAGAGCTATCAATTAAAATCGAAAACCGCAAACCGAATCGGAACCGCAAAGAGCCAGACCGAACCGTTCGCAAATTATTCGGGTTCCGGTTTGAATTTTGGAACCGTAAACAACATTGGTCCGGGTGTGGTTCTTACATTTTATTATCCGGACCGAAACCGGAACCGGAACCGCAACATACAAGTCTCAAGCGGTTTCAAGATTTTTAGACCCGATCCGAACCGGACCGAAGTAGAACCGAACCGCAACCCGTTTATTATTATTATTATTATATTGTTATTATTTTATAATTTATCTATAATATTTATACTTACTATTACGAGTGAAGCTGATGCAGTTTGAACCCAAATCGCAATTGCACTAAAGGGGATCGATTTTGGACCGATCAAAACTTCACCGCATAAAAACTGTGTGGTATGGTTTGACATCAGTGCGGTTATGAGTCAATTTTTGAGTGCACTTTTGATTTTTTATACAGTTATATAATATATTTTCAATTTTACTTATATTTTTTTGAAATATTTTATTTAAAAAATATAGAAGATATACAACTACTATTTATTAGTAATCATGAAAGACAACTAATTGTAGCCGGTTATTACGGTTGAGCATGCCGACGAGACATGTGCAAGCCAACTAGAAGTCGTGGCAAGTCTAAACGCATAGGAAGGCGATTGATACTATCCCACCGATCGTTGAAAAGACCGTCGAGAAGTGCGCAACATAATTATTTCTATTTTGATATTGTTTTGAGTTTTACTGTTTGCAGTCCGCTTTTATTTCATTTCGTCAAGTTTGATTTTGATTTAAGTTGGAACCGATTGGAACCGGACTGAACCGCATGGAACCGGACCGAACCGTTAGTGGTCGGTTTAGTTTTGATTCTTGTTGAACCATAATTGGAACCGTTGACACGACGGTTCCAAAAATTAAGCTGGAACCGGAACCAGAACTAGAACCGGTCAAACCAACTAAGGTTTTGGTTCTAATTTGAAGAACCGTTACCTTAGTGGTTTGGTTCATGATTTTAGTAGAACCGGAACCGAACCGGAACCGTGACAGCTCTAAATATAGCGCAGGATAGCAGGTAAGGGTTGGTGAAGCTTTGTACAACTAAGGGCTAAGGCCTGGCTGTCAAGGTGGGGAAGGGTGCCAGTGCACTGACCGGAGTTATAGGTGTAAGATGAAGGATCAATGGCTCTAATAAGGAAAGATGAGATTCTTAACAAAGCAGAGAGGACGACAGACCGTGGACTGGGAAGCTACCGTCGAGGAGTCGACTGTTTCTATGCGGGCACATGAAGTCTTGTTAGCTGGCTGCAACTGCATCGGGGTATGTAGGGAAAGGTGGTGTCGGAAAAATGAAGTAGTCGCTATGACGACTATGGTGGTGGTATGCACTTCGACACCACCAAGATTGGGGCCGCTGGGCTTCGACACCCGAGTAAGGAAACATATGATTTCCCCTTTGTTAATGCAAAACTATCGATTCCTTTTCCCCTAAACAATACTCCAAATATATAGAGATGACAACATAAGTTGAATATACATGACAACTTGGAATGTTCGAATGAGTTATGTAACCTAATTCCCGAATGACAACTCCAAAAAATATAAAGTAAATACACACAAATATGAAAAATAACGTTGAACAGGATGACCGCACCCGTTCATCAAGTCCACGTTCATAAAGTGTCGATCAAGAAAAATAACTCTAAGCGGGTCTCTGATCGTTATATGAGATGCCGCCAGTTGCATGTTGGATGAATTCTTATATAATTATGTGATGGAGATCAATCGCGCCACATTTGACGATTTATCATTATTGGCTTTTTTGGATCGTCGAACGGACGATTTATCATTATTGGCTTGGAAGTCGGAGACTTGTTGGAGATATTTTATGATATCGGATTTTCATGTCTTATAAATAAAATTTTTATTTTTATGTATACTAACTATAATTTTATGCTATAAAAGTAGGAAAATAATGTAAATGGATAAAAAAATGAATTATTTATATAGTAAAATAAATTCAAATAGTATCTAAGATCAAATATTATTAACAAATACAAAATGATATATTGTAAAATATATTTAATATTATACAATAATTTTATTTTGGTAACAATAAGTTATTGTAAATAAATAAAATAAATAAGTTAAATATCTTTGATTGATTATAAATCTTTTCAAACTTATAAATTTATATTAAAAATATAAAAATAATCAACTAATAATTTAATTTTATTAAATATTTTCATATTTTTTGTAATATTAAATTATAATTTGTGAAATAATTATTCAAAACTGGTTGTAAGAATAAAACGTTAAAAAATTAAAACAATTAGTTTATTCGATTTAAACATATATAATATAATATATATAGGTGATTTAAACATATTCTGTTAATATGCTAATATTACATAAAATAAAATAACATACGATATATTTAAAAGTCGTGTCGGCCGATATATCTGAAAAATTCAGACTTGTCGGCCTATTTTTTTAAAATAGCGGACGTGTAACTCCTATTCACTATATATTTAATTTTAGTACAATCTCAAATTTGTGTCGTTATCTGCTTACTCAAATTGCTATATTCATGATCAATTGTGACGCATGTGTAAAATTTTAAAATTAATATTGTTTAATTAATTGCACGTCAAAATCATTGTATGATTTAATCATTCACGAGCATCACTTAGAGTTTAGAGTTGACCGTCAAAAGTTCATTAGATTGCTTGTGTCCATTCATCCGCTTCTTCATTTTATGGCTAGTCGTAGGTCCATTACATCCATCGCGTGCTCACTTGCATTACATTTCGGGTTTGGGTATCGCGTGCACGTTACATCTAAGGATTACTTTCATGTTCTCATGGAGCTAAAATTATTTTTACATCAGGCGAAGTGTAGTTTTGAAAAAATTCGAATATAATTACTCAGGTCATGTTATTTCTTTAACTGTCGATCCTACTAAAATTAAAGATCTGTTTGAATGGCCAATACCTTCTACAATGAAAAAATTAAGAGGATTTCTTGCACTCACAAGTTTTTATAGAAGATTCATCATGGGATATTAAGTATTTGTAATGGACTTATTCAAGAAGGATCAGTTTCATTGGACTGATTTGAAGCAAGCTGTGTGCATTATTAAGCTCGACGGTGATTGAACAACAATTCTTGGAGATTTCAACAATAATTTTCAAATGAATGCATTATTAATTAGATTTGGGCAGCCAATTTCAATTCTATCTCCAATGAAAAAAAACTGGAGATTTTCTGTAATTCCAAACATATGAAAGCAAGAATAACACTTAATTATAATTCCTATAGATTTTCAGTTATCTTCATATATGTATACCTCAAGCCTGATACAATTTCCCATGTTCCTTGCTGTTTGGATGCCTAAACCAGCCAGGTGGAACTCATCAATCTAAGTCCAGTGGATCAATGAGTCTTAATATTCCTTTTATTTCTGGTTAGTGACTTCATTTTCGCCTTTTTTGCTATATTAGGTCAAATGACAAACACCTTAAGAGCATAATTAGCATCTAGACCATTTTTTGTGAGAGAGCAGAAGCAACCATAGACATTAACAAAAAAAGTAGGGCATTTTTGTTGGAAAGAGTAATTGTGTACTATTCAGAGGAAGAATAGATCGTGCATGTCATTTAGAGATAGAAGAAGACTTGCAGAGGAAGAAGAAAAGATGCATACTATTTAGAGGTGGAAGAAGAGTTGCATACCATTAAGAGGAGTAAGAGCTACCCCAAGCAGATATCAGTTGCAAAAATAGACAGCCTGGAAGAAGGGAGAAGTGATTAGAGGAGATCGCAAAGAATGAAAATCAGGCGAGTGTGGAGCACGTACCAGGTCGCTGGAGAGCGTGGATGAAGAAATCGAAATCTCGAGCGGGAGAGATTGGCATGCAAAGGGCATGTGGTCCATGTGGAGGCAATGTCGAAGCAGAGCGTGAAAATGTTGAGCAGGAGGGATCGTGGTACGCCGCAATGTAGAATTATAGTGATCGCGTAATTCTGCTTCCTCGACGATGTAGATGACGACGGTGAAAGTAAGCAGTGGGCATCCTTTGTTGTTGATGTCAATGAGGCTAAAATTTGGTAGCAGCAAGCGACGCTGGGCTCTGTCAGCGGCATTGGCGGGAGGATTCACGGGCTTAATCATCCAGAGTGGAGTGTGTGAGCAAGAGCGGAGAGACACACAAGATCGCCGCATAGAAGAAGTGGATGAGTCGACAATGGGATTTGGGGAGGTAGACGGGATCATTGTTGGAGGAAATTGTTGTTTGTGGAGATCAAAGTGGTGAGTTGGTTACAGGAGATGTGGGTTGGATTACGATTGGTATTGTGGTGGGGTTTGGTAACACTTAAATTTAAAATTTATTTCAGAATGTTTAGTCAAATTTTTTTAAATATTTATATTAGTGACTTGGCCAAAATTAAATTGTTTTTTCATATATTTAATGATTTTATTACAAAAATTTTTATTTACGAGGGAAAGTCTTAATTAAGTATAACTAAAATGAATGATCAATTCTTTTGGTAATTTTTGGTAACTCGAAGCTGTTGTCATGCAGAGAAATGACTCGTGCAAATTCTCCTGGGATGTCGCCGCATACTTCGTCGGCTCGTCGCGGGAGTTGATCGGTCGTGACCTAAATCGTGAGGACATCAAAGCTTCCTACTTGCGAAAAAGGAAGTCAAACCTTTCTGGGGGAGTGCACGAACATATTTTATATTTTTTAATTATAAACATGCTATTTTTTTTTATAAAGTAGGATATATATATATATATATATATATATATATATATATATAGGTAAATAATTTTGTAACAAAATTATTTATTATTATTAAAAAATAGTTATAGTGACAAATTTATATTGTGTCATTAAAAATCATTATTTAGTGGCAATCATATATTTTGTCACTAAAGGTATTCTTTTGTCACAGAATATATTTTGTCAGAAAATATCTACCACTGAAGACATATATTTAGTAACTGGGCTTTTATTTTGTCATTATAGTGGTGTATTAAGTGACCAAATTTTTATTCCATCACTAAAGACGTATCTTCAGTGACAGAAATTTATTTTGTCACTAAAAACATGTCTTTAGTGACGGAATATATTCCGTCACTAAATTTTGGTCACTAAAACTTTGTTTTCTTATAGTCTGACCTGTTTGAATGTCAAATACCACTAATAATAGTAAATAAGTAATAAAATGACTTAGAACGATCATTTTGACCGATTCGTGGGCTCAGATCATCCGAACGGGTAGTAGATTACGGCCTGCTACAGGAATATACATATGTGGGTTGTCGATCTCCATCAACTCCTCTTAGCATGAAATTACTCATCTTTGTCGAGTGAAGATGATCATATTATTGGCGTAGCCTAGGGGCGAGTCGCTTGAGGTTCGTCAGGGAGATCCAAGTGTCATCCGAGATGGGGCAGGCTGTCACATAATTGTCTGTTTACAAACTGCTTGTGAGAACTTGGAAATAACTTAGCAAAAATTAAAAATAACACGCAAGAAATTGAAAATAACTGAATTTTTATTTCCAAATAAATTGAATATTACATGAGTATGACCTTTTTTATATAAAACAAATGAGATGAAAGAGATTATAATTAGGCAGTGTGTGATTAATTTACAGGAATATACACTAATGCAGCTAACACGGTCACTACGGTCAGAAATGCTGTCCTCACAAGATATACAATTAGACTATGCTAATCACCCATAAAAATCTGCATCCATGAGGAGGTACCAAAGATGAATCCGCTTGTCTGAACCATCATAGCTTTTAGTTAACATATCTTCATCATGATAATTACAAGGCGCATAAGTTGCGGTTACATCAACCTAATTGCCTGACAGCAATGTGCGGCCAAACCACTTCAACCGCCAATATTTTTATGTTATAATACTCCCTCTCAAGCTGGAACATATATGTCGATCATGCCCAGCTTGTCACAGATGTTAGAAAACGAGGAAGATATTGGTTTGGTAAAGATATCCTCTAGTTCTTTATCAGAAGTGGCGAAAAAAGGGCATCTTTGTTTCTTCAATATTTCCTCTCTGATGAATTGACAGTGAACTTCAATATGTGTTGTCCTCTCATGAAAGAATGCATTTCTTGATATGTATATGACGGCTTTGATGTCATTGAACATTGGTAAAGAGTAGTTATAGACTACTCCTAAGTCAAACATGAATGTCTGTTACCACTTTAACTCACAAGTGAACGAAGCCATGCTTTTATACTCAGTGTTAGAGAAAAACCTTGAGATTTAGGCTCTGTTTGGGATAACTTATGATGATGAATAAACTGCTAATTGAAAATTGATGTTTGCATAACGATTTTATAAAATCAATGATGAATAAGCAGTCGACTGTTTGGATAGTTTGTTCATAAGTGCTTATCTAAAATTTCATTCATTCATACAGGTCTGTTTGTTCAGACGGGTGTTTTTCGCCCGAGCGCCTTTTTTTTGCCAGGACGCGATTTTTTCGCCCGGGCGTGTATTTTTCGCACGGTCGCGATTTTTTTCGCCCGGGCGGATTAAAAATAAAAAAAATGAATGTATATAATAAATAAAATTTTTAAAGGCACTTAACAAAAAAATCATAAAAAACAAATTAAAATTACAAAAACCAAAAACAATACTACAAGACCACATGCAAACTAATTAAGAGGGCCTATTTAATTTAGCACTTTCACGAGCTCTAACAATTGTACGGTCTCTGATGGGATGACGATTAGCTGGGAGGAGGCTCCGAGATTGCGCAAAAAAGCTCCTGATGGGAGCAACTCCTCTCACACCAACTCCACAGATTTAAATTGAAATTTAAAAAAAACATAAAAAACATATTAAAATTAAAATGACCAAAAACTTACTACAGGAACACGAGCCGATTTTATTCGGCAGCTCTAACGAATTAGACGGTTTTTGGTGGGATAGCGATTCTCTGGGATGAGGCGCTGGGATCGTGGGAAAAGCTTCTAATGGGAGCAACTCATCTAACTTCGACTCCTATCATCACTGTTAAAAACTCGATCCTGCCAAATCACTTCATTCTCTCTACAAGTTGTAGAAATCCGGAGAGTGCTTTCTACTACCTTTTTCTCTTTGGATTGTAGTTGAAAATTTCTTTCCAATTACTTGTTTCTCTTCAATCCTCTCTCCGTTTTCCGGCGAAATCGATTTTCAGATAAATGATAGTAAGTACTCTACATCTTCTCCTATATAAATTTTTTTCCTACTTTTCTATATTACTATATTGTAAAACCCAGAGTTGAGCTTTCTTCTCAATTTTAGCTCTCTGTATTGTAGTGGGAGATTTCTTTCCATTCGTTTGTTTCTCTTTTCATTCTCCAACAAAATTCATAGTCGAAGCACGGACAGTAAGACTTATTTTCCTATATTTCGAGGTAGGTGGTCAAATGAAATGTTCTGTTCTGAAACAGAACAGAGGTGAAACAGAATAGAGGTGATGCTATAGAAATCTGTAGTTAAGGTTTCTTCTTCCTTTTAGATCTCTTGATTTTAATTGGAGAATTCTTTCTATGTGCTTGTTTCTCTTCTATCATCTTCACCTATATTGTTTTTTTTCATTTTGCTATATGACTGTAATGTGGAAATCTGGAGTTGAGCTTTCTTCTCCCTTTAGCTTATCTAGATCCTAGTTGAAGATTTCTCTCCAGCGGCTTATTTCTCTTCTCTCATTTTTCCGGGAAATCTATAGCCAGAATATTGATATTAAGACTGTACATCTTCTAGCTCCTATTTTGCTTTGTTTACTTCTCTATATGATTATTTTATAACTCTGGAGTTGATTTTTCTTCTCCCTTTTGGCTCTCTGAATTGTAGTTGGACTTTTTTTCCCATTTACTTGTTTCTCCACTTTCTTATTCCGGCTTGTGGTTAACAACAACATTGATTGTAAGACGGTACATCTTCTCTTATATTGTTTTTCCTGCTTGGTGGCTATAATGTAGAATTCTGTTGTTGAGGTTTCTTTCTTCATTTTAACTCTTTGGATTGTAGATGAAGATTTCTTTCCAACCACTTGATTCTCCTCTCTTTTTTTGGCAAAGTTACTAAAACGCCCATAGCAAGATTGTACATCTTCTTTTATATTGTTTTTATTTAAGTTTGATATATGACTACTGTAGAAATCTGATGTTGAGTTTTTTCTTCTTTTTGTCTTTTTGGATCGAAGTTAGAGATTTCTTCCCATCCACTTATTTTTTCTCTCTCAATTTTCGGGGAAGTTGATAGTTACATTACGAATAGCGAGACAGTAAATATTCTAGTATATATATTTTTTCACTTTGCTAGATATATGCTTTACTGTAGGTATCCAGAGTCGTTTCTCAATTTTCAGAGAAGTTGATAGCAATACACTGATTGTAAGACATCAATACATCTCTCATATTATTTTGTTGATAATTTATTTGTATGTTGATCATGTTTAATGCCATAACATTGTAACAATTAATCAGGGGTGTTGCGGCCAAACTTGGCGCTCCGGTCGATCTAGACTAACTCGGACCGCCTTAGCTCGCGGAGCGGTCGAGCGCGCACACAGTCAGTTGAAGAGGGGAAATGTACACAATGAGTTTTAACGTGGAAAACCCTGCAACCGGGTGAAAAACCACGTGACCGGTTCGCTGCCAGTCAAAATCCACTAGATCAGGGTGATTACAGTATGTTTAGTGAATTGGGGCGACAGGCCGCTCCCATTACAACTTGTGGGGTGAGAGGATGACTATAACTACCGGCGAGAAACAGACTGCTCCGCCAAAGTGACTTAAACGGTGGAATGCGCGGGATGCTTCTAGCGCGTGCGCCCGGGGGCGGCGCGCTTGCGGGCTTCGACTGTCTTCTTCGCTCAACTTCCTCTAACTTTGGGCGCCTCCTTCCCAACTGCGCGTTGGTGGGGTGCCAATAGCCGATGGCGGGTGCTGATGGCCGCTGGTGGCCGCTAGAGGTCGCTGGTGGCCGCTGGAGGTCACGAGTGGCCGCTGGTGGCCGCTGGTGGCCGCTGGTGGCTGGCGGCGAGAGGTGGCCGACACGGTGGAGGAGGCAGGAGAGCTCTCACCTGAGGAAGAGGGAGAAGAATCGTAGGAGGAAAAGATGAGAAATGAAGAGCCCCTTGGGTCCTTTTATAGCCTCCAAGGGAGGATCATGGCTGGCCCCACCACTAAAGTGGTGGGATAGTGGGTGGTTACCCCCTTAATTGGACGGCGACCAGGCGGTTAGGCCGGCTAGGCCGCGACGGCTAGGCCGGCTAGGCGGTGGCCTGACGAGGCGGTCAGGCGGCGATCTGGCCGGGCGGCCAGGCGGCCAGGCGGTTAGGCCGGCTAGGCGGTGGGGGCTAGGCGGCGGCTAGGCCGGCGAGGCGGCGACCTGGCGAGGCGGCCAGACGGCGGTCTGGTCAGGCGGCCAGACGGTTAGGCCGGCTAGGTGGTGGCGGCTAGGCGGTTTCCTTCCATGGGGAGAGGGAGTGGGTCCCTCTCCCCCATGATTTTCTCATCATGAGAGTTCATGGGGATGACACACTCATGATCCACTTTTGGAGGAGATCATGGGGGGGGGGTCTTTTTCTCTTATAAATGAAAGGGGGAACCCATCAAATGCCCCCCAAATCTTTACTTTGCCGGGAACAAAGCGAGCGTGAGGAGAGATTTCTGGAATTCCTTGTTGTCATGGTGGGTGCTGGCGAGAGATCTGAGGTGGCGGCGATGGATCGTTGTTCTAAGGTATTGTGTCGTGCGGAGGTTTGGCGAACGGGCGCCTGGATGCCTGCGGACGGGGGCCGGTGCGGTACACGAGTGTCAAAACGGCGCGCGCGAGGAAGGGCCGAAGGGGCGGGTGCTGGCCGCGCGCGTAGGCAGCGCGCGGGCTGTTCGCGCGCGTAGGCCTTGCGAGCGCGAAGGCAGGCCGCG
Organism: Platanthera zijinensis; assembly: GCA_039513925.1. Classification (NCBI taxonomy): domain Eukaryota; kingdom Viridiplantae; phylum Streptophyta; class Magnoliopsida; order Asparagales; family Orchidaceae; genus Platanthera; species Platanthera zijinensis. Next base: position 144,182,612 of record CM077089.1, read on the forward strand.
CGCGCAGGCCCTGCGCGCGCGCAGGCCCTGCGCGCGCGCATGCCGCTTGCGCGCAGGCCGCGCGTGCAGGCAGGCCGCGCGCGCAGGCAGGCCGCGCGCGCAGGCCGGTCGAATGCGCTGGTCGCGCGCGTAGGTCGCGCGCGCAGGAAGGTCGCGGGCGCAGGCAGGCCGTGGGCGCAGGCAGGCCGCGCGCGTAGGTAGGCCGCGCGCGCGCAAGCCGCGCGCGCTTGGGCCGCGCGCGTCCGTGCTGGTCGCTTGAGGAAGAGTTGTGTGCAGCTTGTGCGCGATATGCGCAAGGCGTGCGGCGTGTGCACGAGGTACGACGCGCACTGTATGTAATGTATACGATGGATAGTGAGTGACGCGTGCGTGATGCATGCTGCATACACGATGTGCGCAATGTGTAACATGTTACGCGAACTAAGTGCCCAAGGGAAGAGATTAATGAGGTGGAGTTTCATTTGCCCCCCGAGTGTATCACCGAGTACTTCTTATACAAGGTCGGACGGGGAAACTTGCTCCGGCGAGGTTTCCGGATGTGAAGACGGTGCTTTCAGAATGGTACCTCAGTTGGCAAAGTTCATGTTGTTTCGCGTGAGTTTGACGCGTAACGTTGTTTTGCGCGAGACTGATTCGCGACTATTGCTTGCACGAGCTTGGCTCGTGACTTTTGCTTGCACAAGACTTGCTTGTGAATTTGCCTTGCGCGGTTTGGGACCGCGTCTTAGTTTGCACGATGCTGGCTCGCGGCTTTGCTTGCACTAGGCTGGCTTCCGACTTTATTTGCGCGGTTTGCGACCGCGGCTTAGTTTGCGTAAGAATTGTACGCGGCTTAGATTGTGCGAGGGCTGCTCGCGGTTTAGATTGCGCGAGGGCTGCTCGCGGTTTAGATTGCGCGAGGGTTCCTAGCAGCTTAGGTTGCGCGAGGGATGCTCTCGGCTTCTTCGTGAGGGGGGCATGCTCCCACGGTGTTATGCGAGGGTTTCTCGCGGCTTGAGTTGCACGTTGTATGGAGGCAGTTGCTGTGAGGAGCGCGCTGCACGGAGGCAGTCGCTGTGAGGAGCGCGCTGCACGGAGGCAGTCGCTGTGAGGAGCGCACTGCACGGAGGCAGTTGCTATATGGAGCGCGCTGCACGGAGGCAGTTGCTGTAAGGAGCGCGCTGCACGGAGGCAGTTGCTGTGAGGAGCGCGCTGCGCTGAGGCGGTTGTTGTATGGAGCGCGCTGCACGGAGGCAGTTGCTGTGAGGAGCGCGCTGCACGTAGGCAGTTGCTGTGAGGAGCACGCTGCACGGAGGCAGTTGCTGTTTGGAGTGCGCTGCACGGAGGCAGTTGCTATGAGGAGCGCGCTGCACTGAGGCAGGTTCTGTATGGAGCGTGCTGCACTGAGGCAGTTGCTGTATGAAGCGCGCTGCACGGAGGCAATTGCTGTGAGGAGCGCGCTGCACTGAGGCAGTTGCTGTATGGAGCGCGCTGCACGGAGGCAGTTGCTGTGAGGAGAGCGCTGCACGGAGGCAGTTGCTGTATGAAGCGCGCTGCACGGAGGCAGTTGCTGTGAGGAGCGCGCTGCAATGAGGCAGTTGCTGTATGGAGCGCGCTGCACGGAGGCAGTTGCTGTGAGGAGCGCGCTGCACGGAGGCAGTTGTTGTATGGAGTGCGCTGCACGGAGGCAGTTGTTGTAAGGAGCGCGTTGTACGGAGGCAGTTGCTGTCAGGAGCGTGCTGCACAGAGGCAGTTGCTGTAAGGAGCGCGCTGCACGGAGGCAGTTGCTGTGAGGAGCGCACTGCACGGAGGCAGTTGCTGTGAAGAGCGCGCTGCATGGAGGCAGTTGCTGTGGGGGTAGAGGGACGTATTCGTACTTGGGCAAAGTGAGTATGCATTTCAGTCTGCACGGGTGACGCTTGACGTCAACAGGCTTAAAATGAGAAAATGTTAACTTTTTAGAGTTACAGTCGTGAAACTGTTCTTGTGGGAACACATAATTTATAGGAAAGTAAAGTTGATAAACGCTATAATAGATAAAGCCCTTCTGAGGTGCGAAGCCCTCTCTTGGGTTGGTCGTCTTAGGGGTTGCCCCCCAGTCCGGTCTAGCAAACGGTGGGCCGAGTTCCTTTCTGTGGACTTGGTTCCTATCCCCGTAAGAATCTCCCTAGGAGGCCTTGTTTGATGAGATACTCGATCTCCTCCTTGAGCTTTGAGCATTTTTCCGTGTCATGTCCTTGTCCATGGTGAAATTCACAGTACTTTGTCTGGTCCCCAGTATTTTTAGCGAGAGGTCTGGGCTTGCGGAGCGCCTCTTTGCCTTGGATTGCATAAAATACATTTGTCCTGGAGGTGTTGAGGGGTGTGTACTCACTCCCGGGGCGGCTGATCTCTCTGATGGTTACGTTGCAATCTTCCTTCTTGGTGTTGAGGGGCCGGCTCATTTTCCCTTTTTCGCTTCTGGTTATCGTTAAACTGTTGACGATGAGATTCAATAGCCTCGTCGGCAGCGATCTGAGCCTCGACTCTGTGTACAATATCTGGATAGCTGGGGATGGTTTCTCTCATAAGTGCTGAGTAGAAGCCGCTAGGATGGAGACCTCCCAGGAACACTCCCCGTAGGAGCTTGGGGTCGACTCCTGAGATCTGGCGGGCTTCGGCAGTGAATCGTCGGAAGAATTCTTTGAGGGTTTCCACTTCGTTTTGGCGGATTCCAGAGAGATGTGATGGATCGCGAACGATCCTTCGATTGGCGATGAATTGGTCGGAGAACTGTCTGGTCAGTTAAGCGAAGCTGGTAACGGTGCCTGCTCTTAAAGAGTGAAACCACGTTCGAGCTTGCCCTTTGAGGGTGGTTGGGAATACTTGACATGGTAGCAGATCAGAGGCGTTGAAAATCCTCATGATAATGGTAAAATGATTGACATGTTCGAGCGGATCATTGGTTCCATCAAATATTTCGATGCTTGGGAGTTTGAATCCTTGCGGGATCGGATGGTCGAGGATTTGTGGGGCCAAGGGGGAGCCTTGGCAAAGCGGCCGATGAGGGTGAAAATCTCTCCTCGCGGCTTGGCGGTATTCTTCAGCAACGACCTCCCTGATTTCTTCGCGAGTGAGGAGAGGGTGGATGTGAGCATCGTTAACTAGGTTGTGGTGGGGGTCATCCTCCCTTGCTCCCCTTGGAGGGGGGGGGGGTGAGTCGAACTGGCGGCATCAGAGTAGTCTTCAAGTTCTTCTTGTCCCGCAGGGGCTTCCTTGTTCCTTGCTAGATTAAGTGGTGGAGGATTGTTAGCTGGCGTAGGTGACCTTGGTGGGGCTGGAGGTGCTCCCAGGTTCCGTAGTAGTGCGAGCATCTCGGTCTGCTGCTCTTCCATTTGGAGGACACGCCCTTCCAAGGCGGTGACGGGGGCAAAAGCTGCTTTAGAGGTCAGTGGCACGTCTAATAGAGAGTGAGATCGTGCTGGTTCAGTGTGTACGCCAAGTGCGGATCCTTCGGCAGTGCGGGCACTTCTCTTTGCCATCACGGTTGTAGGGATGATGAACTTGTTCTGCGAAGGATGTTGGGAATGTTTCCCACAGACGGCGCCAAACTGTTGCGGCCAAACTCGGCGCTCTAGTCGATCCACTAGATCAAGGTGATTACAGTATGTTGAGTGAATCGGGGCGACAGGCCGCTCCCGTTACAACTTGCGGGGTGAGAGGATGACTATAACTATCGGCGGGCAACAGACTTCTCCGCCAAAGTGACTTAAACGGTGGAATGCGCGGGATGCTTCTGGCGCGTGCGCCCGGGGGCGGCGCGCTTGCGGGCTTCGACTGTCTTCTTCGCTCGACTTCCTCTAACTTTGGGCGCCTCCTTCCCAACTACGCGTTGGTGGAGTGCCAATAGCCGATGGAGGGTGCTGATGGCCGCTGGTGGCTGCTGGAGGTCGTTGGTGGCCGCTGGAGGTCGCTGGTGGCCGCTGGTGGTCGCTGGTGGCTGGCGGCGAGAGGTGGCCGACACGGTGGAGGAGGCGGGAGAGCTCTCACCTGAGGAAGAGGGAGAAGAATCGTAGGAGAAAAAGATGAGAAATGAAGAGTCCCTGGGCCCCACCACTAAAGTGGTGGGATAGTGGGTGGTTACCCCCTTAATCGGACGGCGACAAGGCAGTTAGGTCGGCTAGGCAGTGGCGGCTAGGCGGCGGCTAGGCAGCGGCGGCTAGGCCGGCTAGGCGGTGGCCTGACGAGGTGGCCAGGCGACAATCTGGCCGGGCGGCCAAGCGGCCAGGCGGTTAGGCCGGCTAGGCGGTGGCGGCTAGGAGGCGGCTAGGCGGCGGCTAGGCCGGCGAGGCGGCGGCCTGGCGAGGCGGCCAGACGGCGGTCTGGTCAGGCGGCCAGGCGGCCATGCGGTTAGGCCGGCTAGGTGGTGGCGGCTAGGCGGTTTCCTTCCATGGGGAGAGGGAGTGGGTCCCGCTCCCCCATGATTCTCTCATCATGAGAGTTCATGGGGATGGCACACTCATGATCCACTTTTGGAGGAGATCATGGGGGGTCTTTTTCTCCTATAAATGAAAGGGGGAACCCATCAAGGGGGAAAACAATATTTCTTCAATTGCACTATATATAGTTTTCTCTCAGTCCATCATTATGCATCTGTCTAAACTATTCAAAATACTTTCATTATTTTATTCTAATTTTTGAATATATTCTTTGAATTCTACTCTCTATAGTTTTCTTTTGCGCTAATGGACATGATTTAGGGCTTGAATTGACTTCTCGTTCACGACCACCGTTGCCGCGCCAAACGAAGCCTAAATGCTACAAAGTCAAGAGAATACTAATTGCATATTTAATTTACTTATAAAATATTGTACTATAAGTACAGTATAAATACATTACAGCTCCAACAAAGATAGACAAATATGTATGCACGTAGGTTGTGGCTATGGCCTCAGTCAAACGTATTAGATAATAATTTTTCTCTTGCATGCAAGTTTAAATTAAGTTTTAAGTCAATTCAAGTCACAAATCATATTCATTAGTGCAGAAAAAAACTATAGAGAGTGGAATTCAAAGATTAAATTCAAAAATTAGAATAAAATAATGAAAGTACCTTGAATAGTTTAGACAGATGCATAATGATGGACTGTGAGAAAACTATAGGTAGTGCAATTGAAGAAATAAAGTTTTTCTCCTTGATGATTAGTTACAGTGTTGTGGTATTAAATATGATCAGTGTACACAAAAGTTTCATCAAAATAATATAAGAGAAGATGTGATGTTGTTTTATATTCAGTGTTGTGCTATCAACTTCTCTGAAAATTGAGAGATGACTTCGGATACCTACATTATAACATATATATAGCAAAGTGAAAAAATATATATACTAAAATATTTACTGTCTCGCTATTCGTGTTCTGGCTATCAACTTACCCGGGAATTGAGAGAAAAAATAAGTGGATGAGAAGAAATCTCCAACTTCGATTAAGAAAGACAAAAGAGAGAAGAAAACTCAACTTCAGATTTCTACAGTAGTCACATATGAAATTGAAAAAAAAATAATATAGAAGAAGATGTACAGTCTTGCTATAGGAGTTCTAGTAACTTTGCCAAAATATAAGAGAGGAGAATCAAGTGGTTGAGAAGAAATCTCCACCTACAATCCAGAGAGTTAAAATGGAGAAAAAAACCTCAACACCAGAATTCTATAGTATAGTCATCAAGCTGAAAAAAACAATATAAGAGAAGATGTACCGTCTTATAATTAGTGTTGTGGCTGATCACAAGCCGGAATATGAGAGTGGAGAAACAAGTAAATAGAAAAAAAAGTCCAATCAGTGTTGTGGTTAACTACAAGCCAGAGTGATAAAAAAACCTCAACACCAGAATTCTACAGTATAGTCACCAAGCTGAAAAAAATAATATTAAAGAAGATGTACCGTCTTACAATCAGTGTTGTGGCTAACTACAAGCCAGAATATGAGTGTGGAGAAACAAGCAAATGGAAAAAAGTCCAACTACAATCCAGAGAGTCAAAAGGGGGAAGAAAAATCAATTCCGGAGTTATACAGTAATCATATAACAAAATAAAAAAAAGCAAAATAAGAGCCAGAAGATGTACAGTCTTAATATCGGTATTCTTATTATGGACTTCCCGGAAAATGAGAGATGTGAAACAAGTCGCTGGAGAGAAATCTCAAACTAGGATCCAGATAAGTTAATAGAAGACAAAAGCTCAACTCCGAATTTCTACATTATAGTCATATAGCGAAACGAAAAAAAGCAATACAGGTGAAGATGAGAGAAGAGAAACAAGCACATGGAAAGATATCTCCAACTAAGATCCAAAGGTCTAAAAGGGAGAAAAAAACTTAACTATGAATTTCTACATCATCACCTATGTTCCATTTCACCTCTGTTCTGTTTCAGAATAGAACATTTCATTTGACCAGCTACCTCAAAATATAGGAGAATACAGTCTTACTGTCCGTGTTTTGGCTATGAATTTTGTTGGAGAATTAGAGAGGAGAAACAAGCGAATGAAAATAAATCTCCCACTACAATCCAGACATCCAAAATTGAGAAAAAAGCTTCTTTGAAAATTGAGAGATATGCTGCTGTTTTATATTCAGTGTTGTGCTATCAACTTCTCTGAATATTTAGAGATAACTTCGGATACATACAGTATATCATATATGTAGCAAAGTGAAAAAATATATATACTAAAATATTTACTGTCTCGCTATTCGTGTTCTAGCTATCAACTTACCCGTGAATTGAGAGAAAAAAATAAGTGGATGAGAAGAAATCTCCAACTTCGATCAAGAAAGACAGAAGGGAGAAAAAAAACTCAACTTCAGTTTTCTACATTAGTCACATATGAAACTGAAAAAAAAAATATAGAAGATATACAGTCTTGCTATGGGAGTTCTAGTAACTTTACCAAAAAATAAGAGAGGAGAATCAAGTGTTTGGGAAGAAATCTCCACCTACAATTCAGAGAGTTAAAATGGAGAAAGAAACTTCAACACCATAATTCTACAGTATAGTCACTAAGCTGAAAAAAACAATGTAGGAGAAGATGTACCGTCTTACAATCAGTGTTGTGGTTAACCACAAGTCAGAATATGAGAGTGGAGAAATAAGCAAATGAAAAAAAAGTCTAACTACAATCCAAAGAGCCAAAAGAGAAAAGAAAAATCAACTCCGGAGTTATACAGTAATCATATAGTGAAGTGAAAACAGCAAAATAGGAGCCAGAAGATGTACAATCTTAATATCGGTATTTTTGTTATGGACTTCCCAGAAATTGAGAGATGGGAAGAAACAAGTCGCTGGAGAGAAATTTTCAACTAGGATTCAAATAAGCTAATGGAAGACAAAAATTTAACTCCGAATTTCTACATTATAGTCATATATTGAAATGAAAAAAGCAATACAGGTGAAGATGAGAAACAAACACATGAAAACAAATCTCTAACTAAGATCCAAAGATCTAAAAGGGAGAAGAAAACTTAACTACGAATTGAGAATACAATCTTATTGTCCGTGTTCTGGCTATGAACTTTATTGTAGAATGAGAGAGGAGAAACAAGCGAATGAAAAAAATCTCTCACTACAATCTCGAGAGCCAAAATTGAGAAGAAAGCTCAACTCCAGGGTTCTACAATATAGTAATGTAGAAAAGTGGGAAAAAAATTATATAGGAGAAAAAGTAGAGTATTCTTACTATCGTTGATCTGACAATCGATTTTTCCAGAAAATGAAGAGAGGACTGAGGAGAAACAAGCCCTTGTAAAGAAATTTCCAATTACGATCCATAGAGCAAAAGGTAGGAGAAATCTCTCTCCGAATTTATACAGCTCGTAGAGAGAATGAAGTGATTTGACAGAATCGAGCTTTTAACAATGATGATAGGAGTCAGGGTGAGAGGATTTGCTCTCATCGGAAGTTTTTCCCACGATCCCAGTGCCTCATCCCAGAGAATCGATATCCCACCAGAAACTATACAGTTTGAGCTGGCGAATTAAATCGGTCTGTGGTCCTCTCGTAAGTTTTTGGTCATTTTAATTTTAATATGTTTTTTATGTTTTTTTTTTCATTTATAGTTGTATTTGACCTTTTCTAATGTCAAATACAACTAAAAATAGTAAATAAATACATAAAATGACTTAGAACGATCATTTTGACCCATTCGTGGGCTCAGATCGTCCGAACGGGTTGTAGATTACTATCTGTTACAGGAATAAACATATTTGGGTTGTCGATCTCCATCAATTCCTCCTAGCATGAAATTACTCATTTTTGTCGAGTAAAGTTGAACATATTCTTGGCGTAGCCTTGGGGTGAGTCGCTTGAGCTTTGTTAGGGAGATCCAAATGTCATCCGAGATCGGGCAGCCTTTCACATACTTGTCTGTTTACAAGCTGCTTTTGAGAACTTATAAATAACTTAGCAAAAATTAAAAATAACACAGGAAATTGAAAAGCTGAATTTTTATTTCCAAATAAATTGAATATTACATGAGTATGACCTTCTTTATATAAAACGAATGAGGTGAAAGAGATTACAATTAAGCAGTATGTGACTAATTTATAGGAATATACAAAAATGCAGCTAGCACGGTCACTACGATCAGACATGCTATCCTCACGGGATATACAATTAGACCATGCTAACCACCCATAAAAATCTGCATCCACGAGCAGGTACCAAAGATGAATCCCCTTCTCTCCACCATCATAGCTTTCGGTTAACACATCTTCATCATGATAATTACAAGGCGCATAAGTTGCGGTTAGATCAGCCTAACTGGCTGACCTGTGCGGTCAAACCACTTCAATCGCCAATATTTTTATGTTATAATACTCCCCCTCAAGCTAGAGCATATATGTCGATCATGTACAGCTTGTCAGAGATGTTAGAAAACGAGGAAGATACTGGTTTGGTAAAGATATCCGCTAATTCTTTATCAGAAGTTGCGAACAAAGTGCATCTTTGTTTCTTCAATTTTTTTTCTCTGTTGAATTGACAGTGAACTTCAATATGTGTTGTCCTCTCATGAAAGAATGGATTTCTTTATATGTATATGACGGCTTTGATGTCATTGAACATTGGTAAAGAATAGTTATAGACTTATTATAAGTCAAACATGAATGTCTATTACCACTTAAACTCACAAGTGAACGAAGTCATTCTTTTATACTCAGTGTTGAGAAAAACCTTGAGATTTAGGCTTTGTTTGGGACAACTTATGATGACGAATAAATTGCTAATTGAAAATTGATGTTTGCATAACGATTTTATAAAAGCAATAATGAATAAGCAGTCGACTATTTGGATAGTTTGTTCATAAGTGCTTATCTAAAATTTCATTCATTCATAATGGTCTGTTCGTCCGGACGGGTGTTTTTCGCCCAAGCGTGTGTTTTTTTTGCCCGGACGCGATTTTTTCGCCCGGGCGTGTATTTTTCGAACAGTTGCAATTTATTTTTGCCCAGTCGTGATTTTTTTTCGCACGGGCGGATTAAAAATTAAAAAAATGAATGTATATAAAAAATAAAATTTTTAAAGGCACTTTATAAAAAAAATTATAAAAAACAAATTAAAATTACAAAAATCAAAAACAATACTACAAGACCACATGTAAACTAATTAAGAGGGCCTATTTAATTTAGCACTTGCACGAGCTCTAATAATCTGTACAGTCTCTGATGGGATGACGATTAGTTGGGAGGAGGCTCTGGGATTGTGCAAAAAGCTCCCGATGGGAGCAACTCCTCTCACACAAACTCCACAGATTTAAATTAAAATTTTAAAAAAAACATAACAAGCATATTAAAATTGAAATGACCAAAAACTTACTACAGAACCATGGGCCGATTTTATTCAGCAGCTCTAACGAACTAAATGGTTTTTGGTGGGATAGCGATTCTCTGGGATGAGGTGCTGAGATCGTGGGAAAAGCTTCTGATGGGAGCAACTCATCTCACTCCGACTCCTATCATCACTGTTAAAACTTCGATCCTGCCAAATCACTTCATTCTCTCTACGAGCTGTAGAAATCCGGAGAGAGCTTTCTCCTACCTTTTGCTCTTTGGATTGTAGTTCAAAATTTCTTTCCAATGACTTGTTTCTCCTCAGTCCTCTCTCCGTTTTTCGGCGAAATCGATTGTCAGATCAATGATAGTAAGAATACTTTACATTTTCTCCTATATAATTTTGCCCCTTTTTTTACATGACTATATTGCAGAACCCCAGAGTTGAGTCTTCTTCTCAATTTTGGCTCTCTTGATTGTAGTGAGAGATTTCTTTTCATTCGCTTGTTTCTCCTCTCTCATTCTCCAACAAATTTCATAGCCAGAACACGGACAGTAAGACTATATTCTCCTATATTTCGAGGTAGATGGTCAAATGAAATGTTATGTTCTGAAACAGAACAGAGGTGAAACAGAACAAAGGTAATGCTTTAGAAATATGTAGTTAAGGTTTCTTCCTCCTTTTAGATCTCTGGATCTTAGTTGGAGAATTCTTTCTGTGTGCTTGTTTCTCTTCTCTCATCTTCACCTGTATTGTTTTTTTTCATTTCGCGAGATGATTATAATGTAGAAATCTGGAGTTGAGTTTTCTTCTCCCTTTAGCTTCTTTTGATCGTAGTTGTAGGTTTCTCTCCAGCGGCTTGACTCTTCTCTCTCATTTTTCGGGAAGTTCATTGCCAGAATACCGATATTAAAACTGTCCATCTTCTAGCTCCTATATTGCTTTTTTCACTTCCCTGTATAATTATTGTATAACTCCGGAGTTGATTTTTCTTCTCCCTTTGGCTCTCTGGATTGTAGTTGAACTTTTTTCTCTTTTACTTATTTCTCCACTCTCATATTCTGGCTTATGGTTAGCCACAACACTGATTGTAAGACAGTACATCTTCTACTATATTGTTTTTTCAGCTTCGTGACTATAATGTAGTGTTGTGGATATCGGCCGACATGTCCGACATGTCGGCCGACATGAAAGTTTGGGAGCAAAAATGCCACAAAACCGGCACAAGTTTCTTTAATAACGTTTTGAAAATAGCGGTCCGACATGTCAGTTAAAACCGACATGTCGGCACCAAATAACGCCTGATATCGGGCGTTATTTTCGTTTTTTTTAAATTATTTTTTTAATACTTCTAATTATAATAGATTACACCGACCCTTCTCATTTCGACCCCGCTCATTTTACTTCCCCGTCGCTCTGCCCTAGCTCTCCCCGTCGCTCTGCCCTAGCTCTCCCCGTCGCTCCTGCCCTAGCTCTCCAGCGCGCATCGCGAAACTGTCTCTCTGGTTATTTCTTCTCCCTGCTAGCTGGTGCTCTCCGGTTCTCTGATTCTCCAGTGCTCTCTAGCGCGTTGGTGCTCTCCCTCTCTCGCATGCTGTCGACACTCTCTTTCTGGTTCTTTCTTCTCTGTTCTCGCTGGTGCTCTCTGGTTCTCTGGTTATCTGGTGCTCTCTAGCTCGTTGGTGCTCTCCCTCTCTTGCGCGCTGTCGGCACTCTCTCTCTAGTTCTTTCTTCACTATTCTCGCTGGTGCTCTCTGGTTCTCTGGTTATCTGGTGCTCTCTAGCTCGTTGGTGCTCTCCCTCTCTCGCGCGTTGTCGGCACTCTCTCTCTTGTTCTTTCTTCTCTGTTCTCGCTGGTTCTCTCTGGTTCTTTCTTCACCTTGCTGGCTGGTGCTCTCTGGTTTTCTGGTTCTCTTGTGCTCTATAGCTCACTGGTCCTTTCCTCTCCCTGCTCGCTGGTGCTCTCTCGGCTGGTTCATTCTTCTCCCTACCTCCCCCACTCATTCTATCGCTATGCATTTCATTTTTTTAGTGCTATAATATTATATCAAACATATTATCTAATATTAACTTTTAAAAAGAATGAATATGCAGAGGCTACTTCATCTTGTCCTTATTTATTTGTAGAGGCTACTTTTGAGGTTTTGTCAATGCTATTACAAATTAAATATCACATCTCCCTACCTTGCTCGCTGGTTCATTCTTGTCCTGATTTATTTATAGATGCTACTTTTGAGGTTTTGACAAGGCTATTACAAATTAAATATGCAAGTGATTATTATGTATATATTATTTTATTTACTAAAACTTTAAAACGTATTCATTCTTTTTTAAAAGTTAATATTAGATAATATGTTTTGTGTAAAATTATAGCAGTTTAATCTTTAATGTTTTACTCGTTGGTGCTCGCCGGGCTAAAAGAAAGAACCAGAGACATGTTGTCGGACATGTCAGTCTGCTATTTTATTTGTGGTTGCCTTTCTGGTTGAAGTCAAAGATGAATTTTCATGGCCATAGGCCCATAGTAGATGCGTTGTTGCTTTATTTTAATTTGACACTTTTATTTATCAACAAATTAGCAATATAGTCGACGCACCTTCGAGATGGTATACATTAATTTAATTATGTAGTTAAACATTTATATCTTATTATATGATTGTATGCATTATTTAACTCTTTTTAAAAATTTACAGATACATTCTAAAAAGAGAAATAAACTTGATAGCAAGAGATTGAACGATTTAGTATTTGTAAAGCTCAATGCCTTGCTAAAGTCGAAATATTAAGAGACATCTCGAGATCCATTGGCAGCTAAGAATGCTGATTCTGGAATGGTACAAGAGTGGATGGTGAATGTTGATCCTGAGGGGGATGAGGATGAAGAGGACGATGATGAAGTCTTTCCTGGCGAGGGGCTGACATGGGCCCAAATTGGCAATATAGTCGACGCTGATCATGATGAAAGGAGATCTCAAAGATTAGCTACAAGCAAAGAAGTGGCAATTAGTTATCAAAGAAGGGGAAAGAGAAAAATATCTGAAGTGGACGAGGGAGATCTAGAGGGTTCATCGGATGAAGATCATATTCTATCTACTATGTCGACTATAGATGAGTTTTCAGGCGATGAAGAATGAGGTAAGTTTGAAATTTGATTTTGGGAATTTTAATCTTAAAATCACTAGTTTTGCAAATTTTCATCTTTAAAGTGTTGTATGTTAAATGCTACATATAGATTTTAATATTTAAAAACTCAATAGGTTGTAAAATAGGTAGTACTGTGATATGTATAAAAATTAAAAAATAACATTTAATTACATATATAATTAATTAAATATTAAAATCCGATATATGAAATATCCCCGATATATCTCCCGATATATAAAAAACCGACATAAAAACCCAAACTGACGTATCCCCGACATCCGACATCTGCAACCTTGCGGTATAATGTAGAATTCTGGTGTGAGCTTTCTTTCTCCATTTTAACTCTCTGGATTATAGATGGAGATTTCTTTCCAATCTATTGATTCTCCTCTCTCATTTTTTGGCAAAGTTACTAAAACGCTCATAGCAAGACTGTACATCTTCTATATAGTTTTTTCAGTTTGATATATGACTACTGTAGAAATCTGAAGTTGAGATTTCTTCTCCCTTTTGTCTTTCTGGATCGAAGTTGGAGATTTTCTCTCATCCACTTATTTTTTCTCTCTCAATTTTCGGAGAAATTGTTAGCCGCAACATGAATAGCGAGACAGTTAATATTCTAGTATATATATTTTTTCTCTTTGCTAGATATATGATATACTGTAGGTATCTGGAGTCGTCTCTCAATTTTCTGAGAAGTTGATAGCACACACTGACAGTAAGATAGTAATACATCTTCTCTCATATTATTTTGTTGAAGATTTCTTTGTACGTTGATCATGTTTAATGCCACAACACTGTAACTATTCATCAGGGGAAAGAACGTTATTTCTTGAATTGCACTACCTATAGTTTTCTCTCAGTTCATCGTTATGCATATGTTTAAACTATTCAAAGCTTTTTCATTATTTTATTTAATCTTTGAATTCTACTCTCTATAGTTTTGTTATGCGCTAAGGGACATGATTTGGGGCTTGAATTGACTTTGCGTTTAGGACCTCCGACGCCGCGCCAAACGAAGCCTAAATGCTACAAAGACAAGAGAATACTAATTGCATATTTAATTTACTTATAGAATATTGTACTATAAGGACGATATAAATACACTACAGCTCCAACAAAGATAGACAAATAAGTATGCATGTAGGTTGTGGCTATGCTCCTAGTCAAACTTATTAGATAATAATTTTTCTCTTACATGCAAGTTTAAATTAAGTTCTAAGTCAATTCAAGTCTCAAATCATGTCCATTAGTGCAAACAAAAATTATAGAGAGTAGAATTCAAAAATTAAATTCAAAAATTAAAATAAAATACTGAAAGTACCTTGAATAGTTTAGACAGATGCATAATGATGGACTGAGAGAAAACTATAGGTAGTGCTATTAAAAAAATAACGTTCTCCCCCTTGATGAATAGTTATAGTGCTGTGGTATTAAACATGATCAGTATACAAAAAAATCTTCAACAAAATAATATGATAGGAGATGTACTGATGTCTTACAATCAGTGTTGTGCTATTAATTTCTCTGAAAATTGAGAGATGACTCTGGATACCTACAATATAGCATATATGTAGCAAAGTAAAAAAATATATAAACGAGAATATTTTCTGTCTTGCTATTCGTGTTCTGGCTATCAACTTCCCCGGGAATTGAGAGAGGAGAAATAAGTGGATGGGAAAAAATCTCCAACTTTGATCAAGAAAGATAAAAGGGAAAATAAATCTCAACTTAAGATTTCTACTGTAATCACATATCAAACTAAAAAAACAATATAAAAGATGTACAGTCTTGTTATAGGAGTTCTAGTAATTTTGTCAAAAAATGAGAGAAGAATCAAGTGGTTGGGAAGAAATCTCCACCTACAATCCAGAGAGTTAAAATGGAGAAATAAACCACAACACCAGAATTTCGCCCGGGAGCGATTTTTTTGCCCGGGCATTTTTTTTCGCACAGTCGCGATTTTTTTCGCCCAGTCATTTTTTTCGTCCAGGCTCAGTTTATTTCACCTGGGTGGATAAAAAATTTAAAAAATGAATGCATATAATAAATAAATTTTTAAAGGCACTTAATAAAAAATCATAAAAAAAAAATTAAAATTACAATAACCAAAATCTATACTACAAGACCACATGCAAATTAATTAAGAGGGCCTATTTTATTTGACACTTGCACGAGCCTAACAAACTATACGGTCTCTGATGGGATGGGATTAGCTTGGAGGAGGCTTTGGGATTGTGCGAAAAGCTCCCGATGGGAGTAATTCCTCTCACACCAACTCCATGGATTATAATTAAAATTTCAAAAAAACATAAAAAGCATATTAAAATTAAAATGACCAAAAAGTTACTACAGGACCACGGACAGATTTTATTCGGCAGCTCTAACGAACTATACAGTTTTTGGTGGGATAACGATTCTCTGAGAGGAGGCACTGGGATCTTGGGAAAAGCTTTCGATGAGAGCAACCCCTCTCACTCCGACTCCTATTATCATTGTTAAAAGCTCGATCCTGCCAAATTACTTCATTCTCTCTACGAGCTGTAGAAATCCAGATAGAACTTTATTCTATCCTTTGCTCTCTGGATTGTAGTTCAAAATTTCTTTCCAAGGGCTTGTTTCTTCTCAGTATTCTCTCTGTTTTCCAGCGAAATCGATTGTCAGATCAACGATAGTAAGAATACTATACATCTCCCATAAAATTTTTTCCCCATTTTTCTACATGAGTATATTGCAGAACTCCGGAGTTGAGCTTTCTTCTCAATTGTGGCTCTCTGGATTGTAGTGGGAGATTTCTTTCCATTCGCTTGTTTCTCATCTCTCAATCTCCAACAATGTTCATGGTCAGAACATGGACAGTAAAATTATATTCTCCAATATTTCGATGTAGCAAGTCAAATGAAATGTTCTATTCTAAAACAGAATAGAGGTGGAACAGAATAGAGGTGATGTTGCAGAAATCTGTAGTTAAGGTTTCTTCTTCCTTTTAGATCTCTGGATCTTTGTTAGAGAATTCTTTCCATATGCTTGTTTCTCTTCTATCATCTTCACTTATATTGTTTTTTTTATTTCGCTATATGACTATAATGTAGAAATCCGTAGTTGATCTTTTTTTTCTCTTTAGCTTATCTTGACCCTAGTTGGAGATTTCTCTTTGGTGTCTTGTTTCTTCTCTTTCATTTTCCGGGAAGTTCATAGCCAGAATACCGATATTAAAACTGTACATCTTCTAGCTCCTATATTGCTTTTTTCACTTCTCTATATAATTATTGTATAATTCCGAAGTTGATTTTTCTTCTCCCTTTGGCTCTCTGGATTGTAGTTGAACTATTTTCTCATTTACATATTTCTCCACTCTCATATTATTCTGGCTTGTGGTTAGCCACAACACTGATTGTAATACGGTACATCTTTTACTATTTTGTTTTTCCAGCTTCGTGACTACAATGTAGAATTCTGGTGTTGAGCTTTCTTTCTCCATTTTAACTCTCTGGATTATAGATGGAGATTTCTTTCCAATCACTTGATTCTCCTCTCTCATTTTTTCGCAAAGTTACTAAAACGCCCATGGCAAGACTGTACATCTTCTATATTTTTTTCAGTTTGATATATGACTACTGTAGAAATCTGAAGTGGAGCTTTCTTTTCCATTTTGTCTTTCTGGATTGAAGTTGTAGATTTCCTCTCATCCTCTTATTTTTCCTCTTTCAATTTTCGGGGAAATTGATACCCACAACACGAATAGCCTGTTACAGGAATAAACATATGTGGGTTGTCGATCTCCATCAACTCCTCCTAGCATGAAATTACTCATCTTTGTCGAGTGAAGATGATCATATTCTTGACGTAGCCTAGGGGAGAGTCGCTTGAGCTTCGTCAGGGAGATCCAAGTATCATCCGAGATCGGGCAGCCTGTCACATACTTGTCTTTTTACAAGCTGCTTGTGAGAACTTGGAAATAACTTAGCAAAAATTAAAAATAACACGTAGAAAAGTGAAAATAACTGAATTTTTATTTCAAAATAAATTGAATATTACATGAGTATGACCTTCTTTATATAAAATGAATGAGGTGAAAGAGATTACAATTAGACAGTATGTGACTAATTTACAGGAATATACAGAAATGCAACTAACACAGTTACTACGATCAGACATGCTGTCCTCACAGGATATACAATTGGACTATGCTAATCACTCATAAAAATCTACATCTATGAGCAGGTTCCAAGGATGCATCTATGACAGTAAACTATAATATGTTTTGTCCTCTTATGAAAGATTGGATTTCTTAATATGTATATGACAGCTTTGATGTCATAGAACATTAGTAAAGATTAGTTATAGACTTCTCCTAAGTCAAACATGAGTGTCTGTTGCCACTTTAACTCACAAGTGAACGAAGCCATGCTTTTATACTCAGTGTTGGGAAAAACCATAAGATTTAGGCTCTGATTGGGACAACTTATGATGATGAATAAACTGCTAATGTAAAATTGATGTTTGCATAACGATTTTATAAAAGCAATGATGAATAAGCAGTATACTGTTTGGATATTATGTTCATAAGTGCTTATCTGAGATTTCATTCATTCATAAGGGTTTGTTCGTTTGGACGTGTGTATTTCGCCCGAGCGCAGTTTTTTTGCCCGGGCATTTTTTTTTCGCATAGTCGTGATTTTTTTCACTCAGTCGTGATTTTTTCATCTAGGCTCAGTTTATTTCACCCGGGCGAATTAAAAATTTAAAAAATGAATGCATATAATGAATAAATTTTTACAGGCACTTAGTAAAAAATCATAAAAAATAAATTAAAATTACAATAACCAAAAACTATACTACAAGACCACATGCAAACTAATTAAGAGGGCCTATTTTATTTGACACTTGCACGAGCTCTAACAAACTATACGGTCTCTGATGGGATGGTGATTAGCTGGGAGGAAGCTTTTGGATTGTGCGAAAAGCTCCCGATGGGAGCAATTACTCTCACACCAACTGTACGGATTATAATTAAAATTTAAAAAAAACATAAAAAGCATATTAAAATTAAAATGACCAAAAAGTTACTACAGGACCACGGGCCGATTTTATTCGGCAGCTCTAAAGAACTATACAGTTTTTTGTGGGATAGCGATTCTCTGGGAGGAGGCATTGGGATCTTGGGAAAAGCTTCCGATGAGAGCAACTCCTCTCACTCCGACTCCTATCATCATTATTAAAAGCTCGATCCTGCCAAATCACTTCATTCTCTCTACGAGCTGTAGAAATTCGGATAGAGATTTCTCCTACCTTTTGCTCTCTGGATTGTAGTTCAAAATTTCTTTCCAAGGGCTTGTTTCTCCTCAGTACTCTCTCTGTTTTCTGACGAAATCGATTGTCAGATCAACGATAGTAAGAATACTATACATCTCCCATAAAATTTTTCCCTCATTTTTCTACATGACAATATTGCAGAACTCCGGAGTTGAGCTTTCTTCTCAATTATGGCTCTCTGGATTATAATGAGAGATTTCTTTCTATTCGCTTGTTTCTCATCTCTCAATCTCCAACAAAGTTTATAGTCAGAACATGGACTGTAAAACTATATTCTCTTATATTTCGATGTAGCTGGTCAAATGAAATGTTCTATTCTAAAACAGAACAGAGGTGAAACAAAATAGAGGTGATGCTGTAGAAATCTGTAGTTAAGGTTTCTTCTTCCTTTTAGATCTCTGGATATTAGTTGGAGAATTCTTTCCATATGCTTGCTTGTCTTCTATCATCTACACTTATATTGTTTTTTTTTCGCTATATGACTATTATTGATGCGCGAAATGCGACACCGACCAGTTAACGGGTTGTTCGATCTCACAAGCTAAGGGTGAAGGAAGAAGGGTTGCGGGGATAGAGGAGAAGCTTGCTCAAGCAGAGAGGAAGCTTGCTTGAGCAGAGAGGAAGCTTGCTTGAGCAGAGAGGAAGCTTGCTTGAGCAGAGGAGAAGCTTGCTTGAGCAGAGAGGAAGCTTGCTCGAGCAGAGAGGAAGCTTGATCAGGTACTGTCGAGCAGACATCTACTTTGATGGTTAGCTTTGCAGGTTGATGCCGAGAGAGGAGAGAAGAAGAGAGGAGGCCGCTAGCAGCAGCAACAGCAGACTTCGCCCGCCGCGACTTGAATGCCACTCTTACGACAGGCTTTTCTTTTAATCAAGTAGGGTTACAACTTGCTATTGCACCATTACATGAAAAAGCAGCAAAGGATACAATGGGGAAGCTGGTGGCTAAGGAAGAAGGTGCCAGAAACTAAGTAAAAGAGGCTGCAGAGCACTGGAGAACTGAGGCTGCAGATGCTGCTCAAGCTGCATGCTAAGGGCAGAAAAAAGTAAGTCCACAGCCCTTGACGACCTGGGAGAACTGGAAATCGGAGGCTGCGGAGGCTGCTAAAGCTGCCTGCTGCTGATAGAAAAAACTAAGTCCACAGCCCTTGACGACCTGGGAGAACTGGAAATCGGAGGCTGCGGAGGCTGCTCAAGCTGTCTGCTGCTGACAGAAAAAACTAAGTCCACAGCCCTTGATGACCTGGGCGGACTGGAGATTTGAGGCCGCAGATCTTGCTTGATCAACTTTGACGGACTGGAAAACTGAGTCCGCAGACTTTGATAAAGGTGGTAGTTCTCCTCTTGCGCGTGCAGAATGAGAGGCCTTGGGGGCTATTTATAGGCCCGGGGAGAATCTTCTAGAAGCGGGCCCAGTGACATCATCATCGACGACCTCGGCGGACTGGCCCTTTCTCTGCTGGGGCAGACTTTCGGTTGGCAGCTAGAAGAGGGCAGACAGGCTGAGCGACCCTAGGAGCAAGCAGACGGATCCTGAGCAAATTGGACGGAATCCAGGGGGAGTCCGCCCCTGACGGAGCGGAGGCCGCACCCTAGCGGGCGGCCAGGGCGGACTCTAGGGGGAGTCCGCCCGGCTAGCGGAGGCTGCCACCTAGCGGGCAGCCTGGGCGGACTCTAAGGGGAGTCCGCCCAGCTGGCGGAGGACGCCCCCTAGCGGGCGGCCTGGGCGGACTCTAGGGGGAGTCTGCCCGACTGACGGAGGCCGCCCCCTAGCGGGCGGCCTGGGCGGACTCCAGAGGGAGTCCGCCCGGCTGGCGGAGGCCGCCCCCTAGCGGGCGGCCTGGGCGGACTCCAGGTGGAGTCCGCCCGGCTGGCGAAGGCCGCCCCCTAGCGGGCGGCCTGGGCGGACTCCAGGGGGAGTCCGCCTGGCTGGCGGAGGCCGCCCCCTAGCGGGCGGCCTGGGTGGACTCCAGGGGGATTCCGCCCGGCTGGCAGAGGCCGCCCCCTAGCGGGCGGCCTGGAGGAGTCCACCCCGGCTGGCGGAGGCCGCCCCCTAGTGGGCGGCCTGGGCGGACTCCAGGGGGAGTCCGCCCGGCTGGCGGAGGCCGCCCCCTAGTGGGCAGCCTGGGCGGACTCCAGGGGGAGTCCGCCCGGCTGGCGGAGGCCGCCCCCTAGCGGGCGGCCTGGGCGGACTCCAGGAGGAGTCTGCCCCGGCTGGCGGAGGCCGCCCCCTAGCGGGCGGCCTGGGCGGACTCCAGGAGGAGTCCGCCCGACTAGCAGAGGCCGCCCCCTAGCGGGCGGCCTGGGCGGACTCCAGGAGGAGGCCGCCCGGCTGGTGGAGGCCGCCCCCTAGCGGGCGGCCTGGGCGAACTCCAGTAGGAGTCCGCCCGGCTGGCGGAGGCCGCCCCCTAGCGGGCGGCCTGGGCGGACTCTAGGGGAAGTCCGCCCGGCTGGCGGAGGCCGCCCCCTAGTGGGCGGCCTGGGCGGACTCCAGGGGGAGTCCGTCGAGGTTGCGGAGGCCGCCCCCTAGCGGGCGGCCTTGGCGGACTCCGCCCCGGCTGGCGGAGTCCGCCCCGGCTGGAGGAGGCCGCCCCCTAACGGGCGGCCTGTGCGGATTCCAGGGGGAGTCTGCCCGGCTGGCGAAGGCCGCCCCCTAGCGAGCGGCCTTGGCGGACTCCTCCCCAGCAGGCGGAGTCTGCCACGGTTGGCGGAGGACGCCCCCTAGCGGGCGGACTCCAGGGGGAGTCTGCCCGACTGGCGGAGGTCGCGCCCTAGCGGGCGGCCTGGGCGGACTCCACGGGGAGTCCGCCCGGCTGGCGGAGGCTACCCCTAGCGGGCGGCCTGGGCGGACTCCAGGAGGAGTCCGCCCCGACTGGCGGAGGTCGCCCCCTAGCGGGCGGCCTGGGCGAACTCCAAGGGGAGTCCGCCCGGCTGGCGGAGGCCGCCCCCTAGTGGGCGGCCTGGGCGGACTCCAGGAGGAGTCCGCCAGGCTGGCGGAGGCCGCTCCCTAGCGGGCGGCCTTGGCGGACTCTAGGGGGAGTCCGCCCGGCTGGCGAAGGCCGCCCCCTAGCAGGGCGGCTTGGGCGGAGGAGTCCGCCCCGGCTGGCGGAGGCCGCCCCCTAGCGGGAGGCCTGGGCAGACTCCAGGAGGAGTCCGCCCGGCTGGCGGAGGCCGCCCGGCTGGCGGAGGCCGCCCCCTAGCGGGCAGCCTGGGCGGACTCCAGGAGGAGTCCGCCCGGCTGGAGGAGGCCGCCCCCTAGCGGGCGGCCTGGGCGAACTCCAGGAGGAGTCCGCCCGGCATGCGGAGGCCGCCCCCTAGCGGGCAGCCTGGGCGGACTCCAGGAGGAGTCCGCCCGGCTGACGGAGGCCGCCCCTGGCAGGCCGCTAGCGGAGCATCCGTCCTTGAGCGAATTCTGACTCGGCAGTCCGCCTTGCGCGGACACGGTGGACATCATGGGTAGCCTGCTCCTTGCGTATGGGAACCTGCAAGAGAAAAGCAGAAAAAATGGGCACCTTGGAGAGGATTGCCGATTTTGGGGTTAACAACTATAATGTAGAAATCCGTAGTTGAGCTTTTTTCTCTCTTTAGCTTATCTAGATCCTAGTTGGAGATTTTTCTTCAGCGTCTTGTTTCTTCTCTCTCATTTTCCGGAAAGTTCATATTCAGAATACCGATATTAAAACTGTACATCTTCTAGCTCCTATATTGCTTTTTTTCACTTCCCTATATAATTATTGTATAACTCCGGAGTTGATTTTTCTTCTCCCTTTGGCTCTCTCGATTGTAGTTGAACTTTTTTCTCATTTACTTATTTCTCGACCCTCATATTATTCTGGCTTGTGGTTAGCCACAACACTGATTGTAAGACAGTACATCTTCTACTATATTGTTTTTCCAATTTCGTGACTATAATGTAGAATTCTGGTGTTGAGCTTTCTTTCTCCATCTTAACTCTCTGGATTATAGATGGAGATTTCTTTCCAACCACTTGATTCTTCTCTCTCATTTTTTAGCAAGACTGTACATCTTCTATATTATTTTTTTCAGTTTGATATATGACTACTGTAGAAATCTGAAGTTGAGCTTTCTTCTCCCTTTTGTATTTCTAGATCGAAGTTGGAGATTTTCTCTCATCCACTTATTTTTTCCCTCTCAATTTTTGGTGAAATTGATAGCCACAACACGAATAGCGAGACAGTAAATATTCTAGTATATATATTTTTACTTTGCTAGATATATGATATATTGTAGGTATCTGGAGTCATTTTTCAATTTTCAGAGAAGTTGATAGCACAATACTGACAGTATGATAGTAATACATCTTCTCTCATATTATTTTGTTGAAAATTTCTCTGTACGTTGATCAGTTTAATGCCACAACACTGTAACTATTCGTCAGGGAAAGCCTGGTAGCCCTCATATTATTTTGTTCCACTCTGGGTGCTGGAACGCCTTAGTCATCGAACCCAGAGCTCGGATATGGTCGATAGCAGTTAGGAAAGCCTGGTAACCCTGATAAAGACGTTGGTAGGACATATAGCTTGCCACAAGATGGTCAGTGACACAAGAGCGCTTACCCTTGCGAAGTGCAATGGGTAAGTCAGGGGAGGGAAGAGCATCACCTGCCAAAAGATGTGGCACAAGGTTCTGTGATCTAGGTGTAACCAGTAGATCCCAAACAATGGGGTGGATATGGGAGGGCCTGCGTGGACCATGAGTGTAAGTCTGCAACGGAAGAGAGTCGTGCAGTGGAGCAAGTGCAACCGGAGATGGCTGTGGCAGAGCAGAAGGAGCAACACGGACAGGGGAGGTATCATAGAAGGGGACATCCTCAAAGAACGTAGCATCTAGGAAGTGAAAAGTCTTGCGAGAAGAGGGGTAAAAATGTCGATAACCCTTGGAAGAGGAGGAATATCCCAAAAATAGGCACCAGATAGCTTTATCATCAAGCTTTGTCCGAGTCGGACGGCGGTCCTGGAAAAAACGCACACACCTAAACACCCGGAGAGGGACGGGAAACAGAGGGCGGCGGGGAAATAGAAGACTAAGGGGTACCCGACCCGCTAAAGGCTGACAAGGCAGACGGTTGACCAAGAAGGCCCCCGTAAGAAGGGCGACACTCCAAAACGACTTAGGAATGTGAGATCCACGAAGAAGAGACCGTGTCACATTCAAGAGATGATGATTCTTGCATTCTGCCTCGTCGTTCTGTTCTGGTGTATAGGGACAAGAGAATTGATGAAGGGTTCCTTGGCTAGCAAGGAAAGTAGTGAAAGAGGAAGAAGTATATTCTCCCCCGTTGTCGGAGCGAAGGACCCGAATACGAGAGGAAAACTGAGTCTGAACTATTCTAGTAAACTGGGTATATAAATAAAAGATATCAGATTTGGCACGCATAAGATAGACCTAGTAACAACGGATAAAATCATCTATAAAAGTAACAAAATACCAAAAAACCATCATAAGGAACAACCGGGGCAGGCCCCAAAATATCTGAATGAATAATATCAAACGGTGCAGGACTACGAGAAATAGAAATAAGATAAGAAGTGCGTGTATGTTTGCTAAGCTGACACACATCATACTGAAAAGAGTTCTCAAACGAGACACTCGGAAAAAGAGACGACACAATTTGGGGACTCGTATGCCCAGGTCTAGCATGCCAAAGAGTAGGTGAAGTAGTAGCAGCAGTGGTGGATGCGGTAAGAGACAGAGCAAAGGAGGTGGAAGATCCAGCTGGTATACCCTGTCACGCTCACGGACGTAGCCAAAAGTCCTCCTCATGGTCAGTTCCTGAAAAACACAGCCAGAAGGAAAAAAAAATATCACTGAGCAGTGCATCGAACGAGTCAATTGACTAACAGAAAGAAGATTTACAGCAAGTTTGGGAACATGAAGAACTAAACCCAAGGAGAAGGAGGGAGACAGAGGAACTGTGCTCTGGTGAAGGATAGGGGTCATAGATCCATCGACAAGTTGAACTTGTCGATGGACGCTCGGAGACTCAAGAGAAGAGAACAAACGTGTCTCACCAGTCATATGATCAGTGGCCCTAAAGTCAATCATCCATGGAGAAACAGACCCCTCTTGAGTGACATGAAAGGCCATCAGGGTACCTAACGCAGACGTTGAAGTTGACGGGAACGACGAGGAGGCAAACAATGGCTGAGCAGGAAAAGGCTAGTGCAGAGTCTGAAACGGAGATTGAAGTTGAAGCTGAGACTGGAGATGCTGCACTTGAGCCATAAGATGACTCTAGTCGGCCGAAGGAGCCCCGGAAGAGGCACTGGAATCAGGTTGGCCCTTAAAGTCAGAAGAAGTAATGGCGGCAGCATGCGTGGCGGGTAACTGCTAGCGTAGGTGAGGAAAGAGCAACCAGCATCGGGCCTTATCATGATCAGTCAGGAGACAGTGCTGACACTGAACAAAGGAAAATGGGCTATCGCGGCCACCCCCGCGACCTTTAGAGGTAGAAGTACGCCCCCTGTGCACAGAAGAAGTATGACCTGAAGCCAGGGCCATTTGGTCTGGAAGAGGAACAGAAGCTGGAACGGGTGAAACAGCAGTCAGGCGGGCATGACGCTCATGCTCCTCCACCATGGAATAAGCATCCAAGATATCAGGAAGAGGGTTCATGCTGACAATCTGAACCTTAATATGCTCAAACTCGGGCCTCAAGCCCATCAGGAACTAATAGGTCTCCCGCTTTTCCTCCCGCTTTTCATGCCGCCGCCCATCAGGAAGGGGTGGCCAGCGCGGGCTGCCTCTTGGCCTCTTGCTGGAGGCCGAGAAGGGGTGGCTGGCGCAGGCCGCTTGGCGGCAGCAGAGAGAGGGGCGGATGGAGGCCACTTCCTTGGCCGCACGTTGGCTGCCGAGGAGGGGACGACCGCCTTCTCGGCCACTTGCCAATGGCAAAGAAAGGGGGCGGTCGGCGGCCGCTCTCTTGGCCGATTGCCGTTGACTTAGGAGGGGTGGACAGCCCGGGCCGCCCCTTGGCCGCTTCCTAGAGGCCAGGAGAGGGGGCGGCCGACGGCCGACGAGGGGTGGCGATCGGAGACCGGTGGCTGGTGGCCGGCGAGGTGACTCCCACGGCGGTTCCCCCGGCTGCGTGTAATGGGATCGGTGTGCGAGAGGATCGAGCGCGGTGATCGTGTGTGTGGTCAAACTCATGATCCCCCCTTTGGGTGGATTCATGGGGTGTGGCTATGAGCACCCCATCTTTCTTATAAAGGGGGATGACATCCCCATCAATTTCCCCCTGAGATTTTATTTTGTTAGAGGTTGGTACGAGCGAGGGAACGGGAATCTCTTTCTTCTTCATGGCGGCTGCAATGATGGACAGTGAACGGTCGGAGGCGGTGGATGGCAGTTCGCTGCAAACTCAGGTAGAATGTTAGAATATGCTAAGTAGTGGAAGGAGAAGTGGCGGGGTGCGCTACTGCGAGCCAACGCTACCTTATTTGTACATGACCGCGGGCGGGAGTGGTTGTTTCGGCTAAGTTTTCAAGGCGCGTGTCTGAGGCGTCGGGTGCACGGAGTAGCGCCTGATCAAGGGCAAGGCAGGCGAATTGGCCCGGGCACACCCCAGGCGTGCCTTGGGGCGGGCCTTTCAAGCACTAGTTAGGTGCGCCTAGACTAGATCCGGTCTAGGCCCAGTTTATTTTATTGGTTGTTGTTTTTATAAAGAAGCTTGGCCTCATTTTCCTGATTCACGCTAATCGGGTTAGGGTTGAAATCGCCGCTCCAGTCGCTGCTCCGCTGCTGTCGCCGCTTCGCTTCCGTTCACCGCTCCTCTTCCGCTCGCCGGCTGTCGCCACTTTTGGTAACTTCTTCTCACTGCATTCCTTCTTCTTCTTGCATATTGACTGTCGTTTGAAGATTTTTCCGGCTGCCATGTTTTCTGGTTGCTCTCTTCTGTTCTAGCATAGACGCATAGTGAAAGCCCAGTTCAAGTAATTTTTTGGCTACTCTCTTATGTTCTAGCCTTCTAGTATAGTCATAGTGGAAGCCTAGTTCACTGTAACAGTGAACTATGCTTCCAGTTCACTGTTTTACAGTGAACTGTGCTCCAGCAGCCCAGTTCACTGTAACAGTGAACTGGGCAGCCCAGTTCACTGTTTTACAATGAACAGGAGCCCAGTTCACTGTTTTCACTATTACAGTGAACTGGGCCTCCCAGTTCACTTTTACAGCTAACTGGGCTGCCCAGTTCACTGTAAAACAGTGAACTGAACGCTACAGTTTTCACTAATTATCTTGTTCTATGTAAAAAAAAATTTGTAAAATGTTTTAATAGCAGGAAATGGACGCGAGTGGATCTGGTTCATCCAGTGTCCAATCTAGGATTGATCCTGGTTGGAAGTATGTGCGACAGACATCTGTAACTAATAAAATGATTTAATTTGCATTTTCTGTGAGAAAGTCACATAGGGTGGAATTTATCGTACAAAACAACATCTACTGGGGGATTTAGAAATACCAAAGTCTGTCCCAAAGTCCCACAGCATGTATGGACAAAAATTCAAGACTATATGCAAAAGAAAATGGTTGTAAGCATTACAGAAAAACAAGCATTCCCGGACTTTGCAGATGTAGATACCTTTGGAAGCGATGAGGATATGGATGACGTCGGTGCGAAGATTCATGGATGTGGTCCAAGCAGTGCGCCTAAAAAGTGTAGGACTAAAGGACCGATGAATGATTTTTTTTTTTGCATCTAATATTGAGAAAAAAAATGAAACAAAAAGGGCAGCATCAGCAAATGAAGTAAACTTCAATCAATGAAGCATGTAAGAAGGAACTTAGAGGGAGGGCTTGCAAGCATATAGCTCAATGGATGTATGATGCAACCATTCATTTTAATGTGGTTACCTACCGTAGTTTTGCAGTGATGATAGAATCCATTGGCCAATTTGGGGTTGGATTGAAACCACCTAGTTATCATGAGTTCGCATGCCTTTGTTGAATACTGAAGTAATTGAAGTTCAGAAGATGATGAAGAACTATGAGGATGAGTGGAGGTTGTTTGGATGTTTTATCATGGCAGACGGATGGACAGATAAAAAATAGAGAACACTTATAAATTTTTTGGTAAATTCACCAAAAAGTACATTCTTCCTGAAATCTATTGATGTATCTGATTACGCAAAGACTGGAGAGAGGATGTTTGAATTGCTTAGAGTAGTGGAACGTGTTGGAGATACCAATGTTGTTCAAGTTGTTACTGATAGTGCAAGCAATAATGTACTAGCAGGTAAATATATCGTTAATCATCCTCTTTTAATATTTATTTAATTTTAATGTCATATATTGAAATTAAATAAATGTGTTTATTATGAAATAGGAAAATTATTGGAAGCAAAATGACCACATTTATATTGGACACCATGTGCCACCCATTGCATCGACTTAATGCTGGAGGATATTGGAAAGATGTCAAGCATTAATAGAACAATTAAAAGAGCAATGAGTGTCAACAGTTATATTTATGTTCGGTCTGGACTAGTCAACATGCTAAGGAGCTTCACAGGAAAAGTGAAGCTTGTTAGACCTGCTGTTACTAGGTTTGCGACATCATTTCGTGCTCTTCAGCGCATTCATAAGCAGAGGACAAATCTAAGGAAGATATTCACTTCACCAGAGTGGACATCAAGCAAGTGGGCAAAGGAAATAGGAGGTAAGCAAGTACAGAACATTATATACATGGTCTCTTTCTGGAGTACTATTGTGTACATTTTGAAGATTTTCAGACCTTTAGTTCAGGTACTATGATTGGTAGATGGGGAGAAAAGACCGGCTATGGGTTATATCTATGAGGCTATGGATAGAGCAAAAGAGACAATCATGAACTCTTTCAATGGGAAAGAGGAAAAATATAAAGAAGTGCTGGCGATTGTCGACAGGAGATGGGAAAATCAGCTTCATCGACCATTGCATGTGGCGGCTCATTATTTAAATCCAGAATTCTTCTATTCAAACCCTGAAATTACATTAGATGGAGAAGTTATGAGGGATTTATATCAAATAATGCAAAAGCTCATTCCAAGTACTGAAATTCAAGATATAATTATGGACCAACTAAGTTTATATAGAAATATTGAAGGTTTATTTGGAATGCAATTTGCAGTTCGTCATAGAAAAACAAAGTCCCCAGGTTAGTTAATTAAATATTATTTCAAGTTTCAAACAAACAATTTATTTAATAAAAATGATTCATTAATTTCTTGATATTTATTTTTTGGGGCAGCTGAATGGTGGCAATCATATGGAGCTGATACTCCTGATCTGACTAAATTTACAGTAAAGGTTTAAAGTCACACTTGCAGTTCATCCGGATGTGAGCGCAATTGGAGTTTTTTTGAGCATGTATGAATTTTTTTGAATAAGTATGTAAATATTAATTTATATTATTATATGATTAATTATTTATTTGTTATGTTGCAGGTCTATTGCAAAAAAAGAAATCGACTAGCACAGCAGCGCCTAAATGATTTAGTATTTGTAAAATACAATCATGCCTTGCGTCAGCGATATGATTCACATGATCGTATTGATCCGATCTCGCAGAAAGATATTGACGATAACAATGAATGGCTGATGGAAAGAATGGAGGAAGATGAGGAGGTTGAGCAGGATGTAGATATAGCTTTTGATGATGAATTATTGACCTGGGGTGCAGTAGCAAGGGCCAGCGGAGTAGAAGAAGACATCTACTCCACGCGCTTATCTAAAGGGAAGATGGTAGCTGACAAGGGGAGCACATCTAAGAAGAAGGCACCTACTCCAACAATGCGTACAGATGATGTCGAGGATGAAGAAGAAGCTGTGTTCAATGAAGAAGAAGAAAATTTTAGTGAAGAAAATGAAACCTTTATTGATTCAGACGATGAGTGATGGCGTAATCGCCGTGATGTTATGTTATTTTCTTGCACATTAGTTTAGAGTTTATGATTGCTGGCTTGGTAGCTTAGGTTTGTTTTTTGTGCGAAAAATTGAAATATTGATTTGGTAGATTATGATTGCTTACTTGGCTGATTTATTTATGTTGTTATTTTTATTATATTGCCTTCAAAAAATGATCTCATTTTATTATGCTTGAATGTTTGATTCTAATATGTCATTTGTGTTTTATGGAAGGATTTGGTCATTTATTAGCTGAATGGAAGATATGTTATACTGTTAATTCAAGAGGGGTTGATCATGAGTGTTCAAAAGGTACAAAGATTTTTACACTAAATTTGTTTATCTTCGTCTAATGCTTTATATTACACGTTGTTGTTTTTTATTTGATTTCTAGTTGCACTTTGTATGCATCAATTATGACTATCAAGTATTTATATCACTTCTCACTTATTTAGATAGAATATTGGAAAATATGAGCTCTTATACTAACTTGATAGAAGAGAACTAACTCAATTCCAAAATGACTCTGATACTAACTTGATAGAAGAGAACTAACCCAATTTCAGCGAATTGGGCGCCCAATTCGCTCAATTTCCTTTTTCCCTAATTTTTGCGCCTCACGTGCCTCACGTGCGCGCCTACGCCTTGCGCCTTACACCTTGCGACTAGGCTCCAGGGGGCCTTTGCGCCTTGTGCCTTTGATAACTTAGTGTGTTGGTGAGTAAAAGGGTTGTGCCGGTAAATGCACCTAGGGATGGCGGTCGGCGCACCGGCGTGCGCGGGTCACATGCATCGGGTCATGCGCATGCGCCGTGCAGCTCGCGAGTGCACCGGGCGCGGATGTGGGCTTGTGCTGGGCTCAAGCGTGCACACATGCACTGTGCCGCATGTGAGTGCACCGGGAGTGGGTTCATGCTTGCGTCGGGCGCAAGCGCGCCTGTACTAGGCCGGGCGCGCATGCTTGATCACACGTGGATGTGCAAGGGGTGCATGCCTGCCTGATCGCGCACGGGCGTGCGCGCGCCTGCCCGCACGTGCGCCCGCGCGCGCCTGTCCCCGCGCGTGACCGCGCGGGCCTGATCGCGCGTGAGCCTGTCCGCGTGCGCGCGCCTGATCTCGCGCGTTGTGTGTGTGTCTGATTGCGTGTGCGCGCGCGCTTTTAATCACGTGCGGACGTGCACGCGCTTGTCCGTGTGCACGTGCGTGTGCTTGGGGTTTGATTTTGCAACATGGCACGCCTTCATGCGTATGTAAGGTGCATAAAGTTTTTTGATTTTTCAGATTGTTTTACCCTAAACCGATCTTATTTTTTCATGTCAGGGCTCGAAGTGTACCGCGAGACCGATGCGTTTGCGTTCCTACCTTACCGATGATCAGATTGCGATTTGGAGGAGGAGATTTGGGTTGTCTGTCGACCTTGAAGTGAAGATACCACGTGTTGAGAAGAGGGTTCATAATCCTCCTTGAGGTTGGTTTGAAGATCTGCGAGACTACTTTGATATCGGGCTTCCGATTTCCCCTGCGACGAAGAGATCGAGGTCTTGAAGTTTTGTGGCGTGCCCATTTCCTAGTTTACCTCCCTGGGAGTAGTGTGTTTGATGAGACTAATTGTCTTTTTTCGCGAACATGGCGGGAAACTTTCCTTGGACTGCTTCAGGGATTGGTGCGATGTTCGTTCTGACGGTGGGGAACGTATTGAAATCCATAGCAACAAGAGTTGGCTTGACTTTAAGACTCGGATGGACCGTGGTCATGACAATACTTTATTTGGTTATGTGAAAAATTCTTGGGGCTTGCCTGAATTGTGAAATGCGTTTCCCGAGCGTTGTCGTTGCCAAAAAGGGAAGGAGTGGGATTTTTCCCTTGTGCTGGGATTTTCAGAGCCTCGTGAGTTTGTGAATCCGGTATTCTGCATTTCCTCATTTGTAGAGGAAAAATGCTTGTTGCGGTGCGACGTCTCTTCAGATCTTGGGCGGCCTATTGAGATGTCTTTGGAATATGGTTAGAAGAGAAAGGCCCTTGCGTGCGTCGAGCGGGCAATGGTAGAGTTCCACATTCGAGTTCTCAGGACAAGACTACTACCACTGATGGTCGAGGCAAGGCTACCCTCGAGGTACAAGTGCTCGAATGTTCTGCCCCCCCCCCCCCCGGTTTCCCCTACGGAGGCAGCCGTCCTGAGGTTGTCTTCTTCTTTGAAGGCAATGAACGAAGTGATGAGCAAGTTTGTTTATTTTTGATCTTCTATTGTCATTGTGTTATACTGACTTTTCTCCACTTTTTCCTTGTAGATCGAGGCCCAGGCTCAAATTGTCATTACCTGGAATGATCACTATGTGAGCTTGAAAACAGTTATTTGGCTCTTTAGGAGAAGTTTCGAGCGGTGGCGAGCTCGCTTGCTGCTCAGAAGGATGATCATGACCGGGATGTTTCCAAATTTCGTCGAATTAGATAGGAGCTGAAGGCGGAATTGGAGGAGACTCGGGCGTCCTTAGAGGTAGAGAAATTTCGGGTGGAGAGATCTGCACAGATGTTGAAGCGTGCCCAGGGGGAGACTTCCCGTTTATAGACAGAGCTTCCTGCGGCAAATACCTAGGTGGAGATGCTATCTTCCGATGATTATGTGTCAGAGTTGAAGGCCACCGGGCTTATAGAGTACATGGCATCCTTGGATTATATGCGAGATCGTAGCTTGATTGGCGAGGAGGTTCGTGATGAGATCTGGTCCAAGGAGGTGGAGCCTCAGATGGAGGACGATCGTGAATTTGCACTTAGGCGTGGAGTTTCGAAGGCTCTTTGTCTCATTGGCAGGAGCTTGGGATGCGACATATCTGGCTTTAGCTTTGGTGATATCTCTGGTGATGAGAGCTCTGATGTTGATGCGGCTGATGTGTAGCGGCGTTGTATTCTTGTATTTGTGTGTATGTATTTTCATTTTATAGTCTGATATATTGTATGTTACCATTGTTGTTAGGCAGTTCTGGTCAACGCATTTGCGTATGCATTTGTATGTTGTTGTGATGATAACGTTCTCTTTCTTCTTTTTGCTTGAATGTTGCTTGACCCGCGTCGTTTCCTTACCTGGGTTGTGATGGTGACTTTGTTGGTCCGTGACTGGCTCGTAACTTAGTTTGTGCAAGGATCGCTCGCGACTTCATTTGCACAAGGATCGCTCGCGACTTCATTTGCACAAGGATCGCTCACAGCTTAGTCATGAGGGGGACAGGCCCTGACGATGTCATGGCGTAGAAAGGCAGGTTTGGTAAATAGCTTTTGTATTCAAACAGCATGCACGGTCTTATCTATTTTGCATGAGTATCGCTCGTGGCTTAATTTGCACGGGGATCGCCCGCGACTTAATTTGCACGGGAATCACCTGCGGCTTAATTTGCACGGGGATCGTCCGGAGCTTAATTTGCACAGGGATCACTCGCGGCTTAATTCGCACGGGGATCGCCCACGGCTTAGTTTGCATGGGGATTGCCCGCGGCTTAATTTGCACGGCGGTCGCCCGCGGCTTAATTTGTACTATACTAACCTTGTTTTGTTGAAAAGGAGAATGCAATGTTTAAATAAAAGATTGTCTACACGAGTCCGGTTTGATGATCCTTTCATATTGCATAGTCTGACCATGGTAATAATACTTTTAGCAGGTTCAAAATAAAACGTTACTGATAAAATCGACATAGGTTTTGCGCGTTCCATGTCCAAGGTAGGGTCTTTCCCTCCGCGCTTCGTAGTTTGTAAGTTCCTGGTTTTACAGTTGCAGTGACGATGAATGGTCCTTCCCATGGGGGAGAAATCTTTTATCCTTGAGGTCCCTTGCCGGCGGCTTCTATACTTCGAAGGACTAAATCCCTTATGTTAATTGGTCTGGATTTCACCTTTCAATTATAATATCGTGCTACACATTGCTGGTATGCAGCAGTGCGAAGAGCTGCCATCTCTCGGAGCTCGTGGATTAGATCTAGGTTCTCCTGGAGAGCTTCATCATTCTTCTCTTGGTCGAAGTTGGAGATTCGTGGAGCTGGGATGTCGATGTCGACTGGAATGATTGCTTTTGTTCCATAACAGAGGTTATATGGTATTTCTCCGGTCGGGGTTCTCTCTGTGGTTCGATATGCCCACAAAATGTTGGGGAGTGCATCAACCCATTGCCCCCCGGCTTCTTGTAGTCGCGTTTTTAATCCTTTCAGGATCGTTTGATTGGTCACCTCAATCTGCCCATTGGTTTGTGGGTGCGCCACAACAGTGTGCCATAGATTAATTTTTAAGTCTTCGCACATTTTTGTGAAGGCTCTTCCCGTGAATTGAGTCCCGTTATCTGCGATGATGATTATGGGGATGCCAAAACGGCAGACAATGTTTTCCCATGAATTATTTGGCATTTTCTCGGTAATTTTAGCCAAAGGTTCTGCTTCGACCCACTTGGTGAAATAATCGATGGCCATTATGATGAACTTCCTCTACCCTGAGGCTTGGGGTAAGTGCCCAAGGAGGTCGATTCCCCATT
This sequence comes from Platanthera zijinensis, assembly GCA_039513925.1. Lineage (NCBI taxonomy): Eukaryota > Viridiplantae > Streptophyta > Magnoliopsida > Asparagales > Orchidaceae > Platanthera > Platanthera zijinensis. The sequence goes on from CM077089.1 coordinate 144,216,258, forward strand.
GTGCAAAAGGACATGTTCTTGTAATACGGTGAGGGAGACGGGCGGTTGTCAGTGAATATTTGCATGTAACTGATAGCTTCTGCATCTTTGGATGAACTCGGTTGCTTCTTTCTTCATCATGGGCCAGTAGAAGCCTTGGCGTAATATTTTACGTGTCAGGGTCTTTCCGCCCTGAGGTCCTCTGCAGACTCCTTCGTGAACTTCTCGCAAGGCGTATTCGGCATAAGGCTCTGATAAACATTTCAGGTATGGTCCGGAAAAGGATTATTTGTACAACTCTTCGTTGATTAGGGTGAAGGTGGCTGCTTGCATTTTCAGGCGTCGTGCCTCCCCCTGATCCTCTGTTAGTGACTGATGTTCCAAGTAGGCTAATAGCGGATCGATCCATGATCCTTTTGTTTCTTCGATCTCCATGATCTCCCTTGGTCCTTGGATGCTAGGGATAACAATCTCCTATACTTGGTGTCTACTTGACTGATATTGGGTAGGTGACCTGGCCAGCTTTGAGAGGGCATCTACCCTGGAATTCTGTTCTCTTGGGATGTGAAGAATTTAGAACTGTGGTACCTTAAGCAATAAAGACCTCACTAGTGAAATATATCGAGCTAGTTGCTCATTCTTTGCTTCGTAGTCGCCTTCTATTTGCGAGACGACGAGTTGGGAGTCTGAATAGATGGTCACGTTTCCTACATGACAGTCGATGACGAGCCTGAGTCCTGCTATTAGGGCTTCGTACTCAGCAACATTGTTGGTAGCCGCGAATTTTAGCCTAAGTCGTACTCTAGGACAACTGATTCTGGACTTATCAAAAGTATTCCTGCACTTGCTCCTTCGATTCCTGATGCTCCATCGACATGTAATGTCTATTGAAGATTGTGTGCAGCTTGTGTGGTGATGGTTTCTAGTGGAATAGTATTTTCTACAATGAAGTCCACTAGTACATGTGACTTGATGACTGGTTGGGGTAGAAAGTGGATGTCAAACTCTCCTAATTCAACTGCTCATTTCACCAATCTGCCGGAGGCTTATAGCCTTTGGAGGATTATACGGAGGAGGAGTTTGGTCAACACTTTGAATGTGTGAACTTGGAAATATGGTCAAAGTTTCTAGCTGAGAAGACGAGTTCCAGAGCGGTCTTGTCTGCTGCAGGATATCGGGCTTCTGTGTCTGAGAGAATCTTGTTGAGGTAGTAGATCAGTCATTGAATTCCTCCCTCATCTTTAACCAATACCAAACTCAATGTTGCGGGTGTGACTGCTAAGTATAGATAGAGTGTCTCTCTAGGGACAAGTTTTGAGACGAGCGACGAGGAAGCCATGTATCATTTTAGAGATTCGAAAGCATCCTGACACTCGTCCGTCCATTGGAATCCCGCGCTCCTTGCTCCCCTGAGGATTTTAAAAAATGGTAGATACTTATTTCTGGTTCGTGCTAAGAATCGTGAGAGGGCAGTTATTCTTCCATTCAGGCGTTGTACTTCTTTTAGGGATCGAGGGGGCGCCATGTTATTGATGGCTTTAATCTTTTCCGGGTTCACCTCTATCCCTCACTATGTTACCATGAATCTCAGAAATTTTCCTGACATCACCCCAAATGAGCACTTATTTGGGTTGAGTCTCATGTCGTGTTGGTGGAGGGCTTTGAAACATTTTTCCAGGTCATCCAGATGATCTTCCCGCCGGATGTTTTTTACCAGCATGTCGTCTACATATACTTCCATGGACTTTCCAATATGGTCTTTGAACACCTTGTTCATTAGTCGCTGGTAGGTTGCTCCGGCGTTCTTAAGTTTAAAAGGAATTACCTTGTAGCAGTAGATTCTTTTGTCTGTTCGAAATGATGTATGTTATTGATCGGCAGGATTCATTCTTATTTGGTTATAACCAGGGTAAGCATCCATGAAGATAAGAAGTTGGTTCCCCGCGGTTGAGTCGACTAGCTGGTCGATTCTAGGTAGGGGAAACTGTCTTTTGGGCAAGCTCGATTGAGGTTTGTGTAATCTACACACATTCTCCATTTCCTAGAAGATTTCTTGACCAAAACTATGTTTGTCAGCCAAACGGGGTATTTTACTTCTCGTATAAATCATGCTTCGAGGAGCTTTCCTACTTCCTCTTCAATCGCTTGGATTCGCTCATGGGCAAAGTTCCTCTTTTTCTGGATGACGGGTCTACATGCCAAGTTGATGTTCAAAGATTGTTGAATGACCTGTGGGTCTATACCGGGCATGTCTTCGGGACTCCATGCGAAAATGTCTTTGTTTTCCTGAAGGTAGGTTATCAATTCTTCCTTTTCTTGCTGCAGGAGTAGGGATCCAAGTTGGACGGTGTGATTTAAGATTGTCGAAGATAGAGGGACTTCAATTAATTCTTTGGTTGGCACCCCTCGCTGCAAGATCGCCTCATCCCGTAGGTCGAAGTTGTCGATATTTAAAGTTATGGCTTCATCAGCTGAGCTTGCCTTGAGTAACAAGTCCTAGCAGCTTCCTGGTTTCCTCGCACCACCCTTACTCCTCCGTCATTGGGGAATTTCATGGCAAGGTGCGGGATTGAAGGAATGGCTTTAAAGATAGTCTGAAGGGATCTTCCGAAGATCGCGTTATAGGCCGAGCTTGAATCCACTATGCAAACTGGATTTCGTATGTAGCTTGCTTCGGAAATTCTCACATGGTAACTGGTAGAGTTATCATTCCTTTTACTTGGACTGGATGGTTGTCAAAACCATACACAGGTCCTGCTGTTGGTATGAGATGTTTACTATTAAGCTTCATATTTTGGAGGGTGGAGAAGAATAAGACGTCGATCGAGCTCCCATTATCGACGAGTATTCGCTTGATGTTGTAGCAAGGATCTTCGATCCCCTCACTGATCATGAGAGGATCATGGTGGGGTGTTCGAATCCCTTCAAGAACATCGTCTGCGAAGGCTATGGCGGAATCTTGCTTACACCTTTTTTCTTCATGGACGTCTCTCTGCACCTACTGAGAGTATCTGGGCAGAGAGAATTGGTGATCCGGCGATAGTTTGATGTTTCCGACTGTCTGGCGGGCGTCAGCTCCTCCCCGTTGGGCGTTTTGCAGATCCCTTGCCCGCCTTGGAGGAGCCTGGTGATCCTATAGGTGTGCATGTAAGAACCTTCTGGAGTAGGAATCCAAGTTGGACGGTGTGATTTAAGATTGTCGAAGAAAGAGGGACTTCAATTAATTATTTGGTTGGCACCCCTCGCTGCAAGATCGCCTCATCACGTAGGTCGAAGTTGTCGATATTTAAAGTTGTGGCTTCATCAGCTGAGCTTGCCTTGAGTAACAAGTCCTAGCAGCTTCCTGGTTTCCTTGCACCGCCCCTACTCCTCCGTTAGTGGGGAATTTCATGGCGAGGTGCGGGATTGAAGGCATGGCTTTAAAGATAGTCTGAAGGGGTCTTTCGAAGATCGCGTTGTAGGCCGAGCTTGAATCCACTATGGCAAACTGGATTTCGTATGTAGCTTGCTTCGGAAATTCTCACATGGTAACTGGTAGAGTTATCATTCCTTTTACTTGGACTGGATGGTTGTCAAAACCATACACAGGTCCTGCTGTTGGTATGAGATGTTTACTATTAAGCTTCATATTTTGGAGGGTGGAGAAGAATAAGACATCGACTGAGCTCCCATTATCGACGAGTATTCACTTGATGTTGTAGCAAGGATCTTCGATCCCCGCACTGATCACGAGAGGATCTTGGTGGGGTGTTCGAATCCCTTCAAGATCTTCGTCAGCGAAGGCTATGGCGGAATCTTTCTTACACCTTTTTTCTTCATGGACGTCTCTCTACACCTACTGAGAGTATCTAGGCAGAGAGAATTGGTGATCCGGCGATAGTTTGATGTTTCTGACTGTCTTGGCGGGCGTCAGCTCCTCCCCGTTGGGCGTTTTGCAGATCCCTTGCCCGCCTTGGAGGAGCCTGGTGATCCTGTAGGTGTGAATATAAGAACCTGCTGGAGTAGGGATCCAAGTGTTACGGTGTGATTTAAGATTGTCGAAGAAAGAGGGACTTCAATTAATTCTTTGGCTGGCACCCCTCGCTGCAAGATTGCCTCATCCCGTAGGTCGAAGTTGTCGATATTTAAAGTTGTGGCTTCATAAGCTGAGCTTGCCTTGAGTAATAAGTCCTAGCAGCTTCCTGGTTTCCTCGCACCACCCCTACTCCTTCGTCAATGGGGAATTTCATGGCGAGGTGTGGGATTGAAGGAATGGCTTTAAAGATAGACTGAAGGGGTCTTCCGAAGATCGCGTTATAGGCCGAGCTTGAATCCACTACGGCAAACTGGATTTCGTATGTAGCTTGCTTCGGAAATTCTCACATGGTAACTGGTAGAGTTATCATTCCTTTTACTTGGACTGGATGGTTGTCAAAACCATACACAGGTCCTGCTGTTGGTATGAGATGTTTACTATTAAGCTTTATATTTTGGAGGGTGGAGAAGAATAAGACGTCGACCGAGCTCCCATTATCGACGAGTATTCGCTTGATGTTGTAGCAAGGATCTTCGATCCCCGCACTGATCACGAGAGGATCTTGGTGGGGTGTTCGAATCCCTTCAAGATCTTCGTCTGCGAAGGCTATGGCGGAATCTTGCTTACACCTTTTTTCTTCATGGACGTCTCTCTGCACCTACTGAGAGTATCTGGGCAGAGAGAATTGGTGATCCGGCGAGAGTTTGATGTTTCCGACTGTCTGGCGGGCGTCAGCTCCTCCCCGTTGGGCGTTTTGCAGATCCCTTGCCCGCCTTGAAGGAGCCTGGTGATCCTATAGGTGTGCATGTAAGAACCTGCCGAGGATTCCTTGGCGGACTAACCGTTCTATCTCGTCCTTTAGTCGGGCACACTCTTCAGTGGTGTGCCCAGTAGCTCGGTGGAATTTGCGGTACTTTGACTAGTCATTTCTAGGATTAGGGGCAGATTGCTTGGTGCAATGGAGAGTCGGGTCGTTCTGGATAGCGTAGAATACGTTGGTATAGGTGGTGTTTGATGACTTGTTTTAGTCATCATTTTTGGTATAGTTTATAAGCCTAAAATCTTAAGTTTATTTATAATTTCTTTTATTTTATGATTGTTTTGTTTAATTTCTCGTTTAATTGTCTTTTATATTAGGATATTATAATCTCTAACTTTATTATGTGTTTTTGTTATGTTATGTTTATGTTTTAGTATGTTTGTTATTTATTTTTATGTTTTGTTTAATGTGTTATTATTGTTATGTTTATGTCTTATTATGTTGCATTATATTATGTGATGTTTAGCTTATTATGTTCAATATTTATAGATATTATTAAGTGTCTAATGTTTTGTTTTGTTCTGTTTTGTTTGTAGGTTCAAGCAATGTCCAGCCCGAGCCCTCAATATGGTGCAGCCCACAAGATTTGGAGCAGCACCTAGCCCTCAACCCGAGCCTTTGGAGCAGCCTACAAGCCTACAAGAGCAGCCCTTCATCCATGCTCGGCCAGCCCACTTCCTCACCATGCAGCCCAAGCAGCCCTACCCGAGCACTTACAAGCAAGTCCAGCCCGGCCTCCTATTTTCAGCCCACAAACATTATTTTCAGCCCACTTGGAGCAGCACCTAGCCCTCATAAAGCCCATATAAATAGCCCATTTTATCCCATGTGGCCGGCCACCTCTCTCTCCCTCCACATTAATTTCCCCATGCATGCATGCACCTTTCCACCTCATTCATTCTCTCTCCCTCTCTCTCCATTTATTACATGCATGAATATCTCCAAGCATGAGGCTGCCCCCCCCCCTTTTCTTGCCCCTTCTACACACTTCCATTCATCCCCCTCCTCTTTATTTTATATTTTTATTTCCACTTCCATTAAATACAATACAATGCATGTAGCCTTCTCTCTCCCCTTCATTGAATAAAATGCATGAATCTTTCTCCCCCTACATAGCCGACCACTCCTTTATCTCCCCTCATCTAGAACATTCTCCCTCTCCTATATAAAGGACCCCTTGCCTCTTGTTTTGGGGAAGTAGTTTTTTTTAGTGAAGTGTTTGTAGGAGATTTTGTAGAGAGCAAGTGAGAGTTCTTTTCTTATTTCCTTGTTGTAGTTTTTATTGTAATCTCTTTTTTAGTAGATTAATTTTGTCTTGTTATAATTTTTGTGTACTTCACTTTATTTAAGCAATGAAAATATTTTCTTTTTCTCTTATTCTCATTTCCTTTTCAATCATGCTTAGCTAATTTTATTTTGTGCCCGATCGCGATGAGTTTTGCGATGGAATAACGCATCTTTAATTTTATGTTTGCGTTTGTTTTCTATTATTGATCCTTCTTTGATTTTTATCGTGTCGACTCCGTATTCCGGTATACGGTAGTAGGCATTTGATCTCATTTCATAGAAGTCGAGAGACTCATTGATTTGAAAGATCGCTCAAGGAAGGAAAGAGTTGCACGCAACCCTAGAGATAGGATGACGTAAATCCTCCGGATTGGAGTCAAATCCAATAGTGCGAGTCACTTCGATAATGCGACTTTAGGCCATTTTGACTTGTAAATAGATTTCGGTCAAAACGTCTATAAGTTAGGGGATTTAATGCTCTAGCGAGATTATTTCCTAATATCGGATCCGTCACGGTCTTAATAGAATTGTAAATGCTAAACTAATTTATTTCGTTATTTTATTTCAAAGTGAATCGTCGATCGAGCACTCTTTTTGCAATAGTTTATTTCTCTTTTAACAAAGTTTGGTTTATTTTATTTTCAAAAATCATCAATCATTCGGTAGGATAATAAAATCGTTGTGAGTAATAGTACTTGCCTGTCCCGAGTTTTAATACGACCTTGATACTACGATTTGACAGGTACACTTGCTTGTTCGGGTTTTAGCTCATCAAGTTTTTGGCGCCGTTGCCGGGGACATTTTTGGCAATATTACGAAAGCATCGAATTTATTACTTCTACTAAAAAAATATTATTATTATTATTATTATTATCTATATTATAATCCACTCACATCACGATATTTCTACCCAACCTAAAATCTCTCGAAAAGGGTAAGGGGCTTTAAGTGCCACCATTTTACCTACTACCTTGCGAACCCTTCACCGGGTAGCCCTTGGGGAAGTAGTTTTTTTAGTGAAGTGTTTGTAGGAGAATTTGTAGAGAGCAAGTGAGAGTTCTTTTCTTATTTCCTTGTTGTAGTTTTTATTGTAATCTCTTTTTTAGTAGATTAATTTTGTCTTGTTATAATTTTTGTGTACTTCACTTTATTTAAGCAATGAAAATATTTTCTTTTTCTCTTATTCTCATTTCCTTTTCAATCATGCTTAGCTAATTTTATTTTGTTCCCGATCGCGATGAGTTTTGCGATGAAATAACGCATCTTTAATTTTATGTTTGCGTTTGTTTTCTATTATTGATCCTTCTTTGATTTTTATCGTGTCGACTCCGTATTCCGGTATATGGTAGTAGGCATTTGATCTCATTTCATAGAAGTCGAGAGACTCATTGATTTGAAAGATCACTCAAGGAAGGAAGGAGTTGCACGCAACCCTAGAGATAGGATGACGTAAATCCTCCGGATTGGAGTCAAATCCAATAGTACGGGTCACTTCGATAATGCGACTTTAGGCCATTTTGACTTGTAAAGAGATTTCGGTCAAAACGTCTATAAGTTAGGAGATTTAATGCTCTAGCGAGATTATTTCCTAATATCGGATCCGTCACGGTCTTAATAGAATTGCAAATGCTAAACTAATTTATTTCGTTATTTTATTTCAAAGTGAATCGTCGATCGAGCACTCTTTTTGCAATAGTTTATTTCTCTTTTAACTAAGTTTGGTTTATTTTATTTTCAAAAATCATCAATCATTCGGTAGGATAATAGAATCGTTGTGAGTAATAGTACTTGCCTGCCTCGAGTTTTAATACGATCTTGATACTACGATTCGACAGGTACACTTGCCTGTTCGGGTTTTAGCTCATCAGTGTTCAATGGAGTATATTCTCGGGGTGGCTAGTCCCTCTGGAAGTCACGCCTTCGCTAGCTGTTCTGACGCTCTTCCTGGAACCTTCCTTCCTGGCTCTTTGGAGCCTGTTCCCTGTCCCTCTTTCGCTTTTGGTCCCTGTCAAACTGCTGACGATGTGCATCAATAGCTTCGTCTGTGGCTATTTGCGCCTCTATGCACCGTACGAGATCCGGGTAGCTATTGACAGTTTCCCTCATTAGAGCTGAGTAGAAGCCACTGGGGCAAAGCCCTCCAAGAAACACCCCTCTCAAGAGATCTAGGTCGACTCCGGGAATCTGGCGAGCTTCTGCAGTAAACTGACGGAAGAAGTCTTTGAGAGTTTCTCCTTTGTTTTGTTGGATTCATGATAAGTGTGAAGGGTCGCGAACAATTTTCGTATTGGCAATGAACTGGTCTGTGAATTGTATTGTCAACTCGGTGAAGTTTGCGATTGTTCCCTCTCTCAGGGAATGAAACCAAGTACGGGCTTGGCCTTTGAGGGTAGCCGGAAAAACTTGGCAGAGTAGTTGGTCTGGTGCATTATAGATCCTCATGATCGTAGTAAAGTGGTTGATATACTCCAAGGATCGTTCGTCTCATCGAATGTTTCGATATTCGGAAGTTTGAAGCTGTGCGGGATCGGATGGGCCAAAACTGGCGGTGCGAGGGGAGAGACCTGGTGAAATGGCCATTGGGCAGGAATGTCTCGTCAGCCCACTTGTTTGTACCCCTCTGTGATTACCTCTCTTATTTCCTCACAAGAAAATCTCTCGCGCGGCGGCAATTGGGGTTCTTCTTTTAGAATGTGATTGCAATGACTAGATCTGCCTCCCCTAAGAATCGGGTGAGTGGAACTAGTGGCATCAGAGAGTTCTTCTGACACCTCTTCTCTCCGTGGAGCCTCTTGTGTTAGGTCATGATTTGGTTGGGGCGGAGGATTGGCCGGTGTCGGTGTTTGCAGAGGAGCAGGAGGTGGTCCCATATTTTTGAGTAGAGCGAGCATCTCGGTATGCTGCTCCTCCATTTGTCGAACCCGTCCTTCCAATGTCGTTATTGGGGCGTGAATAGTCCCCGCCTCAAGGGGCACATCCACGAGTGAATGAGATTGAACTGGTTCAGTGCGTCCTCCTGGGACAGATACTTCGGTCATTCAGGCGCTCCTCTTCACCATTGTCCTTAATCTCAAACACTGTTGGGGAGTGGGTATGGTCTTTGGAATCTTAGAAGATGCTGGGAAGGTTTCCCATAGACGGCGTCAAACTGTTGCGGTCTAACTCGACATTCCGGTCGGACCGGAAAAACCTGGATCGTCTTAGCTTTCGAAATGGTCAAGCGCGTGCATAGTCAATAAAGTAGATTGATTGTACATACGAAGTTTTAACGTGGAAAAATCTTTCAACCTGGTAAAAAACCACGTGACCGGATCTATGCAAGTCAAATTCCACTATTTTGTTGGCGGTTAAAATTTGCTTGATGAACCGAGGGCGACAGGCCGCTAAACACGATGTAAGAGACTGAACTCTGTGGTCATCAATGCTGAAGTTGGGATGCAGTCGGTGTCAAACTTGATGGCTAGAGGACTTGCTTCCTTGTGGACATAGACAAATCGTTGGAGGCGTAACAGAGTCTCACGGGAGAATTTCTGGTGGTGGAGCGGTGGTTCGCCGGCAGAGCTCTGACCTGAGGAAAGAGAAGACCTGAGGAGAAAAAGATGAGAAATGAGGAGCCCTGGGGCTCCTTTTATAGCATCCAAGTGATGGTTATGGTGGCTACGCGGCTATCCGCACACCATAACCACCATTATAATTATTTTCGTTATAGTTTAAATGTGCATATTAGGATATTAATTTTTTTATGTGTAGACCATTTAAAATAATAATAAAATTTCCACCACTAACCCGGCGGTTAGTGGGTGGTTACATGTGAAACAAATGGCCCGAAATAGCCCAAGATGATTGGATGGTGGGGACGAATTGCTATGGGCGGCCGACGATCTTGCTGCCGCCCTCGCCGGAGACGAGGAAGGCAGTCGGTGGCGGAGGAGGGGCGGCCGTCTTGGCCGCCCCTTGGCCGCGAGGGGGCGGCCGGCCCGGGCCACATCTCAGTCGCTTGGCGGTGGCCGAGAGAGAGGGGGACGACCGCCTTCTCGGCCACATGCCAGCGACCGAAGAGGGGCGGCTGGCTTGCCGCCCCTTGACCGCATGTCGGGGGCCGGGAAGGGGTGGCCGGCGCTGGCCGCCTCTCGGCCGCTTCTCGGTGGCCGGGAAGGGGTGGCCGGCGCGGGCTACCTCTCGGCCGCTTGGCAGCAGCCGAGAGAGGGGGAGGCTGGTGGTCGCTCCCTTGGTCGCACACCAGTGGCTGAGGAGGGGACGGCCGGCCCGACCGCCTTCTCGACCGCTTGCTGGCGGCCAAGAAAGGGAGCGGCCGACGGCCGCTCTCTTGGCCGTCTGTCGTCAGTCAAGGAGGGGTGGCAGGCTCGGGCCACCCCTTGGCCGCTTCCTGGTGGCTGGGAGAGGTGGCGGTCGGTGGCCGGCGAGGTGACTCCCACGGCGGTTCCCCCGCTGCGTGTAATGGGATCAGCGTGCGGGAGGATCAGACGCAATGATCATTTGTATGGTCAAACCCATGATCCCACCCCTTTTGGGTGGAGATTATGGGGGTGTGGCTATGTGCACTCCATCTTTCTTATAAAGGGGGATGACATCCCCATCAATACAGATTTGATCCAACGTCTTGGAGATCATCTTCCTCTTCCAGTCGACGGCCTCGATTAGCCGAACCTGGAAGGTCTTAAAACTCCATTTCCTAACGACCTAGCCTCCTCCCCAGCCGGCCACCTCCACCACCACCTCCGTTGAGGTGGTGGCTATCGTCGGGCGGCGGCTCGGCCGCCAGAGGGGCGGTTTCTGGCGATCCCGAGAGGAAGCATTTTCAAGTTTTTTCTATGGAAATTAAAAATGGATTCGGCTCGATTGAGCCCGAATTCAATCCCTATTGATCTAGGAAGCTAGCACAATGGGGAGATGGGGAGAAACATGTCTGATTCCGGGCTTGGAGGTGGCTACTCCGGCGGGTGGTCATGGTTTTTGGTGTTTTCCGGCGAACCTCTCCCGATCTCGATTCTCCACCGAAAGCTTTGATGTAGGAGTCGATTTCGACCTCTTGCGGCCTTCTAAAGGTGATGAAAGCATCGAATTAAGCTTTGGGGTCCTATATATAGAAGATCCAACTTTTGGGTGTTATGCTCATGGCCATTAAAGGCCTATAACTGTTGGAAACTAACTTCTCTTCATCAGGGGAGATGAAAGGAGGGGTTAAGGAAGAAGAAGGGAGTGTCACTTGGCCTCTCTCCATTATTCCCCTCTCCAAATGAAACTTCCCTCTTAATTACCCCATTAAATCTCCAATTAAATCACCTAAATCGGATTAAATAAATCTGAAAATTTAGTGGACTTTAGGATGGGCCTTGGGCAAGGACTTAGCCCACTTGAATTGGCTTGAGCTCTCATTTAGCCTTTAGGGTTAATTTGACTGTAGTTGACCTTGAGGATGACTTTGGTCAACTTGATGGATTGAATGGTTCAAGGGGTGTGTCTCTAGTCTCTTGACAACACACAATATTGATTGCGTCATGATGATGCCCCAATTGAACCCACTTTGCCAAATAGCGTGATTTTGGCCTAAATATGGACAAGTTTGACTTTTGTCAAATTAGTCAACTTGGTGACCCCGTGATGGGGTTTTTGGGTCTACTTGACCCCTAATGACATTACAGGGCTAGGGGCGGGGCCAATTTTATGTTTTGAGGCCAATTGGACATCTTAGGTGAAGGTTTGACCTATATTGACCTAAAGTTGACTTTGGTCAATTTGGCTCACCTTATTGACCTAGTTTTGAGCTCATTCCTTAGTTGCCTCTCTCTTAGGGTTAGGAAAGTATTAGTGAGCTTATCTTGAGGTGATGAGTTCATGTGTGTGAATTGGTCAAGGTTGACTTGTGCACATAACAATTTTCCTAAGTTCAAGCTGAGCTGGGGTCACACTAGGACCTCATGCACCACTCAAGCCCTAACCCTAATATTAGGGGGCCTAGAAGTGTGGGGGATGTTACAGATGCTCTCAGACCGTCGTTTTCGTAGACGGCGACAGAGCATGTCACGGGGGCGTCTGTCAGTCTGGCGTTAGAGGAGTAGAAACAGACGTTGATCGGAGTTCTCGGAGTCATACCGCCGCTTCTGCGGATCTTCAACACTAGGAAGGTTGTGATGATCCCTGGAGCAGTGAAAGGGTTGATCTCCATAGCAAGGGCCGATGCAAGAGAATTAAGCAGAACGGCGTTGAGACTGACGGTGGGCTTAGTGGAGACGAAGGAAGGAAAGGTGGCAATGCTGGATGGGGGAGCAGTGTAGGTGGCGATGTTAAGAAATGAGAGGCAGGAAGAAGAAGATGAGGAGATGGTGGTGCGGATTTTGTATGGGATGAGTTTCGGTGGTTTGAGGGATGGTGGTGCGGATTCTATACGGGATGAGTTTCGGGGTTTGAGGTTTAGAGAAATTGCGAGGAGGGCAGGGGCGAAGGAGGCGCTCGAGATTATCGTCGGCCGATCTGAAGAAGAAAAGTGGGAGATGGCGATGGCGACACTTCGGGCAATAAGGGGAGATGCGGAGATGGAAGCAAAATCTGCGAGGATTTTGTGGGAGGAGGCGGTGGAGACTGAGAGAATAATAAAGGCAGAGGGGGGAGCGGTGGTGGTGGCGGAGGGGCAGAGGGGGGGAGCGGATATAAATAATTAATAAAAAATAAAATAAAACCTGAATAATTTAATTAAAAATAATAATAATAACCAAATATTTTTAAAATTATATATGAGCATCTTCGCACGGGCTATGCCCGTGCTCGATGCCTCTACATCGACAGTACCATATCAGTGACAGTACTTTTGCCCAAACTCGCCTACTCTTAGACGCTCGATCAATTGACAGTGCATAGGAGCCCACATTCCCCGCGTGGCAGCGCGCCTACCTCGACAGTGTCCCTGCGCGATGACACTACCATCGCATATCAACCCCCGTGCCTAGTGCTCTTACTTGTATCGATTTTGTTGTGCACACGGGGGTTTGCGAGCAGCGGAAGCGCAGTCACACATGGACATTGTCGAGGCAAGGGCACTTTCGTGCGGGCCATGTGGGCTCCCTATGCACTGTCAATTGATCGAGCGTCTGAGAGCAGGCTCGTTTGGGTGAAAGTACTATCGCTAATGTGATGCTGTCAATGCAGAGAGCATAGAGCACGGGCGTAGCCCGTGCGACGCCCGTGCAAAGATGCTCGTGTGTGTGTGTATACACATATATCAACCCTCGTGCCTGGTGCTCTTTCTTGTACCGAATATTCTTGTGTGTGTGAATAGAAAAACATAATGACACGCTAAAGCCAGGGTTAAGTCCACCAAAAAAACAAGGGCCGCAAGATCAATCAAAAGACATCGGATTAATAAAGATCAAGAAGAATTTGGACTTGAAAACTACGCATTTTCGCCTTCCTCTTTCATGATAAAATCTCGATGCCCCTCCTGTTCAATCTTGGCAACCTCATAGTAAGTCCACATCTCCGGTAGCCTGCCCGGAGTCCACCGACGGGTTTGTCGGACACCGGCGAACCCGCTGGGGGTACTCCGGGGGCGCCCCGGCAGGGTCACCCCTGGCAAGTTCAGCGGGGTCCGACGAACCCTCCAAAGGCCTCCAAGCAGGCCGGCGGCGGTGGCAGCGTGGACCGTGAGATCGTCGCGAGTTGAGTTCGCCTGAGCCAAGACGGAGCCCCATCGTAGCCACCCCTAATTACCCCAGCGGGTTCGTCGGGAGCCAGCGAACTCGCCGGTGGACTCCGGGCACGTCGGCGGTGGTCGCGGGGTTACCGCGAGGTCACCGCCATGTTTAATACTTTTTTAATTATTTAATTTTAAAACAATTTTATAATAAATAATATGTTATGTTGGATCCCTAGTTGGATTTGGGCTAGGTTCACTAAGTTAGGATCATATGACCCAACATGTATAGCTAGGGTCATGGTTGTGTCCTAGAGTCTAGGCCAAGTCCTTAGAGTTAACAATGCATGGACCAGCCATCAACAGACAGCCAAAGACTCGAGACTTAGAGAAAGATCAAAGACTCAAAAAATGAGTTCGACGTTCGTCGAACTCAGGTCGACGAAAGCCGTGCTCAGTTCGATGAACTCAGAGAAAATTCTCTGAGCTCAGCTCGACGAACTTGGTTCTCTGTTCGACGATCTTTGGACACTATGAGTCAGCATTCCTAAGTCCAGAATCAGAATCCAGTCGACAAATACATCTTCTCAGCTCGACGATCTTGATGCACAGTTTTGGAAAGACTCATCGAGCAGCAGTCAACAGTTCTGAGATCGACGATCTTGGTTCTTAGCTCGACGAACAATAATTAACAGATCGACGAACTGTAGACTCAGCTCGACAGACGAATCCAGACTTGGTTACTTCCAACCTTCTATTCCTATTTTATTGCAATAATTTCCGAGTAATTAATATTAAAATATTCTCTGAATATTACAGTTAGACGAAGCATTAATTATGGTCTTCATCAGGATTATTGCTTGCTGTTTTTCAAAGGGACAGTTGGGGAAATCAATCAAAGCAAATATTCTCAAGGTCGTTAGCATTGAATGCAAGAAGGAATTCAAATTTAAAAAGCAAATTTATATGGAAAATATAAAAGGGATTTTCCTTCTCTTCCCGCAGACACACAACAATTGAACAAAAAATACAAAACGAGTCAACAGTGAACAAGGATCTTTTACTTTTCTCTCTTGACAGCACTCTAAGACGCAGAGTACACACAACAAAGTGATACAGAGAAACAAGCGCTAGACCAGAGAAAGAACATTAAGCTGAAGAAGAAGAACAACCATTAAAAATCAAGATTCTTCTTCTTTCCTCATCCCAGGATTCTTCAAAGGACAATAACTATAGTATCAATCAAGAAGTCCATGGAGCTCTTCTGGTCAAAGCAAAAGCTTGAAGGTCTATCACCCTGCAGAAAAGCTCTAACTTCCTGAACCATTCAATATCTCAGGGGGAGCCTTTGCCAACATCAAAATCCACAAAAGACTTCTCAGTTGTACTTTGAGAAAGAGAAGACAAAATCAATCTCTCATCCCCCACTGTATAAAGGATTACTAACTCCCTTCAAAAGTTATTCCTGGTTGAAAGTCACCTGGTCAAAAGACTTGAGGTTTGGTTTTTGAGCACCTGATCAAAAGCTCATTGGTGGCAGTCACCTGATCAAAAAGCTGAGTGGATTCCTACCAGGGTGGTAGAAGAGTGGATGTACCCAGGTTGGGGAACCATTATAAAATTCTTGTATTGTCTGGAAGCTCTTTTCTTTTGTTCTTGTTGTGGTTGTGCTAGTTAGGTTGATGTATTTGTGATTATTTATATTTGTTGTGTCTGTGACAAATCATATTAGTTTAGGAATAAGTTTTTATTTACAGTAAAAGTTTTAAAACCTAAAGATACTCTATTCACCCCACCCCCTTCTAGAGTATATCAGATCTAACCCCTCACTTTTAATTGGTATCAGAGGAAGGTTCTTTTTGTTGTACAAGCTAACCCTTGAACTAAAGATCCTGAGTTAGATCTGTCATTTCATTTCTATTAGGTTTATACACACAGCATGGCGCAGAACAAAGATTATGCAAGCACCAGACCTCCAGTATGCAATCTAAACAAATTTGCCATCTGGAATGTAATATCCCATTTTCAAATTAGACCCCCCCCCCTTAGGATTGACTTGAACATGCCTAGGTCATAATAAGTCCTAGGTTGAACCTAGGAGGTCAAGTGACCCAACTAGCTAGTTGAGACTCACTTGGGCTGCAAATAGTAAAATCTTAAAACCCTGATTTTTGGTGGCCTAGTGAGTTCAATCTGACTCCAAGGCATTCCTAGACCTAATATGAGATCAATGGGTCACCAAGGACCCATTGGGTGCAAACCTAGTGGCCAAGTTGACCCAAGTCAACTTAAGCCCTAGTTAGGTCAAAGTAACCCTGCCTTGGGTCAACTCACCCTCATTATGCCAAGTTTACCCTACATAACCATACCTAGGCCTTAGGGGAGGTCAATGGGTCCCTAGGGGTCTATTGATGTTGACTCCGAAGGTCAAATTAACCAAGTCAACCCTAAACCCTAGGCTAGCCAACATGTTGACTAGGAGAGAGAAAGTGAGAATAAGGGGTATTTTCATGGTAGAATGGTGAGCCCCCCTCTCATATTGCATTTAAGGATTTAATATTCATTTTATGGGCTGCCTTTAGGCTTCTAGGGAAGAGAATTCGTGAGGGTGACTAGGAGAGAGAAAGAAGTGAGGAATAGGCTAAATATAGGAGAGAGAAAAGGTGGTGGAAGTGAAGGGGTGGTTTTAGAGAGTGGGGAGGCATGGGGCTCGGCCAAAGAGGGGCCCACAGCCACCTAGAGGTTGACACCTCTTTCCCCCACCCTTTTCCTGGCCATCAAGAGGTGTTTTCACTCTCTCTCTCTCCTCTAAGCACCCCCCACATGAAGAGGTGCTTTGGCCCTTGAAGAAAACCGCCCCCTCTCCCCCTCTCCTCTTTATATACTCATTTAGGAGAGAGGGGCGACCAGTTTCGAAACCATAGCAGGAGGGAGAGAGGCTTGCCGGAGCCACCAAGGAGAGAAACGCCGCCACCGCCGTCACCATGGCATCCCGCCGTTCAACCCGCATTAATGCCCGAACTCAGGTCCTCTTCCTCTCATTCTCTTATGTTTAGATCCTAGAATCATTAGGGTAGAGGTCGGGCTCGAGTAGCCGGTCGGAGGGAACCAAAACCACAATTTTTTGCCATTTTCATGGCTTTTTGGTGGGCACGGGTAGGGCGGCGGCGCCACCTCCGGCCGCCCTAGCCACCGGCAAGGCTAGCCCCCACCACCGGGAACATGTAGGAGTTGTTTCCCGGTGGTGGTGCCGCCCCTAGTGGCCGGGAAAAGGCCCGTGATAAGCACTTCCCACGGTTCTGGTTAAGGCCACTTGGAGATGACGAAGTACAGCAGCCCTAAGATTGCTTCAAGATGCGTGCAGACTTAAAATACACAAACCATTGTTTTATTAATTCATTTTTCTGTTTTTTTTGTTTTGTTTTAACAGGTTACTACATGTGGATTTTTAGGCCCCTTCTGGGCATCTCATGAAAACATTTATAATATAAAAACTGTAGGCCCTTGGAATACCTACAGTTTGATTTATTGTGGTGAAAAATTGGTTGAGAACCTAGACCTATAGGGTCATTTTACTAGGGTAGGTCCTATATGTAGGACAGATTTGCAAATAATTCTCCACACCTAACCCTTGGTTCAAATGCTTTGAATTTTGGACAGGAGCTTAATATCATCTAAAACTAGCTCTTGTAAAAATTGGAGGGCATTTAGAGTATTTTAACCTAGGGTTTTTCCCTAAACCTAGAAAAGCTAGGGTTAGGGAATTAAGGGGTCAAATGACCATATTACCCTCCCAAATTTTGGTGAGGGGTCCCTAACATTAATATATAACTCTGTAGAAAAGTTTAGCACGTTTGGATAAGGTTTGGGTAGGGTTTGACCAAACCCTAGCCCTACCTTGGGAATTGTGCCCTAGGAATTCAAGAGGGTGCCCACCCTTATCTCTCTGTCCAAATAAATTGAAATTTAGACAGGGAGTCATTATTATTTTTAGTTAGGGGCTGTCCAAATTTGGGTAAACTTGGAGTTGATTTACTTAGGTATTTTGTCCTAACTTGGGAAAAACTAGGGTTAGAGATTTTGTGGACCAAATGACCTCCATACCCTCCCAAGTCTTGGTGATTGGTTCCTGGTATTTATATCTAGATGTACCCCAAAATTCAGCTCATTTTGATGAGTTTTGAATAGGAATTTAGTAAACCCTAGTTTTAGGGTAGAAGGGCTTTTAGGTCAAAATAGTAATTTAATGTCATCTAAAAGCTGTGAAACTTGGGTAGAGTAAATCTAGGGTAGATAGGACCCTTAGGTATTTTTACTGGAATTTTATGATGATAATACCTAATACTTCATTTGTAAATGTGGTTGTAGCCCTAATTGAAGATTTAATTATTTAGAATCTTTTTAATTATTGAAATCTCATAAAATCTTAGAAGTGAGGTCTTTAGGTTAGAATGGATGTTCCTGGATTTTTATATAAATTTTAGTGGGATAAATTTAGTACATTATTCATGAATGTTTTAAAAAGGAGCTTTAGGGAATTAATTTAATTATGGTTGTTATACCTGTTGAAAAATTATGAGATTTAGGAAATAAGATTTTTTAGGTCATTATATGCTAGTAGAAATTTATTTATGAATTTTGAAGTTATATTTTCAATACTTGTTTCACAAGCATGTCTATTTAAAGCATTTGTAATTAATTTTTTTAGACTTCAATTCTCAGTATTAAATTATGAAATTTTGGCTAATATAATTTTCAAGCCAGTAGAAGTCTTACATAATTGATTCATAATTTTTGGAAGCCACTTTTATATAGTTGATTCACAAATTTTGAAAGGTATAAGATATTACAAAAATAACTTTAATGCCCCTAGACCTTAGAGAAAATTTCCAAACCTTGGACATGTCATTTTTTTTAGAGGTAATAGTATTTAACCTGAATTTATAAAGATTTTTACATAGCTGAAAAGTATACTTCATGTTCAAATTGGTAGATCTTGGATTTTTAGGAAAATTAATTAATTAATAGATTAATTGAGAAAATTATCATAACCTGGAATTGATTCATTTATGACATGATAGGACCCCAGTAAATAGCTTAGGTCATTCGGATGAAAACACAAGGACATCCTATCATGGTCATCATATAGTGTAGGGTGGTCCGCATTTAGCGTTTTCGTAAAAGATCGCATTTGGAGACGACTTAGGGCAATGTTGGAGTTTCTCAATGTGTTGATTGGGATGGATTTAGATAGGTTGTCATCGAAGGTTCTAAGGAGTGACGAGAAGTGAGTGGTTGTGGTAGAAGGAGCACGGATTCGACGAAAGATCGTCGTTCCTGTGAGAGTGAAATGTCAAGCTACCCTAGTTTTAGTTTAATGTAATATGAGAAGGGAACGGGTAAGAGAAAATTAACCAATATTATGAAGTGCCTTGCGAAAGGGAACTTTGGTCTGTCATACCATCGTAGTTCCTAGTGCCTATTGAGAACCCTTCACGGGGCATAATCCGTAGGCAGTCCTGGGCTAACGTAAATCTTAAATAAATCGAAAGAGTAATTAGTTGAAATAGGTTTACACTTCACACACTAGTAGGATAGACATTTGGAAAAGGTTAAGTCGTCCCGAGGTGTTCAAAGGAGCGCCATCCCGCGGTGCTCAAAGGTATGAGGTTTGGAATTGAGCCGGACGGTTTAGTCCGGGGAGCTTAGTCTCGGTTTGTGGTTGAGACGGACGGTTTGGTCCGGGAGCTTTACTCTTTACTTCTTATATTAAATGTTGCATGTGCATAAATAGGAAACTTTAAGGTGGTGGGTCTTCGATATTGGGGAGTTCGTTGCACCGACACCAATAGCGTTGACTCGGCAAGGTGGCTAGCACTTCGCCAACCTTAAGTCCTGCGGTCCAGTCGGCAAGAGTACGCGGGAGTCCGCCTCGTGCACCAGGCATTGAGGGCGTACAATAGGTCAGACCGGTAGTGCAAATACTGGTTTTAAGGTGGGCGAGGCCCAACCCACCGCTTCCGTCTGTCACTACAGAGGTATCCTGGGAGGTAACGGCTCTGAAATGGGGAACTAAGGTTTGTGTACACAAAGTTGGGTGTGTGAGTTGCACTGCATGAACATCATTAACCCACCATATAGTTGTATGCATAATCATTCATAAGAACCTTGACACCTAATGTATAAGTGGAATGGGACGCTTATATATTAGGACCTGCAAAACGACCCCTTGGTTTATAAGCTTGTGTGGGCAAGTTTTATAGATTAAGGTCATTTTAAATATTTATATAATGCTTGTGATAACCTACACCCCAACGTATAAAGTGGAATGGGACATTTATACGATGGGAGCCTTGTAGAAGATCCCTTGGCTTATGTGTACTCACATAAGTGAAGGTTTAATTTCTTACTTACTTACCTTTCTATTTTACCTATTACAACACTTATATTATTCGCCTGTCATAACTTGCTAGTTAGGTCCACCGTCATCTGCTTTTGACTACTCTCTATCTTCATGTCCTCCCCTTTCTTCCTCTCCACTCGGTGCCTTAGGGAATGGGGGAAGGGGTGGGGATGATAGGGCTTAGTCTTATAGACTAACGGTTTTCGGACCACATCATTTTAGGGAATCGTGGAGCCCAGCCCGGAGGAGCAGCCCAGGAGGCCGGTGCGCTTGGAGACAGGGCAGTCTAGCTCAGGAGTTCAGACAGTCGAGACCGTGAGTTCCGTTCCTTAGTAGCAGTTTGTTTTTCAGCTTCCATTTGAGTGACCATGTAGTGAGGTGTTGTTGTACCGGGCTTAAGTCCTCTTCTTTTCAGTACTCTATTTTTACTCTGATGTTATACTGTGGATGCTTCCTTCGTAGAGTTTACTTATATGTGATTTATTATTGTGGACTGCATTTCTCTTTCTTTACTACTTGCTACTTGATTGTGATCGAAAAGGCCGGCAGAATCGGCGCATTGTAGTGACGACCTTCCCGGGTGCGAAGGTGTCACCGCAAAGCGGCGGTTCTGGGCATAAGACCCCGAGTTTTGAATCAAAAAAAAGGGTCTTACATGGAAGGCAAGAATTAAATTGTATATGAACTATATTGATGAAGATATCTACAACTCTATTTAGACAGGTCCCCCTCAGGCATCTACCTCTACAGCAACATCCAGCACTAATGTAGTTATGCCACCTGAGTGGACTGAGGCTCAGAAAAAGGCCAAAGTTGCTGATGCTAAAGCAATGAACATTCTGGCCCAAACAATGTCAGATGACATCTTTCAGAAAGTGGCTGAATGCACATTAGCCAAGGCCATCTAGGATTCCCTCAATCAAATGGTGGCTGGATCTGCAGATGAAAGGAAAGATAGAAGATCCAATCTCATATCCCAATATGAGAATTTTAAGAAGGAGGAAGCAGAATCAGTAGCAGACATGTACAATATGTTGAGCTCAATCATCAATGAGCTAAGAACCTTGGATAAGGACATCACCCTCATAGAGGTGAATGATAAAATCCTTTTGTGCTTCCCAAGCTCATGGGATTCAAGGATCTGGCCCATCAAGGAGGCCAGGATCCTAAATGAGATTTCCACTGAATCTCTTTTGGGAAAGTTAAAGTCCTATGAGCAGCTCATCAAATCTAGAGAAGCAGCTGAGCAGAGAACACCTCCACAACCAAGGAAGGAGCACAACATTGCATTCAAGGCTACTAAGGAGACAGAGACTCCAACAATCAATGAAGATTTGATGGGCCTATTTGCCAGAAGATTCTATAAAATAGCAAAGAAAGATTTCAGAAGAAAGTCATCCAGACAGGATGACAAGCCAAGGTATGACAAAACTCCCACTAAAGAAGTGGTGTGCTTTGGCTGCAGGAAACCTGGGCACTTCCTCTCAAAATGTCCATAGAATTAGAAGAAGGAGAAGAGAAGAGAGAAGGATTCTAGAAGACAGCAAAGCAGCATGCCTTCTTCCAGCAAACATAAGAAGAATGAGAAAGGCTTTGTAGCTGAAAGCTGGAGTGAAACAGAAAAAGAATCCTCATCTTCCAGCTCTAGTGAAGAAGAAGAAGAAGAGGCAAGGGCCAAAGAAGTTTGCCTCATGCCCGTTGATGCCTCCAGAAGCCATTCAGATGAATAAGAATCAGACAATGAAGAAGCTTCAGAATCTGAAGCTGGCCTGGTATTGTCTTCTTTTGATTATAGCTCTGATTCATTTAAATCTGAATTTAAAACCATGTGCATTGATCTAATAAATTCAGAAAAATAAATTAAGACACTTAGGTAAAGACTAGGAAACCAAGAAAATGTTATTTCTGAAAACAATAAACTAAAGGCTGAACTAAATCAAGCTAATGAACTAATCAATTCCTTGAAGACACAACTATGTGAGGCTAAATAACTTGAGGAATCTCTCAATGGGAGAAGCCTCAAGCTGATGGATATTACAAGCACAGTTAATGTCAGACTGAATGGCAAGCTGGGCTTGGGTGCTTCATCAAGTTTGCCCCCCATTCTTAAGAAAAATATCTTGTCAACCCCCATTAAATTTGTTTCTGCTAAGGGGAAAGAAATAATTACCAATAAACAAACCATAGAACAAATGTCTAATTCAAAAAGTCAAAATAACAAAAATCAGAAAACCTTAGGCAAAAACAAAGTTCAGCAGATTTCATCGAACCCAGATCAACGAAATGTGGCCAGTTCGTCGAACTCAAGTCGACGAATGCTGAACGCAAATTTATATAATAATCATTCGTCTTAATGTGACCGACGAACTGTGTATGGTTCGTCGAGCAGAGATCGATGAACTTGGGGCACAGAAAATGAACTTGTTCATCCTCTGAGCAGAGATCGACGATCTCATCCCAATTCGTCGAACTCTGATCGACGAACTCACAACATTTCGTCGAACCCAGAAAGACTTGCTAATAATCATAACTATAACAGCAACTCTAATAAACCTAGGAAACCATTTAATCCATTAGATGATTGGAAAATTCCACCTAGAAGATATCATCCATTAGGATACAAATCTCAACCAGAATTCTCTGTAATATCTAGTTTTTCATATCAGCAATATAAAGGACCCAAGGTAACCTAGGTCAAAACAACTAACTATTTTCTTTACAGATAAAGAGTTATCTAGTTGTGAATCAACTATGGTACCTGGACAGTAGTTGCTCCAAACACATGACTGGCAACAATGAAAACCTAATCACCTACAAGTCCAAGCTGGGACCAAAGGTAATCTTTGGTGACTCAAAGTGTGGCCAATCTGAAGGCTATGGAGAAGTAAGGATTGGAGCTGTCACTTTCAAAAAGGTGACTTATGTAAGAGGACTTAAGCACAACCTCATCTCCAAAAGCCAATTATGTGATGAAGGTTATCTGGTACATTTTAACTCAACATCTTGTATTATTTCAAATAAAGAAAAACAAAATGTTTTAATTGGAAATAGACAAGGAAACATATACTTAGTTGATTTTCATTCTGCCAATTCAGATATCTGCTTACTTAACCCAGATATCTGCTTACCTTCTGGTCCCTACAAGAAGGAAGGCATCTGCAGGGCTTGTCAACTAGGCAAGCAAACTAAATCTAGCTTTAAATCAGTAAATAAAAGTGATTCACCTAGGATCTTATACTTGCTACACATGGATCTCTTTGGACCCATTGCTGTACAAAGCCTAGGAGGGAAATCCTACACTTTAGTTATTGTAGATGACTTCTCAAGATTCACTTTGGTGTTCTTTCTGAGATCTAAGTCAGATACCTTTAAAGTTCTTATAGATTTTCTTAGGATCATACAGATTGAGTACTTTACTCATGTTGCATTGATCAGAAGTGATCATGGTACAAAGTTTGAGTCTCTTCTTATGCATGAGTTCTGTGAGAAGGAAGGTATCAGGCATTGCTTCTCAGCTCCTAGAACTCCCCAACAAAATGGGGTAGCTGAAAGGAAAAATAGGACCCTACTTGAAGCTGCAGGCACATTACTTGCAGATGCTTACATGCCCCTATCCTTTTGGGCAGAGGCTGTGAACACAGCAAATTATATACTGAACAGAAGTTTGATACATAAACTGAAGAATAGGACTCCTTATGAATTACTTAAAGGGAAGAAACCTAAAATCACCTATTTTAAAGTGTTTGGTTGCATATGTTATATACATAATAACAACAAGAAATATATTAGAAAGTTTGAAGCTAAGGCTGAAGAGGGAATTTTTGTAGGATATTCTCAAGTAAGCAAAGCTTATAGGGTATTTAATAAATCATCTTTAAAAATTGAAGAATCAATTCATGTTACTTTTGATGAGATTAATATGTCTTGCAAGGAGAAAAAAATTTCTACCAGTAATCCTTTGCAGGTACCTCACTTGTGTGAGACAATTAAGCCTCACCCATGAGGCGCCATTACATCCTTCTCCACAGGTTTATGAAGACAGTGAAGAAGAACAGTTGGAAGAAGTTGAACCTCATCCAACAACAAACATAATTCCACAAGAGGAATTAATTCAAAATGTTATTGCTGGAGCAACTCCAGCCACTGACTTTGTCACACTAAGGGATCACTCCAGATCTCAAGTGATTGGAGACATA
Organism: Platanthera zijinensis; assembly: GCA_039513925.1. Taxonomy (NCBI): domain Eukaryota; kingdom Viridiplantae; phylum Streptophyta; class Magnoliopsida; order Asparagales; family Orchidaceae; genus Platanthera; species Platanthera zijinensis. The sequence continues at coordinate 144,240,606 of CM077089.1, forward strand.
TCAGTAGGTATACAGACAAGGCATCAACTCAACCAAGACTTGATGCATGCTTGTTTCCTCTCTCAAGTTGAACCTCAATCCATAAAAGATGCTGAGCAAGATCCCCACTAGATCATTGCTATGCAAGAGGAACTCAACCAATTTGAGAGATGTAGAGTATGTGATTTGGTTCCAAGACCCCAAGACTACCCAGTCATTGGAACCAAATGGGTATATAGAAACAAACTAGATGCCCAAGGTGTAATTGTGAGAAATAAGGCTAGGCTTGTTGCTCAAGGTTATAAGCAAGAAGAAGGGATAGACTATGACCAAACATTTGCACCTGTTGCAAGATTAGAAGTAATCAGAATATTTCTTGCCCATGCTGCCTACAAAAAATTCAAGGTATATCAAATGGATGTGAAGAGTACATTTCTAAATGGAGTACTCAAAGAAGAGGTTTATGTTGAATAACCTCCAGGTTTTGTCTCTCCAACTCATCTCTCTCATGTATTTAAATTGCATAAAGCTCTTTATGGTTTAAAGCAAGCTCTAAGAGCTTGGTATGAGATCCTAGCCAGCTTTTTGATAGAGCATAAATTCATTAGAGGCATAGTTGATAAAACCTTATTCACTAGACATCATAAAGACCAAACTTTGTTGGTACAAATATATGTGGATGACATCATATTTGGGTCTACTGATTCCAAATTATGCAAGAGGTTCTCTGACCTCATGCATACAAAATTTTAGATGAGTAGCATGAGTGAACTCTCCTACTTCCTTGGTCTCCAAGTGAAGAAGCTCCCTGATGGCATCTTCATCTCCCAAGCTAAATATGCTAAAAAGCTTATAAAGAAGTTTGGGATGGCTGATGCCTCAGCAAAGAAAACACCAATGGCTACAAATGCTGTAATAGACTCTGATGCACATAGGAAACCTATGGATCAGAAACTATATAGGGGCATTATTAGGTCCCTAATATACCTTACCGCAAGCAGACCTGACATCATGTTTGTCATATGTCTTTGTGCTAGGTTCCAGGTGAACCCTAAAGAATCTCACCTAGTTTTTCTAAAAAGAATTTTAAGATATTTAAATAGTTGTCTCAGTCTAGGACTCTGGTATCCTACTGAGTCAGAATTTGAGTTAACTGGATACTCAGATGCTGAATTTGCTGGATGCAGGGTGGACAGAAAGAGTACCTCAGGAACCTGCCAGTTCCTTAGTATGAGATTAATGTCCTGGTTTTGTAAAAAGCAGTCATCTGTGTCTACATCAACTACTGAAGCAGAATATATTGCAGCTGGCAGTTTCTATTCCCAGATGTTGTGGATCCAAAACCAACTCCTAGACTATGGCTTCAACTTAAATAATTCAACCCTCTTATGTTATAACACAAGGGCTATAGCTATAGCACAAAATCCAGTCCATCAAAGTAGGACTAAACATATAGACATTAGGCATCATTTCATTAGAGAGTGTGCAGACAAAAACAAAATTAAACTTGTCTATATCTACACTGATTTACAAAGAGCTGATATTTTCACCAAACCCCTGGATGAAAGAAACCACCTGTTCTTTATAAATCAACTTGGAATGATCAATGGAGAAGACTTAGTTTAGTTTCTGTCTGCACTCGACGAATTTTTCAAAGCTCGTCGAACAAAGCTTGACGAACTGGGAAAAGTTCTTGAGATATTTGTCAACCGGAGATCGACGAACTCTCTGTGAGTGAAGTTATTTTCGTCGAACAGAGATCGATGAATCTGCTTCAGAAAACTTTCGTCGAACGGAGCTCGACGAAATGTATTCAAACCTTCAGACTGAGCTCGACGAATTGTTTAACTCAAAATTATTTCGTCGACCTCAGATCAAAGAATTTTTTTTTATTTTTCGTGTAACGGAGTTTATCGATTCATATTCTGAAAAACCTTATATCTAGGTTTTTTTCGACCTCCGTCCCGCGCTTTCAGTTCCTTGCACTTGATCTTCGTTTTTCTCTTGCAGGTGCTCAAAATGGCAATTCCAGCAGGAAATCTCGCAGCAATGAAATTCAATACGGGCTTTGATGTCGATTTTGATTCTTTCCAACATTCCGACCCCATCTTCCTGGAAATCTTGCAACTGCTTGAAGGATAGCAGTTGAAGAATCTACTGTCCATGTTGAAGCCAAAATTGACCGAAGTCAAAATTGACTTCCGTGGAGTTCGGGGTCCCAAAAGAGGGGTGACCGCACACCTACTACACTCAAATGAACGATTTAGGCTCTAGACTAGGAACGTAAGGGACAGACCCAAGGTCTCAGCGTGGAGGACCCACCGCATACCCGGAAGACTAACGAACTCTTCCCCTCCCAAGCCAAATGTTGAGCTAAGACACCTTCGGAGGGCGCTCTTGGCCGACCGGAACTTCTAAGGAGGGTCTCAAAACCAACTCTCTCCTATCCAGATGTGTCTCCTTGAGTCAATACAAAATGCTCCTCAAACGCGCTACTAAAGGCGCAACATCGCCGAGCAATTCTATAACACGCTGCCCAACTGGGCTGCAAACAGCGCGACTCCGCTGCCTTAAAAGGCTATCAACAGGCCAACAGGGGCTTCCCGGCATAAATCTCGGGGCTCCCACGGGACGAGCGGTTCACGAGCACACCGCTTGCCCAAAGCAAAAAGAATAAAACGCACATTTACAGAGCATCACAGATTATAAATTATTACAGGAATATGAATTCCGTACATCGGCACGCAGGCCGGCAATATAAATAAAAATGGGCCTTCGAGGGCCGGCACGAGCTTGGGCTTAAGCCCGCTATTCTCCGCTTGGTACTGCAACACCTGTACGCCAACGTCTCGACGAACGACTGCCAGCTGGACAACAGTCGGCTAACATAAACGGGCCAAACATATTCCGTACACCCCTTTTTCGGGGCTACGGTGCGCATTCCCTGCAAATAGATAATATCCAACTTCCACGGAGTCTTCTCCGGGAATCCCAGAACATCACCAATCCGGCCCATGCGTCCGGACGGGCTTCACACAGAACATCACCAATTCGGCTCATGCGTCCGAATGGGCTTCACACAGCACATCACCAATTCGGCTCGTACGTCCGAATGGGCTTCACACAGCACATCACCAATTCAGCTCGTACGTCCGAATGGGCTTCACACAGCATGCCTAAATCCGTACTCACACTTCCGGATACTAGATGCAAATAATAGCGGGGACGTACACGTCAACCCGTTGGAGAGCTCCCTTCCCCCACCCATTGGTGGAGAGGGGCTTTCATGCAAATATGCAAAATAAGGGCTTCACCTGCCCAAGAATAAACTTCGTTACCCTTGACGCGTGATTTGACGAAGCCGCAACCGCGTATCGACCGTACAAGCACGGATCCGGACGTCGCAGTATGAACTCTGATCTTTTTTGTTGTTGTGGATCTTGGTAGCAATAGCCCCCATCATGAGAGGCTCGGGCAACCCTTGCTGGAGGCGACTTTCTCCTTGCGGCGGCGGCCTGGACAGGAGAAGGAAAAGAGGTGGCTTCCTCCTTGCGGCGGCGGCCTGGATAGGAGGAGGAAAGGAGGAGGCTTCCTCCTTGCGGCGGCGGCCTGGACAGGAGGAGAGAAGGAGGAGCTCGGGCTCGGGCTTGCCGGCGGCGGCCATGGCAGAGGGAGAAGAGCTCGGGCTCGGGCTTGCCGGCGGTGGCCATGGCAGAGGGAGAAGAGCTCGGGCTCGGGCTTGCCGGCGGCGGGAGAGGAGGTGGCCGGGCTGGCGCGGGCTTGCCGGCGACGGGAGAGGAGGTGGCCGGGCTGGCGTCGAGCTCCAGGCGGCCGAGCCCTAGCTTGGCGGGGGAGCAAGAATCCCCATGCCCGTTTTTCTCTTTTCTTCTTCCCTCATTTCTCTGCCTGCCCCCTTGCCTGTACCCGAGACCCCCCACTTGCCTTTTCTCCTTTTCTTTTTGCTTTTGCCTTTTGTTTCTTTTTCCATCTCACCCGCCTGCTCCCCCCCCCCCCCACCTGCCATATCTTTCTCTTTTTCTTTTTTTGTTTTCTTCCGTTTTTGTTTCTTCCCCCCACGCCATCTGCTCCTCCACCCCCTTCCTCTTTTATGTTAACTTATCTAATATATATAATATATATAATATATATAATATATAATATATTAAATATATAACATATAAAATATAAAATATATTATATAATATAATATAATACATATATATAACATAATATATTCATTATAATATATATGTTATATTAATACTTATGCACATGAAACCTTCGCGCGCACGCATGAGCACCCGCACGTCTTCGAACGGGGCTACACCGCATTGTCGCTCGTAGCTCGCCCCCAAGTCCGTCACTTGGGGAGGATCCCGCTCGCCCGGATACGGGGTTGTACACAATCCCCGCTCTTTTCGAGGTTGGTACAAGCTCGGAAAGAAATGTCCAATCCCAAGTATCCGGCGAGTGGGAGCCGACCCAAAAGAAAAATTTTGAGAAAATCCAAAATTTGCATTCAAAACACTAAACTTTCCGTGCCCATTTTGATCATTCTGAACCACTCGACACTTATAACGCTCCCTGCTACCGAACTGCCCTTATACCCTTACTTACAATAAGTATACCTGGGGTCGAGCCCGGCTCAGGGTGTCGTAGAAGCGGCTAAACCAGAACATCTCAAAAGCCAACCTTTCCCCCACAGGCGAGCCTTCGGACCTGCCAGCTTGATGGGAGCCTGCGCAGCGGGTCTACCTGGGGCCGATCCCGGCTCGGGGTGTCGTTGAAGCGGCTAAACCAAAACATCTCAAAAGCCAACCTTTCCCCCACAGGCGAGCCTTCGGACCTGCCAGCTTGATGGGAGCCTGCGCAGCGGGTCTACCTGGGGCCGAGCCCGACTCGGGGTGTCGTAGAAGCGGCTAAACCAAAACATCTCAAAAGCCAACCTATCCCCCACAGGCGAGCCTTCGGACCTGCCAGCTTGATGGGAGCCTGCGCAGCGGGTCTACCTGGGGCCGAGCCCGGCTCGGGGTGTCGTTGAAGCGGCTAAACCAAAACATCTCAAAAGCCAACCTTTCCCCCACAGGCGAGCCTTCGGACCTGCCAGCTTGATGAGAGCCTGCGCAGCGGGTCTACCTGGGGCCGAGCCCGGCTCGGGGTGTCGATGACGTGGCTAAACCAGAACATCTCAAAAGCCAACCTTTCCCCCACAGGCGAGCCTTCGGACCTGCCAGCTTGATGGGAGCCTGCGCAGTGGGTCTACCTGGGGCCGAGCCCGGCTCGGGGTGTCGTAGAAGCGGCTAAACCAAAACATCTCAAAAGCCAACCTATCCCCCACAGGCGAGCCTTCGGACCTGCCAGCTTGATGAGAGCCTGCGCAGCGGGTCTACCTGGGGCCGAGCCCGGCTCGGGGTGTCGTAGACGTGGCTAAACTGAAGTATCTCAAAAGCCAACCTTTCCCCCACAGGCGAGCCTTCGGACCTGCCAGCTTGATGGGAGCCTACGCAGCGGGTCTACCTGGGGCCGAGCTCGGCTCGGGGTGTCGTTGAAGCGGCTAAACCAAAACATCTCAAAAGCCAACCTTTCCCCCACAGGCGAGCCTTCGGACCTGCCAGCTTGATGAGAGCCTGCGCAGCGGGTCTACCTGGGGCCGATCCCGGCTCGGGGTGTCGTAGACGTGGCTAAACTGAAGTATCTCAAAAGCCAACCTTTCCCCCACAGGCGAGCCTTCGGACCTGCCAGCTTGATGGGAGCCTGCGCAACGGGTCTACCTGGGGCCGAGCCCGGCTCGGGGTGTCGATGACGTGGCTAAAACAGAACATCTCAAAAGCCAACCTTTCCCCCACAGGCGAGCCTTCGGACCTGCCAGCTTGATGGGAGCCTGCGCAGCGGGTCTACCTGGGGCCGAGCCCGGCTCGGGGTGTCATAGACGTGGCTAAACTGAAGTATCTCAAAAGCCAACCTTTCCCCCACAGGCGAGCCTTCGGACCTGCCAGCTTGATGGGAGCCTGCGCAGCGGGTCTACCTGGGGTCGAGCCCGGCTCGGGGTGTCGATGACGTGGCTAAACCAGAACATCTCAAAAGCCAACCTTTCCCCCACAGGCGAGCCTTCGGACCTGCAAGCTTGATGGGAGCCTGCGCAGCGGGTCTACCTGGGGCCGAGCCCGGCTCGGGGTGTCGTAGAAGCGGCTAAACCAAAACATCTCAAAAGCCAACCTATCCCCCACAGGCGAGCCTTCGGACCTGCCAGCTTGATGGGAGCCTGCGCAGCGGGTCTACCTGGGGCCGAGCCCGGCTCGGGGTGTCGTTGAAGCGGCTAAACCAAAACATCTCAAAAGCCAACCTTTCCCCCACAGGCGAGCCTTCGGACCTGCCAGCTTGATGAGAGCCTGCGCAGCGGGTCTACCTGGGGCCGAGCCCGGCTCGGGGTGTCGTAGACGTGGCTAAACTGAAGTATCTCAAAAGCCAACCTTTCCCCCACAGGCGAGCCTTCGGACCTGCCAGCTTGATGGGAGCCTGCGCAGCGGGTCTACCTGGGGCCGAGCCCGGCTCGGGGTGTCGTTAAAGCGGCTAAACCAAAACATCTCAAAAGCCAACCTTTCCCCCACAGGCGAGCCTTCGGACCTGCCAGCTTGATGAGAGCCTGCGCAGCGGGTCTACCTGGGGCCGAGCCCGGCTCGGGGTGTTGTAGACGTGGCTAAACTGAAGTATCTCAAAAGCCAACCTTTCCCCCACAGGCGAGCCTTCGGACCTGCCAGCTTGATGGGAGCCTGCGCAGCGGGTCTACCTGGGGCCGAGCCCGGCTCGGGGTGTCGATGACGTGGCTAAACCAGAACATCTCAAAAGCCAACCTTTCCCCCACAGGCGAGCCTTCAGACCTGCCAGCTTGATGGGAGCCTGCGCAGCGGGTCTACCTGGGGGTCTCCTCTCCAAACCAACTCCAACCCCCGAGTGAGCCTACAGCCCTGCCAGCTTGATAAGAGCCTGGTCAGCGGGTCTTCTCGGGGTCTCCTCTCCAACACAACTCCAACCCCCGAGTGAACCTACAGCCCTGCCAGCTTGATGAGAGCCTGGTCAGCGGGTCTTCTCGGGGGTCTCCTCTCCAACGCAACTCCAACCCCCGAGTGAACCTACAGCCCTGCCAGCTTGATGAGAGCCTGGTCAGCGGGTCTTCTCGGGGGTCTCCTCTCCAACGCAACTCCAACCCCCGAGTGAACCTACAGCCCTGCCAGCTTGATGAGAGCCTGGTCAGCGGGTCTTCTCGGGGGTCTCCTCTCCAAACCAACTCCAACCCCCGAGTGAGCCTACAGCCCTGCCAGCTTGATGAGAGCCTGGTCAGCGGGTCTTCTCGGGGGTCTCCTCTCCAAACCAACTCCAACCCCCGAGTGAGCCTACAGCCCTGCCAGCTTGATGAGAGCTTGGTCAGCGGGTCTTCTCGGGGGTCTCCTCTCCAACACAACTCCAACCCCCGAGTGAACCTATAGCCCTGCCAGCTTGATGAGAGCCTGGTCAGCGGGTCTTCTCGGGGGTCTCCTCTCCAACGCAACTCCAACCCCCGAGTGAACCTACAGCCCTGTCAGCTTGATGAGAGCCTGGTCAGCGGGTCTTCTTGGGGGTCTCCTCTCCAACGCAACTCCAACCCCCGAGTGAACCTACAGCCCTGCCAGCTTGATGAGAGCCTGGTCAGCGGGTCTTCTCGGGGGTCTCCTCTCCAACGCAACTCCAACCCCCGAGTGAGCCTACAGCCCTGCCAGCTTGATGAGAGCCTGGTCAGCGGGTCTTCTCGGGGGTCTCCTCTCCAAACCAACTCCAACCCCCGAGTGAGCCTACAGCCCTGCCAGCTTGATGAGAGCCTGGTCAGCGGGTCTTCTCGGGGGTCTCCTCTCCAAACCAACTCCAACCCCCGAGTGAGCCTACATCCCTGCCAGCTTGATGAGAGCCTGGTCAGCGGGTCTTCTCGGGGGTCTCCTCTCCAAACCAACTCCAACCCCCGAGTGAGCCTACAGCCCTGCCAGCTTGATGAGAGCCTGGTCAGCGGGTCTTCTTGGGGGTCTCCTCTCCAAACCAACTATAAGCAAAAATAAAGGTAATCAAATAACTCAAAAGAACTGTTGACAGAGTCAACCAAGTCAAAGTCCGACACGAGGCACATCTACCCGCTACGTCCACCCTCTTGGGAACCAGAGGGGAGACGAAACGCTAGGATGGTTAAGATCGATTAACGAGGAGTGGGAGGGGACTTCTTTCATCACATGACCCTGGTCGTCACTTGGTTCCTCTTCTATAGCCACGACGTTCAACTGAGTTTTTCTGTGCTGGCCACTCTCCACGCTCACCGCACCATAACTGTTGAAGCCAAAATTGACCGAAGTCAAAATTGACTTCCGTGGAGTTCGGGGTCCCAAAAGAGGGGTGACCGCACACCTACTACACTCAAATGAACGATCTAGGCTCTAGACTAGGAACGTAAGGGACAGACCCAAGGTCTCAGCGTGGAGGACCCACCGCATACCCGGAAGACTAACGAACTCTTCCCCTCCCAAGCCAAAAGCTGAGCTAAGACACCTTCGGAGGGCGCTCTTGGCCGACCGGAACTTCTAAGGAGGGTCTCAAAACCAACTCTCTCCTATCCAGATGTGTCTCCTTGGGTCAATACAAAATGCTCCTCAAACGCGCTACTAAAGGCGCAACATCGCCGAGCAATTCTATAACACGCTGCCCAACTGGGCTGCAAACAGCGCGACTCCGCTGCCTTAAAAGGCTATCAACAGGCCAACAGGGGCTTCCCGGCATAAACCTCGGGGCTCCCACGGGACGAGCGGTTCACGAGCACACCGCTTGCCCAAAGCAAAAAGAATAAAACGCACATTTACAGAGCATCACAGATTATAAATTATTACAGGAATATGAATTCCGTACATCGGCACGCAGGCCGGCAATATAAATAAAAATGGGCCTTCGAGGGCCGACACGAGCTTGGGCTTAAGCCCGCTATTCTCCGCTTGGTACTGCAACACCTGTACGCCAACGTCTCGACGAACGACTGCCAGCTGGACAACAGTCGGCTAACATAAACGGGCCAAACATATTCCGTACACCCCTTTTTCGGGGCTACGGTGCGCATTCCCTGCAAATAGATAATATCCAACTTCCACGGAGTCTTCTCCGGGAATCCCAGAACATCACCAATCCGGCCCATGCGTCCGGACGGGCTTCACACAGAACATCACCAATTCGGCTCATGCGTCCGAATGGGCTTCACACAGCACATCACCAATTCGGCTCGTACGTCCGAATGGGCTTCACACAGCACATCACCAATTCGGCTCGTACGTCCGAATGGGCTTCACACAGCATGCCTAAATCCGTACTCACACTTCCGGATACTAGATGCAAATAATAGCGGGGACGTACACGTCAACCCGTTAGAGAGCTCCCTTCCCCCACCCATTGGTGGAGAGGGGCTTCCATGCAAATATGCAAAATAAGGGCTTCACCTGCCCAAGAAGAAACTTCGTTACCCTTGACGCGTGATTTGACGAAGCCGCAACCGCGTATCGACCGTACAAGCACGGATCCGGACGTCGCAGTATGAACTCTGATCTTTTTTGTTGTTGTGGATCTTGGTAGCAATAGCCCCCATCATGAGAGGCTCGGGCAACCCTTGCTGGAGGCGACTTTCTCCTTGCGGCGGCGGCCTGGACAGGAGAAGGAAAAGAGGTGGCTTCCTCCTTGCGGCGGCGGCCTGGACAGGAGGAGGAAAGGAGGAGGCTTCCTCCTTGCGGCGGCGGCCTGGACAGGAGGAGAGAAGGAGGAGCTCGGGCTCGGGCTTGCCGGCGGCGGCCATGGCAGAGGGAGAAGAGCTCGGGCTCGGGCTTGCCGGCGGCGGCCATGGCAGAGGGAGAAGAGCTCGGGCTCGGGCTTGCCGGCGGCGGGAGAGGAGGTGGCCGGGCTGGCGCGGGCTTGCCGGCGACGGGAGAGGAGGTGGCCGGGCTGACGTCGAGCTCCAGGCGGCTGAGCCCTAGCTTGGCGGGGGAGCAAGAATCCCCATGCCCGTTTTTCTCTTTTCTTCTTCCCTCATTTCTCTGCATGCCCCCTTGCCTGTACCCGAGACCCCCCCACTTGCCTTTTCTCCTTTTCTTTTTGCTTTTGCCTTTTGTTTCTTTTTCCATCTCACCCGCCTACTCCCCCCCACCTGCCATATCTTTCTCTTTTTCTTTTTTTGTTTTCTTCCGTTTTTGTTTCTTCCCCCCACGCCATCTGCTCCTCCACCCCCTTCCTCTTTTATGTTAACTTATCTAATATATATAATATATATAATATATATAATATATAATATATTAAATATATAACATATAAAATATAAAATATATTATATAATACAATATAATACATATATATAACATAATATATTCATTATAATATATATGTTATATTAATACTTATGCACATGAAACCTTCGCGCGCACGCACGAGCACCCGCACGTCTTCGAACGGGGCTGCACCGCATTGTCGCTCGTAGCTCGCCCCCAAGTCCGTCACTTGGGGAGGATCCCGCTCGCCCGGATACGGGGTTGTACAGTCCACAAGGATCAAAATATCTGGCACTGCAATCCGGGAGTGGTTCTATACTTCCTCCACCACAGAAGAGAATACAATGACATGAACTATATCGGGTAATGTCGTCTCCCTTACCCCAGTAGTGTTAACTTAAATTTTTGGATTAAAAAATGGAACAGAAGAATTGGAGATTGAGAATGAAGAGTATGCTAAGATGCTAAGTCTGATGGGTTATTCTGGAGAAAACCCTAACAAACTGCTGAAGAAACACCTGTCTGCTGAATTTAAGTTTCTAGCAGACATTGTGGGGAAAGTCCTGCTGGGCAAGCACACTGCCCATGACTACATAACCAGAAACCAATTCCTGGTAATGTGTGCAGTTAAAACAAGAAGAAAGTCAACTGGGCACAGATCATGTTTGATCTGATTAAGAAAAAGAATACTAAGAAAGATGTTTGCTTTTGAAGGATCTTAGGGATCTTCCTGAAAGAGAAGGTTGTTGAATCCCTGGTCTCCCAGACCATATTCATAAATGCCGGCAAGAGGCTCACCTGTGCCCTCTTTAGCAAATGGGAGAGGACTATCACTAAGCCTTCCAAGGCTACCTCCTCTTCCATCAGGACTTCAGAGAGTACCAGGGCTGCTCCAGCCACTTCCCACCCTACTAAAGAGGTTTCATCCTCCATCCCACAACTTCCAGCTATCCAAACTCCCTCTCACATAGCACATCAACAAACCTCACAATCCATTCATATCCTAGTCTCTACTCTCACACCTCCATCATCCCCAATTCTTACATCTCCAACCCATATTCCCTTTCATACTCCTTCCCCCCAACATGATACATCAATACCATCACCACCCCCATCTCCTCTTCTACTACACTTGGCTGACATCCCCCTATCCAACCTGTCATCCCTACCAACATTCAATCTACTATCATCCCCCCTCAATACCCCTTCTCCTCAAGCTGAATCTTTTTAAGAAACTCATATGCAAGATGCTCCACCACTAACTCCACCAACTACTACCATCCCCACCTCTATCCCCATTCAAACACCCCCTGCCACAACCTTTGCCTCACCACTATTGGATCCCTCCATCATAACACCACTCCTTGCACTTCTCACACCCCTTCTCAAGACCATCATAACAGAGGCTATTTCCCCTCTTGATGTTTCCATTTCCTCCCTTGCTGCTCAAATCACTGCCCTCTCTGCTGCTCCCTCTTCAGGTAGGGGCCTGGCTTCAATTGCCACTGAAACCAGGCAGGGGGAGATACTCCATGAAGTAGTAGCAGCAGATGCAGCAGTACCAGCAGCAGATAAAGCAGTAGCAACAGGAGAAGCAGAAACAGATGCTGAGGATTTATTTGATTTCATTCATTTTATTGAATCTGATATGGAAATAGATGAGCAGGTCCCAGAAAAAGCAACTGCTGGTGATTTTATTATAAATCTCATAGTTGATCTTGTAAATTTATTGAGCATTTTTGATATAGTTCATTTGAACTATCTGCCAGAGGAAAGCATTAAGCCATCAATGGCTATAGTCCCTTACACCTCACCAATAAGCCCCAAGGTTGCCAAGCAACTTAGGGCCACTTTTGCTGTTCCAGGAATCCCATCCATTTCATCTCCTCTTGCTCCAGTTTTTGTTATAAATGATTCACCTATGCCTGATCTTGATGCATTGATCATGGCTGATATAGAAGAAGAAAGTAAGTCAGTTGTTGAAAGCACTGAAGTGTGCAGTTCTCCAGCTCCTCCTCCAGCTCCCTTCCAGGCTAAAAAACTTGAAATATCTACTGAGACTCTAGGAGAAATAAATGCATTATATGACAACCCACAAGAGTCTGATGATGATGATGATGATAATGATGAGGACTCAGATGAGGATCCTAAGAAAAAGAAAACTTCCAAGAAGAGGAAAGCTCCTCCACCTCCTGCCCCCAAACCAAATCCAGCAAATGACACTCCATATAATATACTGCATAAAATTTCCCCTTATAAGGGCATGCCAGCATGGATGTGGTTGTCCAAAAATCAACATAAAGAAAGGAAGAGAAGCAGGAGATATTCACCTCCTCCCACTCAAAGACACAAAAAGGACCCTCCTCCTCCTCCTCCATCAACTGCCGGTGCTTCAAACACAACTTCCCAAAGGTCTACCCAGTTTCAAACTTACCAAATACAACAAGGTAGATCTTCATCTGGCAAGCAACAGTATCAACAATAACAGCATCAACAATAACAACAATAATTCCCTGAACATCAAAAGGCTGAAAGCCCCAAAAGACTTGCTTCCCCACCTGTACCATTTGAAAATCCATAGACAACTACAACAGCTAGGATGGCCAGACTTCAGGAACTGGTTGGCCTTTCAATTATTAATAAAGCTAAATCTGAAGGGAAGGATCCCTCTCAATACTCTACATTGTTCAAGTACAGAAAGGAGGAGCTTAATATGTTTGAAAAGGCTAATAAAATATTTAATGTTGATGACTACATGAAATTGCATCCAGAAGCAGTGGTCCTAAGGACTACCTCTCTAAATATCATTGGGGTTGCTGACATGACAATGACCAAGGCTCAAGCTGAAAATCCCTACAGGGAAATCATATTTACTCAGTCTGGAGACAAAGTCAAAGAGGAGAAGCATAAGAAGAAAAAGCAGAAGAAATGAAATTTGAACTGATAAGTTTGTGCTATTTTAAAACTGCTTTCTCATTTTCTGATACAAAGCATATTGTATATATATCTGCTGCATATGCTAATTTTTCCTGCCAGATATATGTTTTCTTGCTTTGTACATTTTTGATTTTATTATGATTTTGTAATTAGTGACCTCACCCAAATAGGGGGAGATTGTTAGATCCCTAGTTGAATTTGGGCTAGTGTAAGAAGCGAACTAAAACAAGCCGGAAATGGTATAACTGAAATTTTATTATCAGACAAAGGTGTCTATTACAAAGGTATGGCCTCCCTTATATAGAATGGAGGAGAGAAGAGAGAATACAAATAAGAGATGTGGGACTAAAACTATACAAAAGAATCTGGGCGGCTAGAACAACAGACCGGAACAAGCCGCGCGGTTAGACAGAAGGGCTAACCGCTCGGCCACTGCCAGAGAGAGAGAGAGAGACAATCCGCCAAGTGAGACCGTTAGACCGCCCGGTCTCCTAGTCGCCAGTAACCGACCGCTAGACCGCTTGGACCTCAAACGCAGCAACCAACCCGCTGGAGGCAAACCGCCAAACCGCCCGGTCAATAACCCGCCAAGCCAGACCGACAGACCGCCCGGTCTCAACTTCAACACTCCCCCTCAAGCTGGAGCATATATGTCGATCATGCCCAGCTTGTCACATATATGAAGAAATGAGGCGGATACTGGTTTGGTGAAGATGTCAGCCAGTTCTTTTTCAGACGTGACGAAGGGAGTGCAAATTTGTTCCTTCAGAATCTCTTCACGAATGAAATGACAGTCGACCTCAATGTGTTTGGTTCTCTCATGGAAGACTGGATTTTTGGAGATATATATAGCAGCCTTGTTGTCACAGAACATAGGTAGAGGATGGTTGTAGACCTCTCCTAAATCCAACATGAGAGCCCGTAGCCACTTTAGCTCGCAAGTGGTCGATGCCATACTCCGATACTCAGCTTCAGCACTGGACCTGGAGACAACAGATTGCTTCTTGCTCTTCCAACTTACCAGATTGCCCCCAACAAAGGTACAGAAACCGGAGGTAGACTTGCGGTCCCCTTTGTCATCCGCGTAACTCGCATCTGAGTAAGCTTCAACCCTCAGATGATCGTTCTTCTGAAAGAGCAATCCTTTCCCGGGGGCTGCTTTGACGTACTCCAAGATCCGCAAGGCGGACTGTAGATGGCACTCCCTGGGAGCTTGCATGAATTGACTCACCTTGCCCACAGCATAGGAGATGTCGGGCCTAGTCACGGTGAGGTATATGAGCTTACCAACTAGACGCCTGTACCGCGAAGCATCTGAAAGAAGAGGCGAATCATCTGTCCAGGTTTTGTCTTCTCCAACAGCCATGGGACATCGGGCAGGTTTGGCCCCAGTCAATCCTGCTTCTTTTAAAATATCAAGAGCATACTTACGCTGAGAGAGGACTAAAGAGTTGGGCTTCTGAGAGATTTCGATCCCCAAAAAGTACTTTGGAGAACCCATATCTTTCGTGACTAGATGTTGGCGAAGATGCCGCTTTGTCAAGGCTACCCCTTCCTGGTCATCACCAGTGAGAAGAATATCATCCACATATACTGCAAGAACCACCAGTCCCGAAGAGGTTTTGCGAATAAATAGAGAGTGATCAGCAGCACTGCGAGCAAAACCAACGGCCGCCACGATGCCGCTGAATTTGTCAAACCAAGCTCGAGGGCTCTGCTTGAGGCCATAGATTGCCTTCTGTAGCCGGCAGACTCGTGTCTCCCCCTGAGCAACATACCCTGGAGGTTGCTCCATGTAGACGGCCTCCTGAAGATCACCATAAAGGAAGGCATTCTTGATATCCAGCTGGGAAAGGGGCCAGTCTTTGTTGACTGCCACAGAGAGAAGGACCCGTATAGTGCTGAGACGAGCCACGGGAGAGAAGGTGTCAAAGTAATCAACCCCATAGGTTTGAGTAAAGCCCTTAGCCACCAGACGAGCTTTGTAACGGTTTACAGTGCCATCTGGGCCAAACTTGACTACAAAGACCCATCGACAGCCAACAACATCTGTATCAAGAGGAGGAGGGACAAGAGTCCAGGTACCCCGCTCTGTGAGGGTCGCCATTTCCTCATCCATGGCCAGCTTCCAGTGAGGAATGGCAAGGGCCTCCTGGTAGGAACGAGGTGTGGTAGTAGCAGAGATAGCCAGTGCAAAGTCCCTGCGAGAAGGGGTAAGACGATCATATGAAACAACAGCAGCAAGGGGGTGTAGGGTACACGTCCGCACCCCTTTGCGAAGAGCGACAGGAAGATCCAGGTCGGCGGGCTCCTCGGCATCCAGAGCATCCGTGGCAGAGAGAGCTGGCCCGGGAGGAGAGAGCGATGGCAGCGGAGATGAGGGAGATGGAGACGGAGAGAGAGGGAGAGGAGTGGGCGGAGACGGAGGAGGAGCGGATATCGCAGTAGGAGACGAGGGAACGAACGGAATCACAGGAGAATCCGAGGTGAGAGGAAGAGAAGAGGAGGCATCCGAGAAGTAGGAGGCATTCTCGAAGAAGGTAACGTCAGCGGAGACAAACTGTTTACGAAGAACAGGATCAAAGCAGCAGTAGCCTTTCTGAGTGACCGAGTACCCCAGAAAAACACATTTGGTGGAGCGAGGGGAGAGCTTATCACGGGTGGCAGATGGGACATGCACAAAAGCAGTGCACCCAAAGATTCGGAGAGGGAGAAGAAAAGGCTCCTTGCCAGGATAAAGGATGGAAAAAGGGGTTTTTCCCTGAAGAACGGAGGAGGGAATGCGATTGATGAGATAGCAAGCAAGAAGAACAGCATAGCCCCAATATGAGCGAGGGACATGCATTTGAGTCATTAATGTGCGAGCAACATCGAGGAGGTGACGGTTTTTGTGTTCCGCCACCCCATTTTGTTGGGATGTATAGACACAACTTGTCTGATGAATAACGCCATGTTGAACACAGAAAGAGGTAAAAGCATGACTTAAGTATTCTTTTGCATTATCAGAGCGAAAAGTTTTAACACTAACACCAAACTGATTTTTGATTAAATGATAAAAGGAGGTCCATACATTAAA
Source organism: Platanthera zijinensis (assembly GCA_039513925.1). NCBI lineage: Eukaryota > Viridiplantae > Streptophyta > Magnoliopsida > Asparagales > Orchidaceae > Platanthera > Platanthera zijinensis. The sequence goes on from CM077089.1 coordinate 144,256,911, forward strand.
AAGTTCAGACCGATCTCGTAAGAGATACACCCAAGTACATCTAGAAAAATCATCAATAAAAGTTACAAAATAAGAACTACCCCGACCAATAGTAAGGGTAGGAGCAGGTCCCCAGATATCGGAGTGGACTAGATCAAACGGACGGGTAGAGCCCCGACCTTGCTTCGGCGGGAAGGAGGAACGATGATGCTTGCCAAGTTGACATGCTTCGCAGTGGAGAGGAGTAGTGGAGGGAGGGAGGTGGGGCAGAAGCTGATGCAGAAGCCGTGGTGGAGGATGACCGAGACGGAGATGCCACTGGAGAAGATCCGTACAAGAAGAAGAGAAGGCGGACAAAGCGGAAACGTTGTCGAGGAAGTAGAGGCCGCCGCTCTCAGTCCCAGTAGCAATCGTCCGCTGGGAGCTCGGATCCTGAAAAGAGCAAGAAGATGGAGTAAACGTTACAGAACATTGAAGCTGCTTGCACAAAGAAGTAACCGATAACAGATTGCACGGAAACTTGGGCACATAGAGAGTGTCCTCTAGCCGAAGGGACGGAGTAACATGAACCACTCCCGACCCATGAACCGGGGAGGGAGAACCATCTGCAATGAGGACCGGGGGCAACCGATCATGCTGTTCGAGGAGAGAGAAGCACTGAGGATTGCCCGTCATATGATTAGTAGCACCGGAGTCGATAAGCCATTTACCTTGAGTGACTACATGGGCACTACCTGATGATGTGACCACGGAAGCAGACGGCTTGGAAGAAGAGGCGGAAGAGTCACCCGAGGGGCGAAGATGGGGATGTTTTGTCCAGCAGCGGTCAAGAGTGTGTCCGGTGCGGCCGCAGTGAGAGCAGAGATAGCGGGAAGAAGGACGTCCGCCAGACTGATGACTGCGGCTACCAGAGCCACTCCGCTGAGTTTGATGAGCATAGTTATCCGGAGGAGAAGGAGCGGGTAGAAGCGGGCGCTGAAGGAGAGAGGTGACAGCGGCGATGCGAGCAGCGGTGGCATCTAAGGTAGGAGATTCCGCCTCACCCAGAATTTGTTGGCGGATCATGTCATAAGTGTCAGGAAGACGGAGCAGATAACACACAACCAGAAGCTCCTGGAAGTGCTTGTGTTGTTGAGCTAGATCCGCAGAAAAGGGGCGATTCTGAAGAATCTCAGCCCCAAGAGCTTGAACTTGTTGGTAGGCAGCAGCAGGAGACAAGGTAGGCCGGGCAAAGAGGTCCGCATACAACGTATAGATGCGGGACGTCTGAGCCCCTTTGGAATACAAAGCAGCAAGATGAAGCCAAGCGGCTTTCACCGTCTCATCATGACGGATGACGGGAAGACATTCATCGGATAGACTGTTAGCGAGCCAAGTACGCACAAGAGCGTCACTCGCATCCCAGTCATCAAAGAGAGGGGAAGTGGTAGGAGGAGGGTCATCAACGAGATGGTGGCGTTTGCATTGCGAGCGAAGGAGAAAGGTGAAAGAGACGCTCCAATCCGGGTAGTTGGAGCCGACAAGCTTGGAAACGGTGCCAAGGTTCCCGGAAGGAGTAGGAGGAGGAGCCGGATTGGCTACAGGTGGGGTGGCAGGAGTGGTGGCAGTAGAAGCATCAGAAAGAGCCATAAGAGCAACCAACAGGAAGCCGCGCGGTTAGAAAACAGGCCGCGCGGATAGGCAGAAGAGGAACTGCAGCGGTCAGGATGTCAGACACCAGCGGCCAGAGAGACCACGACCAAGCCGCAGTAACAAGCAAAGGGGAAGAGGTCGAGCGGCAAGCAGACAGTCCGCTCGAACAGAAGCACAAGAGAGGGCAAGGCACAGGGCGATAGGTCGCGGCGAACAAGGCGACAGATCGCAGTGAACAAGGCAACAGGCCGCGCACACAGAGGGCAATGACAAGGAGACCGCGCGGACAGGGCGCAAGCCGGAGAAGCAAGCCGCGCGGACAGAGAGAAGACAGAATCAGGAGGAAAGGATCGATGCCTCTGATACCATGTAAGAAGCGAACTAAAACAAGCCGGAAATGGTATAACTGAAATTTTATTATCAGACAAAGGTGTCTATTACAAAGGTATGGCCTCCCTTATATAGAATGGAGGAGAGAAGAGAGAATACAAATAAGAGATGTGGGACTAAAACTATACAAAAGAATCTGGGCGGCTAGAACAACAGACCGGAACAAGCCGCGCGGTTAGACAGAAGGGCTAACCGCTCGGCCACTGCCAGAGAGAGAGAGAGAGACAATCCGCCAAGTGAGACCGTTAGACCGCCCGGTCTCCTAGTCGCCAGTAACCGACCGCTAGACCGCTTGGACCTCAAACGCAGCAACCAACCCGCTGGAGGCAAACCGCCAAACCGCCCGGTCAATAACCCGCCAAGCCAGACCGACAGACCGCCCGGTCTCAACTTCAACAGCTAGGTTCACTAAGTTAGGATCATATGACCAAACATGTATAACCAGGGTCATGGTTGTGTCCTAGAGTCTAGGACAAGTCCTTAGAGTTAACAATGCATGGACCAGCCATCAACAGACTGTCAAAGACTCAAGACTTAGAGAAATATCAAAGACTCAGAAAATGAGTTCGACGTTCGTCGAACTCAGGTCGACGAAAGCCGTGCTCAGCTCGACGAACTCAGAGAAAATTCTCTGAGCTCAGCTGTTCGACGATCTTTGGACACTATGAGTCAGCATTCCTAAGTCCAGAATCAGATTCCAGTCGACAAATACATCTTCTCAGCTCGACAATCTTGATGCACAGTTTTGGAAAGACTCATCGAGCAGCAGTCAGCAGTTCTGAGATCGACAATCTTGGATCTCAGCTCGACGAATAGCAATTATCAGATCGACGAACTGTGGACTCAGCTCGACAGATGAATCTAGACTTGGTTACTTCCAACCTTCTGTCCCTATTTTATTGCAATAATTCCTGAGTAATTAATGCTAAAATATTCTCTGAATATTACCGTTAGACGAAGCATTAATTATGGTCTTCATCAGGATTATTGCTTGCCGTTTTTCAAAGGGACAGTTGGGAAAATCAATCAAAACAAATATTCTCAAGGCCGTTAGCATTGAATGCAGGAAGGAATTCAAATTTCAAAAGCAAATTTATATGGAAAATATAAAAGGGATTTTCCTTCTCTTTCCGCAGACACACAACAATTGAACAAAAAATACAAAATGAGTCAACAGTGAACAAGGATCTTTTGTTTTTCTCTCTTGACAGCACTCTAAGATGCAGAGTACACACAACAAAGTGCTACAGAGAAACAAGCGCTAGACCAGAGAAAGAACATTAAGCTGAAGAAGAAGAAGAAGAACAACCATTAAAAATCAAGAGTCTTCTTCTGTCCTCCCAGGATTCTTCAAAGGACAACAACTATAGTATCAGTCAAGAAGTCCCTGGAGCTCTTCTGGTCAAAGCAAAAGCTTGAAGGTCTATCACCCTGCAACAAAGCTCTAACTTCCTGAACCATTCAATATCTCAGGGGGAGCCTTTGCCAACATCAAAATCCACAAAAGACTTCTCAGTTGTACTTTGAGAAAGAGAAGATCAAATCAATCTCTCATCCCCCACTGTATAAAGGGTTCTTAACTCCCTTCAAAAGTTATTCCTGGTTGTAAGTCACCTAGTCAAAAGACTTGAGGTTTGGTTTTTTAGCACCTGATCAAAAGCTCATTGGTGGTAGTCACCTGATAAAAAAGCTGAGTCGATTCCTACCAGGGTGGTAGACGAGTGGATATACCCAGGTTGGGGAACCACTATAAAATTCTTGTGTTGTTTGGATGCTCTTTTCTTTTGTTCTTGATGTGGTTGTGCTAGTTATGTTGCTGTGTTTGTGATTATTTATATTTGATGTGCCTGTGACAAATCATATTAGTTTAGAAATAAGTTTTTATTTACAGCAAAAGTTTTAAAACCTAAAGATACTTTATTCATCCCCCCCCCCCCTCTAGAGTATACCATAACCCCTCACTTTCATGTTAGAAAAAATTAAAACATTAAACCTAGAATATATATATATATAATTTATAATAATAAATATATCTTCAAGAAAAAATTTAAAATAATTGTACAACAATATATATATATTGCCATCGCCAGCCGCGGGGGCGGCGAACCCCGTCGGGGGGCAGGTAGAGCCCGCCTCCACAACAGGGTATTGTTGTGCAGGGCACGGGGGGGGGGGGGGGGGGGGGGGGTCCACAGTGCACTGTCACTTGTAAATATATACGGGTAATGGAATTCCGTGTAATGCGAATTTTCAAATATCCACGCTCATCTTTCGGCATGACAGCGGGGCGGACGGCGGCTGCGGGCTCGCCGGCCACCGACCTCCTTAGGCTCGTCGGCGTCCAATTCTGTGACCGACGTTGCCCTGCTATTATAGCAAGATGAAAGATCTTTATTATATTAAAAGGGAAAAATACCCTTTGGTTAAACATTCACTTCCCCACTTTACCCCCGCTTTATTAAAAAAAATTCAAGTATTTTAAACTTATGTGTGTTTTCTTTATTTAAAAAATATGCTCTCATAGATTCATATAAACAAAGTCATCTACCTTAAATTAAAAAATGTGTTCACTTTGATGCTTGTGAACCCCTGTGCACACGACAAAAATGAGCAAATGATGGAGTATAACGCTCGGGAATTTGCGAGCGGCGGGAGCCCCGTCATGTTGGGTCAATGCCGTAACTAGAAAATTGTCGCGCGGGGCTGGGGGCCCCCACACACTAGCACAGTTGGGATACTGTTGTGGTTTGCCATAAGGGCGGGGCCCCGTGCCTCTCACTGTGCGGACTGCAAGGTGTTCGGGCGGACTGGTCTTGTGGTTACTGGCGAGCTGGGGTGCAGACCTGTCGTTTAGGTCGCGTCGGTCTGGTGTGGTTAGTCGCTGGCAAGCTGATCAGTGTTCGGGCGGACTGGTCTTGTGGTCGCTGATGAGATGGGGTGCAGATCTGTGTTTTTAGGTCGCGGCGATCTGGTGATGTTAGTCGCTGGCGAGCTAAGCAGTGAAGCAGACGGCAGTTAGTGTTGAGGTCGCCGATCTTGTGTGGTCTTGCTATTTTGATGTCGTCGGCCTGGTAGTTGAGATCGTTGTCGGCCTGGTCCTTAATCACAGACGAGATTGCTGCCGAGGCCGCTGATGAGCTGGTTGTTCGTTGTGGAGGTTGTTGCAGTTCTGGATCCTGATTGGTGTAGAGGAAGCAATCGGATTGTGCCTGGTCATTGTCGAGCTGTTACTCTCTTGTTGCCAATCTGCTGCTTAGGCAGGGTATTGTTTTTAGAGTTACCTTCTTGGTCCTTGTTTTTTTGTTAATGTCCAATACCTCGCAAGGTTGTGTTGCGTTGGTAGTTGTAGTTGAGCTTTTGATGTAAATGCAGTTTGTTCGTATATTTGTGGAGTGGTGTTGCTCGGAGTTATTTTTCAACGAAATTTCTAACAAAGCTCATTGATAGTACAAGATATGACACCATTCTCTGTCAGATTAATAGAAGAGTGGAAGGCTTGGAGCTCATCATGTTGCAGTTGAGATCGACAAAAAGTAGCAACTTCAGTTCTTGTTGAACAATTAAATTTAGTACGTCACGAAACGTCTTATCCATGATCAAGAAAGACTCAAAACCAAGATCAAATCCAGAATTGATCACTGGTGTTGTCATTGTTACTGTAAAAGATGGTAGAGAAAGAAAAAAGAGAGGAGGTGAAAGTTTTAAAGTAGGATTATAGAAAACTGAAAGAGATTTTGCCTTTATATATCCAACAAGCCCTTAGACATTTTCTGAGCAAGAATCGACCTAGGTCTCAACATATAGTAGTCGATGTATTGACATATAAGTAAGACTATTTGGAGTACAAGAGGTCGACGCATGACCTTATATCAAAGCTTTCATATACCCTCGAGGCAGACAACCTTTTAAAAAGTAGGCTTAAATTGAAATGAAAACCTACGTCAAGATCAGTGGTCGATATACATTGAGTTCTATCTTAAAATAGAATTCAAAAAAGGTCCCAAAACATCTTTCTTAAAGTTGATTTTTGAAAGAAAAAAATTACATCATCCAAACAACCTAAAAAAGATGGTTCCGGTGGGAATAGTGTTTTTCCCACCGCCGCCGCAAAGAGCCTAAAGCTCTGTTTGGGACAGCGAACGTAACCGCTACTTTTTTTTGTTTGTTTTAGGTGCGGATGAAAAATCCCGGATGAAAAAATTTCGGATCCGCAGCTTTTTTCAATGCTTCACACTTCTCGCGTCTGGCTCCCTGAGAAGCGCTCCCGCACTATTTTTTTCTTCCTGGTCGCGCTCACCCGCCTCCTCCCGTTCAATTTATCTTCCCGGTCGTGCTTCCCGATGGCCCTTGTCTAGATCGACGGCCCCTCCTTCGCATCTCCTCCAGTTTCTTCTTCCCCGTCGCGCTTCCCAGCGGCCCTAGTGCAGATCGACGGCCCCTCCTCCGCATCTCCTCCAGTTTTTCTTCCCATTCTAGCATATCGATGACCCTGGTGCAGATCGATGGCTCCCCCGCAATCTCCTCTGATAGATCGACGACCCTCTTTTTGTGCTTCTCCGCGATGCCCTAGCTCCCCTGATTCTCCTCCGACAGATCGAGGGCCACTCGACTCTCTTCACTCTCGATGCCCTAGCTCTCTGAGCACTATTTTTCTACCAAATAGTCTGCAGCTCTATAATTAGAGTTTTTCTAAGAGCTCTATCTAACATCTCTACTCCATCTGCCACTTTTCCATTAGCCAGAGTTGTCACAAACAAAGCCAGCTGTCACAAACAATGCCTAAGTCCTAAAGTAGGGAGTTGCATTAAAATTGACTTACTCTCGAGATGAAAAGTTGACTTTGTATTTGGTTCGTCCTCCATAATTTATTAAATTTTGCTAAATTTGTAGACCAAGAGAAATTTTTTGGGTCAAAATTAACTACATCCCAAATAGATAGTTGGACTAAATTTGCACAAGTACCCAAATAGGGATAAGGGAGTTGGCCGATATTTACTAATCTACATATAGAGAGTTCAAATTTTCTTTATAACTCAGGACAACATTGCATGTAGTCATGTAAAATATTTGTCATGATAATTTATAAGTGTGTCAAATGTCCCTTTCATTAGATGAAGCCAGGCAAGAGGGTTAGCGGCGTGGGCTCGCAGGAGTTCCCTGGATCAGCCCGGGCCTAGATGGGCTCATTGATTATCCAGGCTTAGGATGATTTGGGTTCGGAAGCACTGTTGATTTGTGTCTTTGAAACTTTCTCATTTAGGTTTTATTTGGCGCAATGATAACGGTCATGGATGGGGTGGTTATGAACCATCATTTGTGAATGTGTGATCTCACCTTAAGAACTTCATTCACTTTTATGTTCAAAACTTTCTTGGTAGTAGTCATAAGGGTTGTTATGACAAACACATTCTATGATGGAGACATTTTTGTCTAAATTCATCAGAGCAAAAATGTCCCTGAAAGTACTTACTTCAAGAATAGTTAAATCATCTAAAGGGGGGTGAATAGGTTTCTTAGTTCTTAGTGACTATCTTTGAATCTTTCTTAGTTAGCTGCTTTATTGGTAGATTAAGTTTTGCTTTCAAGACAGGCTACCTGCACAAAGAAAAGCAGCACAGAATACACACAGATTTATAGTGGTTCCCCAATATTTGGGTACATCCAATCTCCTCCCACCTTGCCAACTTCCTGCTAGTCAAGACACTTCTCCAAAACTATTCTCAAAGAGCTTACACCTCAGATCCCTCGGGATCTCTCAGTCTCCTCCAAGACTTACAGCTCAGGCATAAGGCCCTACAGCTCAGTAATCTAAAGATCATCTACCTCAGGCCCAAAGGCCCTACAACTTAGGCTGGGAGGAAAGCCCTACCTTAGATCCACAAGGGATCCTACCTTAGAGAGAATGACTCTCCTACAACTCAGACCCAGAGGCCCTACCTCAGATCCAAACGAATCCTACAGCTCGAGCTAAACAACCCTACAACTCAAATCCACTTCTGGATCCTACCTCAGAACAAATTTGCTCCTACCACTCAGATCCACAAAGGATCCTACAAGGTGGAAGTGGATTGGTGAGGTTCTTGATTGGACACAAGAGAAATTTATCTGTGTCAATCTACCTTGACTGAGTTAGACTCAGCCCAACTTTGACTCCAGAAATGATTTTCCTGAGTCTACTTTTCTGGACTAAGAACTTCTTATCCCCAACTACTTCATAGTAACAAGTATATCCACTTGAGCTGGAAGTGACTTGCAGAACACTGTTCTGCCCCTTTCTGAACTGAACCAAAAGCTCAGTCATATCTCCTTCTTCACAGCTCCCCAAGAGAATGTTCTTGTAGGATTTATTGGATGGATCTATGAAGCACCTGCAACAAGGGTCGGCCCTAGATGCTATCTCTTTCTCAGTGAATTTCCCTGAGCTTGTTGGATGGTGCAGATGAAGATGGCACCCGCTATCTTGTTGTTGAAGATGTTGATATCAATAACTAACTTGATGCCACCCGTTATCTTTCTCAGTCAAATGCCTTATTGCACTCATGAGTCTGCATAAACTTCTGGTCCTTACGAGTTAGTGAAGTGAAGGGTAGAGCTATCTGCGAAAAGTTTTCCACAAACCTTCTACAGTACCCGACTAGTCCAAGATAACTTCGGACTTCCGCCACGGTCCTCAATATGAGCCAATCTATGATGGCTTCCACTTTTGTTGGATCTACCGCCACCCCATCCGCACTAATCACATGGCCCAAAAATGTCACATTCTCCAACCAGAACTCGCACTTTGAGAACTTTGCATAAAGTTGGTTCTCTCTCAACACCTGCAAGACTACTCTCAAGTGAGTCTCATGCTCCACCTCCGATTTGGAGTAAACCAGGATGTCGTCTATAAAGACAACTACAAAATAATCCAAGTATTTGCGAAATACTCAGTTCATCAAGTCCATGAATACGGATGGTGCGTTCATCAACCCGAACGGCAACACCGAGAACTCAAAGTGACCATACCTCGTACCAAATGTTGTCTTAGGTATGACCTCGTCTCGAATTCGCAACTGATAATATCCTGACATAAAGTCTAACTTTGAATACACCATCGACCCCACCAATTGGTCAAACAGATCGTCTATCTAGAGAATCAGATACTTATTCTTGACAGTCAATTTATTCAACTCTCGGTAGTCTATGCACAACTGCATACTACCGTCTTTCTTCTTCACAAACAACACCGGCGCGCTCCACGGTGAAGAACTGGGTCTGATATACCCTCCTCCAACAGTTCCTGTAACTATACTTTGAGCTCAGCCAACTCTTTTGGTACCATCCTAAAAGGAGGATGTGACACCGGCCAAGCCTCTGGCACTAACTCAATTGAGAATCCAATCTCCCGTCGAGGAGATGCTCTAGGAAGCTCCTCGGGAAACACATCCTCGAATTCTGCCACTATGGGTACTTCTCCAAGTGATAACTTGGAAATTCGAACCACCAAAAAAACTACAAGAGCTACTCTGCCCTGCTTAACTGTCAGCGCCAAATGCATGGCCGAAATTAGGGAAAAATCCGCTCCACAGAAGCCCTCAAACTTAACTTCTGACTGCTCTTCGCTCCTTAGAGTTACCACCTTGGATAGGCAGTCAATACCGGCACGCTGCTCTGCTAGCAAGTCCATTCCCAATAATACATCAAACTCAACCAACGGTAGGACTGCCACTATCAACATGAACTCGACTCCGTATAGATTCCAACAAATATGCCCCTTCGCCCTGGTAGTTATGGATGACCCATTGGGCATGCACACCTTTAGCTCTGCGTCCGCTGAGAATGACTCAACTCCAATCCTTCAGATAAAGCTTTCGGCAAAGAAGGAGTGTGACGCTCCCGTATCAAATAATACCCTAGCGGGGTATCCAGAAACTATCACAAAGCCTAAACACAGGCAACAAACATAAACGGCTTGAAAGTATGAAACCCAAGGTTAAAAGTTAAACTCTAATACCTGTCACCACATCAGGTTGACGGATCGCTTCCTGCTGCCCAAGGTTGTAGGCCCTTTGTTGCACCGGTTGGAATCGAGAAGCGCTCGACTCTGCCATTTTCCCCTTCTCTGCGGCACTGGGGCCGGAGCACACAGTCTGCTCCTGTCTTGGCTCTTGCTCAGCGCCTCCTTGAGTACAAAATCGAGCTATGTGCCACACCTTGCCACAATTAAAGCACGTCAGAGGTCCCTTAGAGCGAGACCCTCCGAACGCCCAGTTGCTTTTCTCACCGGACTTGTACGGGTGAGGCTTTTTCTTCCATCTGCTCCCTTCAGACTTCCCTTGGGATTGAGAAGGCTTCCCTTCCCCTTGCTTGGGTGTGAAACCCTTGCGGCGTTGGGTTCGCTTCATATCGCTCTCCAAAATTCTGGCCGCCTCAACCAACTCATTAAAACTTGCGCATTTCATAGATATGAGGGTTTGCCTCAGGTTCTCCCTCAATCCGTGGTAGAAGAGGTTGTCCCTCTCCTCATCGTTCGCCATGGTCATTCCCGCATAACGACCCAACCGAGTGAATTCCTGAACATATTCATCCATTGTCTTGTCCCGCTGCACCAAGTGCAGGAATTGCCTCTGAAGGTCTAACCTCGTTGACGCAGGAATGTACTTCTTCAGGAAAGCATTCCCAAACTCATCAATGGACGGGGTGCATCCAGGAAACTGTCGGCCACTATGGCTCACCCACCACAACTTGGCGTCTCCTTCCAACATGAAGCTGTAAACTCAGATTTATTCTCTTCTGGCATCTCTACCGCCCTTAAAAGTTCTTACATTCGTGCCCACAAATCCTCTGCATCAGTCGGCGTACTGACTCCCTTAAATGTTGGAGGATGGAAGCTCAGAAAATACTTCATTTGCCGGTCCCCATGCCCGACAACCACCCTTTCGGCCAACGACTCTGCTCGCCTGGCTTCTCCGTCCGGCACGGCCGTCGCCGTATCCGGGGTAGCAGGAGTTGCTACCTGAGCAACAGGGGCTGTTACTTGTGATGCCGCTGCAGCTTGGGCTGCCACCATTGCTTCTGCAAGCATGCGACAAAAATCGGTCGGGGTTACCCCCATGCCTAAAGGACCCTATGCAGTAGCGCTGCTCGCCGGAAGCTCTTCTCTTGGCCTCGACGTTCCCGCCTCGTTGCTTGCACTCTTAACAAAAGCAAGGAAAACACAAATCAGTCTCTAATCGCAAAACTCAAACACAAGGACACTCATGGTCCCGCAATACTCCTTTGTGGATAACTTCTTTTACGCGATTCGATTATGACTTTCGACCACGAATCCTCTCCTTGGAACCCTAACCTCCCTCTGATACCAAATTAGAACACCTCCCCTGTAATGACTGTATAATATGGGTCCGGTAGGGGCCTCACAACATACAGACGCCACAACTTTGGCATTAAAAGATGATATTAACTACCTAATATCAAAACTCAGAATAAAGCACAGCAGAAACATACCAAACAACTAGAAGTTGTCCACTATTAAAATAGGAGTATCACTATGGCCTTAAGGCCTTACACCAAATGAGTCTAAAACGGACAGACCACAAGGTCAAACATCAACGTGCAACAGCACTACTAGGCTACCTCGGCATGCAAGCTGGAAGATACCAAACCATGGAGCAATATAATCAAGAATAAAATGAGCTAGAAGCACAGCAAACACTTCATGAGGCTTAGGGATTTTTGGCCGGCACACTTGCTACCGCTTGCGATCCTTGCCCTGAAAAAATTTGTAGTAATGTGGGTCAGCAAAGGCTGACCTCTACTGTGTAACCAACACATCTCCTCCCGGCCGCCCCTAACGGACCCCAGGTTACCCCTCCAACCTGCAAGTCAGCACTTCGTATATCATATACATAAATATGTAAAGCTTTTAAAAACAGGTTTGGATGTCTCAAACAACAAACACATTTTTTATGTTGAGCACAGAATAAAAGGGGCCTACTATGCAGCATGTATGCATTCTCGGGCTTCGCCCAAGGCACCCTATCGCGTATGCAACTAGCACATCATCATCACAACTGGGTACTTCCAATTCCCCATTGGCGTAAAGCCGCAAACAAAAGGGGGCTACAATGCCCCTAATGACCTAAAAGCCGCTACACGGAAATCTTCCCAAGGCCCCACCCGCTCATGGGTCTTAAACCCGGGCTTGCCTGCAAACTAGGACTTCTCGCGTCAGGATTCCGCCTCACACATAAATCGATTCTAAGAACCCTTGTTGGACCCCACCTGCTCATGGCTTCATTTCCCGGGTGATGAGTCCACATTTTATACTGAATTCCGGACTCATCTGGGCTCATTTTCATGCCATTGCACTTCCTTTTAGCACCAATATCACTACTTTTGGATCACTACACTATTCCACGCCCAGTGCACTGTTTAAGCTCATTTCCATGCATTTACTTATTTCATACCTCTTTACGCATGCGCTGTGATGTATTTTAGTTTTATTGTTATCGTTGAATGCCATCTTCGACAGCCCGATCTGTTTGCCTGCAGGTACGGGGATCGCGCGGGCGTCCGGGACCGATCCTGGCAGTTTTTCAGCCAAAGAGTCAATGGTCGTGCGTTTTAACCCACACATGACCAGAGAACCCTTTGGCGCACGATCATCGATCGTGCGCGTTCATGCCAGATTTTCACCAGCCCTGTCCCGGGCTATCGCACGTTCACCAGTTATACCTCGCACGATCACCGATCGTGCGCTGCCTATCGTGCGCGTTCACGACCCATTTTCTTTCATTCCTGTCTTTGCTATCGCACGAGCATCGCCTCCTTCACGCACTATCACCGATCGTGCACCCTTGCTCGTGTGCGATCTTCTTTTTTATTATTGCAGGTCCTACAGGTTGCTGTCGCACGAGCGCCAACATCAGGGCGCACGATAATTGGTCGTACGCCGATGTATGTGCGCGGTACTCAAAATCTGCTCCTATAAAATGGATTATTCCACGAATTAGGTCAACACCACTCGATTGTGACTTGTCGCCAGTCCGCCGTTTCGCCTCCCAGCTGCTCCATCCACCTCCACTTTCATCCCTTCCATCGGGAGTCCATAACCGGTGATTCTGAAGCTTTCCAAACCCTCCGGCGAAACTCCCGGCCATTGATGACCTCAACTCCAAGATTTCCACCGGAGTTGGAGAAGAAGACAATCTAGAGAACGGACTCAAAGGCCTTCGAGGTGACAGCTCGTTGGTACCGGAAGCCTCCTCGGACTGAGCTCGGAAGCGGATTGATAACTCGCTATTCCGGCCATGACCTACGGTGGACCTTCACCCTATAGTGGTTTACTCCTCTTCCCCTTTCTCCATTGTATGGAATGATTGAATATGTAACGAACTACATTTGTATTTGATCTCTAATTAAACTGTTGTAGTTCTTTTGTACTTTTGAGTTGTGTTGTTAATACGCCTCGCCCACTCCACATCCACTCCATACACTAGTTTCACCTGATTGCACTCCGCACAAGAACACTTCCATCCATTAGCTTTCCGTCCACTCGCCAAACCGAAGTTCGACATCACGGCCGATACACTCACCTCACTTTGTGTAGCGGTGTCTTCGACCCGCATAGTCTTCATTAGTTTATTAGATCAAGAAACCACAATCTCACAAGACCCCTTTTTAATCTTCTTTAAGTATAACCCTTATAACGATATTTTCTGAACTCTAGCCGCTCTATGCTAATTGCATTCCTCAAGAGACTGACACTCAGGGATTTATTCCCCCATTTTATTACTTGTGCGACCGGTGCGCTTGCTGATTTCCACGCATCAAGTTTTTGGCGCCGTTTTCGGGGAATGCAACTATAGAGCGATTCTGGATGACTGAAAATTTCATTATAAGAGTTATTCGTGTCGCTAAAAGTAGTTTTTTAGGAGTTGTTTTGTTTTGTTTTGATCCCTTTTCTCTTTTGCTTTTATTCCGTCAGTTGGAATTGTTAGTTTTATTCTCAGAATCTATGCAAAATAGTTGTATCCTTTATATTTGAAATCTCCGCAATGTGGGCTATTTTCAATATCCATTGTCGTCATTGTGGAGACATCTCTCATGCTAGTTATAGATTCCCTCAGAAGTATAGTAGCCAGGAAATTCAGGAGTCTATATATCGTAGACATAAGCCTGTTAGTTACCGACCCCCAGAGCCATTGTCGCACTACTTCTATTCGGCTTCAGCACCCGTTACGCCGCTGAAGCCGGCTAAGCAGTGCATTTATTATGGAAGCTGGGATCATGCATTGAAGGATTGCGCCGCTTACCTAGCTGAGCTAGAAGTGGATGACGAGCCGGATCTTCGGATTGTCTCCACTTCAATCTTGTGCAGCACCCCTTTCGTGTCGGGATATGCACCATTGTCATATCTATGTTATGGAGAAGGCATCCCAGGTATGTTCACATATACATGTGTTTATCCCCATTCCGACACGGATATTTATACTCCCGAAGTGCATACATCACCTAGCATAGAGCCTATTAGTTGCGAAGAGCCATCGCTCGTCTTCCTACCGAGCTCCGTACCTTCACCTTCTTCTTTGCATAGCATTCTTTATTTTTCTGACAGTTCTGTTGAGGTTGATTCGCAGGTGGAAACTAGCGTTTCCAGCGTTCTGTTAGATCCAGTCGAGGAGGACAACTCCGTGGCCGAGGTTGCGACCTCTACCCCATGTGAGGATGCCTGATGCACGGACAAGGCGGATGTTGCGCTAGGACCTTCTTGCACCATCCTGGATAGTGGCGTTCATTCTCCAACAATTCCACTGACGGGGGATGACTCCGGGACCATCCCCAAGATTGAGGTCCCTTTATGTTATTCTTCTAGTTTATTTCTTGACCCCGCTCTCGTGTCTACTTCCCTGCAGGACCACATCGTGGAACCGGTCCAATCAGTGCAAGGGCCTGTAATGCGGCCTAGGACTTATAGTGACCAGATGCAGGTGGAGTTGGAGCCGACGAGCTTCCCAAGTTACTTTCTGCCCATGCCTAACACACACGACAGGTATACGTATACAGGTATTGGGGCTTCTGTTCTGTCTCCATTCTGGTACCCGCTACCGAAACGCGAACATGAACCACTGCCTGAGCATTTCAAGTTTCATACGCCAATCAGTTAGGAAATGCTTAAATTTTGAATAAGTCTTGTTGGGAGACAGAAAATCCAATAGTTATCTAGAAGTTCAGCATGTTTTGGTAGCACCGTCAACACGATTCACTCCCAACACTCCCACCCGCCGCTCGCCACCCATCGAGATCCACAACGACAACGGCGACGAATGAGGACCACCCCTCCACTCCACAGCTACCCCTGCACGTTATTCTCCAGATTTTGTATCTAAATAATATGTTTGAGCTTTTATATTTATTTCTTTTTCTTAAAACTGCGAAGAACTCTTTATTATAACTGTTAATACAGGTATTTGGTCCACCTTAAGGACGGTAAACAAAAGTGCTTTCGGGAGACAACCCATGATTGGACCACCTGGTCCTGCTTTTGTGCTTCTATTTTTCTTCTTAATATTTTGTTTATCTTTGTCCCATGTATTCTTTTTTCGTGGATAGCCTAATTCGTAGGTCCAGCATTCTAGCGAAGCGGCAACCGCCGCCGGATTTTCCACGTATCTGCCGGTATGCTCATTTATGCGCATAGGTACTCTTTCCTTCCATCTCTTATTTCATTTTGAAATGTATATTTATCATTTTTGAGCTACGCTTTCATTTAAGTCTGGGGGGAGAGCCGGCTACGCACTACACAAGCACCGTAGTTGCATGCCAGTAGTTTTTATTCTGTGTTTTATTATTATAGAATCCTGTAGCACGCACACTCACCCACATGAGCGTGCACTTACTTATTGCGTGTTCCCGCACATTCACGTTCGGATTTTGGGTTGTGAAAATTCGATGGTACTTTAGTCGATTGCGAGCCTAGGTGCGATGTTGACTCCTGCAGTGCTCTAGTTGAGTACTCGTGCTCGCCTCAAAATTTTCGAGTAGAATTAGATTTTCTTTAAGCATTTAATTTATAGTTAGTGTATTTGCGTAAATTTAATTTATTTTACTCTAATGGTGAAAGTATTTGAATAGAGTGGTAGCTCGATTTTGTGTGTAGGCTAGTGCTCGGTATGTGTTGCTCGAGTCGGGAGGAAGGTTTACCTTTCTCGCGGGCTAAGAACTTGCCTCAAGCGACTCTTGAAGCATAGGTGCAAACGACTCAAGGATTGAGCGTGACGTAGGCCACCATTTTGGCTAGTTTGAGCTTATGTTTCCATTCATAAACGCTAACCATTGCTAGCCCCGTTGAGCCTACCTATCCAATTGTTTCAGCTCCACTTATTCTCACCAAAGCCTCAAGCCTATCCCACTACCACAACCTAATCCAAGAGCTTAATCGTATTCATGTGGTGTGAAATTCTTGTGTGAAATGTGGTGTGCTATATTTTTATAAATGCTGAATATGGGGATGAAACTAAAAAGAAAAAAGTATGAGTTGGGAAAAGTATTTTAAAAAAAACAAAGAAAAGAAAATTTTAATCCCCTTGTGTTTAAAGAAGAATCATTTTGATATTTGTTGGAGCAAGCCGTGTACACACCCGGTTTTCACGCCCAGTCTAGGGGTGTGTCACGTGTGCAAAAAGTTGAGGGCTGCTTTGTTTTAGGTTTTGATTGCTCGGATTGGTTGTGTGAGCCTTCATGTTTACCCTCGATATACCAATCCCTAGCCTAAGCCTCCTCCTGACCTAAAGCCCTACCGACTCGACTCGTGAGTTTAGTAGCGTCATGGAGAGAGTGTAACCGGCTTATGGCCCGCGACGTTGATGGATTTCAACGGAGATACTATCGAACCTCGTCTTTAGGTAACATCCCCCTGAGTAGCTCTCCTACTTTCGCATCGAGCGCGACTACGCGATTCTTCATATTTCACCATATGAGTAATAATAAATTTCTATTTACGTTTTTACACTTTCATAGATTAGCTTGTTTAATTAGAATCTCTTTCTACAAAATTTCGGTCCACACAAGTGCGAAACTTCGCATATCACCTCGCGCTTGCAATCTATTAAATTAGCTCTCTTTTTCACATTTTGCCGGATTCGTTTGCTCGGGACGCGCAAACAGTTAAGTCTGGGGGTGTGATGAGTCCACATTTTATACTGGATTCCGGACTCATCTGGGCTCATTTTCATGTCATTGCACTTCCTTTTAGCACCAATACCATTCCTTTTGGATCACTACACTATTCCACGCCCAGTGCACTATTTAAGCTCATTTTCATGTGTTTACTTATTTCATACCTCTTTACGCATGCGTTGTGATGTATTTTAGTTTTATTGTTATCGTTGAACGCCATCTTTGACAGCCCGATCTGTTTGCCTGCAGGTACGGGGATCGCGCGGGCGTCCGGGACCGATCCTGGCAGTTTTTCAGCCAAAGAGTAAATGGTCGTGCGTTTTAACCCACGCACGACCAGAGAACCCTTTGGCGCACGATCGTCGATCGTGCGCGTTCATGCAAGATTTTCACCAGCCCTGTCCCGGGCTATCGCACGATCACCAGCTATACCTCGCACGATCACCGATCGTGCGCTGCCTATCGTGTGCGTTCACGACCAATTTTATTTCATTCCTGCCTTCGCTATCGAACGAGCATCGCCTCCTTCGCGCACGATCACCGATCGTGCACCCTTGCTCGTGTGCGATCTTCTATTTTCTTATTGCAGGTCCTACAGGTTGCTGCCACACGAGCGCCAACATCAGGGCGCACGACCACTGGTCGTGCGCCGATGTGCGTCCGCGGTATTCAAAATCTGCTCCTATAAAATGGATTATTCCGCGAATCGGGACTTGCTGCCAATCCGCCATTTCTCCTCCCAGCTGCTGCATCCACCTCCACCTTCATCCCTTCCATCGGGAGTCCATAACCGGTGATTCCGAAGCTTTCAAAACCCTCCGGCGAAGCTCCCGGCCATTGATGACCTTAACTCCAAGCTTTCCACCGGAGTTGGAGAAGAAGACAACCTAGAGAACGAACTCAAAGGCCTTCGAGGTGATAGCTCGTTGGTACCGGAAGCCTCCTCGGACTGAGCTCGGAAGCGGATTGACAACTCGCTATTCCGGCCACGACCTGCGGTGGACCTTCACCCTCTAGTGGTTTACTCCTCTTCCCCTTTCTCCATTGTATGGAATGATTGAATATGTAACGAACTACATTTGTATTTGATCTCTAATTAAACTGTTGTTGTTCCTTTGTACTTTTGAGTTGTGTGTTGTTAATACACCTCGCCCACTCCACATCCACTCCATACACTATTTTCACCCGATTGCACTCCGCACAAGAACACTTCCATCCATTAGCTTTCCGTCCACTCGCCCAACCGAAGTTCGGCATCGCGGCCGATACACTCACCTCACTTTGCGAAGCGGTGCCTTCGACCCGCATAGTCTTCATTAGTTTATTAGATCAAGAAACCACAATCTCATAAGCCCCCCTTTTTGATCTTCTTTAAGTATAACCCTTATAACGATATTTTTTGAACTGTAACCGCTCTATGCTAATTGCATTCCTCAAGAGACCGGCACTCGGGGATTTATTTCCCCATTTTATTACTTGTGTGACCAGTGCGTTTGCCGATTTCCACGCATCACTGGGCTTGCCCTACGCTTGGCATTCTCGTCAGTCTCACAGAAGGGGACTAGTCTCGCCGGGACACTCTCCCCACATGACTTGCACGTCATGGGATAGCCAGCTAACCACGGAGACAAAGCCACGTCTTACCACATCACAATCCAAAACCTTTCCCACCATAATCCACCATTTGTCCTGCAACGTTCCCGCGCACCAAGGAAACCATCTACCGCCAATGCGGAGCTAACTTTGTCCGGTTTCGGCTACAAGTACTCACTCGAGAAAAGGGGGGAAATGCATACATCACAAACAACATCATGTCGCAATGGATTTCTACTGAATCCTTAAGGCTCGCTATACAACATCACTGAGTCGGACTAACGGTCGCGACTACAGCTTCACCCGCAATGCCTAATCGACTAACGGAGCGAATCTCTAATGCAAAATCATGTCGGGGGCGTACACAATCGACCCGGAGGTTCCTCTTGAACCATAGCAACCCAAACCCCTCTCATTTGAGAGATCTGGAGCCCAGAAACTTAAAAGAAAAGATGATATGTGCGCATCCTAGAAACCAAGAGGAGAAGTGTCGTTACCTTACGACCCCTCTTCCTAGCCATGGAAAAACTTGGTCAGATGAACACCACCGCAGCGGTCTTGCCTTCGCAGATCTAAACTCGGCTCGAGAAACGGGGCTCCGAAGCTTCTCCGGCGGCCGGAACTCTCCTTCACCTTCTTCCTTGCTCTCCCCTCTCACTAAACTTTAGAAAGAGAAAGCTCACACTGAAATGAGGGTTCTAAACCCTATTCCCAACCACATACCAGCAGGGGAAGGGCTGAGCCGTCGGATCCTATTTGAAGGAAACAAACGGCCACGATCCGCCCTGAAAATGAATTTCTTGGGCCGAACACGGCTTGTGACACGCCCGTGTCCAAGGCCGTGTTCCTCACTCGTCGTAAAACCAGAGATTACATAATAGGACTTGGCCTATGGCACGGCTTTGTACATGCCCGTATCTCAAGTGACACACCCGTGTCATGGGTCGTGTGTACAACCCGGTGTCCGCCGAAGGGGCCCAAGCAAGCAGGCGGGCAGGGCCCCAGCCGCCCTCTCAAGCGGGCCAGACCTCGCTCGCCTCTCCTAGGAGGGCAGGGCCCCAGCCGCCCTCTCAAGCGGGCCAGACCTCGCTCGCCTCTCCTAGGTGGGCCGGGCCCCAGCCGCCCCTCTCAGACGGGCCAGCCCCCGCTCGCCTCTCCTAGGCGGGCCGGGCTCCAGCCGCCTCTCTCGGGCGAGCCAGCCTCCGCTCGCCTCTCCTAGGCGAGCCGGCCCCAGCCGCCTCTCTCAGGCGAGCCAGCCTCCGCTCGCCTCTCCTAGGCGAGCCGGCCCCAGCCGCCTCTCTCAGGCGGATCGGCTGCTGCCCACCTCCCCCCAAATGACAGGAGGTGACCCGGCAAGAGGTGCGTATAACCAGCCAGAACAGCGGGGTTTGGCTGTTGGCAGGCCAATCCGAGGGGCTCTTTAGTAAATTCAGACCACCAGAGGCGGGTTATTCGCAGACCATCCGAGGTAATCTATAAATAGGACCCAAGGGGTACTTCAGAGGGCAGGCTTACTAGTTCTCAAGTCTTATAGCACTTTCTGAGGTACCTTAGCCCGGCAATTGGTTAAGGAGGGAAAGCGCTCTAAGATCTTCCGGGTGTGTGGTGGGACCTCCGTGTCGGGCCCTTGGTCTTGTCCCTTGTTCTTCTCCCCCTTGTTATTTTTCTTGCAGGAGCGAAGTAAGTGCGAGATCACCCCTTCCCCAAGGGTCAAACTCCACAGAGGCCGGTTTCCGGTTTCAACATTTTGGTGCGGTGAGCGTGGAGCGTGGTCAGCAAGGAAAACCTTCGATAGGATCAATGGCAAGAGAAGATGGACAGGGTTCAGGCAGGGGTAATTCACCACCCCCACCCCCACCCCCGACGGTGGGCGTGCCAGCGGAGCTCAGGGAGGAAATCCTTGGACTCGTCCGGACGGCCCTCGGCATGTGAGCGGAGAGCGAGACGCCGGTGGTCCCGGTGGTACCCGTCCTGGCACTCGGTGACGACGCGCCACTCAGACGACCAGGGAAGGAGCCCGTCGGGAGGGGTGACCGAGAGTTCCAGGGGAGAGTTCTGTTCCCCGGGTCGGCAACAGAGTACCATTTCGGCGAGACGGCAGGGAGAGAGTTCCCCCCTCGCCCCGCTGAGGGAGGAAGCCCTTTCAGCGAGTTCGTTTCCTCCGCCCCAGTTCCAGAGGGGTTTCGTGAGCCGGAGATGACCTACTACTCCGGGAAGGGAGACCCCGTCCACCACATCCAGTGGTTTGAGGACATGGTCTCCATCCGACAGATGTCGGACGGCTTCAAGTGCCGACTCTTCGCCATCACCCTCCGAGAGAAGGCGAGAGAATGGTTCCACCAGCTCCCGACCGGATCCATTTACTGCTTCGAGGACCTGCGTCGGGGGTTTATGTTGAGGTTCACCACTTCCAAGAAGAGGAAGAAGGAGGTGGAGTCCTTGTTCCGCGTCAAGCAGAGGTGAGCGAGTCGCTTACCTTCACCTGGCGGGACAGGGACGAGGTCATCCAGATTCCGGCGGAGGAATGCGACCTCGAAGTTCTTCCCGACAAAGAACTCATACAGCTTCGCCTCATGGCCCCCCAGGCTTGGGGGCCGATAGCTCGCCTCGCCGAGTTGAACCGGCGAGAAAGGAATGTTGCCGAAGTCTCCCTTGACGAAGACAAACTTCTTGAGCCAGTTGTGGCTCTTGTTGACCGTCTCCCGCACCTTGGCATGCACGCTCGCGAAGCATGCGGTCCCATCCTTGTTCGCGCGGAAGGAGAATAGCTTGCGGAAGACCGCAAGGCTGAACTCAATTCTCTCCTCGCGAAGATAGCAGGCGAACCCGACGACGACGGCGATAGAGTTCGAGGTCAGCTGCCCCGGGACAACCCCGTAATACTTAAGGACCTGGCGGACTTCCGGCCAGAGGGGTAGCCGGAGTCCCGCCTCAAAGTGGGCCGTCGGGAGAGCCAGCTCATCACCCGAGAGCTCGTTTATCCTTTCTTCCTTCCCGGGTCGCCTCACCACGAAACCCGGCGGGATGAAGTTGTCGACGGCGTCCAAGAACCCCTTCTCCGAGATAACGGCGGGAGGGAAGTTGTGGTCGGCGAAGATCCAGGCACACTTGCCCCTCCCGTCCGCTTCGCCGCTGCCGCCCGTCATTTCGCGGAACTGGTAAGTGAGCCGAGCGAGAGAGAAGAGAAAGGAGAGAGTTCTCGCGAGGTAAAGCTGGAAGGGCTCTTGAATACGGTAGGTGAAATAATAAATAAGGGCCTATTTATAGGGCCGAAAAAAGAGCGGGAAAAATCAGAAAAGGCGGGAAAGCGAGCTGACAGCAGGGCCAACCCCGACGCTTCGATTCCCGAGCCCCGCCCGGGTCCGCGTCGAATCGCCGGTCGGCCGCGAGAGTCTCCCGGCCGCGAGCCATCCCCCCTCCCGCACAGAACAAATTCCGAGAGGAATGCCCAGTCGAGGGGCGACGAGCGAACCGCCCGCCTCTCCTAGGCGGGTCGGCCCTCGCCCGCCTCTCCTAGGCGGGCCGGCCCTCACCCGCCTCTCCTAGGCGGGTCGGCCCTCGCTCGCCTCTCCCAGGAGGGCCGGCCCTTACCCGCCTCTACTAGGCGGGCTCTCCAAAGTTGAAGCCAGAAATTCCGCGAGAAAAATAACAGCACGCGCCCCGGAACGGGCGAGAAGAACCCTGAATTATTACAGCAATTGTTCTTAAATAGTATTTGCCTCCGATGACCTGGGACGGATCACACAGCGAGACGGTTCAGACCCAGCGAGCAACGACGGGCACGGGCGGGTGAGGTAGGTGGCTCAGTACTCGATCCATTTCCACCTGCCCCGCCTCTGCGAGCCGGTTCGAGGCGGTACGCGAGAGTCATGATACTCTCGAACCGCCGCCAGCTCCCGCTTGGTCTGATCGGCCTGTTTCGTAATGCTTTTCAGCCGCTCCTCTGCTCGCGTAATATGCACACCCGGAGATGTCGGCTCGCCCTCCTCAGCCGAGCCCCTTGCCCCCTCCAAAGCAGCGAGTCGCTCCTCCGCCTTGGCCCTGTCTCTCTCCATCCTCACGAAGGCCTCATTGAGCAGCAGCGAGTGTTTCTGAAACATTCGCGCTACATGCGCCTTCATCTTCTCGCCATCGCGCGGGTCGCCCAAGAAGTTCGCAATGTTTTCCGGCTCCAGGGAGGCGAGTACCCCTCGCTCATCTCGACATCAGAAGAAACGACGCGATATCTTGCAGAAGCAAGGTCAGAAACAGACGAGCGGCGAGCGGGTTAATTTCAGGGGGGTTACCCGGCGTTTGCACGTCTCCCGCGTCGTCAGCTGGCCGAGAAGAACTCGGCCGACTTTGGAATGATTTCCCTCCCGGGGCAACGAGCGGCTTCCCCAGACCCTGGACTCTCGGCGGGGGAGGAGTCGCAGGAAGGCTGCGCGCCGGGGAAAAGGGACTGGTGCCCAGGTCAATCATCTCCACGGAAGGATCCACGAGGTTCCCGGAGCCCCCTTCCAATGCATCTTCGAGGGGCATCTCCTGCAAAGGGAAAAATTAGTGGAAAGCACAGGTCGAAGGGGAAAACCACGTACCCAGATTGAACCTCGGAGCCGCCAGAACCCTGGTCATCACTCGGCGGGGAATGGCGGATAATCTTTCCCTTTACCGGTTTAAACGGCGGGCCGGGTGATCTGCGCGCCAACCACGGGGCGGCCGCGAGGGACTCCTCCCGACTCTCCTCCCTAGCGGCTGCCAACCGAGCACGTATCTCCTCAGACGCAGGCATCTCCTGGTCACAAATCACGCAGGAAGCAAGAGGAGAGGGCCAGTCATCAAAGGCCCGGTGGCTTATTTATAGCAAAAAAAGTGGGCCCCACCAAAAGATTCCCTCCAGCTCAGCAAGGTCGTCGCCGGACACGAGGGTTGGACGTTTCTTTCCGAGCTTCTGCAAAGCACGCAAAGATCGGGGATTGTGTACAACCCCGTGTCCGCCGAAGGGGCCCAAGCAAGCAGGCGGGCAGGGCCCCAGCCACCCTCTCAAGCGGGCCAGACCTCGCTCGCCTCTCCTAGGCGGGCCGGGCCCCAGCCGCCCCTCTCAGACGGGCCAGCCCCCGCTCGCCTCTCCTAGGCGGGCCGGGCTCCAGCCGCCTCTCTCGGGCGAGCCAGCCTCTGCTCGCCTCTCCTAGGCGAGCCGGCCC
The DNA here is from genome assembly GCA_039513925.1 of Platanthera zijinensis. Classification (NCBI taxonomy): domain Eukaryota; kingdom Viridiplantae; phylum Streptophyta; class Magnoliopsida; order Asparagales; family Orchidaceae; genus Platanthera; species Platanthera zijinensis. The sequence goes on from CM077089.1 coordinate 144,280,847, forward strand.
CAGCCGCCTCTCTCAGGCGAGCCAGCCTCCGCTCGCCTCTCCTAAGCGAGCCGGCCCCAGCCGCCTCTCTCAGGCGGATCGGCTGCTGCCCACCTCCCCCCAAATGACAGGAGGTGACCCGGCAAGAGGTGCGTATAACCAGCCAGAACAGCGGGGTTTGGTTGTTGGCAGGCCAATCCGAGGGGCTCTTTAGTAAATTCAGACCACCAGAGGCGAGTTATTCGCAGACCATCCGAGGTAATCTATAAATAGGACCCAAGGGGTACTTCAGAGGGCAGTCTTACTAGTTCTCAAGTCTTATAGCGCTTTCTGAGGTACCTTAGCCCGGCAATTGGTTAAGGAGGGGAAGCGCTCTAAGATCTTCCGGGTGTGTGGTGGGACCTCCGTGCCGGGCCCTTGGTCTTGTCCCTTGTTCTTCTCCCCCTTGATATTTTTCTTGCAGGAGCGAAGTAAGTGCGAGATCACCCCTTCCCCAAGGGTCGAACTCCACAGAGGCCGGTTTCCGGTTTCAACATCGTGTGCCTGAATTGACGTTGAAACCGTCAAATCCCGAACAAGACACGGCCATGTGACACGCCCATGTAACATGTCGTGTGCCAGACATGACCTGGGACACGCCCATGTCCCAGGCCATGTAACTACCTCAGTACAACCCAGTAGATAGCCCGAGCAGGACACGGCCTGGGACACACCCGTGTCTCAGGCCGTGTGTCCGACCCCAGGCAAATGTCGATCGTAATTTCGTCGACCTCCCGAAAATTCGTCTATCTCGAGCACGACACGGCTTGTGACACGCCCGTGTCACAGGTCGTGTCACCCTATTCAGAACCCAACTTGGACTAAAAATGCCATCTGTTTCTCTTTTGAGTTTCGGGGCGTTACAATTCTTACCCCCTTAAAATAATTTTGTCCCGAAATTAAAATAGAATGTACACAAAACTTAAACGGTACCTGAGAAGAAAAGCTCGGGATACTCCTCAAGCATGGCCTACTCTCGCTCCCACGAAAGCTCCTCACGACCGCAGTTGTCCCATCGAACTTTTACGAGTTTGACCTCTTTGTTCTGCAACTGCTGAATCTCTGAATTTTCTATACTAACTGGACGAACTCGCATCCTCAAGTCCTCTTCTATCGGCACTGATGCCGATTCGATCACCACACTAGCCTCTACCAGAGCCTTCCTCAAGACGGAGACATGGAAGACATCGTGTAATCCACTGAGCTCTGTGGACAAAGCCAACCAGGTACACTGCTTCTCCCACCCGTTTTATAACCTCGAAAGGTCCCAAAAACTTCGGACTCAACTTCTTGAGTCAGCGAATAGGTGAAACGCCTTTGAACGGCTTGATTTTTAGATAGACCCAGTCGCCTACCGAGAACTCCACCTTCTTATGATGAGCATTAAAATATTTTGCTTGCCAATCTTGAGCTATCTTCATGCGTTCTTGAATGGGTCGCACCAACTCGCACGCATCAGCTACCATTTCTTTTCCCAAAAGTTTGGTGTCTCCCGCCTCTGTTGAAGACATCGGTGTTCGACACCGCCTCCCATACAAAGCTTCGTATGGCGCCATTTTTATACTTGTTTGGTAACTGTTGTTATAAGCGAACTCTACCATGAAGAGGTGATCTTCCCACTTCTTGCCGAAGTCAAGAGTACACATCCTCAGCATATCCTCCATAGTATGGTTCGTTCTTTCGGTTTGCCCATCAGTTTGAGGATGGAAAGCCGTACTGAACTTGAGCTTCGTGTCCAGACTCTTCTGAACCAACCTCCAGTCCTTGGACGTGAAACGTTCATCGCGATCACTAACTATACTCTTAGGAATCCCATGTAGTCGCACGATGTTGCGAACATACAATTCTACCAGCTTCTCCATGCTGTCCTCCTTCCGATTTGGGATGAAGTGTGCCACTTTTGTCAAGCGATCCACGATCACCCAAATCGTGTCGTTACCCTGCTGCGATCTAGGTAACCCATGTACAAAGTCCATGGAGATGTCATCAAATTTCCACTCGGGAATAGGAAGAGGCTTCAAGAACCCGCCCAATTTCTGACACTCGGACTTCACCAAGGCACAAGTTTTGCACCGACTCACGTGCAAAGCTACGTCCCGCTTCAGACCAGGCCACCAAAAAGATTTCTTCATATCCAAGTACATCTTTGTACTGCCCGGGTAAATGGAGTACTTCGTAAAATGAGCCTCAAACATCAACTCCTCACATAGCTTGCCAAACTGCGGTACACAAATCCTTCCATCCTTCCTCAGAATCCCATCCATCATCTCCCAGGCGCTACTCTCGCCCTTTTGAGCTTCCACCACGAATGGCTGGAACTCTACATCCAAAATGGTCGCTTCCCAAATACGATCGGACAAGTCGCTTTGCATTTCAATCCAATTCAACCGAGCCACGCTAGACTCGCCTCTGGCTACACACTCCATGCCAAGGGACTCCCAATCCTGCACTAACCGCTCATCATGAGCTTCGATCCAATTCCCTTGCCCAAAGTATTTTCTACTCAAGGCATCTGCCACCACATTGGCTTTGCCTGGCGTATACTGAATCGTCACCTCGTAGTCTCCAGAAACTCAACCCACCTGCACTGCCGCATATTCAAATCCATCCGATCTAGTAGAGACTTCATGCTTTTGTGGTCTGTGAAGATCCACCTTTACACCATAAACGTATTGCCGTCACAATTTTAGCGCAAAAATTATCGCCGCCAATTCCAAGTCATGGACGGGGTAATTTCTCCCGCGAGGCTTCAAATGCCTAAACCCAAAGGCGATCACACTGCCATGTTGTACCAATACGCAACCCAAACCGCATCCTGATGCGTCGCAGAAAATTTGAAATCCTTCAATCCCTTTCGGCAGACTTAGGATTGGAGCTGTCATCAGCCTTTTCTTTAGGGTATCAAATGCCTGATTGCACTCCTGAGTCTACACAAACTTCTGCTCCATACAAGTTAGTGAAGTGAGGGGTAGAGCTATTCGCGAAATTTTTTCTACAAACCTTTTATAGTACCCAGCTAGTCCAAGAAAACTTCGCACTTCCTCCACGGTCCTCAATATTGGCCAATCTCTGATGGCTTCCACTTTTGTTAGATCTACCGCCACCCAATCCCCACTAATCACATGGCCCAAAAATGCCACCTTCTCTAACCAAAACTCGCACTTCGAGAACTTTGCATAAAGCCGGTTCTCTCTCAACACCTGCAAGACTACTCTCAAGTGAGTCTCATGCTCCACCTCCGATTTGGAGTAAACTAGAATGTCGTCTATAAAGACAACTACAAAAGAATCCAAGTATTTGTGAAATACTCGGTTCATCAAGTCCATGAATACGGATGGTACGTTCGTCAACCCGAATGGCATCACCGAGAACTCAAAGTGACCATATCTCATACCAAATGTTGTCTTAGGTATGTCCTCGTCTTGAATTTGCAACTGATAATATCTTGGCTTCAAGTCTGACTTTGAATACACTGTCAACCCCACCAATTGGTCAAACAGATCGTCTATCCGAGTAATCAGATACTTATTCTTGATAGTCAATTTATTCAACTCTTGGTAGTCTATGCACAACCTCATACTACCATCTTTCTTCTTCACAAACAACACCGGCGCGCTCCATGGTGAAGAACTGGGTCTGATATACCCCTGCTCCAACAGTTCCTGTAACTGTACTTTGAGCTCGGCCAACTCTTTTGGTGTCATCCTAAAAGGAGGACGTGACACAGGCCTAGCCTCTAGCACTAACTCAATTGAGAAATCAATCTCCCGTCGAGGAGGTGCTCCAGGAAGCTCCTCAGGAAACACATCCTCGAATTCTTCCACTACGGGTACTTCTCCAAGTGATAACTTGGAAAGTCGAACCTCCAACAAAGCTACAAGAGCTACTCCGCCCTGGTTAACTTCCCGCACCAAATGTATGGTCAAAATCAGGGAAAAATCCGCTCCACAGAGGCCCTCAAACTTAACTTTTGACTTCCCTTCGCTCCTCAGAGTTACCACCTTGGAAAGGCAGTCAATACTGGCATGCTGCTCTACTGGCCAATCCATTCCCAATATTACATCAAACTCAACCAACGGTAGGACTGCCGTTATTAATATGTAGTCGACTCCGTCTAGATTCCAACAAATGCGCCCCTTCGCCCTGGTAGTCATGGATGACCCATTGGGCATGCATACCTTCAGCTCCGCGTCCGCTGAGAATGACTCAACTCCAATCCTCCGGATAAATCTTTCCGCAAGGAAGGAGTGTGACACTCTCATATCAAACAATACCCTAGCGGGGTATCCAGAAACTATCACAAAGCCTAAACACATGCAACAAACATAAACGGCTTGAGAGTATAAAACCCAAGGTTAAAAGTTAAACTCGCATACCTGTCACCATATCGGGTTGACGGATCGCTTCCTGCTGCCCAAGGTTGTAGGCCCTTGGTTGCACCGGTTGGAACCAAGAAGCGCTCGACTCCCCCATCTTCCCTTTCTTTATGGAACTGGGGCCGGAGCCCACAGTCTGCTCCTGCCTTGGCTCTTGCTCAGCGCCTCCTTGAGTACAAAATCGAGCTATGTCTCCCACCTTGCCACAATTAAAGCACGACAGAGGTCCATTAGAGCGAGACCCTCCGGACGTCCAGTTGCTTTTCTCACCGAACTTTTACGGGTGAGGCTTTTTCTTCCATCTGCTCCCTTCAGACTTCCCTTGGGATTGAGAAGGCTTCCCTTCCCCTTGCTTGGGTGCGAAACCCTTGCGGCGTTGGGTTCGCTCCATATCGCTCTCCAAAATTCTGGCTACCTCAACCAACTCATTGAAACCTGCGTGTTTCATAGATATGAGGGGTTGCCTCTGGTTCTCCCTCAATCCGTGGTAGAAGAGGTTGTCCCTCTCCTCATCGTCCATCATGGTCGTTCCAGCATAACGACCCAACCGAGTGAATTCCTGAACATATTCATTCACTGTCTTGTCCCGCTGCACCAAGTGCAGGAATTGCCTCTGAAGGGCTAACCTCGTTGACGCAGGAATGTACTTCTTCAGGAAATCAATCTCAAACTCATCAATGGACTGGGTGCGTCCAGGAAACTGCTGACCACTATGGCTCACCCACCACAACTTGGCGTCTCCTTCCAACATGAAGGCTGCAAACTCAGATTTCTTCTCTTCTAGCGTCTCTGCTACCCACAAAAGTTCTTGCATTCGTGCCTACCAATCCTCTACATCAGTCGGCATACCGACTCCATTCAATTTTGGAGGATGGAAGCTCAGAAAATACTTCATCTGCCGGTCCCCATGCCCGACAACCACCCTTTCGACCAACGGCTCTGCTCGCCTTGCTTCTCTGCCCGGCACGGCCGTCGCCGTATTCGGGGTAGCAGGAGTTGCTACCTGAGCAACGGGGGCTGCTACTTGTGCAGCCATTGTAGCTTGGGCTGCCACCATTGCTTCTACAAGCATGCGGCAAAAATCGGTCGGGGTTACCCCCATGCCTAAAGGACCCTGCGCAGTAGCGCTGCTCGCCGAAAGCTCTTCTCTCGTCCTCGACGTTCCCGCCTCGTTGCTTATACTCTTAACAAAAGCAAGGTAAACACAAATCAGTCTCTAATCGCAAGACTCAAACACAAGGACACTCATGGTCCCGCAATACTCCTATGTGGATAACTTATTTTACGTGATTCGATTATGACTTTCGACCACAAATCCTCTCCTTGAAACCCTAACCTTCCTTTGATACCAAATTGTAACACCTCCCTTGTAATGACCATATAATATGGGTCCGGTCGGGGCCCCACAACATACAGATGCCACAGCTTTGACATTAAAAGATGATATTAACTACCCATTCTCAAAACTCAGAATAAAGCACAGTGAAAACATACCAAACAACTAGAGGTTATCCATTATTAAAACAGGAGTATCACTATGGTCTTAAGGCCTTACACCAAATGAGTCCAAAACGGACACACCACAAGGTCAAACATCAACGTGCAACAGCACTCTTAGGTTACCTCAGCATGCAAGCCGGAAGATATCAAATCATGGAGCAATACAATCAAGAATAAAATGAGCTAGAAGCACAGCAAACACTTCATGAGGCTTAGGGCTTTTTGGTTGGCGCACTTGCTCCCGCTTGCGATCCTTGCCATGTAAAAATTTGTTGTAACGTGGGTCAACAAATGCTGACCTCTACTGTGTAACTAACACATCTCCTCCCGGCCGCCCCAAACGGACCCCAGGGTACCCCTCCAACATGCAATTCAGCACTTCGTATGCCATATACATAAACATGTAAAGCTTTTAAAAATAGGTTTGGATGTCTCAAACAACAAACACATTTTCTATGTTGAGCACAAAATAATAGGGGCATACTATGAAACATGTATGCAGTCCCGGGGTTCGCCCAAGGCACCCTATCGCGTATGCAACTAGCACATCATCATCACAACTAGGTACTTCCAATTCAACATTGGCGTAAAGCCGCAAACAAAAGGGGGCTGCAATGCCCCTAACGGCCTAAAAGTCACTACATGGAAATCTTGCCAAGGCCCCACCCGCTCTGGGTTTTAAACCCGGGCTTGCCTACAAACTCTGACTTCTCGCATAAGGATTCTGCCTCGCACACAAACCAATTCTAAGAACCCTTGCTGGACCCCACCCACTCATGGCTTCATTGCCCGGGCTTGCCCTACGCTTGACGTTCTCATCAGTCTCACAGAAGGGGACTAGTCTCGCCGGGACACTCTCTCATGACTTGCGCGTCATGGGATAGCCAGCCGACCACGGAGACAAAGCCACGCCTTAGCACATCACAATCCAAAACCTTTCCCACCCTAATCCACCATTTGTCCTGCAACGTTCCCGCGCACCAAGGAAACCATCTAGCGTCAATGCAGAGCTAACCTTGTCCGGTTCTGGCTACAAGTACTCACTCGAGAAAAGGGGGAAAACACATATATCACAAACGACATCATGTCGCAACGGATTTCTACCGAATCCTTAAGGCTCACTATGCAACGTCACTGAGTCGGACTAACGGTCGCGACTACGGCTTCACATACAATGCCTAATCCCCTAACGGAGCGGATCTCTAATGCAAAATCATATCGGGGACATACACAATCGACCTGGAGGTTACAAAAACTAGTTTGAGGCATAAGATTTTGGTATGACAATGACATTTTTGTCTAACCTCACCGGAGAAATAAGTCGTGATAAGCCACGCCAAAAACAGCGTAAGTCTAGCATGCTTGTTGCCCTTAAGATCAGATATATATGGGTCTAGAAATTTAAGTACCCATGGTTCTCTTAATTATTTTTGAAGAAAATATAATTAACCCGAATAAGATGACACTAAAAAGGTTTTATTATATATACAAGCATCTTCGCACGGGCTACGCCGGCTCGATGCTCTTCGCATCGATAGTACCACAGCTGCGACGGTACCCCTCTACGACACTCGATCAATTGACACAGCACAGGGAGTCCTCGTGCCCTACCCGACAGTACCCCCGCCTCGACGGTGTCTCGGCGCGACGGTGCTTCTGCAGCTCGAAAACCACCGTGCACACGACCCCCAGTGCCTTGTTCTCTTCCCGTACCTATTGTATCGTGTGCACGGGGATTTCGAGCTGCAAAGCGCCGCCGCGCCGGGACACTGTCGAGGCGAGGGTACTGTCGGGTAGTGCACGGGGCCTCCCTGTGCCATGTCAATTGATCGAGTGTCGTAGATGTGCCGAGTTTGGGCAGAGGTATCGTCGCAGTTGTGGTACTGTTGATGCGAAGAGCATCGAGCATGGACGTAGCCCGTGCGAAAATGCTCGTATATATATAGACACACATATATGTATAATAAAATGTTTGGATGATATTCCCTTGCAGGATGCTAAAAAGAAGATTAACTTGAGGCTTGCACTGAAGGAGTGGCTGGGGAAGGAGGAGCCATCGGCTAACTCAAAGAGCTCTTATTGATTAAAAAAAAGGTCCTCAGGGAAGACATTGTTTCTCACCACTTTCTATAGCGCAAATAAATATAGAGGATAGATAGGTGCGGAAGTCGCAGTTTTCTCTTATTTGTATTTTTTTTTTCACCTCCACCTGGTTAGGTTTGTGTTCCTTTTGTTCAGTCCCGGAGGCTTTTTGGTCCAACAATATATGAGGCCAAGTCGTGGAGATTTATTCAGTAGGGAACCCGAGTGCAGCAAAAAGAGTTGGATATGCATTTGTAGAAATTTTAGTCTAAGAATAAACTACGGTTAAAATTTTAGGGAAAGAAAGAGTTGCATATCATTTAGAGGAAGCAGAGAAGCTTGCACGTGCTGATATGTTGGCATGTCTTTTTGTGGTTGATTTAATGGAATGGAATGGGAAATTAGGACAAATTTAAATGCAACCACTTATTATACAAACTATTATTACGTAATTTTTTACAGACTTTTATATGAAAAACTGTACAAATTAAGATAAAAAATTTCAGTCAATATTGAAGTATGGAAGAGGCAAAATGAGGAATATTTAAATGGAAAATATAAATTCTTATCTTCAATTAAAATTTGTAAAATTAAACAAAGAAATGCTTTGGTGATAGCAGTTATCAAAACTTTGGCTAGATGGAATGTAGTGATGAAAACTAAACTTTTTTTAGAAGGCACCAACGTCTAAGCCAAGTGAGCCTTGAGCGCGTGCAAAAAACTATAAATATTTCGAGGCAATGTTCATTTATCTTTACCAGAATTCCCACTAAGACTTCGTTTGATTGAGCGGTGGCGGTAAGAGCAGGCGGGTCCAAACAAAGACGTAGCTTCGTTTTGTTATCCGCCGTCCGGCGGCGTCCCGAAAACGCTGAACCAAATGAAGCTTAAGTTGGCAAGAAAAAGTTTAATTTGTTAATCAACATTAATATTTACTTATGCATAACATTCCTTTTCCAGCATCACTGCTTTTACTATGACTGATTTTGAAAATCTTGATTGACTTCAAGTATGAGATTACAATAATACAAACTATTAAGATGACCAACACATTCTTCTGTAAGTAGTCCCGTTTAATTTGATTTGTGTAGAGCAAGCACACCGGACTTTATCATGAGCATTTTTCCGTTCTTATGTTCTGTCCGAGATTCCAATTGATCTATTAAGGCTCCGTTTGGGGGGACTTATTCTCACCGGTCAAGCGGTCACGACCGCGTGAACCGGACCTTAATTCAAGCTCCGCTTCATGCGGTCTTGAACGCTTGACCGGTGAGAATAAGTCCCCCCAAACGGAGCCTAAATCGGTAACTGTTAAACATTTGTCAATTTTATAGAGGCAACGTTTTAGAGGCAAATCGACATTGTGGTGTTGAAGAAAAAAAAACATGTGTAATGTAATATAAAGAGTACCTGCTCTGATATCCAGACTCGTTGTTCATGCATGCTCAGATCTCAGGAGTCTTTTGAGTTCGCAGACAGCAAACCTGAAATGAAGCAATCAGAAACATTTTAGTGGGGTGTTAAAGTAATTGGAAAGAAGAAATCAAGATACCTGATATGAGATCTGAAACGATGAGTGAATAAAGATGAGAGGTTGAAGAGGGCAGAGATCTTCCCGGCTGGAGATCACAGTGATGGTTGGTTGCATTTGTTTATTCGTGCTAATGCTCAACAGTAAATTCCCATGTTTGAGAAAGTTTTCTTAATTTGTTCGATTCAGCACTTTGGTTATCTCCATAGTTCTCCTCTTAGTTTTAAAGCGGTGGGTTTCTTTTGATTTTTATTTGGTTTTAATTATCTGAATCAATTCCACTTTGTGTATGTTATAAGAAATCAATTTGTTGTTTGTGCGTAAATACAGTGCATTCATTTGCATTCTCTTCTCATTATGTCGGATTATATGATTCTCAAATAAACATGAAATATTAATATATTATCTATAATTGTTGCGGTCTGACTCGACGTCCCGGTCGGGCCAGAAAAATCTGGATCGCCTTAGCTCTCGGAACGGTCGAGTGCGTACACAGCCAGTGGCGGATTCAGGAATTTTGCAATGGGGGGGCACAAATTTTTTTTTTAAATGAAACAACAAAATAATGTAAAATATTTTGACATTTCAAATTCATACAAAACTACATTTAATTCACCAAATCCGAAAATACAAAATTACACAAGAAAATTACATTTGTCCACGACGAGTCTTCATTTTTTGAAAACGATCGATAACATCATCGTCACGGACTTTCAAAAATGCATCTCTCTCAATAAAAGTAACTAGACAATCATTCAACATTTGATCGCCCACTGTTGCGCAACTTGTTCTTGACGTAGTTCATGCCCGAGAACACTCTTTCTACACTTGCAGTAGCCACCGGAAGAATTAATGCAAACTTCAAAAGCTTGTAGATCGGTTGATAAACAATATGTTTACCAGTTTTAACAAGTTTCGTGGAGAGATGACAAAGATCCTTCAAATCAAAAAATCTCTCATCGCTTCTCATGTCGGCAATGAAGTTGTCGAGCTGAAAATCTAAATTAAACATCTCCAAACTTGAAAAATCATTAGGATAAAACTCAGCAAGTCTTATCACTTTTTGTTTGTCAAAACTATGAAACGAGTTAATTGGATTTAAGCAAGCCATATAATGAAGCAACTCCATGCTCACTTCATCAAACCGATTGTTAAGCTCTTGTAGTTGTAGATCGACGACTTTTAAAAATATTTGTACTCGATAATGATGCAAATTTGTGTAGTCTTCAACAAACCGTCTTGATCTTCCTCGAGGTATATACTGATCATCCATATTGGGAATATGAATCTTATGTTTGTCGCAAAAAAACAAGATCTTATTTAATAATGTGTTACATCCATCATCTCTTAAAGTTTGCAACTCTTTTTTTGTCAAATTAACAAAAGACATTGCATTAACAATGTCTTGATCCTTTCTTTGAAGAGCTAGATTTAACTCATGAGTGTATCCAAATATAGTGGTCATTACGTGAAGCATTAACACAAAGTCAAATGATTCCAATGCAAACAACATACCCTGTGCCTTCACTCGATCATTTGCTTTACTCTTCCCAATTGTCAAAAGTGTAGCGACCATATCAGGATATAATGAAATAATATGCATTAATGTTCTGTGATGTGATCCCCAACGAGTATCTTCAGGCCGACTCAAACGAAGCTCTTGATTCAAACCTGATCCAGTTTTCAATTCACCATCTTCTATTGCCCTGACAACCTTTTGAACTTGACTTTCTCTAAGCATTTCATGTCGCTTACAAGACACTCCAATCACATTTAATAAAGTTGCAATTGCTTCAAAAAACCATTGACAGTCATCATTAATCTTAGCAACCGCAACTTGTGTTAACTGAAGTTGATGAGCAAAACAATAAATGTAGTATGCACATGGATTTTCCCTCAATATTAAACTTTTAAGACCATTTATCTCACCACTCATATTACTTGCCCCATCATATCCTTGCCCACGAATTTTAGATAAGTTCAATGAATGCTCCATTAGCAAAGTTTCAATTCCAGATTTAAGTGACAATGCAGTTGTCTCCTGAACATGCACAATACCAAGAAATCGCTCTATTAACCTCCCTTTTTTGTCCACATAATGCAAACAAAGAGCCAGTTGATCTCTATGTGACACATCACTAGATTCATCGGCTAGAATAAAAAAGTGACAATCATCAAGCTCTTGCATAATAATCTGGGTTGTTTCCTTTGCACAAGCATTAATTATATCTTTTTGGATTGATGGAGCAATCAACTGGTTGTTTTTCGGAGCATTTTTTAAGACATGTTTACCAATTTTTTAGAGCTTGGAATTTTTGTAAAGCTAGTTGATGAACGCTATTAATCTTTCCGACATGTTTTTGGAATCCTTCAGGTTTGTTCCATGACTTATATCCTCCACCAGTGACAAAAGCATCACCCCCAACAACAGTAGTTGCAGCATCATTCTTGAACAAGTAACACACAAAACAAAATGCAGCATCCTTTGCAACACTATACTCAAGCCAATCATACATATCAAACCAAGCAGCAACAAACCGACGATCCCGATCTCTCATTTTTCTTTGAGGAAAAGAATACCCTTTTGGTTGGCATGGACCTCTTAATATATATGTTTTCCTCACGGCCTCTTGATCCTTTAACGGAAAGGTAGATATACTTTTTCTTAAACCTGGATCATGTGGAATCAACTCCACATCATATTCACAACTAACAACAGTATCTTGAGTTGGCACAGGGGATACGTTTATAATATCTTCGGATGGAGAAGATGCAATCTCCTCATTTTCACTCTCATGCGGTGATGACAAATGAGACTCTTTAGATTTTAACTTCTTTTGAAACATAGACGCGATGAGACTAGTTCTCTTCTTCGGACCCTCCATTTTCACTTCTAGATCAAGTTATAGAATAACATTAAAAATTTGCAAGATTATTACATCAAAGCACATCTACAATATATAACAAATAAATACAAAATAAGATATAGATGAGGGGAGTTACCTTTAGAGGAGAAGCAATAAATCCAATTTTTCTGCAATAACTAAGGCACTGCTCTGTAAAATAGTGATCATAAACAAATAAGTATTCAAGTTAAGAATTTGCTTAAAGAATTAACTAAAGTAGTACATATATGTATGAGAGTATCAAGTTAATGATCCCAAATAACGATTAGACGCTTGAGTTTTCTCAAATCATTTCCATCTTGTATTAACAGTTAGATGCTTAAGAATTAATTTCCATCTTGAAGAAGGATGCTTAAATAAGTAAGATTGCAATTTTTTTTGCATACACCAATGGGAAAAGGACAACAGGGATAAGCCTACCATCAATAAATGGATTTGTATGAGAAAATTAAAATGTAAATATCAACAAACACAACCGCGCAAAGCTCAGATTTGGAAATTAAATTGGAATCAAAATTAACAGCCATGATGGCTGTTAATTAAACCATGTGCTAAAGTTAACAATATGCTCCAGACCAAGTCTAGATCTAATTTCCATCATCAGCAGAGTAAAAGGTTATTTGTAAAAAGGGTTGAAATGTATAGGGATCATTTAAAAGCAAAGCTATTTTTCTATGGAGCTGCCACCTTGAGATTTTCTGCTTCAAAAACGGCGTGATGAGAGAAGATCAAAGGCCAAGAGAGTGAAGAGAAGAGAAGCTAGTTAGCGAATGGTGCCGGGTTGTAGGTGAACCATACGGTCCATACCTGATCAAGCTTGGCTAGGTCAATGGCTCCTAAGTCGAACAATATGATTTCAGTCCAAATGATTTCACATTTTCCAAATGATTTCATAATTTATTAACAGTTACTTTATGTTCTTGTGAAATCTGGACTGATTTCAGTCCAGATTTCAAAAAAAATCTGGACTGAAATCAGTCCAGATTTCACCAAAAATCTGGACTGAAATCAGTCCAGATTTTTGGTGAAATCTGGACTGTATTTTAGTCCAGAACTAACAAATGTTAAACAGTTAAAACTAACAGTTAAAAACATTTATCCATGGAAGAAGAAGAAATCTGGTGAAATCTAACAGTTAAAACTAACAGTTAAAATCTGGTGAAAAAAATCTGGACTGAAATTCAGTCCATATTTTTGGTGAAATCTGGCCTGAAATCAGTTCAGATTTCACCAAAAATCTGAACTGAAATCAGTCCAGATTTCACTGTTAAACTTAAACAGTTAAAACTAACAGTTAAAGAAGAAGAAGAAGAAGAAGGGGAAGGGGGATACCAGCAGCACGGGCACGGCAGAAGGGGGCACCTAGGGCACGAGAATGGCGGAGGGGGTAAAAAATCGGGGCACAGCGCGGTACAGGAATGGCGGACGGGGTTAAAAATCACGGGTTAAAATAAAATTTGGGGGCACCGGGTTGGGCGAACCAAGCCTAATAGAACTCGCGAAAAAATTTGGGGGGGCACGTGTCCCTGTGGCCCCCCTGTAGATCCGCCCATGTACACAGCCAAATGAGTAAGTCGATTGTACACAAACAGTTTTAACGTGGAAAACCCCCTCAATCGGGTAAAAAATCATGTGATCGGATCTGTGCCAGTCAAAGTCCACTAATCTCGGGTTGCTACAACTTGTTCGTGAAGGCGAGGGTGACAAGTCACCTCTCGTTACAATTTAGGGTGTGAGAGAACACTTTGCACGCGCGCGGACGACAGACCGTCGTGCCAGAGATTGCTACAGATTGCGCTTTGTGTTGGTGGTCTTCAGTTAACGACTTGCTGAGTCTTGGGGGGTGGAATACTTGAACTTGTGGTTGCGGAGGCTGCTTGGAACTTCTTGTGATTGCAGAGGCTGCTTGGAACTTGAGTGGTTCAGCTTCATTGGATGGCTTTGACTTGACCCATTTGTAGCTCGGATGCGGTTCAGGTGCGGCTCGGAGGCTGCTCATAGGAGGAATCCGACAGAGTTTCGACCTAAGGAAGGAGAAGACTAGGAGGAGAAGAGGTTAGGAAATGAGGAGGCCCGAGATTCCTTTTATAGGCTCCGAGAGGTAGTTATGGTGGTTACACGGCTATATGCACATCGTAACAACCCACATAAATGTTTTACTATAGTTTTAGATGCGCGTATTTCGCTGTTGGGAAACCGTTCATATTAATAATAAAATATTAATAAATCCTACCCCCACTAACCTGGTGGTTAGTGGGTTGTTATGCCTAGATCGGATGACCGGAAATGCCTCCCACCGATCGGACGGAGGGGGGCAACCTCCACGGGCGGGCGGCGAACTTGCCGTCAAGTTCGCCGACGAGGGGAGGCTTGCCGCCAGCGGCCAAGGAGGGGGCGGCTGGCGGTTCCTTTAGTGCGCGTAATGGGATCGGCGTGCGGGCGGATCAGACGTGATGATCGCGTGTGCGGTCAAACCCATAATCCCGCTCCTTTTAGGTGGAGATCATGGGGGGTGTGACTATGTGCACCCCTTACTCATTATAAAATGAGGGTCATCCCCAACAATAATAATAATGGTTGGTTGCATTTGTTTATTCATGCTAACGCTCAACAGTAAATTTCGATGTTCGAGAAAGTTTTCTTACTTTGTTCGATTCAGCACTTTGGCTATCTCCATAGTTCTCCTCTTAGTTTTAAAGTGGTGGGTTTCTTTTGATTTTTATTTGGCTTTATTTATCTGAATCAATTTCACTTTGTATATATTATAAGAGATCGATTTGTTGTTTGTACGTAAATACATTGCATTCATTTGCATTCTCTTCTTTATACGTCGGATTATATGATTCTCAAATAAATATGAAATATTAATATATTATCTATAATAATAATAATTTATTTATATGCGAGTAACGAATTATATTTACAGCTATGTCATTATAATTGTCAGCATAATGACGTGCACACGACCCCTGTGCACACGATGCTAATCAAAAGTTATTTCATGTTTACAATTCTGTGACGCAAATCAAAATACCCGTTCCTACATGGCTCTAGGATCCTCTCTATTTCAAATGAAATGGAGGGGATTCATTTCACGGACAAGATCATCTATTTTTTGATTTGACGGATTTTGTTTTTCCTATCATTTTATATTTTTTTTATTCAAAAAATTCTTGTCCACTAGATTTTTCTGGACAAATCTTGTTCATTAAAAATAGAATGGATCCCCTCCATTTCATTTGAATTTGAATTGAAGAGAATCCAAATCTGCCTCCATGACGCATAGATCGCCCCGTGCATTCATTATATTACACAATTTCGGGCTAACACTTAACAGTAAATGAAAAGCAAAAGCAAAAACAAAAGCAAAAGCAAAAGTAAAAGCAAAAACAAAAGCAAAAATGACTCTTTTTTGGGGAGACGGAAGAGCACGAAGATGAGCAGGTGAAATTTAATTTTTAGGAGCAAAAAAGCAAGAGGGACCTCCAAATTGTTGACGAAGTTTGCCGGAGATCCAGAGTAATCGGAGAAGAGAGATACAGGGGAAATGAGAGAAAGATAGAGATTTGGAAGGAGGCATAAAAACTATTACATATAATCACCCCCTTATATAATACAAGAGACCAACCGTCAAATAATAAAAAGAATACCTAGGGTCTGTTTGGCGCGGCTCTAGCGGTTGAAAAATCTTTATTTCAGCCGTCAGAGCTGATTTATATGTGTTTGGGACAGTTTCTTATGAAGAGATTTTCAGAAATCTGGAGCTGTTTTGCAGCTTTTTAGAAATCTCCCCCAGCTTCTGCTCCCGCAAAATAGCTTTCTCTCTCACAGGTTTTGGAAATCTAATAGTTTCTTCAGTTGGAACATGCTCAGAGGCCGGACGACCTTCCTCCGGCGATTCCGAGCCCCAGACGGCCTTCCTCCGGCCATTCCGAGCCCTCGACGTCTTTCCTCCGGCGATTCCGAGCGCACTTCTGCACAGAACACCCAAACACTCTGCAGCTTTTCAAAACTGCTCCCCAAAAATCTATTTTAAAACAGCTTTACCCGGACAGCAGCTTTTCAATCCGGCAGCTGTCCCAAACAGAGCCCTAATACAACAGTAATAATAAAGTTGGCTGGTGGCTGATGTTGGGATGCGGATCAGAGATGATGTTGCCAAGTGTAATAAGATCCTGGAGTGAAATTGGTATCGAACATTCTTTTGATGCTGCCAAGTGTACGAAGATCCAGCTCCTTCTTTAAAAATGTGGTCGGTAAGATGGTCGCCATGTGTCATAATCTGGGCGGCCTAAGTAAAGCTGAGCTGACATGTCAGCATCCCAACAATACTCTCCTCCGCTTACAAAAAACAGCGATGTCCTCATCGATCTTCTTCATCCTTTTTTTAGGGTTTGAGCTTTGCTGGAGGGAAAAGCCATCATCCGGCGTACGGCAGGGTTGAAACCTCGAGTGCGGAGGAAAACAGCGAAGGACGGCCACTGTTGTTACTGTGATGGAGAAGCAGACGCTGGCGCGAAGCAAAATGGAGACAACTCTTCCAGAAGAAACGTCGCCGGCCTGGTATTTTGGTAAAATCCTTCTAATCTTCTTCAGGCGGTCGATCCGTGTGAGGTCGTTGGCGCAGAGTGCGTTTTTTCCGTTGAATCCATGTCGTGGGAAGTAGGATCTGAGAGTTCCGTGTCTGTAGGCACGGTTTCGAGCGTGCTGGTTGTTTGTCGTAGGTCTGTGGGTAAAGTGCCTAGATCCTCCCAGGTACTGTCTTCGGGTGGGAGATCCTTCCACTGGACCAGCCCTTACCGGATGTTACAGCCAAATACAAGGAAGCTCATCCAACGGCTTCAGACAGGGCAGGCAAATCTGACGGTCACAACCAGCACAGCACAAAAGCAACATTTACGGCCAGCACTTGCCTCGGGACAAACAACAAAGATCAAAGCATGCAAACATATTCAGCAGCACAAGACCCCATGTCATCATCTGCCATATGGGGGGGGGGGAATCACAGCCATCCAAAATATCCAAGGAAAGGATTGCCAGCTAGCAATAGCCCAAGTCAACATCTATTAGGCAGTGTTCGTTTGGCAGGAATTGGGGGAAGGAATTGGAATTCGGTGTCCCAATTCCAATTTCGCTGTTCGTTTCGACACATTTAGACACGAATTGGAATTCCTGCCAAAACCCATGGGTTTTCAAAAAATAAAAAAACACTACGGTCAAAACCTACCCCCCCCTCGGTTTTCTGCTGTTTTCGGATAGAAGCTCGCCGACCTTCCGCCGATCAGCCACGCGATCTCATCGGGGCCCCATCGGATCACATAATCGTGGAAATCCTCCGAAGTGTGGAAGCCGAGAGGATGGATCTGCTCCCGGCCGCCGACGCCGTTGGAGGAAGCGGGAAGGGGAACGCCACCGGGCGCTGCGTTGTTCGTCATAGGTGATGTGGATCTCGCCAGAATCAGGGAAGTGGCGGTAGACTTCGGGGCAGTAGTCGATCACGATCTCATTGAGGGTTGTGATTTGGTGGATCGATTGGATTTCGGCCATTAGGGCTGCAGCTGATTGACGGTGAAAGAGGAGAAGAGGTGGGAGGAGAAGAGGTTGTTGGTAAGCCTGTCTGCTCATTACGGTCAATTCCTGTCTCCTAATTCCATCCTCCAAACGAACAAAAATAATGAAAACTTCAATTCCTGTGACTGAAAACCTTCCTGCAAACGAACAAAAGAATTGGTTTTCTGCCAAAATCAATTCCTCTGCGTCGTAGGTTTTCGGCCAAAACCAATTCCTACATCTCAATTCCTGCGAAACGAACGCACCCTTAATATAATTTCCCTGTTCTAGTAAAGTGTGCAATGTTAGGGTTGCGCCCTATGATCTTTTTTAATGTCTTTTTTTAATCTGCTTTGTAACGGTCATATAGACCAGTGGGATATATATATTCCCATTGTTGTATTTTGAAGGTATGAAAGTTATATGTTTCAGCTTCGTCTATATCTTAACCCCTTTTTCTTCTAATTCCTCCCCTCCGGCCACCCTCTGGCTTTCTCTCCGGTGACCACATCCCCATCGCCCTAGTAGGATCGTTACATCTTGGTGCTCTTGTTGAGAGGACTCCGATCTGCTAGGAGCCATGGGAGAAGGACTACGATCAATCGCAGAGTTCAAGGCCGCCCTTCAGGCGGAACAGGCGGCGAGAGTTGGCCAGATGGAAGAAATCAACCAACGGGTACTGACGGGACTCGCCCAACAAACACAATAGATCCGTCAGTATTTCACTACAGAGTTACAATCCAAGGAGAATCTTCTTGCCCGCCAAATTTTAGAGACTAAGGAGCAATCAGCTGATCAAATCGCTGAACACATCACGACGTTACTGAAGGATATCATGCTCTAATTTGAAAATCTACTCAGGAAGGGAGCCCAACAAGAACAAAGACCCATCATCATTGAGGAAGCAATGAGCCACCTACCACGACAGCCAGAGTATGTACCAGCACAGTCGGCCAACGGCATTTTGGGATCAAGCCCAGCAGCCAACATAAATCAGGTCCACTCTAACCGCCCTGGAAATTTAGAAATACCGTGTCCGCGCTATTCGGAAGGAGACCCAACCGATTGGTTGTACGAACTAAAACGTTACTTTGAATATCACGAAATTCGAACACAAGACTACTTATTAATTGCATCTTTTCATTTGGATAAACCCGCGTCCTAATGGTATCAAGCCACACTTAAGGACCATCCAGCACTCACGTTCCCAATGTTCGTTGATGCGATACAAAAGAGATTCGGGCCCTCACCATACGTCAAACCCGCCGGTGTATTGACCAAACTACAACAAACAACTATCGTATTGGCTTACAAACGCGAATTTGAGGAGTTAATCACCAAGGTACCGGGACTGGTGTTGAAACCAGTAGAACTAGTTTCTCCTAAAAGCTCGGATCTAAGGCTGCAACCCACGCTTACTTTCTTCGAACCACGCTCCCAACAAGACACCTAAAGGAACAGACCGGGGGCTTCAGCTCGGAGGTCCCACCGCTCACCCGGAAGAACTAGAATCTTTCCCCTCCCTAGCCAGTGCTGAGCTAGGTGTCTGAGTGAGAAGGACAAAGAAGGTTCCACACACCTCTTCTCAGACACCTTACCGGTCTATTTATAGGCTTCAGGATTTGAACTGCAAATAACCAAAGCAAGCACCTGTGAAATTACCTGAATACCCTGGGTTGGGTCTGCCAACAGCCAAACTCCGCTGTTCTGAAGGGCTATGAGCAGACCACCGAGGGTAAAAGAGTAAAAAAGGCCAAAAAGGATGAACCGCTTGCCAACTGAACCGGTTCCCACCCAATTGCTGAACCGGCCTTATCTCTTCCTGCCGACCCGATGCTTGGCGAGAGGACCACCTTGCGGCTGAAAACACCACCTCGCAGGCGAGACCCTCCGTCGGCATATAGAAAATCTTCCTTTGACCCCCACCTGTCAGGCGAATGGACTCAACTTTGGCTCCTCCTGCCTAGCGCGAGTGGACCCACCTTTGGGCTCCTCTCGCCTATTGCGAGTGGACCCACTTTTGGGCTCCTCTCGCCCATTGTGAGTGGACCCAACTTTAGGCCCCTCTCGCTTAGTGCGAGTGGTCTTTGCTTTGGGCCCCTCTCGCCTAGGGCCTTATCTCCTCTTGAGGATTCTTCTAATCCCCTCTCTGCTGAGTTCCCTCCTGTGAGCCCGAGGTTGTACAACTGGCACCTGAATTTATCTCTGACATGTTTGTATCCGGTCTCAAGGAGAGTATTAGAGGACCAGTCATGATTGTTCGACCCACGGAGATACACGATGCATTCGCCCTCGCAAGAATGCTCGAGGACCAACAAAATGGTCTTTTCAAATCGCGGTCACACTATAACCCCACCAATCATTACGGCTCTAATAAAACAACCCATACATATAACAATTTTAAACCTAAACTACCACCCATCAAAAGGTTACCCCCAGCCAAACTCCAAGCCAGGAGAGATAAAGGATTGTGTTACAATTGCGACGAACGCTACCACGCCGGACACAAGTGTAAGGGAAGAGGCGCCCTACTATATCTAGGTGGAACAGAGGAGAGTGACGATGAAGGAGAGGAACCACCCGAAGTTATCTGTGAAGAAGGAGACCCCACAACCCCCATATGTTTGCATGCCCTCACTGGTATTATTCCTGATCATGGGTTACGTATGACAGGAATAATTAATAACCAACTCTTGAAGCTATTTATTGACGGAGGAAGTACGCATAATTTCATCTCCTTTAGAATGGCGGAATTCTTAAGGCTACCCATCCTCACAATTACAGAATTTCCCGTCTTCATGGGTAACGGCTCGACCGAGTCATGTAAGGGAAAATGCAACGATGTCCGACTGCTCATCCAGACCAACCCATATATAGTTCACTTATATGTCCTCGACATCGAAGGCACGGACCTTATCTTAGGCCAACGATGGCTCAAGACATTTGGACCAGTCATCACCGACTATGACAAACTCACCCTCACATATACAAGTAACAGAGGACAAGTGACACTATTGGGACACCATAATAGAGCCCAAGTCGGCCAGGTTTCATCATCGCAGCTCCGTCGCATGATAGCACTCAAACCTTCCGCAATGTGCTTTGTAATCACCAAGCACACCTCAAACGACCGATCCACGGTCACAGAGTTAAAATCCTCTCTACCAACCCCTTTTTATAAGTTGCTTACAGCCTTCAAACCCGTATTCGACTAGGCTAGCCGGCTCCCACCCGTCCGAACAATAGACCACCAAATTAATCTGCTACCAAACACTACGGCCCCCAGCTTGAGACCCACTCGGTACCCGTACCATCAGAAAAACGAGATAGAAAAGATGGTAGCCGAAATCCTCACACAGGGTTAAATACGACCCTCCACTTCAGCTTTTAGCTCCCCGGTTATCTTAGTTAAGAAAAAAGATGGAACTTGGCGCTTCTGCGTCGATTACAGGGCGCTTAATAAAATCACAATTAAAGATAAATTCCCAATACCTACCATCGACGAATTACTGGACGAGTTACATAACGCTCGCTTCTTTTCCAAAGTTGATCTAAGATCGGGCTACCACCAGATTAGGGTAGCGGAAGAGAGTATTAGTAAGACGACATTCCGTATCCATCAGGGTCATTACGAATTTGTCGTCATGCCCTTCAGATTGACCAACGCCCCCTCCACCTTCCAAGCCTTGATGAACTCTATATTCCAGCCATACCTAAGAAAATTTATTGTAATTTTCTTCGATGATATACTCATATTCAGCCCGACCGAAACCGCGCACCTAGAACATTTACGAACAACTTTAACTATCTTAAAGGACAATCAATTATCTGTTAAACTATCAAAGTGCTACTTTGCGGCACCCGAGATAGAATTCCTGGGCCACACCATCAAGGATGGTGGGTCCTCCCAACTAAGAGCAACATCGAAAGCGTTAAAAATTTTCCCCGGCCCAAGAACCAAAAGGCCATTCGAGCTTTCCTAGGTCTCACTGGATATTATCGCAAATTTATTCAGAGCTACGCAAAGATTGCCTTCCCTCTCACAGAACTACTCAAACGAACAACATTCTCATGGACCGCCCCCGCACAAGAAGCTTTTGATACTCTAAAAAACAAACTCATTTCATACCCCATTTTAGCTTTACCAGATTTTCAAAAACCTTTCATCTTAGAAACGGATGCCTTAGGAACCGTAATTGGGTCAATTTTAAAACAAGGTGCCCACACCAAAGCATATTTCAGCAAAAAATTATCTCCTGCCATGCAAAAAAAATCTACCTACACGAGAGATGTTCGCCGTCACCAAAGCCGTCAGCAAGTGGCGTCAATATCTCTTAGGGCATCAGTTCACCATTTTGATGGATCATCAGAGTTTGCACCACTTGCTGATCCAACATCTACACACCCCTGAACAACAAGTGTTCCTGTCCAAGTTACTCGGCTACGATTTCATTATCAAATATAAAGTAGGGAAGACTAATCAAGCAGTAGATTCCTTATAATATATATAAGTGAATAAAACGTTAAAAAATTAAAACAATTAGTTTCGATTTAAACATATATAATATAATATATATATACATATAAGTGATTTAAACATATTCTGTTAATATGCTAATATTACATAAAATAAAATAACAGACGATAAATTTAAAAGTCGCGTCGGCCGATATATCTGAAAAAATCAAACATGCCGGCCTATTTTTTTAAAATAACAGACGTGTAACTCCTATTCACTATATATTTAATTTTAGTACAATCTCAAATTTGTGTCGTTATCTGCTTACTCAAATTGCGATATTCATGATCAATTGTGACGCATGTGCAAGATTTTAAAATTAATATTGTTTAATTAATTGCACGTCAAAATCATTGTATGATTTAATCATTCACGGGCATCGCATTAGAGTTTAGAGTTGACCGTCAAAAGTTCATTAGATTGCTTGTGTCCATTCATCCGCTTCTTCATTTTATGGCTAGTCGTAGGTCCATTACATCCATCGCGTGCTCACTTGCATTACATTTCGGGTTTGGGTATCGCGTGCACGTTACATCTAAGGATTACTTTCATGTTCTCATGGAGCTAAAATTATTTTTACATCAGGCGAAGTGTAGTTTTGAAAAAACTTGAATATAATTACTCAGGTCATGTTATTTCTTTAACTGTCGATCCTACTAAAATTAAAGATATGTTTGAATGGCCAATACCTTCTACAATGAAAAAAATTAAGAGGATTTCTTGCACTCACAAGTTATTATAGAAGATTCATCATGGGATATTAAGTATTTGTAATGGACTTACTCAAGAAGGATCAGTTTCATTGGACTGATTTGAAGTAAGCTGTGTGCATTATTAAGCTTGACGGTGATTGAACAACAACCCTTGGAGATTTCAACAATAATTTTCAAATGAATGCATTATTAATTAGATTTGGGCAGTCAATTTCAATTCCTCGCAATTTCAAATTGCGAGGACGTCAAAGCTTCCTATTTGCGAAAAAGAAAGTCAAACCTTTCTGGGAGAGCGCACGAACACATTTTATATTTTTTAATTATAAACATGCTAATTTTTTTTATAAAGTAGGATATATATATATATTGGTAAATAATTTTGTAACAAAATTATTTTTTATTATTAAAAAATAGTAATAGTGACAAACTTATATTGCGTCACTAAAAATGATTATTTAATGACAATCATATATTTTGCCACTAAAGGTATGTCTTTTGTGACAGAATATATTTTGTCACAAAATATCTACCACTAAAGACAGATTTAGTGACTGGACTTTGATTTTGTCACTACAGTGGTGTATTAAGTGACCAAATTTTTATTTAGTCACTAAAGAAATCTTTTTAGTGACCAATAATAATTCCATCACTAAAGACGTGTTTTCAGTGACAGAAATTTATTTTGTCACTAAAAACATGTCTTTAGTGACAAAATATATTCCGTCGTTAAATTTTGGTCACTAAAACTTTGTTTCTTATAGTCTTACCTGTTCGAATGTCAAATACCACTAATAATAGTAAATAAATAATAAAATGACTTAGAACGATCATTTTGACCCATTCGTGGGCTCAGATCATCCGAACGGGCAGTAGATTACGACCTGCTACAGGAATAAACATATGTGGGTTGTCGATCTCCATCAACTCCTCTTAGCATGAAATTACTCATCTTTATCGAGTGAAGATGATCATATTATTGGCGTAGCCTAGGAGCGATTCGCTTGAGGTTCGTCAGGGAGATCCAAGTGTCATCAGAGATCGGGCAGCCTGTCACATAATTGTCTGTTTACAAGCTGCTTATGAGAACTTGAAAATAACTTAGCAAAAATTAAAAATAACACGCATGAAATTGAAAATAACTGATTTTTTTCAAATAAATTGAATATTACATGAGTATGACCTTTATATAAAACGAATGAGATGAAAGAGATTACAATTAGGCAGTGTGATTAATTTACAGGAATCTACAAAAATGCAGCTAACACGGTCACTACGGTCAGAAATGCTGTCCTCACAGGATATACAATTGGACTATGCTAATCACCCATAAAAATTTGCATGCATGAGCAGGTACCAAAGATGAATCCGCTTGTCTCCACCATCATAGCTTTCAGTTAACATATCTTCATCATGATAATTACAAGGTGCATAAGTTGCGGTTAGATCAACCTAATTGCCTGACAACAATATGCGGTCAAACCACTTCAACCGCTAATATTTTTATGTTATAATAATACTCCCCCTCAAGCTGGAGCATATATGTCGATCATGCTTAGCTTGTCACAGATGTTAGAAAACGAGGAAGATACTGGTTTGGTAATGATATCCCCTAGTTCTTTATCAGAAGTGACGAACAAAGGATATCTTTGTTTCTTCAATATTTCCTCTCTAATGAATTGACAGTGAACTTCATTATGTGTTGTCCTCTCATGAAAGAATGCATTTTTTGATATGTATATGACAGTTTTGATGTCATTGAACATTGGTAAAGAGTAGTTATAGACTACTCCTAAGTCAAACATGAATGTCTGTTTCCACTTTAACTTTCAAGTGAACGAAGCCATGCTTTTATACTCAGTGTTGAGAAAAATCTTGAGATTTAGGCTCTGTTTGGGAGAACTTATGATGATGAATAAACTGCTAATTGAAAATTGATATTTGCATAACGATTTTATAAAAGCAATGATGAATAAGCAGTCGACTGTTTGGATAGTTTGTTCATAAGTGTTTATCTAAAATTTCATTCATTCATTAGGGTCTGTTCGTTTGGACGGGTGTTTTTCGCCCAAGCGCATTTTTTTTGCCAGGACGCGATTTTTTCGCCCGAGCGTGTATTTTTCGCATGGTCGAGATTTTTTTTGCACAGTCATGATTTTTTCTCCCGGGCGGATTAAAAATTAAAAAAATGAATGTATATAATAAATAAATTTTTTTAAGGCACTTAATAAAAATTTCATAAAAAACAAATTAAAATTACAAAAACCAAAAACAATACTACAAGATCACATGCAAACTAGTTAAGA
The DNA here is from genome assembly GCA_039513925.1 of Platanthera zijinensis. Lineage (NCBI taxonomy): Eukaryota > Viridiplantae > Streptophyta > Magnoliopsida > Asparagales > Orchidaceae > Platanthera > Platanthera zijinensis. The sequence goes on from CM077089.1 coordinate 144,306,345, forward strand.
GGACCTATTTAATTTAGCACTTGCACGAGCTCTAACAATCTGTACGATCTCTGATGGGATGACGATTAGCTAGGAGGAGGCTCTGAGATTGTGCAAAAAGCTCCCGATGGGAGCAACTCCTCTCACACCAACTCCACAAATTTAAATTAAAATTTTAAAAAAAACATAAAAAGCATATTAAAATTAAAATGACCAAAAACTTACTATAGGATCATGAGCCGATTTTATTCGGCAGCTCTAACGAGCTATACGGTTTTTGGTGGGATAACGATTCTCTGGGATGAGGCGCTGGGATCGTGGGAAAAGCTTCTGACGGGAGCAACTCGTCTCACTCGACTCTTATCATCACTGTTAAAACTTCGATCCTGCCATATCACTTTATTCTCTCTACGAGCTGTAGAAATTCCGAGAGAGCTTTCTCCTACCTTTTGCTCTCTGGATTGCAGTTCAAATTTTTTTTCCAATGGCTTGTTTCTCCTCACTCCTCTCTTCGTTTTCCGACGAAATCGATTGTCAGATCAACGATAGTAAGAATACTTTACATCTTCTCCTATATAATTTTGCCCCATTTTTCTATATAATAATATTGCAGAACCCCCCGAAGTTGAGTCTTCTCAATTTTGGCTCTCTTGATTGTAGTGAGAGGTTTCTTTTCATTCGCTTGTTTCTCTTCTCTCATTCTCCAACAAAGTTCATAGCCAGAACACGGACAGTAAGACTATATTCTCTTATATTTCGAGGTAGCTGGTCAAATGAAATGTTCTGTTCTGAAACAGAACAACGGTGAAACAGAACAGAGGTGAAACAGAACAGAGGTAATGCTTTAGAAATCTGCAGTTAAGGTTTCTTCTTCCTTTTAGATCTCTGGATCTTAGTTGGAGAAATCTTTCTGTGTGCTTGTTTCTCTTCTCTCATCTTCACCTGTATTGTTTTTTTTCATTTCGCTAGATGATTATAATGTAGTAATCTGGAGTTGAGCTTTCTTCTCTCTTTAGCTTATTTAGATCGTAGTTGTAGATTTCTCTCCAACGGCTTGAGTTTTCTCTCTCATTTTCCGGGAAGTTTATTGCCAGAATACCGATATTAAAACTATATATCTTCTACTCCTATATTACTTTTTTCACTTCCCTATATAATTATTATATAACTCCGGAGTTGATTTTTCTTCTCCCTTTGGCTCTCTGGATTGTAGTTGGACTTTTTTCGCTTTTACTTATTTCTCCACTCTCATATTCTGGTTTGTGGTTAGCCACAACACTGATTGTAAGACGGTACATCTTCTACTATATTGTTTTTTCAGCTTCGTGACTATAATGTAGAATTCTGGTGTTGAGTTTTCTTTCTCTATTTTAACTCTCTGGATTATAGATGAGGATTTCTTTCCAACCACTTGATTCTCCTTTCTCATTTTTTTGGCAAAGTTACTAAAACGCCCTTAGCAAGACTGTACATCTTCTATATTGTTTTTTTTAAGTTTGATATATGACTACTGTAGAAATCTGAAGTTGAGCTTTCTTCTCCCTTTTGTCTTTCTGGATCTAAGTTGGAGATTTCCTCTCATCCACTTTTTTTTCTCTCAATTTTCGGGGAAATTGATAGCCACAACACGAATAGCGAGACAGTACATATTCTAGTATATATATTTTTTCACTTTGCTAGATATATGATAAACTGTAGGTATCTGGAGTCGTCTCTCAATTTTCAGAGAAGTTGATAGCACAACACTGACAGTAAGATAGTAATACATCTTCTCTCATATTATTTTGTTGAAGATTTCTCTGTACGTTGATCATGTTTAATGCCACAACACTGTAACTATTATTCAGGGGGAAGAACATTATTTCTTGAATTGTACTACCTGTAGTTTTCTCTCAGTTCATCGTTATGCATATGTTTAAATTATTCAAAGTACTCTCATTATTTTATTTTAATTTTTTAATTTAATCTTTGAATTCTACTCTCTATAGTTTTGTTATGCGCTAATGGACATGATTTGGGGCTTGAATTGACTTTGCGTTCCGGACCGCCGACGCCGTGCCAAACGAAGCCTAAATGCTACGAAGACGAGAGAATACTAATTGCATATGTAATTTACTTATAGAATATTGTATTATAAGGACGATATAAATACATTGCAGCCCCAACAAAGATAGACAAATAAGTATGCATGTAGGTTGTGGCTATGCCCCCCATTCAAACTTATTAGATAATAATTTTTCTCTTGCATGCAAGTTTAAATTAAGTTATAAGTCAATTCAAGTCTCAAATTATGTCCGTTAGTGTAGAAAAAAATTATAGAGAGTAGAATTCAAAGATTAAACTCAAAAATTAAAATAAAATGACGAAAGTACCTTGAATAGTTTAGACAGATGCATAATGATGGATTGAGCGAAAATTATAGGTAGTGCAATTGAAGAAATAACGTTCTTTCCCTTGATGAATAGTTATAGTGATGTGGTATTAAACATGATCAGCGTACAAAAAAACTTTCACAAAATAATATGAGAGAAGATGTACTGATGTCTTACAATCAGTGTTGTGCTATCAACTTCTCTGAAAATTGAGAGATGACTCCGAATACCTACAATATAACATATATGTAGTAAAGTGAAAATATTTATAATAGAATATTTTCTGTCTTGCTATTCGTGTTCTGGCTATCACCTTCCCAGAGAATTGAGAGAGGAAAAATAAGTGGATGAGAAAAAATCTCCAACTTCGATCAAGAAAGACAAAAGGGAAAAGAAATCTCAACTTCAGATTTCTACAGTAGTTACATATCAAATTAAAAAAAACAATATAAAAGAAGATGTACAGTCTTGCTATAGGAGTTCTAGTAATTTTGCCAAAAAATGAGAGAGAAGAATCAAGTGATTGCGAAGAAATGTCCACCTACAATCCAGAGTTAAAATGGAGAAATAAACCACAACACCAGAATTTTACAGTATAGTCACCAAGCTGAAAAAAACAATATAGGAGAAGATGTACCGTCTTACAATCAGTGTTGTGGCTAAGCACAAGCCGGAATATGAGAGTGGAGAAACAAGAAAATGGAAAAAAAAGTCCAATTGCAACCCAGAGAGCCAAAAAGGAGAAGAAAAATCAACTTCGGAGTTATACAGTAATCATATAGCGAAGTGAAAAAAAATCGGAGTCAGAAGATGTACAATCTTAATATCGGTATTCTGGTTATGAACTTCCCGAAAAATGAGAGATGGGAAACAAGTCGCTGAAAAGAAATCTCTAACTTGGATCCAGATAGGCTAATGGAAGACAAAATCTCAACTCCATATTTCTACATTATAGTCATATATCGAAATGAAAAGAGTAATACAGGTGAAGACGAGAAAACAGAAACAAGTAGATGAAAAGAAATTTCCAACTAAGATTCAGATATCTAAAAGGGAGAAGAAAGCTTAACTATGAATTTCTACCGCATCACCTCTATTCTGTTTCACCTCTTTTCTGTTTCAGAACAGAACTTTTCATTTGATCAGCTATCTCTTAATATAGGATAATGTAGTCTTACTGTCCGTGTTCTGGCTATGAACTTTGTTGGAGAATGAGAGGGGAGAAACAAACGAATGGAAAGAAATCTCTCACTACAATCCAATGAGACAAAACTGAGAAGAAAGCTCAACTCTTGGGTTCTACAATATAGTAATGTAGAAAAGTGAAAAAAAGATATATAAGAGAAGATGTAGAGTATTCTTACTACCACTACAATCCACTGAGACAAAATTTAGAAGAAAGCTCAACTCTGGGGTTCTACAATATTATAATGTAGAAAAGTGAGAAAAAGTTATATGAGAGAAGATGTAGAGTGTTCTTACTATCGTTGATTTGTCAATCGATTTCGCCGAAAAACGGAGAGAGAACTGAGAACAGACAAGCCCTTGAAAAGAAATTTTGAACGAGTGCAAAAGGTATAAGAAATCTCTCTCTGGATTTCTACAACTCGTAGAAAGAATGGAGTGATTTGGCAGGATCGAGTTTTTAACAGTGATGATAGGAGCCCGACTGAGAGGAGTTGCTCCCATCGGAAGATTTTCCCACGATCCCAGCGCCTCATCCCTGAGAATGTTTATCCCACCAGAAACCGTACATTTTGTTAGAGCTGTCGAATAAAATCGTCCGTGGTCCTGTTGTAAGTTTTTGGTCATTTTAATTTTAGTTTGCTTTTTATGTTTTTTTTTTCATTTTTAGTTGTATTTGTCCTATTCAAATGTCATGTACAACTAAAATAAAATACACAAGATAACTTTGAATGACCATTTTTACCCATTCGGGGACTCAGATCATCCGGACGGGTAGGAGATTACTGCCTGTTACAGGAATAAACATATGTGGGTTGTCGATCTCCATCAACTCCTCCTAGCATGAAATTACTCATCTTTGTCCAGTGAAGATGATCATATTCTTGACGTAGCCTAGGGGCGAGTCACTTGAGCTTCGACAGGGAGATCCAAGTGTCATCCAAGATCGGGCTGCGTGTCACATACTTGTCCTTTTAAAAGCTGTTTGTGAGAACTTGGAAATAACTTAGCAAAAACTAAAAATAACACGCAGGAAATTGAAAATAATTGAAATTTTATTTCCAAATAAATTGAATATTACATGAGTATGACCTTCTTTATATAAAACGAATAAGGTGAAAGAGATTACAATTAGACAGTATGTTACTAATTTACAGGAATATACAGAAATGCAGCTAACACAGTTACTACGGTCAGACCTATGTTGTCAAGGCGCGCGCCTAGGCGCGCCTGAGGCGCCGGGCGCACCAGGCGCAGCCCACCGCGCCTCAGCAAGGCTGAGGCGGGCGATGTGCCCCAGGCGCGGCCTAGGCGCGCCTAGGCGCGCCCAGGCGCGCGCCTTACAGGCTCCCAAGCGCACCAAAGGCGCCCCTGAGTCACTCAAGGTGTTTTTTTTTCAATTTTTTTTGAGATGGCCAACAACTGATCTAAGACGCACTCGAGGCACCCCCTAGGTGCACTTGGGCGCCCAATTCGCCGAAATTGAGCGAATCGGGCGCCCAATTCGCCGAAATTGAGCGAATAGGGCGCCCAATTCGCCGAAATTTCGCGAATCGGGCGCCAATTTCGCCGAAATTGAGCGAATCGGGCGCCCAATTCGCCGAAATTGAGCGAATCGGGCGCCCAATTCGCCGAAAATGAGCGAATCGGGCTCCCAATTCGCCGAAAATGAGCGAATCGGGCGCCCAATTCGCCGAAATTGACCGAATCGGGCGCCCAATTCGCTGAAATTGACCGAATCTTGCGCCCAATTCGCTGAAATTGAGCGAATTGGGCGTCAAATCAGCGAATTGGGTGCCCAATTCGCTGATTTGACACCCAATTCGCTCAATTTGACGCCCAATTCGCTGAAATTCAGCGTATTGGGCGCCCAATTCGCTCAATTTCAGCGAATTGGGCGCCCAATGCGCTCAATTTCAGCGAATTGGGCGCCCAATGCGCCCAATTTCAGCGAATTGGGCGCCCAATGCGCCCAATTTCAGCGAATTGGGCGCCCAATGCGCCCAATTTCAGCGAATTGGGCGCCCAATGCGCCCAATTTCAGCGAATTAGGCGCTCAATTCGCTCAATTTCAGCGAATTAGGTGCCCAATTCGCTCAATTCGGCACTCAATTCGCTCAATTTCAGCGAATTGGGCGCTCAATTTCCTTTTTCTCCCATTTTTGCGCCTCATGTGCCTCAGGCGCGCGCCTGTGCCTTGCGCCTAGGCTCCAGGGGCCCTTTGCGCCTCGGTGCGCCTTGCGCCTTTGACAACATAGGGTCAGACATGCTGTCCTCACAGGATATACAATTAGACTATGCTAACCACCCAGAAATATCTACATCCATGAGCAGGTTCCAAGGATGAATCTGCTGGTCTGCGCCATCATAGCTTGCGGTTAACACATCTTCATCATGATAATTACAATTCGCAAAAGTTGCGGTTAGATCAGCCTAACTACCTGACTGCAATGTGCGGTCAAACCACTTCAACCGTCAATATTTTTATGTTATAATACTCACCCTCAAGCTGGAGCATATATGTCGATCATGTCCTGCTTGTCACAGATGTTAGAAAACGAGGAAGATACTGGTTTGGTAAAGATATCTGCTAGATTTTTATCAGAAATGGCGAACAAAGTGAATTTTTGTTTCTTCGATATTTCTTCTCAGATGAATTGTCAGTAAACTTCAATATGTTTTGTCCTCTCATGAAAAATTGGATTTCTTAATATGTATAATATAGCTTTGATGTCATAGAACATTAATAAAGATTATTTATAGACTTATCATAAGTCAAACATGAGTGTCTGTTGCCACTTTAACTCACAAGTGAACGAAGACATGCTTTTATATTCAGTGTTGGGAAAAACAATAAGATTTAGGCTCTGTTTGGGACAGCTTATGATGATGAATAAACTGCTAATTTAAAATTGATGTTTGCATAACGATTTTATAAAAGCAATGATGAATAAACAGTAGACTGTTTGGATAGTATGTTCATAAGTGATTATCTAAGATTTCATTCAGTCATAAGGGTTTGTTCGTTTGGACGCGTGTTTTTCGCCCGAGCGCAGTTTTTTTGCTCGGGCGTTTTTTTCTCGCAGTCACGATTTTTTTCACCCAGTCGTGATTTTTTTCGTCCAGGCTCATTTTATTTCACCCGGGCGGATTAAAAATTAAAAAAAATGAATATATATAATAAATAAATTTTTAAAGACACTTAATAAAAAATCATAAAAAATAAATTAAAATTACAATAACCAAAAACTATACTACAAGATCACATAAAACTAATTAAGAGGGTTTATTTTATTTGGCACTTGTACGAGCTCTAACAAACTATACGGTCTCTGATGGGATGGTGATTAACTGGGAGGAGGCTTTGGAATTGTGCGAAAAGCTCCCGTTGGGAGCAATTCCTCTCACACCAACTCCATAGATTATAATTAAAATTTTAAAAAAACATAAAAAGCATATTAAAATTAAAATGACCAAAAACTTACTACAGGATCACGAGCCGATTTTATTTGGCAGCTCTAACGAACTATACAGTTTTGGGGGGATAGCGATTCTCTGGGAGGAGGCACTGGGATCTTGGGAAAAGCTTCCGATGAGAAACTCCTCTCACTCTAATTCCTATCATTATTGCTAAAAGTTCGATCCTGCCAAATCACTTCATTCTCTCTACGAGCTATAAAAATTCGGATAGAGCTTTCTCCTACCTTTTGCTCTCTGGATTGTAGTTCAAAATTTCTTTCCCCAGGGCTTGTTTCTCCTCAGTACTCTCTCTGTATTCCGGCGAAATCGATTGTCAGATCAACGATAGTAAGAATACTATACATCTCCCATAAATTTTTCCCTCATTTTTCTACATGACTATATTGCAGAACTCCGTAGTTAAGCTTTCTTCTCAATTGTGGCTCTCTGGATTGTAGTGGGAGATTTCTTTTGATTCGCTTGTTTCTCATCTCTCAATCTCCAACAAAGTTCATAGTCAGAACATGGACAGTAAAACTATATTCTCCTATATTTTGATGTAGCTGGTCAAATGAAATGTTCTGTTCTAAAACAGAACAGAGGTGAAACAAAACAGAGGTGATGTTGTAGAAATCTATAGCTAAGGTTTCTTCTTCCTTTTAGATCCCTGGATCTTAGTTGGAGAATTCTTTCCATATGCTTGTTTCTCTTCTATCATCTTCACTTATATTGTTTTTTTTATTTCGCTATATGACTATAATGTAGAAATCCGTAGTTGATTTTTTTTCTCTCTTTAGCTTATTTAGATCCTAGTTGGAGATTTCTCTTCAGTCTTGTTTCTTGTCTCTCATTTTCCGGGAAGTTCATTGCCAGAATACCGATATTAAAAGTGTACATCTTCTAGCTCCTATATTGCCTTTTTCACTTCCCTATATACTTATTGTATAACTCCGAAGTTGATTTTTCTTCTCCCTTTGGCTCTCTTGATTGTAGTTGAACTTTTTTCTCATTTACTTATTTCTCCACTCTCATATTATTCTGTCTTGTGGTTAGCCACAACACTGATTGTAAGACGGTACATCTTCTACTATATTATTTTTCCAGCTTCATGACTATAATGTAAAATTCTTTTGTTGAGCTTTCTTTCTCCATTTTAATTCTCTGGATTATAGATGGAGATTTCTTTCCAATCACTGATTCTCCTCACTCATTTTTAGGCAAAGTTACTAAAATTCTCATTGCAAGACTGTACATCTTCTATATTGTTTTTTTTCAGTTTGATATATGACTACTGTAGAAATCTGAAGTTTAGCTTTCTTCTCCCTTTTGTCTTTCTGTTGAAAGTACCTTGAATAGTTTAGACAGATGCATAATGATGGATTGAACGAAAATTATAGGTAGTGCAATTGAAGAAATAACGTTATTCCCCTTGATGAATAGTTATAGTGCTGTGGTATTAAGCATGATCAGCGTACAAAAAAAATCTTTCACAAAATAATATGAGAGAAGATGTACTGATGTCTTACATTCAGTGTTGTGCTATCAACTTCTCTGAAAATTGAGAGATGACTTCGGATACCTACAATATAGCATATATGTAGTAAAGTGAAAATATTTATACTAGAATATTTTCTGTCTTGCTATTCGTGTTCTGGCTATAAACTTTCCTGAGAATTGAGAGAGGAAAAATAAGTGGATGGGAAAAAATCTCCAACTTCGATCAAGAAAGACAAAAGGGAAAAGAAATCTCAATTTCAGATTTCTACAGTAGTTACATATCAAACTAAAAAAAACAATTTAAAAGATGTACAGTCTTGCTATAGGAGTTCTAGTAATTTTTCCAAAAAATGAGAGAGAACAATCAAGTGATTGCGAAGAAATGTCCACCTACAATCCAGAGAGTTAAAATGGAGAAATAAACCACAACACCAGAATTTTACAGTATAGTCACCAAGCTGAAAAAAACAATATAGGAGAAGATGTACCGTCTTACAATCAGTAAGCCGGAATATGAGAGTGGAGAAACAAGAAAATGGAAAAAAAAGTCCAATTGCAATCCAGAGAGCCATAAAGGAGAAAAAAATCAACTTCGGAGTTATACGGTAATCATATAGCCAAGTGAAAAAAAAATAGGAGTCAGAAGATGCACAATCTTAATATCGGTATTCTGGTTATGGACTTCCCGAAAAATAAGAGATGAGAAACAAGTCGCTGAAAAGAAATCTCCAACTTGGTTCCAGATAGGCTAATGGAAGACAAAATCTCAACTCCATATTTCTACATTATAGTCATATATCAAAATGAAAAAAGTAATACAGGTGAAGATGAGAGAACAGAAACAAGTAGATGGAAAGAAATTTCCAACTAAGATTCAGATATCTAAAAGGGAGAAGAAAGCTTAACTATGAATTTCTACCGCATCACCTCTTTTCTGTTTCAACTATGTTCTGTTTCAGAACATAACTTTTCATTTGAACAGCTATCTCTTAATATAGGATAATATAGTCTTACTGTCCGTGTTCTGACTATGAACTTTGTTGGAGAATGAGAGAGGAGAAACAAGCGAATGGAAAAAAATCTCTCACTACAATCCAATGAGACAAAATTGAGAAGAAAGCTCAACTCTGAGGTTCTACAATATAGTAATGTAGAAAAGTGGGAAAAAGTTATATAGGAGAAGATGTAGAGTATTCTTAATACTCCCACTACAATCCACTGAGACAAAATTGAAAAGAAAGCTCAACTCTGGGGTTCTACAATATAATAATGTAGAATAGTGGGAAAAAGTTATATAGGAGAAGATGTAGAGTATTTTTACTATCGTTGATCTGACAATCGATTTCGCCGAAAAACGGAGAGAGAACTGAGAACAAACAAGCCCTTGAAAAGAAATTTTGAACGAGAGCAAAAGGTAGAAGAAATCTCTCTCTGGATTTCTACAACTCGTAGAAAGAATGGAGTGATTTGGCAGGATCGAGCTTTTAACAGTGATGATAGGAGCCCGATTGAGAGGAGTTGCTCCCATCGGAAGATTTTCCCACGATCCCAGCGCCTCATCCCTGAGAATGTTTATCCCACCAGAAACCGTACATTTTGTTAGAGCTGTCGAATAAAATTGTCCGTGGTCCTGTTGTAAGTTTTTGGTCATTTTAATTTTAGTTTGCTTTTTTATGTTTTTTTTTCATTTTTAGTTGTATTTGTCCTATTCAAATGTCTTATACAACTAAAAATAAATACATAAAATGACTTGGAATGACCATTTTGACCCATTCGTGGGCTCAGATCATCCGAACGGGTAGGAGATTACTGCCTGTTACAGGAATAAACATATGTGGGTTGTCGATCTCCATCAACTCCTCCTAGCATGAAATTACTCATCTTTGTCCAGTGAAGATGATCATATTCTTGACGTAGCCTAGGGGCGAGTCACTTGAGCTTCGACAGGGAGATCCAAGTGTCATCCAAGATCGGGCTGCGTGTCACATACTTGTCTTTTTACAAGCTGTTTGTGAGAACTTGGAAATAACTTAGCAAAAACTAAAAATAACACGCAGAAAATTGAAAATAATTGAAATTTTATTTCCAAATAAATTGAATATTACATGAGTATGACCTTCTTTATATAAAACGAATAAGGTGAAACAGATTACAATTAGACAATATGTGACTAATTTACAGGAATATACAGAAATGCAGCTAACACAGTTACTACGGTCAGACATGCTGTCCTCACAGGATATACAATTAGACTATGCTAACCACCCATAAAAATCTACATCCATGAGCAGGTTCTAAGGATGAATCCGTCGGTCTCCGCCATCATAGCTTGCGGTTAACACATCTTCATCATGATAATAACAATTCACAAAAGTTGCGGTTAGATCAGCCTAACTACCTGACTGCAATGTGCGGTCAAACCATTTCAACCGTCAATATTTTTATGTTATAATACTCACCCTCAAGCTGGAGCATATATGTCGATCATGTCCTGCTTGTCACAGATGTTAGAAAACGAGGAAGATACTGGTTTGGTAAAGATATCTGCTAGATTTTTATCAGAAATGACGAACAAAGTGAATTTTTGTTTCTTCGATCTTTCGTCTCTGATGAATTGACAGTAAACTTCAATATGATTTGTCCTCTCATGAAAGATTGGATTTCTTAATATGTATAGGATAGCTTTGATGTCATAGAACATTAGTAAAGATTAGTTATAGACTTATCATAAGTCAAACATGAGTGTATGTTGCCACTTTAACTCACAAGTGAACGAAGCCATGCTTTTATATTCAGTGTTGGGAAAACCATAAGATTTAGGCTCTGTTTGGGACAACTTATGATGATGAATAACTGCTAATTTAAAATTGATGTTTGCATAACGATTTTATAAAAGCAATGATGAATAAGCAGTAGACTGTTTGGATAGTATGTTCATAAGTGATTATCTAAGATTTCATTCAGTCATAAGGGTTTGTTCGTTTGGACGCGTGTTTTTCGCCCGAGCGCGGTTTTTTTGCCCGGGCGTTTTTTTTTCGTACATTTGCGATTTTTTTCACCCAGTCGTGATTTTTTTCGTCCAGGCTCAATTTATTTCACCCGGGCGGATTAAAAATTAAAAAAATGAATGTATATAATAAATAAATTTTTAAAGACACTTAATAAAAATTCATAAAAAATAAATTAAAATTATAATAACCAAAAACTATACTACAAGACCACAAAACTAATTAAGAGGGTTTATTTTATTTGGCACTTGTACGAGCTCTAACAAACTATACGGTCTCTGATGGGATGGTGATTAACTGGGAGGAGGCTTTGGGATTGTGCGAAAAGCTCCCAATGGAAGCAGTTCCTCTCACACCAACTCCATGGATTATAATTAAAATTTTAAAAAAACATAAAAAGCATATTAAAATTAAAATGACCAAAAACTTACTACAGGATCACGGGCCGATTTTATTCGGCAGCTCTAACGAACTATACGATTTTTGGTGGGATAGCGATTCTCTTGAAGGAGGCACTGGGATCTTGGGAAAAGCTTCCGATGAGAGAAACTCCTCTCACTCTGACTCCTATCATCATTGTTAAAAACTCGATCCTGTCAAATCACTTCATTCTCTCTATGAGCTGTAGAAATCCAGATAGAGCTTTCTCCTACCTTTTGCTCTCTGGATTGTAGTTCAAAATTTCTTTCCCAGGGCTTTTTTCTCCTCAGTACTCTCTATTTTCCGGCGAAATCGATTGTTAGATCAACGATAGTAAGAATGCTATACATCTCCCATAAAAATTTTCCCCCATTTTTCTACATGATTATATTGCAGAACTCCGGAGTTGAGCTTTCTTCTCAATTGTGGCTCTCTGGATTGTAGTGAGAGATTTCTTTTCATTCGCTTGTTTCTCATCTCTCAATCTCCAACAAAGTTCATAGTTAGAACATGTACAGTAAAACTACTTTCTCCTATATTTCGATGTGGCTGGTCAAATGAAATGTTCTGTTCTAAAACAGAACAGAGGTGAGACAAAAAAGAGGTGATGCTGTAGAAATCTGTAGTTAAGGTTTTTTTCTTCCTTTTAGATCTCTGGATCTTAGTTGGAGAATTCTTTCCATATGCTTGTTTCTCTTTTATCATCTTCACTTCTATTGTTTTTTTTATTTCGCTATATAACTATAACGTAGAAATCCTTAGTAGAGCTTTTTTCTCTCTTTAGCTTATCTAGATCCTAATTGGAGGTTTCTCTTCAGCGTCTTGTTTCTTCTCCTCATTTTCCGGGAAGTTCATAGTCAGAATACCGATATTAAAACTGTACATCTTCGAGCTCATATATTGCTTTTTTCACTTCCCTATATAATTATTGTATAACTCCGGAGTTGATTTTTCTTCTCCCTTTGGCTCTCTGGATTGTAGTTGGAATTTTTTCTTATTTACTTATTTCTCCACTCTCATATTATTCTGGCTTGTGCTTAGCCACAACACTGATTGTAAGACGGTACATCTTCTACTATATTGTTTTTCCAGGTTCGTGACTATAATGTAGAATTCTGGTGTTGAGCTTTCTTTCTTCATTTTAACTCTCTGAATTATAGAAGGAGATTTTTTTCCAACTTGATTCTCCTCTCATTTTTTGGCAAAGGTACTAAAACGCCCATAACAAGACTGTACATCTTCTATATTGTTATTTTTCAGTTTGATATATGACTACTATAGAAATCTGAAGTTGAGCTTTCTTCTCTCTTTTGTCTTTCTGGATCAAAGTTGGAGATTTCCTCTCATCCACTTATTTTTCCTCTCTCAATTTTCGGGGAAGTTGATAGCCACAACACGAATATCGAGACAGTCAATATTCTAGTATATATATATTTTTCACTTTGCTAGATATATGATATACTGTAAGTATCTGGAGTCATCTCTCAATTTTCAGAGAAGTTGATAACACAACACTGACAGTAAGATAGTTATACATCTTCTCTCATATTATTTTGTTGAAAATTTCTTTGTACGTTGTGTAACACCCCTACCCAGTATTTCAGAAATCAGCCGTCCGACCGGGTCAGCGATATAAAGAAAACTAGGAAACAGTATTAAAACTAGTAGCAGCAGGTGTAATAAAAATCTATACTAAGCAATTTAAGACTTACAGCGTAAATTTAAAATTAACTAAGGGTAACCACATACCTGATATCTGGATTCACAGAGCCACTAAACATGATTGGAATTGCATTAACTTAAAATCTGAATAACAATAATAGTCTTATACAAGTTATATAAAATAATAACAAGATACATTGTCCACATCTACAAGTACATGCTGAAATAGAGTAAACTGAATGGGAAAAATACTACAAACTGACGCCACCATAATGCTCATCCTAGACGTAGTTTCTCACCTGGGTCACCTGAAAAACAGTGCCCACGAAGGGTCAGAGTAAAGAAAAATAACTCCTCCTAGTGACACTAAAAACAGTTTTCATTATGACGAAATGCATGCCTTTGGAAAACAATTTTATGCATTAAAAACTTTTATGCTGTGTGCTATGCATACCTTCGCACTATTCCCTGGTTAAGCATCTACTCGTACTAAGCACGTGACTTTTATTTTACTACCTCAAGTCCTGGCGTTCTCTAACTAGCATACTGTCTCACGTCAGGTCTATACTTGAGTTCTAGGTGGCTTCTAACTTGCACATCTACTTGGAAGGCTCTAAGCAGAGTTGCTCCTAACGCGCAACTGAAACTGACGACCCGAGACCATCTGACGAACTCAAATGTTCTAGTGCCACGCGGACACGGTCTCGAATTTACTAACTGTCTCCAAGGGACGTAAACTCCCAAGACTATGATGCTCATAAGATACCATATGCCTTATGAGAGAGGTAGTGCGCCTCTACCTAGCACGAAAACAACTTAAGCGTGCTGATCGACCTTTCGGTCTGATGCTACTCTGATTTGGATATCTTTTTTGGGGAACTACTAAGCGACCCTTGACTTTTTTGTGGTCTACTAGAATGGATATTCACGCCCTTGTTCGGAACAGATTCCAAACCCACGAACACGGTTAATTGAAAGTCCACCTAGTGTCAACTATCTTCACCTATGGGGGGGGGATAGGTGTCTTTGCAGCGTATTTGCGGAATTAAGATTTTACCTGCACAAAAAAACAGAACAACCAAGCACAGAAAATACACAGGCAATTTATAGTGGTTCCCCAATTTGGGTACGTCCACTTTCCCCCTTCGACCTATCTCCCAACCAGGGACGACTCGGTCACTTCACCAACAGGATTGAAATCCAATCCTTGCACTAACGGAAGGAACCCTTCCACACGTAGGAGTCAACACTCCTACAACCCGGGTTGCACCCAACCCTTACAACTAGAGACTAATCGGTCCGTTACAAAGAAATTGAAAATAGCTTGTAAGAAATACAAACGACGTTTGGAGACTAAGGTGTCCCTCTTCGTTCGACGACGTGTTCTTGAAGTCAACGAAGAGTCCACAACCCTAGATCTCACTTGGATTGAATCTTCCCGAAACCGGCGGTGGCTTGGAGCGGCGGCAAGGTTCTCGGAATAAGCGGCGGCGACGGAGAGCTGCTGCAGTGCTATCTTGATTCAACCTTCGTAGCAAAGGAAGCAAGGTCTTCCAACGGTCACACTAGGATCGGTCGTCTCGATCGATTCGGAAGGGGAAGGATTTTCCCGATCAACGAATCAAGAGACAAGGGATCTCTGATTAGACGCGTGAGACGCTATGCTAGCCTAAGCTTCTATCATCGAGGATCTGGAGGAGATCGAGATCGGCTTCGATGATCGACGGCGGCGGCGGAGGCGGAGACGATCCGCGATTTTAGGGTTTGTCGGCCGCTGTTTTTGTATCGCCTATGTTCTCTTCTGCACTGTTCATTCATACAAGTGTATTTATACCGTAGATCAAGAGATAACCGTTGTGGGCCCCACCCAAGCAAAGACCTAGGACCGGTTCAAAATGCCGCAGGAAGTATCAGGGACCGGTCCAGGAATTTGGAAAAATTGCCAAGTCAAAATCGGCGAGAATCGTAGGTGATTCTCGACGGATCGGCGAGAATCACCTACGATTCTCGCCGAATTCTACTTGGTGAATTCTGGCAACACAGGTTGTAGAGGCCGGGGAGAATCGGTGGGAATCACTTTTGATTCTCACCGAATCGTCGAGAATGCAAGGTCATTCTCGACGAATCGGCGAGAATCATAATGATTCTCGACGATTCTGCCTTGGATAATTTTCCTGTCTGTATCAAGACAGCCGGCCCAACCCGGCGAGAATCAACTAGTGATTCTCGACGACTCGTAGAGAATCACTAGTGATTATTCTCTAGTGATTCTCGACGAGTCGGCGAGAATCACTAGGTGATTCTCGACGAATTACACTTGGACGATTTTCGTCTTTCGTCCCGTGAGCTGGTCTTTGGCCCATCCTTGCTCCTTGTCTGCTCTTGCTTTATTATAACCCTGTACTTGAAATTAAGTACACCCCAATAGAGAGAGTACACGTAGGCCAACACACTGATCTGCTTAACGAGGGATTACGTTGCACAGACCCGTGTATATTGACCCACTGCACCCTGACATTGGTTTGTACTTAGCATGGAATAACTGCAAGCACAACTAAAAAATAGTTCATCAAATACATTGTGAATTCATCTTAGCTTGACAGGTGGTTTCCTCAAATCCAGGTAATTGTGGATAAAATACCCAACAATCTCCCCCTATTTGACGAAGCCAAAATCCTACTAGCTAAGATGAATACCACCATCCAGAGAATGATTAAAACTTTAAGAAAATAAGAACAAACATAACAATACTTGAGTCAAAACATGACATCACATATATATATATATAAAACCACAATACTTGTTCGTAAGATAATATGAAAACATAGATGTGCAATGAGGGGCGAAAAGGTCCTAAGCCTATTTTTCTTTAGCAAGATCATCCTTAAGCTTCTGAGCCAGGAATTTCTTGCTCTGTCTTTCGAAATATTCCTTAGGCTTAGGATGATATCTGGGAGGAGGGGCTTTATCTGCCACTGTGTTATTTCTGAAGAATATGTTGTGTTTGGCTTCAAATTCTTTGTGCCGCTCCCATTCGTATTGGCTATATACCTCACTTCGATTTATGTGCCCCTTCTGCTGTAACAAAAATGTGTCCAAGATGATACTCTTTGATACAGGACTCTATTTTTCATTTCTCACATCCTCCTCCGTCAATCTGATCCTCTTTTCAGCTGGTGTTTCCTTTGAAGTTCCTTCTTTGATTTGCCTTTTGCCTTTGTCTTTGGCTAAGGCATCTTGATCAAACCAGGTTTTTCGTTCAGCCCTTTCAGCAGCTTTCTTCGACTCAGCTTCGCTTAACGGAACAACCTCTACACTTGCTCCTTCGTCATCCACAGTATTGTGCTCAGTAGTCTCATGATCAGGATTAACCTCAGGATTATTAGGTATATCATTGCCTAATGCCTGGTTGAGCAACCAATGGCCTAATGCCTGGTTGAGCAACCACTGGCAACTGTCATATACATATACATTAGACTGATCGAAGTTTTCAATGATGATGTGCTGAAGCCCTTCCATTTTGGCAGTATATTCTTTCTCCCCCTTTTTGGCTTCGATTGCAATGGAGTTTGCATAGGAGTGCAGGGACTCATCTATGTGCTTCAGAGATTTAGAGAACTCAGCCAGCAGGTCTTGTTGATTTTTATTGAGGAGCACCATGTTGGCATCGAATTTCTGTATGCTATTTGCCACAACATGTGCATTATGATTGACCACGCCCAGGTCGTCAGTATTCTTCTTCAGTCCTTTCATGAGAAGAGATACAACTGTGCCTGCCTCTGTATACTTTTCATCAAATTTCTTCTCCATCACATCTAGTTTATGGTTGATCTGAACTTTGTTCTTGAGCATGAGATCATCAGATTCCTTCAGTCTCTTTAGCACCGTTTTGTGGGATTTCTTAAACGTACTCTTGAGCTCATTCAGTATCCCTTGGACAACATTAACAGTGAGATTTGCCAGGTTTGCTTGGAGGGAAGGAGCTGCAGGCAGATCCTGGTCGGGCTCCCCAGCAGAAGTACTGGGAGAGCTGGACACTAGAATAGAGTCTATAGGGGGGACAGCGGGTTGCTGAGAGGGCTCCCCCTGTATTCCTGCATCCGACCTCTCAGTAGCTTGTTCCTCTGATGAACCAGCAGCATCCTCCTGAGGGTCCACCACTTTCTCCCGCTCAATTACTTCTTCCTCCACCTCAGTCTCCATGTGCTCAGCCTGATCTGCAGAATTATGCATGTCTTCTTCTACTGCATCCACCTCCTTTTCATCAGCCACCTCATCGCCCAGGTAATTTATATCTTCCTCACTAGGAAGGAAGGGTACTCATCATGCCTACAGGTATGATCACAGGAACAACCGTGGTCACTGCAAGGGTGATCTGCCCTCATGTGGAGGCACCCAAAATGCAAGTGCTGTCATGGCCACCCAGAAGAGAATACCTCCGGCTTCCACCAAGCCCTTTGTATTCTCGGCCACAGCCCCTACTCGTCATGAATCTGCCAGCATCAGCTCACAATGCGCCTCTCACCTCCCTAGGACTCTGGAAAGGGGGGATTGAAATCATGTTGTTAGGACTCATGAGGTCCTTGGAAGGGGGATGACTGAAAAGAAGGCACCACCTCCCAGGCCTCATGACGTCTGCCATATGCATTCTTTCCACCCTTCCAATAGTCACGGTGGAAGAGACAATTCTGTGAGCATATCTGGCTCTATTCCGTTTAGACCTAGAACTATGACTACCTCTGTCATCCGTTTAGGTCACAAACGGCGATACAACATTCATGAGTGTTGGTGTTGTGGCAAAGTGGGTCATTTTGCCATAGATTGTTGGCACAACTATTCTGTATCAATGGCAAGGGGACTTCCACATCCTCGAGGCAATGTTAGTCTTCCCACCAGGATTCCTGAGGGAAGGCAGTCCAATTATTATGCTGACAGGAACCTAGGACCCAATACATATTGGGCTCCTAAGGTAAGGTAATATTCTTTGGTGCAGGGTAGTCTAGACTTCCGTGTCATGATGGGAGCTAGACAGAAGATGTTCCAAGATTGGTCTGGAACAAGTATCTGGAACGAAAGAAGTACTATCAACAATGGGATACTCCAATTGAACACCTGGTATGCTCTAATCAGAAGGGCTGAATGATGAATCTTACAATTCCAGGTATTATTGATCAGCCTAAATATTTGAGTCATATTATGTCGACATTTACATATATATATATATATACATATACACATCTATGTGTGTTATTCTAAGGACAGATCAAAACTGTAAAAATAACCCTTAGATACATTATTAAAGGTGTGTCAGTAAATTCTCTGATAGATTCGAGAAGGCACATCAATAGGCATACATTACAAGCTGAAAATTAAAGCTGACACGTCATTAGGAGTCACTGAGAATGACAACTAACATCAAGAATATTGCGTTTATCAATCTCGACATAATCTATGAAATCTGCTAGCCAATGTTAGTGAGTTAGGAATCACAGAGTTGATGTGCCTCCTAAGCTGTGTGGTATGTTAAACCACACTTGGATTAAGAAATGATCTTTTCGAATTCTTTCCAACCCGTGACAAATACATGAAATTGATTTCTGCAATCCTCATCGAACCAAAGCTCTTATATAAACCCGGTTATAACGTACAATATAAATCCCGCCGACCCTGGTATCCCGCCGACCCTGATATAAATCCCGCCGACTTTTCATCTTCCAATTTACGCGTTCCTTCCGCCAATCCCGTCGACCTTTCACATTCCCGTTTCTCGCCGAGACACTGTCCAAGCTACGAAGGAATCCCTTCGATCCTCTCAGCAAACTCCTCCGTCGACCTCGTAGTGACCTAACGACCCTCCCAAAGACTCCCTCTCGTCGCCGGGGACACGCCCACGCTCAGCTTCGGATCGGCTCGCCGCAACTCTGATAAAGCATCGTAGTGCCGGAACACTCACTGCATCTCCTCACAAGGTAATCCCCTTCTTATCCCTAACCGTGACTTAAGCTTAGTATAGATTGTATCCTCAACCTCATAGTTTCGGAGATCCTTAGACTTGGAAATTGATATTCCCCTTCTTCCTAGTTTGCTATGGCCCCACGGACTACTGCAGGCCTGGTCACTGGATGCGAGCTAGTGAGAACCGGTTTCTCCCAGGCCTCAGACGAGTTCCGCAACATAATCATCATGCTCGAGGAAGCAGGACTGACATTCGTGCTGGAGCACCCATGCAAGATCTTGGATAAGGAGGTACTGGAGTTCTTTGCCACTGCCAAGCTCCGTCATGAAGACACCTCCATCAAAAGCAAGGTTGCTGGGAAGAAGATCAAACTATCCGCCAGGAAACTGATCCAATACCTGCGGCTATCCAGTTGTGGGGAAGAAGACTACCTGGAGGAAGAGGATAGAGCAAGGACACTTTCCCTCTGTGGACTGGCCCGGGGGATCCGGTCAATCAAAAGGAAAGATATGAACGAGGAGGGAAAGCTGCTGTCCGACATCGTTGGGAAGGTTCTAATCTGCAAACCTGGATCCCACGACCATATCTCAGGAGAAATGTTCAAGATTCTGGTGGCGATCGTCTGCCGGAAGCGGTTCAATTGGGGAGCCATGCTCTTTGAGAAAATTAAAGACACACTCCGAACCCCCAGCTTTGGCCGAATCATCAGTCTCTATCTGAATCAGCTGGACGGCGATACATTCGACATGAGCAAAGGAGTGCCTCTGCACTATTTGAAAAGGATGGACGCAAGCATATTCGACCGGTGGGAGCGTCGAATAGGGCAAGTCGCCAGGGAAATAAACCACGAGGATGCATCTCCTGCCGAGGACACCAGTGCTCCTGCACAGTCTATGGCTGCCCCCAGTGAAGTTCCTGATGCACTGATTACAGGAACTGAGGGGGAGTTTGTACTCTCTTCTGCAAACACCATATCAGATATTTCTCAGATAGCAAAAGATGCTGTGGAATCTGTGCAAGCAGACAGTGAGGAGGAAGTGGCAGATGTGGAAGAGGAAGAAGACGGTGAGGAAGATATAAATTACCTGGGCGATGAGGTGGCTGATGAAGAGGAGGTGGATGCAGTAGAAGAAGACATGCATAATTCTGCAGATCAGGCTGAGCACATGGAGACTGAGGTGGAGGAAGAAGTAATTGAGCGGGAGAAAGTGGTGGACCCTCAGGAGGATGCTGCTGGTTCATCAGAGGAACAAGCTCCTGAGAGGTCGGATGCAGGAATACAAGGGGAGCCCTCTCAGCAACCCGCTGTCCCCCCTGTAGACTCTATTCTAGTGTCCAGCTCTCCCAGTACTTCTGCTGGGGAGCCCGACCAGGATCTGCCTGCAGCTCCTTCGCTCCAAGCAAACCTGGCAAATCTCACTGTTAATGTTGTCCAAGGGATACTGGATGAGCTCAAGAGTACGTTTAAGAAATCCCACAAAACGGTGCTAAAGAGACTGAAGGAATCTGAGGATCTCATGCTCAAGAACATAGTTCAGATCAACCATAAACTAGATGTGATGGAGAAGAAATTTGATGAAAAGTATACAGAGGCAGGCACAGCTGTATCTCTTCTCATGAAAGGACTGAAGAAGAATACTGACGACCTGGGCGTGGTCAATCATAATGCACATGTTGTGGCAAATAGCATACAGAAATTCGATGCCAACATGGTGCTCCTCAATAAAAATCAACAAGACTTGCTGGCTGAGTTCTCTAAATCTCTGAAGCACATAGATGAGTCCCTGCACTCCTATGCAAACTCCATTGCAATCGAAGCCAAAAAGGGGGAGAAAGAATATACTGTCAAAATGGAAGGGCTTCAGCACATCATCATTGAAAACTTCGATCAGTCTAATGTATATGTATATGACAGTTGCCAGTGGTTGCTCAACCAGGCATTAGGCAATGATATACCTAATAATCCTGAGGTTAATCCTGATCATGAGACTACTGAGCACAATACTGTGGATGACGAAGGAGCAAGTGTAGAGGTTGTTCCGTTAAGCGAAGCTGAGTCGAAGAAAGCTGCTGAAAGGGCTGAACGAAGAACCTGGTTTGATCAAGATGCCTTAGCCAAAGCCAAAGGCAAAAGACAAATCAAAGAAGGAACTTCAAAGGAAACACCAGCTGAAAAGAGGATCAGATTGACGGAGGAGGATGTGAGAAATGAAAAATGGAGTCCTGTATCAAAGAGTATCATCTTGGACACATTTTTGTTACAGCAGAAGGGGCACATAAATCGAAGTGAGGTATATAGCCAATACGAATGGGAGCGGCACAAAGAATTTGAAGCCAAACACAACATATTCTTCAGAAATAACACAGTGGCAGATAAAGCCCCTCCTCCCAGATATCATCCTAAGCCTAAGGAATATTTCGAAAGACAGAGCAAGAAATTCCTGGCTCAGAAGCTTAAGGATGATCTTGCTAAAGAAAAATAGGCTTAGGACCTTTTCGCCCCTCATTGCACATCTATGTTTTCATATTATCTTACGAACAAGTATTGTGGTTTTATATATATATATATGTGATGTCATGTTTTGACTCAAGTATTGTTATGTTTGTTCTTGTTTTCTTAAAGTTTTAATCATTCTCTGGATGGTGGTATTCATCTTAGCTAGTAGGATTTTGGCTTCGTCAAATAGGGGGAGATTGTTGGGTATTTTATCCACAATTACCTGGATTTGAGGAAGCCACCTGTCAAGCTAAGATGAATTCACAATGTATTTGATGAACTATTTTTTAGTTGTGCTTGCAGTTATTCCATGCTAAGTACACACCAATGTCAGGGTGCAGTGGGTCAATATACACGGGTCTGTGCAACGTAATCCCTCGTTGAGCAGATCAGTGTGTTGGCCTACGTGTACTCTCTCTATTGGGGTGTACTTAATTTCAAGCACAGGGTTATAATAAAGCAAGAGCAGACAAAGAGCAAGGATGAGCCAAAGACCAGCTCACGGGACGAAAGACGAAAATCGTCCAAGTGTAATTCGTCGAGAATCACTAGGTGATTCTCGCCGACTCGTCGAGAATCACTAGTGATTCTCTACGAGTCCTCGAGAATCACTAGTTGATTCTCGCCGGGTTGGGCCGGCTGTCTTGATACAGACAGGAAAATTATCCAAGGCAGAATCGTCGAGAATCATTATGATTCTCGCCGATTCGTCGAGAATGACCTTGCATTCTCGACGATTCGGTGAGAATCAAAAGTGATTCCCACCGATTCTCCCCGGCCTCTACAACCTGTGTTGCCAGAATTCACCAAGTAGAATTCGGCGAGAATCGTAGGTGATTCTCGCCGATCCGTCGAGAATCACCTACGATTCTCGCCGATTTTGACTTGGCAATTTTTCCAAATTCCTGGACCGGTCCCTGATACTTCCTGCGGCATTTTGAACCGGTCCTAGGTCTTTGCTTGGGTGGGGCCCACAACGGTTATCTCTTGATCTACGGTATAAATACACTTGTATGAATGAACAATGCAGAAGAGAACATAGGCGATACAAAAACAGCGGCCGACAAACCCTAAAATCGCGAATCGTCTCCGCCTCCGCCGCCGCCGTCGATCATCGAAGCCGATCTCGATCTCCTCCAGATCCTCGGTGATAGAAGCTTAGGCTAGCATAGCGTCTCACGCGTCTAACCAGAGATCCCTTGTCTCTTGATTCGTTGATCGGGAAAATCCTTCCCCTTCCGAATCGATCGAGACGACCGATCCTAGTGTGACCGTTGGAAGACCTTGCTTCCTTTGCTACGAAGGTTGAATCAAGATAGCACTGCAGCAGCTCTCCGTCGCCGCCGCTTATTCCGAGAACCTTGCCGCCGCTCCAAGCCGCCGCCGGTTTCGGGAAGATTCAATCCAAGTGAGATCTAGGGTAAATTTCCAAAACACTAATTTCCACGAAGAAATAACGAGAAAGAGAAATCGGACTTACCGAAAACAAAAACGGATCTCAACTTCTCCGGCTAGGGTTAGACCCGCTTCTTCCACGACCAAGGAAGGAAGAGGAGCACTCCCCGGCGCCTGCAGAGGAGGGAGGAAGAGTCGTAGACGCGATCCGGAGGAGGATCGGGCGGCGGTAAGTACTGCGGGAGGGCGTCGGCTGCGGATCGGGAGCCGTCGGGCTCGCCTCTTGCGGGAGACGAAATAGGACTGCGGCTATTTTCCCGAGAGATGAGGGAGTGCGGGTTTTAGAACTGTCGGGTATGCGTTTTTTTCTATTTATCCGCAAAGAGGAGAGGAGGGGGAAACTTCTATTAGCACCCCAATCCACCCAAAAACATCCTAAAGAAAAAATGGCTATTGGCACACCCAATCCAATTCCTTAGAAAAATAAACAAATTTTGTGGCACGCGCGTCACATCTAATATTAAATGCGTTACGAACTATGGTTAACCCACTTCACCACTAAAGGACGTTATCCATAGGAAAAGTAACATTATACCTTGTCGACGCGCTGCCCCGATCAAAAATCGTCGCGACTCGACCTTACAATAAAAATAAATTTCTCGTAAAAATTACGGATGTTACATATCTCCCCTCCTAACCAAAATTTTCGTCCTCGAAAATTGAAACCATACCTGAATCGAAGAGAAAAGAATAGTCTACATTGCTCTTAAGCTCATCCTCTCGCTCCCAAGTATACTCTGGACGGCCACAGTTCATCCAAAGGACTTTGACCATACGAATTTCTCTATTTCTGAGCTTCTGAATTCTTGAACCCACTATTCTGACTGGTCTAACCCCAATATTAAGATCTGTCTCGATTGGGCCTTCCTGGGTACTGATGATCTGACTGGAATCTCTGACTGCTCTCCTCAGATAGGAGACGTGGAATACATCATGTACACCACTCATTTCCTCAGGTAAGGCTAACCTATATGCAACCTCACCAACTCTTTCCAGCACCTCAAAAAGACCAACGAATCTAGGGCTCAGTTTCTTCATCCGCTTTATTCTAGAGACTCCTCTGATTGGTCTGACCTTCAGATAAACGTAGTCTCCAACACTGAACTCTACTGACCTGTGCTTCTGATCATGATACTTGGCCTGACGATCCTGAGTTGTCCTCATACGCTCCTGAATGAGCTTAATCCTGTCAGCGGTCTTACCAATCCATGACTCTCTGATAGAAGATCTTTCCTCACTCTCAGCCCAACATAACGGTGTCCGACAACATCTACCATAGAGGGCCTCGAACGGTGCCATCCCAATACTCGCCTGAAAATTGTTGTTGTAGGAGAACTCCACAAGAGTAACATACTTCTCCCACTTTCCTCCAAAATCTAGAATGCACATCCGTAGCAGATCTTCCTAAGTCCTATTTGTGCGCTCGGTATGTCCATCTGTCTGGGGATGGAATGTGGTGCTGAAATGTAATCTGGTACCCAACCGCTCCTGTACGTAACGCCACTCCCTGGAGGTAAATCTGTCATCTCGGTCTGAAATTATAGTCTTGGGAACACCGTGAAGTCGAACTATCTCGTCTAAATATAACTGGGCCAGCTTCGGACCTTGATCCGTCTTCCTAAGAGGAATGAAATGAGCGACCTTAGAGAGCCGATCTACTATAACCCACAAGGAATCATTCCCACTCTGCGATCTCGGCAAACCATGAATGAAGTCCATGGATATATCCTCAAAAGTCCACTCGGGGATGGGAAGTGGCTGCAACCTGCCTCCAGGCCTTTGGCACTCGGCCTTAACCAACTTGCATGTCTCGCACTTCCCTACATAATCTGCAACATCACTCTTCAAACCTGGCCACCAGACTGTCTTCTTAAGATTTGCATACATCTTTGTGCTACCAGGATGTATAGAATATCTGGAATTGTGTGCCTCGAATAGGATGTCTTCGCGAAGGTGACTAATATCTGGGATACAAACCCTGTCATCATGCAATAATAACTCATCCTGAATAGAGAACCTCTCTTTCTGTCCTGACTGCACTGAGATCCAAATCTCTGCCATCTTTGGATCCAACGGTATAGCTGTCCTGATCCTATCTCCAATATCGCACGAAATCTCCATCCAACTCAACCAAACTGAACCAAAACTGCAACGGGGCACAACGACGATGTCCAGTCTCTCCAGCTCTCGTACCAACTCCTCCTGTTGAGTGAGAAGATAAAAACACGAGCCTCTACTGCTAAGGGCATCAGCTACCACGTTCGCCTTTCCTGTGTGGTACTGAATGTCTATATCGTAGTCTGAAAGAAACTCTAACCATCTACGCTGCCTCAAATTTAGCTCTCGCTGATCAAAGATATACTTGAGGCTCTTATGATCAGTAAAGATCTCGCAACGCACTCCATAGAGGTAGTGCCTCCAAATTTTCAGGGCATGAATAACTGCTGCAAGCTCCAAGTCATGCACGGGATAGTTCCTCTTATGAACCTTTAACTGTCTTGAGGCATAGGCTACGACCTTTCCATGCTGCATGAGAACACAACCCAAACCCTGACCTGAAGCATCACTATAAATCTGAAATCCGTCTGGCCCTGAAGGCAAACTCAAAATCGGTGCGGTCATCAACCTATCCTTCAAGTCCTCAAAAGCCAACTCACACTCAACTGTCCAATCCAAGCCTTTTTCCTTCCTAGTGATGGAAGTCAGTGGTAAGGCTATCTTTGAGAAATCTCTAATGAACCTCCTGTAGTACCCAACAAGACCCAAAAAGCTGCGAACCTCTGAAACTATCGACGGCCTTGGCCAACTCTTTATGGCCTCTATCTTCTTCGGATCAACGCTAACTCCAGTTTGACTGATGATGTGGCCTAAGAATGCAATCTCTGAAAGCCAAAATTCACACTTAGAAAACTTAGCAAACAACTGGTTCTTCCTAAGTGTGCTCAAAACAATCCTGAGGTGTGTTGCATGATCTTCTGCACTCTTAGAGAAAACCAAAATATCATCTATGAAGACGATGACAAAACGATCCAAATATTCCCGAAAAACCCTATTCATCAGGTCCATAAATACTGAAGGGGCATTGGTCAGCCCGAACGGCATGACCACGAACTCGAAGTGTCCATATCTGGTACTGAAAGCAGTCTTCTGTATATCTGCGTCACGAATCTTTAACTGGTGATAGCCTGATCTCAGATCTAACTTGGAAAAAGTGTTCGATCCCACCAATTGGTCGAACAAATCATCAATCCTGGGAATCGGGTACTTATTCTTTACAGTCAGCTTATTCAATTCGCGGTAGTCTATGCACAATCTCAGACTACCATCCTTCTTTTTCACAAAAAGCACTGGAGCACTCCAAGGCGAAGTACTGGGGCGTATGAAACCCAAATCAAGCAGCTCCTGCAATTTACTCTTCAACTCTGCTAGTTCTCTTGGAGCCATCCGGTATGGAGATTTGGCTACCGGTGTTGCCCCAGGCTGCAAGTTTATCGGGAATTCAATCTCTCTATCTGGAGGGGCACCAGGGAGCTCTTCCGGGAAAACATCTGGAAACTCCTGCACCACTGGTACCTCTGACAAGTCAGCTTTAGACTCCACGCTCATCAGTACTATGAAGGTTTCACAACCCTTACTAATGCACCTTCTCGCTTAGACTGCAAATATGATCATCTTCACTACTCCCTTCAAGCCTTGAAAAGAAAAAGATGTCTGGTTGGGGCCATCAAACTTTATCTGCTTCGCCCCACAGTCAATCCTGGCGTTGACTGCAGAAAGCCAGTCCATCCCAAAAATCAAGTCAAAACCTGTTATAGGCAAGGTTGTCAGGATCGCGATCCAGATCATAAGATTTTACGATCCTACGATCCAGATTTTGTAAATCGATCCTGATTTTGTAAAGCGATCCTCGATCCGACCTTACTATCAGATCCGATCCTTCCTCGAAACGATCTCATCTAGGATCTCGATCCTGACAACCTTGGTTATAGGTAGCTGCAAAGCTTCCACCATAATCTCAGTATCACCAAACTGTACTGGTACCCTGCACTTGTCTCTGGTCTGCAGAAGGGATCCATTTGGCATCATGACTTCCAGCGGTACTGACTCTGGAAAGGCTTCTAAATCCAACTTACGCACTAGGGATTCCGCGATAAACGAGTGTGAGGCACCCGTATCAAAAAGAATCTTAGAGGGTAAATTACGAATCATAAGGATGCCTACATGAATGATTTAAGAAAGATGAAAAATTTAATGTGTCACTACGGAGGATTTTAAAACCAACATGTTAAGCAAAACAACACTTACCAGTCACAACATCCTCCTGATCCTTCGCCTCCTGCTGACCCAACCCGTAAGCTCTGGACTGCACTAAATCTCGACCCTGCTGTGGTCTCCCATCAGTAATCATCAATGCTTTGCCCTTATCTGCCCTGCTAGAGCCACCAACCTCGTACTTCGACTGCAGGAACAAAATATAATTAACATCAACTGAAATTACATAAATTTAATCAATACAAAAGGGCCTTGATTACTTGATTTACACCAACTTCCTGACAAAAACGAGCTATATGTCCAGGTTGTCGGCACTTGTAGCATACGCCTGCACTGGCCAAACACTCTCCTGAATGGCGACGCTGACACTTGGGACAAGTGGGGTAGTCCTTGCTCCTATCTCCAGATTGACCATTCTTCTTAGCCTCAGGCTTTGGCTTCTTGTTCCAGTTCTTTCCTTGATCGTTTCTGCTCTGCTGCGGTTGATGCGAATCCTGAGATCGCTTCGCACGGAAACTACTTCGCTTCTGAACCTTCTGCTGGTCAGCCTCCAGTCTGCGAGCCGTATCCACTAAGCTCCTGTAATCAGCGTTGACCATAGTCATCAACGGCTGTCTCAACGAGTCACGCAAGCCATCCACGAAGCGACTGCATTTCTCAGCCTGATCTCCCTGCATCACGCCCGCATATCGAGCCAGATGAGTCAGCTCTCGCTCGTACTCAGTAACTGTCCTGTCCCCCTGGAAAAGCCTAAGATACTTCTCCTGAAGACCTCGTCGTGCGGAAGGAGGCACGAACCAACTAGCAAGAGCTCTAGAGAACTCGCCCCAAGTAAACATGTCTGGTGTACGACCTGGCCAAAAGTATGGTCATACTATTTTAAAATTAACACATTACTTCCTAAAATAAAGGAATTGATCATAACACTTTACCTGCAGGATCATCTGCCCGGTATTTGTCCCACCAGACCTTTGCCTCTCCTCGGAGGAGGAAAGCTGCCAGAGGAACTTTCTTATTCTCCGGGCACTTCAAAACGTTCAGCAGGTCTCTGGTGTTAGCTATCCAATCATCTGTATCCATCGGGGTCTCATCCCCACTGTAGTTCGAAGGCTGAAGTTCTCTAAAATTTCTCAAATAGCGCTCCAGGGTCATCTTCACAGGTGCTGCTGCAGGAGCTGGTGCAAGGACTGGTACTTGTACTAGAGCTGGAAACCCTGCAGCCAGTCCTCTCTGAAACTCCATCAAGGCAATTGTAACTGCCTTGGCAATCTGAGACGCTATGTCAGTGCCCTCTGGAGCTGCTGGAACTGGTGGTACCTGTGGCACGGCAGCTTCTCCCATGGTCGCATTAGGATCCGGGTCCTGGCATGAAGATTCACCTGGTTCACTAACTCGTGGTGTCTGATAGAATATATAAAGGAAATCTGATTATTTATCAAGCATCTAAGAAATCTGGCTTAGCAACTTAATTCGTACTCTAGCGAACACTAGGGCTTAATCGCACTTAAAGTACTTTACTAACAAGAGTTTACTCTTATACGCTCCTATGGCTCTGTGAATTCTTTCTAGGGTCCAGGGATCCTAAACCTCGCTCTGATACCAATTTGTAACACCTCTTCCCAGTATTTCAGAAATCAGCCGTCCGGCCGGGTCAGCGATATAAAGAAAACTAGGAAACAGTATTAAAACTAGTAGCAGCAGGTAATAAAAATCTATACTAAGCAATTTAAGACTTACAGCGGAAGTTTAAAAAGTAAACTAAGGGTAACCACATACCTGATATCTGGATTCACAGAGCCATTAAACATGATTGGAATTGAATTAACTTAAAATCTGAATAACAATAATAGTCTGATACAAGTTATATAAAATAATAACAAGATACATTATCCACATCTACAAGTACATGCTGAAATAGAGTAAACTGAATGGGAAAAATACTACAAACTGACGCCACCATAATGCTCATCCTAGACGTAGTTTCCCACCTAGGTCACCTGAAAAACAGTGCCCACGAAGGGTCAGAGTAAGGAAAAATAACTCCTCCTAGTGACACTAAAAACAGTTTTCATTATGACGAAATGCATGCCTTTGGAAAACAATTTTATGCATTAAAAACTTTTATGCTGTGTGCTATGCATACCTTCGCACTATTCCCTGGTCAAGCATCTACTCGTACTAAGCACGTGACTTTTATTTTACTACCTCAAGTCCTGGCGTTCTCTAACTAGCATACTGTCTCACGTCAGGTCTATACTTGAGTTCTAGGTGGCTTCTAACTTGCACATCTACTTGGAAGGCTCTAGGCAGAGTAGCTCCTAACGCGCAACTGAAACTGACGACCTGAGACCATCTGACGAACTCAAATGTTCTAGTGTCACGCGGACACGGTCTCGAATCTACTAACTGTCTCCAAGGGACGTAAACTCCCAAGACTATGATGCTCATAAGATATCATATGCCTTATGAGAGAGGTAGTGCGCCTCTACCTAGCACGAAAACAACTTAAGCGTGCTGATCGACCTTTCGGTCTGATGCTACTCTGATTGGGATATCTTTTTTGGGGAACTACTAAGCGACCCTTGACTTTCTTGTGGTCTACTAGAATTGACATTCACGCCCTTGTTCGGAACAGATTCCAAACCCACGAACACGGTTAATGCTTTCGTACTCTACGTTTCTGTTTATGTTCCGACTACTTGGGTCTTAGGGAAATCGTGTCACCCTACACGTTTTTCGTGACCGTTTTTCTGTCACCATATCGTTTTATGCATTGTCACGGTACTTGTAATGAATATATTCATGTGTATAAAAATACAATACTTGATATATCTAACTAAAAGGAATTTAAATTTCCTTACAGCGGTGTTGCGGCGCTCGTAGACTCGGCGCGGCGACATCTTCTATTCCGAAGGTAATCCTACTGCTGGGGACCTTCAAAGTGCTGCCCCGACCCCACCAAAGTCCTGCAATTTAGGGCAGCCCTAATTTCATAATTTTCCCCTAAGGGTTTCCGGTGGAAAATCTCCAAAACAACTAGGGTTACAAAATTAAATGAGCTAGCTTTGCATATTACCTTTATGAGGGCAAACCAAGGCTTTCCAAACGCCCTACCCAACTTTTGCAGAGGATTTAGAATCTCCAAACCTAATTTGGGCACAAGGGAACGAAAACTTAGTCTGGGTAAATTTCCAAAACACTAATTTCCACGAAGAAATAACGAGAAAGAGAAATCGGACTTACCGAAAACAAAAACGGATCTCAACTTCTCCGGCTAGGGTTAGACCCGCTTCTCCCACGACCAAGGAAGGAAGAGGAGCACTCCCCGGCGCCTGCAGAGGAGGGAGGAAGAGTCGTAGACGCGATCTGGAGGAGGATCGGGCGGCGGTAAGTCCTGCGGGAGGGCGTCGGCTGCGGATCGGGAGCCGTCGGGCTCGCCTCTTGCGGGAGACGAAATAGGACTGCGGCTATTTTCCCGAGAGATGAGGGAGTGCGGGTTTTAGAACCGTCGGGTATGCGTTTTTTTCTATTTAACCGCAAAGAGGAGAGGAGGGGGAAACTTCTATTGGCACCCCAATCCACCCAAAAACATCCTAAAGAAAAAAAATGGCTATTGGCACACCCAATCCAATTCCTTAGAAAAATAAACAAATTTTGCGGCACGCGCGTCACATCTAATATTAAATGCGTTACGAACTATGGTTAACCCACTTCACCACTAAAGGACGCTATCCATAGGAAAAGTAACATTATACCTTGTCGACGCGCTGCCCCGATCAAAAATCGTCGCGA
This sequence comes from Platanthera zijinensis, assembly GCA_039513925.1. Taxonomy (NCBI): domain Eukaryota; kingdom Viridiplantae; phylum Streptophyta; class Magnoliopsida; order Asparagales; family Orchidaceae; genus Platanthera; species Platanthera zijinensis. The sequence continues at coordinate 144,337,899 of CM077089.1, forward strand.
CTCGACCCTACAATAAAAATAAATTTCGCGTAAAAATTACGGATGTTACACGTTGATCATATTTAATGCCACAACACTGTAACTATTCATCAGGGAGAAGAACGTTTTTTCTTGAATTACACTACCTATAGTTTTCTCTCAGTTCATCGTTATACATCTGTCTAAACTATTCAAAGTACTTTTATTATTTTATTTTAATTTTTTAATTTAAACTTTGAATTTTACTCTATTGTTTTGTTATGCGCTAATGGAAATGATTTGTGGGCTATAATTGACTTTGCATTCGTGACCGCCGACGCCGCGCCAAACGAAGCCTAAATGCTACAAAGACAAGAGAATACTAATTGCATATTTAATTTACTTATAGAATATTGTACTATAAGGACGATATAAATACATTGCAGCTCCAACAAAGATAGTCAAATAAGTATGCATGTAGGTTGTGGCTATGCCCCCAGTCAAACTTATTAAATAATAATTTTTCTCTTGCATGCAAGTTTAAATTAATTTCTAAGTCAATTCAAGTCTCAAATCATGTCTGTTATTGCAAAAAAAACTATAGAGTAGAATTCAAAGATTAAATTCAAAAATTAAAATAAAATAATGAAAGTATCTTTAATAGTTTAGACAGATTAATGATAGACTGAGAGAAAACTATAGGTAGTGCAATTGAAGAAATAACGTTCTTCCCCTTGATGAATAGTTATAGTGCCGTGGTATTAAACATGATCAGTGTACAAATAAATCTTCAACAAAATAATATGAGAGAAGATATACTGATGTCTTACAATCAGTGTTGTGGTATCAACTTCTCTGAAAATTGAGAGATGATTCCGGATACCTACAATATAACATATATGTAGCAAAGTGAAAAAATATATATACTAGAATATTTTCTATCTTGCTTTTCCTGTTCTGGCTATCAACTTCCTCGGGAATTGAGAGAGGAAAAGTAAGTGGATGGAAAAAATCTCCAACTTCGATCAAGAAAAACAAAAGGGAAAAGAAATCTCAACTTCAGATTTCTACCGTTGACACATACCAAACTAAAAAAACAATATAATAGAAGATGTACAGTCTTGCTATAGGAGTTCTAGTAACTTTGCCAAAAAATGAGAGAGAAGAATCAAGTGGTTGGAAAGAAATGTCCACCTGCAATCCAGAGAGTTAAAATGGAGAAATAAACCACAACACTAGAATTTTACAGTATAGTCACCAAGCTGGAAAAAACAATATAGGAGAAGATGTACCGTCTTACAATCAGTGTTGTGGCTAAGCACAAGCCGGAATATGAGAGTGGAGAAACAAGCAAATGGAAAAAAAAGTCCAACTACAATCCAGAGAGCCAAGAAGGAGAAGAAAAATCAATTCCGGAGTTATACAGTAATCATATAGCGAAGTGAAAAAAACAAAATATGAGTCGGAAGATGTACAATCTTAATATCGGTATTCTGGTTGTGGACTTCCCGAAAAATGAGAGATGAGAAACAAGCTGCTGAAAAGAAATCTCCAACTTGGATCCAGATAGGCTAATGGAAGACAAAATCTCAACTCCATATTACGACGTTATAGTCATATCGAAAAAAAAAAAATATAGGTGAAGATGAGAGAACAGAAACAAGTACATGGAAAGAAATTTTCCACTAAAATTCAGAGATCTAAAAGGGAGAAGAAAGCTTTACTATGAATTTCTACCGCATCACCTCTATTCTGTTTTAGCTATGTTCTGTTTCAGAATATAACTTTTCATTTGATCAGCTATCTCTTAATATAGGATAATATAGTCTTATTGTCCGTGTTCTGGCTATGAACTTTGTTGGAGAATGAGAGGAGAAACAAGTGAATGGAAAGAAATCTTTCACTGCAATCCACTGAGACAAAATTGAGAAGAAAGCTCAACTATGGGGTTTTACAATATAGTAATGGAGAAAAGCGGGAAAAAGTTATATAGGAGGTGTAGAGTATTCTTACTGTCGTTGATCTGGCAATCGATTTCGCCGAAAAACGAAGAGAGGATTGAGAACAGACGCCCTTGAAAAGAAATTTCGAACTATGATCCAGAGAGCAAAAGATAGGAGAAATCTCTCTCTGGATTTCTACAACTCGTAGAGAGAATGGAGTGATTTGGTTGGATCGAGCTTTTAACAGTGATGATAGGAGCCCGAGTGAGAGGAGTTGCTCTCATCGGGAGATTTTCCCACGATCCTAGCGCCTCATCCCTGAGAATGTTTATCCCACCAGAAACCGTACAGTTCGTTAGAACTGCCGAATAAAATCGGTCCGTGGTCCTGTTGTAAGTTTTTGGTCATTTTAATTTTAGTGTGCTTTTTATTCCCTGTCCATGTAGTTTAATTTTCATGTTATTTTGATGCAAACTTCTGTAGTCTAGCACGTAAAATTCATCACTCCACATGACCGTGAATAATGTGGTCTGACATGGAGTGAGTGTAGTCGGTCGGCATGCATCTTTTATTTTAGTACTTGCTGAAATTAGAAAATGAAATATTATTATTTAAGATCGTTAGGAAAAGACTTATAAATATCACCACCTTGGTGCCCTAATGGCGGTTGGAAGATTGAGAAAGAGATTAACTCCTTTCTCGGTATTCCCAGCTGACGTAGCTCCTCCATGCGCGCATTCCTCCTTCACGTGGAACGTCCAAGCTTCCCGCTTCTTCCCGTCGCTGACCCCTCACCTTCTGATGCCCGAAGCCACCACAACACCCAGGCCGCCGTCCCTCTTTGACGAAGCTTCCCGTGCAGTCCTTTTCCACCTCATACACTGACACCGCAACCTTCCTAGGGCACCGGAGACCACTCTTGCAACCTCCCCGGGCCTCTGCTCCAAGCCAGCCTCACCTCTCACCAACCCTTATCATCATTGCTGTCTTGTCGTCCTTCTCGCTCCCGCAAAGTCACCAACCTTACTCAGCACCCCCCCTCCCGTCATTATCCCTTTACTCTGACCTTCCCTATTCTTTCCCGCACAACCTCCACCAGAGCCGAAACCCTTCCAACCACCATTCTTCCATCCTCATCATCCCCTGTTGCTGCCTCATTTTCGCTGCTCGTCTTACCGTGACTGCGCCATGAAGGGGATTATTACGCCACTGTTGGGGGCATCCCGATGAGATCTCTCCTTTCTCCTCCACTCAACCTCATTACTTGTGGTTTATTACTATAGTTTCAGCAAGTATTGTTATTTTCAAGTGTAGCGAACCCTCTGTTCTGATCATTTTTTGTCGTTATTTTCATTATTGAGTTTTCTTTATTTCTTTTATTGTGATTGCTGCATTTATATAAATCCACCGCTTGTTTTGTGAGGTGATTAGTTGACTTTTCAGTGAAGTGGTGGCGTGTGAGCTTGCAAGTAATTTGAATCTTGTGCTAAGTTCCTCTCCAATTAAATCTAAAGTTCCGCAAAGCGCGGTTCCCAATAATTCCAGCCCTCAAACTAGTATCCACAATAATACCTATTTCATTATTTGTTTTATTTTTTCATCTGTATTATAATTTAAAACACGAATTGCCTAAACATTTAGCTTTCTCACCCACCCATCTAGTCTTTTGCATGCATAAGATATCTATCTTTATCCTAATCATCGTGCCACCAATTTCGTCGCTTTTCTCATTAGCGTACCTATATTCCAACTATCAGACCTAAGTCAGTTACAAATCCTACAATATACTTTTGTATGACGTCTAATATCTGAGAACTTTTGCCTATTTAACACTACCCAAAGTCCTCTTTGAGGTGCAACGGTACTTGCCCAGTCGCCGCAATCAGACCATACAATGACAACTCTTGCATAGTTAACACTACACCCAAGTGCTGGAGATATAACAGTCTTTGGCAAGATGACGCATTTGGATAATACGACACGTTCCTTAGAGGGAACAACCTAGCTTTTGCATCAAATAATTTATATTCATAAGAGTGACTAAATTGTACGCGGTCCGTCTACCTAAAACAACCTCACCATTTTCATCTGGGTTAAGACTGGCATAGGATGCTTTAAGCTGTTAAGAAGGATATTTTAGTAAAATTGCATATACCTTCAAGTTTAGTATAAAGTAAGAGTTTTAAGAACCTTTGATGATCAAATAATAGTTGCGTAGTTTTTTTGCTATTAGTTTTGGTAAAAGAAAGATGTGTTTTGGAATTTTATATAGATTACGAACACTCAACATCATTTGTAAAGATAAGTTTGTGACAGTGGTGATTGATGAACAGTTGGATGAATTGTCCGAGGAAATGCTCTACCCAAATCAAATCGTAAACCCAGGCTGAGGTACAATTAATACAAATATTACAAAGAAGAAATATTGCAAAGACTGAGAGACAACTCTGGAGGCCTTCTTCCTCTGCTCGCTCCTTTCCCTGCATAGGCAAATGACCTCCTTATTTATAAGCGAGGGGCAGAGTGGCTTGAATTATTGCTGGCATAATGGACTGCTTTAATGCTTTAATGCTGACAGGAATCTGCTTTCTGGAGTGCGCCTTTAGTGCTGGCAGGAATAATGGAGTGCGCCTTTAGTGCTGGCAGGAATCTGCCTTTCTGGAGTGCGCCTTTAGTGCTGGCAGGAATCTTCCTTTCTGGAGTGCGCCTTTAATGCTGACAGGAATAATGGAGTGTACCTTTAGTGCTGGCAGGAATCTGCCTTTCTGGAGTGTGCCTTTAATGCTGGCAGGAATCTCTGTACGGCTCCCCGAGGCTCAATACAGAGGCTAGATGAATCGGATTTTGAGCAAATCCGCAGCTATAAACGGATTTGATATGCCTTTACCGGTTACCGTTTGAACCGGGCTAGATGAATCGGATTTTGAGCAAATCCGCAGCTATAAACGGATTTGATATTCCTTTACCGGTTACCGTTTGAACCGGGTTAGATGAATCGGATTTTGAGCAAATCCGTAGCTATAAACGGATTTGATATGCCGTTACCGGTTACCGTTTGAACCGGGCTTGTCAGTAGATTAAAATCCGCTCTACTGAAAGCGTTATGAGTTTGGATTATGGATCAAGGAGATCCAAACTGTCGTAAGGATCTTGGGTGAAGGATCCACCAAAAGGATCGGGTGAGTTTGAAGGAGATGGCGTGGCCTGGACAGAAGTGGATGGTAAATGTTAGCGATAATGTTGTTGCATTTTTTTAAATTGTAAGAAAGTTTGGAGATCATCATCCTCGTCGGAAGAGGTGAGGAGGTGAGGTGATTTTGAAGGCGGAGTTTGTGGGAGTTGCGTTGTTGGAGATGGAATAGGTGGGGTAGTAAGAACGGAAGTAGGAGTTTGTAAAGTACCGGTTCTGATGTAATGAAGGATGACCTTGTCTGAGGCAAGGTCAGTATTGAATTTAGGCCACCATTTGACCTTGAAGACGCGAATGAGAGAAGGGGAAGTCGTCTGGATGGGTTTTGGTAATGGCAAAGCTCCAACAAAAGATCCAAGGGATTTTGAAGGAGCTGTGGAATTGGAGGGATTTTTTGAATGCAGGTCCGGTGGACTTGGTTAACCAAGTCTGGTAGCGAGGATTGAGGGAGGTTGGAAGGATTTAGGGGGAGGCACCATAATGTCGCCACCAGTCATAAAACCAGATTGGAAGAGTGGTTGGACAGGACCACTTTACTCAAACCCCACCATATGACGCACTCCAAAAACACGTCAGTCACACTTTTCCCCCTCACTCCTATTGGCTCGACGACCCACTCAAAACCCAAAGATTTTATGAACTCATCCTTATTGACACTCACTCTGCCACCATTACTCACACAAATGACAAAATCAACCCTTCTCAAATCGCCTTTTCAAAATGGGTCATTCATAACGTTATTGACACATCCTCATGGTCCAATCCTTGGACTCCACACCAATTTTCGGTTCCATTCAACCCCCCTGCATACACCTACCACGATTACCAACTCGCGTGGTTTCGTACATTACTTTTTCGACCTTTCTCCCATTCCTGGTTCATGGTTTTTCACCAGTCCTGTCCAACCACTCTTCCTATCTGGTTTTATGACTGGTGGCGACACTATGGTGCCTCCCCCCAAATCCTTCCAACCTCCCTCAATCCTCGCTACCAGACTTGGTTAATCAAGTCCACCGGACCTGCATTCAAAAAATCCCTCCAATTCCACAGCTCCTTCAAAATCCCTTGGATCTTTTGTTGGAGCTTTGCCATTACCAAAACCCATCCAGACGACTTCCCTTTCTCTCTCATTCGCGTCTTCAAGGTCAAATGGTGGCCTAAATTCAATACTGACCTTGCCTCAGACAAGGTCGTCCTTCATTACATCAGAACCGGTACTTTACAAACTCCTACTTCCGTTCTTACTACCCCACCTATTCCATCTCCAACAACGCAACTCCCACAAACTCCGCCTTCAAAATCACCTCACCTCCTCACCTCTTCCGACGAGGATGATGATCTCCAAACTTTCTTATAATTTCAACAATTTAAAAAATGCAACAACATTTACCATCCACTTCTGTCCAGGCCACGCCATCTCCTTCAAACTCACCCGATCCTTTTGGTGGATCCTTCACCCAAGATCCTTACGACAGTTTGGATCTCCTTGATCCATAATCCAAACTCTTAACGCTTTCAGTAGAGCGGATTTTAATCTACTGACAAGCTCGGTTCAAACGGTAACCGGTAACGGCATATCAAATCCGTTTATAGCTGCGGATTTGCTCAAAATCCGATTCATCTAGCCCGGTTCAAACGGTAACCGGTAAAGGCATATCAAATCCGTTTATAGCTGCGGATTTGCTCAAAATTCGATTCATCTAGCCCGGTTCAAACGGTAGCCGGTAAAGGCATATCAAATCCGTTTATAGCTGCGGATTTGCTCAAAATCCGATTCATCTAGCCTCTGTATTGAGCCTCGGGGAGCCGTACAGAGATTCCTGCCAGCATTAAAGGCGCACTCCAGAAAGGCAGATTCCTGACAGCACTAAAGGTACACTCCATTATTCCTGCCAGCATTAAAGGCGCACTCCAGAAAGGCAGATTCCTGCCAGCACTAAAGGCACACTCCAGAAAGGCAGATTCCTGCCAGCACTAAAGGCGCACTCCATTATTCCTGCCAGCACTAAAGGCGCACTCCAGAAAGCAGATCCTGCCAGCATTAAAGCATTAAAGCAGTCCATTATGCCAACAATAATTCAAGCCACTCTGCCCCTCGCTTATAAATAAGGAGGTCATTTGTCTATGCAGGGACAGGAGCGAGCAGAGGAAGAAGGCCTCCAGAGTTGTCTCTCAGTCTTTGTAATATTTCTTCTTTGTATATTTCTTCATTGTAATATTTGTATTAATTGTACCTCAGCCTGGGTTTGCGATTTGATTTTGGTTTGGGTGGAAATAGTATGAAGAAGTTGATTAGAATAATTATTTTGATGATATATTTTTCGGATATCATCGATAAGAATAGGGGTGGAGTCAGGACCATCGCGGCCTTTTTTAAAAGGTGTGGCGATGATGTCATGACCATCTGGTGTGGATAGTTGTATAGTTTGAAGAGGGGGTGTAACGGAAGTAACAACAGTGTTATCAGGAAGTCGCCATTTGGTGTGCAAGGAGGTTTGTACATTAATGGTGGACTGTGTAAACGGTGAGGAAATATTTTGGTTGTGAAGATAATTTTCTAGCTATACTTCAAAGTTTAATTCTAATTGATGGCGAATAATATCAAATTTCCATTGTTTATGGAGTATTTGCTTGGTGGGAGTGTGAAAAGATTCAAACCAAGAGTAATAAGGGAAATCTTCTTGAAACTCGGTTAATAAGTTATCAAAATTAGGGTTAAATGGTTTAAGGAGTGTGATAACATTAACACCGTGAACGCGCATGTGTGTAGAGGTAGGAGAATAAGTTGTATTTGTAGTATGCACAACATCTAGTAGGGGAGATGTGTAATTGACATGGATGGCAGGAGTTTTGAGCGAAGGCATGTCGGGTGGTTCAGGTAAGGAGGTAGAAAAACGAGAGGGAATGTACAGAGGTAGTTGGGAAAGAGAGGTCCGATCAGTGAAGGAATTGAACCGGATAAGCACAGTGCCATCCGTTTCTTCAATGACATCCTGTATTTCGGTTTGTTCGATACTTGGTGGTATTTGGGGGCGTTCAATTTTAAATTGATCGGGGATTGTGATTTCATACCATTTTAATCGTTTAGGTGAAAAAGTTTTGGAATAGGGAGCATCTATTTGTAATAAAATTGTTTCATCTGAGAAATTTGTTCCAAGTTTAAGTTTGGGGTTTAAACAGGAACTCATGAGTTTAAAATAAATACGATACATAATTGCAGATATTGTGTTTAACACGTTAGGAATGAGTTGAACAATCAATGTCATGGTGTTCACTTTTTATATAGAATTTAGAACATTGGACCAATATTCTATTGATCAAGTCTTTTTCATACAAGTTAAAGTGCATCTATCTATGTAGGTATATTTTGATTGATTCGGGGACCTTGAAATAAACGCTATACTAATAATTGTACAAAAATAAATGAAAAAATTGTTATAGTTTATCCATGCTATAAAATTATGTGTCAAGAATATCCCCAAAGAACTTCTCATTCCTCCTGATAAATCTTCATGAGCATTGTGAGGATGAGCACTGTTGGGTTCATTGATCATAATTTCCCATATTTGATGAAGGCATATAAGAAAATGGTATACACAAAATTGTATTTGATGCATGCTCTAAGTTCTATATATGCAGGTTGCTCCTTGCTCACGATATGACAAAACACCAAGTTAGACAACAAAAGAGGATGCCCACAAGATCGCAATTAGGTCTCTCACCAAGAGCATTTTGAGTTCTCATAATATTGTTTCGATTTGCAAATACATCCTTGAGATTTCAAAGCATGGTGGACTTAATGTTTTAGCTACAAACAACAGCAACAACACTCAAGCCTTTATCCAACTATAGTGGGGTCGATTATATGGATCATTTGTCATCATTGTGTCCTATATTTAGTCATAATCTCATTAATGTCTAAGTACATCATGTCTTTCTTTATAGTTTTATTTCAAGTTTTTATTGGTTACTCCTCCCTCGTTTACCATGCCCAGTGACTAAACTCTCATAATGCCTAACAAGTGCCTCCAATCGTCTTTTTTGTACGTGTCCAAACCATCTTAGTCGAGCTTCTCTCATCTTATCTGTAATTGGTGTCACTCCTGTCTTTTCCCTGATACATTTATTCCTAATTTTATCCGGTCTCGTGATCCACACATCCACCTTAATATTCTCATCTCCGCAACTCTCATTTTTTGCTCATGTACATAATTCACTGCTTAACACTCATAACCATATAACATTGCTAGTCTAATTGCAGTACAGTAAAACTTGCCTTTAAGTTTTAGTGGTACTTTACGATCACATAATCTCATTCTCGCGCCTCTCCACTTCCACCAACCTGCTTGGATTCTATTTATCACATCTTTATCAACACCTCCATCTTTTTTGAACAAATGATCCAATCATCTATTTGATCACCAAACTTAATAACGAAGTCATCCATCCTTCTTGCACTGCTAAATTTAAGCTCCATATTCTCCATCTTTGCCCTGCTCAACCTAAAACCCTTCTTCTCATTGACCAAATCGATATCATCGACCAAATCGATATCATCCACAAACAATAAACACTAATGTATTACTTGTTGGATATATGCAGTGTTGTAGATATCGGCCAACATGTCCGATGTACAACCCCGTATCCGGGCGAGCGGGATCCTCCCCAAGTGGCGGGCTCGGGACGAGCTACGAGCGACGAGTTGGTATCGTCCCCGTCCGAAGGCGCGTAAATGCTCATATATGCGTATGGAGTTTTTACGTTTCGTTATAATATATATATATATATTTGCTATATATATATATATATTTATGATGTATATTTATTGTATATATATATAAGCATATATATTTTTATAATATATAAACTTATTATTTATATATGTTTATATATGTACGTTTTTACATTAATAGATAGGTGTGGCTTTGGAAAAAGCAGGGAACAAGATTATTATGTTTCTTCTCCTGCATCGGGTACAGCAAAGGCAGAGGGAAATAAAAAAAAGAGAAAAAGTGGGGAAAAAGGAAGAGGGGCAGCAGAGAAATAAAGAGAAAGAAAAGGAGGAATGAGAAGGAGGGAGGTGAGGGCCATCGGGTACAGGAGGGGGAAGGAAAAAAAAAGAAAAGCCATTAGGGCTTTTCTCCAGGCCGGCTGGAGCTCGACGGCGCCCGCCCCTCTCCCTCGCCCCCTCTCCGCCTCTCTCGGCCTGGAACGGCCAAACGGCGCCCGCCCCTCTCCCTCGCCCCCTCTCCGCCTCTCTCGGCCTGGAACGGCCAAACAGGGCTCGGCTCCCTCGCCGCCTCCCTCTCTCGACCTGGAGTAGCACAGCAGGGCCAAGCCCGCTCCTCCTCCCTTCTCTCCCGTCGCCGGCCAAGCCTGGAGCAAAGGCTCGACCTCCCTCCACCTCTCCCGTCGTCGCCGCCTATGGTCAGATCCGACCATATGAAGCATGAATCGGCCATGACGGGCCGAGTTTGGTCGTTTGGAGCCGGTATCGGCCTCATGGAGTCAAGTTCGGCCGTTCGGAGTTACGTCGGTCGGGAGCTTCTCTCCAAGCCGGAAATGAAGTTTTTATTTTTCTCCTCACCTCCGGCAAGAGGCTCGTCCACCACCAGAAAAATGGAGCGGGGAGTTTTTATTCCTCTCCCCACCGCCGCCTCGAGCAAGGCTCGGCCTAGAAAGGAGGCCGGCCACCGCCATCGCCGCCTCGAGCAAGGCTCGGCCTAAAAGGGAGATCGACCACCGACACCTTCGTCAAATCACGCGTCAAGGGTAACGATGTTTCTACTCGGGCAGGTGAAGCCCTCGATTTACATTTGCATGGAAGCCCCTCTCCACCAATGGGTGGGGGAAGGGAGCTCTCCAACGGGTTGACGTGTACGTCCCCGCTATTAATTGCATCTAGTATCCGGAAGTGTGAGTACGGATTTAGGCATGCTGTGTGAAGCCCATTCGGACGTACGAGCCGAATTGGTGATGTGCTGTGTGAAGCCCATTCGGACGTACGAGCCGAATTGGTGATGTTCTGTGTGAAGCCCGTCCGGACGTATGAGCCGGATCGGTGATGTTCTGGGGTTCCCGGAGAAGACTCCAGGGAAGTTGGATATTGTCTATTTGCAGGGAATGCGCACCGTAGCCCCGAAAAAGGGGTGTACGGAATATGTTTGGCCCGCTTATGTTAGCCGACCGTCGTTCAGCTGGCAGTCGTTCACCGAGACGTTGGCGTACAGGTGTTGCAGTACCAAGCGGAGAATAGCGGGCTTAAGCCCAAGCTCGTGCCGGCCCTCGAAGGCCCATTTTTATTCATATTGCCGGCCTGCGTGCCGATGTACGGAATTCATATTCCTGTAATAATTTATAATCTGTGATGCTCTGTGGATGTACGATTTCCCCTTTTTGCTTTGGGCGAGCGGTGTGTTCGTGAACCGCTCGTCCCGTGGGAGCCCCGAGGTTTATGCCGGGAAGCCCCTATTGGCCTGTTGATAGCCTTTTAAGGCAGCGGAGTCGCGCTGTTTGCAGCCCAGTTGGGCAGCGTGTTGTAGAATTGCTCGGCGATGTTGCGCCTTTAGTAGCGCGTTTGAGGAGCATTTTGTATAGACCCAAGAAGACACATCTGGATAGGAGAGAGTTGGTCTTGAGACCCTCCTTAGATGTTCCGGTCGGCCAAGAGCGCCCTCCGAAGGTGTCTTAGCTCAGCTTTTGGCTTGGGAGGGGAAGAGTTCATTAGTCTTCCGGGTATGCGGTGGGTCCTCCACGCTGAGACCTTGGGTCTGTTCCTTACGTTCCTAGTCTAGAGCCTAGATTGTTCATTTGAGTGTAGTAGGTGTGCGGTCACCCCTCTTTTGGGACCCCGAACTCCACGGAAGTCAATTTTGACTTCGGTCAATTTTGGCTTCAACAGTTATGGTGCGGTGAGCGTGGAGAGTGGCCAGCACGGAAGAACTCATGCGAACGTCTTGGCTATAGAAGATGAACTAAGGGACGACCATGGTCTTGTGATGAAAGAAGTCCCCTCCCACTCCTCTTTAGTTGATCTTAACCATCATAGCGTTTCGTCTCCCCTCTGGTTCCCAAGAGGGTGGACGTAGCGGGTAGATGTGCCTCGTGTCAGACTTTGACTTGGTTGACTCTGTCAACAGTTCTTTTGAGTTATTTGATTACCTTTATTTTTGCTTATAGTTGGTTTGGAGAGGAGACCCCCGAGAAGACCCGCTGACCAGGCTCTCATCAAGCTGGCAGGGCTGTAGGCTCACTCGGGGGTTGGAGTTGTGTTGGGGAGGAGACCCCCGAGAAGACCCGCTGACCAGGCTCTCATCAAGCTGGCAGGGCTGTAGGCTCACTCGGGGGTTGGAGTTGTGTTGGGGAGGAGACCCCCGAGAAGACCCGCTGACCAGGCTCTCATCAAGCTGGCAGGGCTGTAGGCTCACTCGGGGGTTGGAGTTGTGTTGGATAGGAGACCCCGAGAAGACCCGCTGACCAGGCTCTCATCAAGCTGGCAGGGCCGTAGGCTCACTCGGGAGTTGGAGTTGGTTTGGAGAGGAGACCCCCAGGTAGACCCGCTGCGCAGGCTCCCATCTAGCTGGCAGGTCCGTAGGCTCGCCTGTGGGGGATAGGATTGGTTTGATCGTCATCGACACCCCGAGCCGGGCTCGGCCCCAGGTAGACCCGCTGCGCAGGCTCCCATCAAGCTGGCAGGTCCGAAGGCTCGCCTGTGGGGGAAAGGTTGGCTTTTGAGATGTTCTGGTTTAGCCACGTCATCGGCACCCCGAGCCGGGCTCGGCCCCAGGTAGACCCGCTGCGCAGGCTCCCATCAAGCTGGCAGGTCCGAAGGCTCGCCTGTGGGGGAAAGTTTGGCTTTTGAGATGTTCTGGTTTAGCCACGTCATCGACACCCCGAGCCGGGCTCGGCCCCAGGTAGACCCGCTGCGCAGGCTCCCATCAAGCTGGCAGGTCCGAAGGCTCGCCTGTGGGGGAAAGGTTGGCTTTTGAGATGTTCTGGTTTAGCCACGTCATCGACACCTCGAGCCGGGCTCGGCCCCAGGTAGACCCGCTGCGCAGGCTCCCATCAAGCTGGCAGGTCCGAAGGCTCGCCTGTGGGGGAAAGGTTGGCTTTTGAGATGTTCTGGTTTAGCCACGTCATCGACACCTCGAGCCGGGCTCGGCCCCAGGTAGACCCGCTGCGCAGGCTCCCATCAAGCTGGCAGGTCCGAAGGCTCGCCTGTGGGGGAAAGGTTGGCTTTTGAGATGTTCTGGTTTAGCCACGTCATCGACACCCCGAGCCGGGCTCGGCCCCAGGTAGACCCGCTGCGCAGGCTCCCATCAAGCTGGCAGGTCCGAAGGCTCGCCTGTGGGGGAAAGGTTGGCTTTTGAGATGTTCTGGTTTATCCACGTCATCGGCACCCCGAGCTGGGCTCGGCCCCAGGTAGACCCGCTGCGCAGGCTCCCATCTAGCTGGCAGGTCCGTAGGCTCGCCTGTGGGGGAGAGGATTGGTTTGATCGTCATCGGCACCCCGAGCCGGGCTCGGCCCCAGGTAGACCCGCTGCGCAGGCTCCCATCTAGCTGGCAGGTCCGTAGGCTCGCCTGTGGGGGATAGGATTGGTTTGATCGTCATCGACACCCCGAGCCGGGCTCGGCCCCAGGTAGACCCGCTGCGCAGGCTCCCATCAAGCTGGCAGGTCCGAAGGCTCGCCTGTGGGGCAAAGGTTGGCTTTTGAGAAGTTTTGGTTTAGCCGCTTCTACGACACCCCGAGCTGGGCTCGGCCCCAGGTAGACCCGCTGCGCAGGCTCCCATCAAGCTGGCAGGTCCGAAGGCTCGCCTGTGGGGGAAAGGTTGGCTTTTGAGATACTTTGGTTTAGCCGCTTCTACGACACCCCGAGCCGGGCTCGGCCCCAGGTAGACCCGCTGCGCAGGCTCCCATCAAGCTGACAGGTCTGAAGGCTCGCCTGTGGGGGAAAGGTTGGCTCTTGAGACGCTTCGGTTCAGCTACTTCTACGACGCCTCGAGCCGGGCTCGGCCCCAGGTATACTTATTGTAAGTAAGGGTATAAGGGCATTTCGGTAGCATGGGGCGTTACAAGTATCGAGTGGTTCAGAATGATCAAAATGAGCACGAAGAGATTAGTGTCCTAAGTGCAGTTTTCAGATTTCTCTCAAAATTTTTCTTTGGGTCGGCTCCCACTCGCCGGATACTTGGGGTTGGACATTTCTTTCCGAGCTTGTACCAACCCCGCAAAGAGCGGGGATTGTGTACAACCCCGTATCCGGGCGAGCGGGATCCTCCCCAAGTGGCGGGCTCGGGACGAGCTACGAGCGACGAGTTGGTATCGTCCCCGTCCGAAGGCGCGTAAATGCTCATATATGCGTATGGAGTTTTTACGTTTCGTTATAATATATATATATATATATTTGCTATATATATATATATTTATGATGTATATTTATTGTATATATATATAAGCATATATATTTTTATAATATATAAACTTATTATTTATATATGTTTATATATGTACGTTTTTACATTAATAGATAGGTGTGGCTTTGGAAAAAGCAGGGAACAAGATTATTATGTTTCTTCTCCTGCATCGGGTACAGCAAAGGCAGAGGGAAATAAAAAAAAGAGAAAAAGTGGGGAAAAAGGAAGAGGGGCAGCAGAGAAATAAAGAGAAAGAAAAGGAGGAATGAGAAGGAGGGAGGTGAGGGCCATCGGGTACAGGAGGGGGAAGGAAAAAAAAAGAAAAGCCATTAGGGCTTTTCTCCAGGCCGGCTGGAGCTCGACGGCGCCCGCCCCTCTCCCTCGCCCCCTCTCCGCCTCTCTCGGCCTGGAACGGCCAAACGGCGCCCGCCCCTCTCCCTCGCCCCCTCTCCGCCTCTCTCGGCCTGGAACGGCCAAACAGGGCTCGGCTCCCTCGCCGCCTCCCTCTCTCGACCTGGAGTAGCACAGCAGGGCCAAGCCCGCTCCTCCTCCCTTCTCTCCCGTCGCCGGCCAAGCCTGGAGCAAAGGCTCGACCTCCCTCCACCTCTCCCGTCGTCGCCGCCTATGGTCAGATCCGACCATATGAAGCATGAATCGGCCATGACGGGCCGAGTTTGGTCGTTTGGAGCCGGTATCGGCCTCATGGAGTCAAGTTCGGCCGTTCGGAGTTACGTCGGTCGGGAGCTTCTCTCCAAGCCGGAAATGAAGTTTTTATTTTTCTCCTCACCTCCGGCAAGAGGCTCGTCCACCACCAGAAAAATGGAGCGGGGAGTTTTTATTCCTCTCCCCACCGCCGCCTCGAGCAAGGCTCGGCCTAGAAAGGAGGCCGGCCACCGCCATCGCCGCCTCGAGCAAGGCTCGGCCTAAAAGGGAGATCGACCACCGACACCTTCGTCAAATCACGCGTCAAGGGTAACGATGTTTCTACTCGGGCAGGTGAAGCCCTCGATTTACATTTGCATGGAAGCCCCTCTCCACCAATGGGTGGGGGAAGGGAGCTCTCCAACGGGTTGACGTGTACGTCCCCGCTATTAATTGCATCTAGTATCCGGAAGTGTGAGTACGGATTTAGGCATGCTGTGTGAAGCCCATTCGGACGTACGAGCCGAATTGGTGATGTGCTGTGTGAAGCCCATTCGGACGTACGAGCCGAATTGGTGATGTTCTGTGTGAAGCCCGTCCGGACGTATGAGCCGGATCGGTGATGTTCTGGGGTTCCCGGAGAAGACTCCAGGGAAGTTGGATATTGTCTATTTGCAGGGAATGCGCACCGTAGCCCCGAAAAAGGGGTGTACGGAATATGTTTGGCCCGCTTATGTTAGCCGACCGTCGTTCAGCTGGCAGTCGTTCACCGAGACGTTGGCGTACAGGTGTTGCAGTACCAAGCGGAGAATAGCGGGCTTAAGCCCAAGCTCGTGCCGGCCCTCGAAGGCCCATTTTTATTCATATTGCCGGCCTGCGTGCCGATGTACGGAATTCATATTCCTGTAATAATTTATAATCTGTGATGCTCTGTGGATGTACGATTTCCCCTTTTTGCTTTGGGCGAGCGGTGTGTTCGTGAACCGCTCGTCCCGTGGGAGCCCCGAGGTTTATGCCGGGAAGCCCCTATTGGCCTGTTGATAGCCTTTTAAGGCAGCGGAGTCGCGCTGTTTGCAGCCCAGTTGGGCAGCGTGTTGTAGAATTGCTCGGCGATGTTGCGCCTTTAGTAGCGCGTTTGAGGAGCATTTTGTATAGACCCAAGAAGACACATCTGGATAGGAGAGAGTTGGTCTTGAGACCCTCCTTAGATGTTCCGGTCGGCCAAGAGCGCCCTCCGAAGGTGTCTTAGCTCAGCTTTTGGCTTGGGAGGGGAAGAGTTCATTAGTCTTCCGGGTATACGGTGGGTCCTCCACGCTGAGACCTTGGGTCTGTTCCTTACGTTCCTAGTCTAGAGCCTAGATTGTTCATTTGAGTGTAGTAGGTGTGCGGTCACCCCTCTTTTGGGACCCCGAACTCCACGGAAGTCAATTTTGACTTCGGTCAATTTTGGCTTCAACATCCGATATGTCGGTCGACATAAAGGTTTTGGGGGTAAAACGCAACAAAATCGATTTGTTTGAACAAAATAACATTTTGTAAAAATCGGCTTTATTTTGGTGATATATCGTTATATCAAGTGTCAATATCGGTCTCTCCTGGCGATATATCGGTATACCCAGTTTTTTTGTTTTATATTATAAAAAAAAAATTGCGGGGCTTTAAAATGATTTCACGGGAGGAGCATCGCGTTATGCTTCCGCCCTAACTTTCTCTCTAGCAACAGTTCGGCAGAATCAGCCTCTCTTGGCGACGATCGGCCTCTCCCGGCGACGAATCGGCCTCTCCCGGCGACGAATCGGCCTCTTCCGACGACGAATCGGCCTCTACCGGCGACGAATCGGCCTATCCCGGCGACGAATCGGCCTCTCCCAGCAACGAATCCGTATCTCTGACGGCGAATCGGCGACGCCGCCGGGCTTTCTGGCTTCTGCTCATGCTCGATTGCTTTGGTTTTGACGGACTTGGCTTTCCATGGAGTCGTGAGTGGTGGTTTTCCAGTTGATGTTCTCAGTTCTTTCAGTTGTTTGTGCTTTCAGTTGATGGAATTGCATTGATAATGTTGCAAATTGCATTGATAACAGTAGAATTGCATTGATCATGACATCATGTTGCTAATAACACGGTTTTCTTGTTGCCTTGTTGATAATGTTGCATTTATAATGTTGATAAGCTCTGTAAACTCTGGTGGTATTGCTAGGTTGTAAAAAAACTCTGGCATTAGGTCAAAATTTATTATCCTTATTAGATTAATAAGGTAAACACTTTTACTTTTTTGTAATTTTTTGAAAAAATAATTCTATCTGACAAAAAAACAAAACATCAAGGACTTTAATACAAACAAAACTGTATTTTAAAACAAATTTGGCAGGACTAACACAAGTTTAGCCTCAGGACCATCAAGATCTAGAGCTTCCTAACTATTCCACCCTAAAAGAGAAGTTGCATTCCTTGGAAACGAGAGAACTAGAGGGATCTCTGCTTCTCTGCGAAAGAAATTGGAGCACGTTCGAAATGGTAGTACAGTAGTTCTACATGCATGCAATTTCTTTTAAGTAATAAAGAGATACTAAATATTTCAAATGTTTCAATTTGTAGATCCACTCGAAAAAGCGGAATAGACTTGAGAGCAAACGTTTAAATGATTTTGTCTTCGTGAAATTTAATGTTATGCTCAAGTCTAAGCATGTTAATATCTCTCGAGATCCAATATCTGCAAAAAATTTGGATGAAGGAAAAGTGGTAGAGTGGCTCATTGGTTCAAGTGAAGGTGATAATGAAAATGAGGAGGAAGTGTTTCCTAGAGAAGGATTGACTTGGCAACAACTTGGAGACATTGTGGATGCTGATTTGGGACCAAGAAGGAGCACCACACCTACTAACCAACAATCACAAAACGAAAGTTTAAAGCGAAAACGCATTGTAACACAAGCATTGCAGAAAGATGATGAATATGCGGGGCTATCGGAAGAGGAAATGCAAGCTCCACTATTAGACACAATGTTAGAAGACTACGAAACAGAAGAGAAGATATGAAATGTAGGTTTTTACTATAAAATAAATTATAAATCAATTTACGTAATAGGATTTTACTCTTTAATAATTAATCTATACATGTTTTTTTGATGCAGGCATACATATGGAAGTTATGCAGTGGGGATTTTGATTTTTGATCTTTTGACATTCAGTGTGACTTATGACTTTTGATTTTTGAACTTTTGGCCTTCAATTTGACTGCTGATGTTTCCTCTTATTTTCTTATGTCTTCCTTTTCGGCACTTGTATTATTATTCTCTTAAATCGATTGTTATTTGGTGTGTTAGTTTAGTTAATCAATCAAATTGAATTATGTTGTAATCTGTTTATTCATTTAATCAAGTTAATATATAATTATTTCTTTTTTGGATAAATTTTCAGCAATTATTACAAAAGCTTTGCTGATAAGGTGAATGACTTTTGGTTCATGTTGGTTTTGATGGTACCTAGAAGCTTTCATGCCATTGAACTATTGGATGACGAATTGATGAATCACTGATCCAGAAACAATCATAACAATAAAGGCAAGTTGCTTTATTCAATCTTTGCCATTTATTAATATGCACAATTGTGTTTATTTTTTTTTAATACTCCATTACTTCATTATAATCATATTATTACATGTTTAATGCAAAGTGTATAAACATATATTGTCTGTACATTTTTACTTATTTGCAAAAAAAAGTGTTTATAAACATTGTTATCTTTATTTAAATATTAAAATCCGATATTGTAAAATATTCCCGATATATCCCCCGCAATCCTACATACGATATTTCAAACCCAAACCGACATGAACCCGATATCTGATATCTACAACCTTGCCAGACAGTTTATAGTACTTCAGATGTTCAGTTGTTTGGTTCTTTTTTTCTAGTGGCTCTGTGAATTCAACTTGATGAGGTACAATTTTACCCTTAGATGGACTTTTACTTCTGCCGTTAGCTTATTTTCAGATCTTTTCTATTATACCTGTTATGTACTAGTTTTAATATTGTTTCGTAGTTTACTGGTTATCGCTGGACCTGGCCGGACTTTTGATGTGTTGTTAAACTAGGATGGAGTGTTACCATTGGTATCAAAGTGAGGTTTAGGATCACATAACCCAAAAAATTCACAGAGCCATATGATTTCTTCTAAGTTAGTTTTGAGACAATAAGAGTCATCGATTTTTATTTAGTTCTCAGTTGTGCTTGTGTTTAAGCATATCCAATATGATGGATCTTTTGATTTGTCTCAGACATCAATAACTCTTCTCTTTGCGTGTTATAGGCATCGCGTGCCAATGAGGCAGACGAGCCTTCTCGCCAAAATACTACCCCTGAGATAGCCATGGATGATAGTAGTGCACCAGTAGCGCCTCCAGGATCAACAAAATTTTTTAGCACTCGCGGCACCAACAGCTCCAGCAGTGCCAGACCCGACAGACATGACTGCTATTATTGCTAGAGAGGTGGCCTTAGCTATGATGGAATTCAGAAATGCATTGTCTGGTACATATCCAATAACACTTCCTGTGCCAGCTGCAGGGGATTTAGGGATGGAGCACTACCTGAGGAATTTTTGTGATCTTCATCCCTCCAATTGCATTGGAGAAGAGTCACCCATGGAGACTGACGATTGGCTGATAAAGACCCGTGAATTGCTTGAGGAGATGGAGTTCCCAGATAACAAGAAGGCACCGTTAGCGGGTTTTATCCTGAAAGGGGAGGCCCATCAGTGGTAGACCAGATACTTTGCGGACGACCCCGCTCGTAAGCGACGTAATTTAAAATTTTCCTCCTAGTATTCATTATTCTTTTAGCGTAATGTTTACATTGGAGAAGAGTCACCCATGGAGACTGACGATTGGCTGATAAAGACCCGTGAATTGCTTGAGGCGATGGAGTTCCCAGATAACAAGAAGGCATCGTTAGCGGGTTTTATCCTGAAAGGGGAGGCCCATCAGTGGTGGACCAGACACTTAGCGGACGACCCCGCTCGTAAGTGACATAATTTAAGATTTTCCTCCTAGTATTCATTATTCTTTTAGCGTAATGTCTTGTGTTTTCCAATGTTGTCAGGTCGTACCGCAGATATGTTCACATGGAATGATTTCTCGACAACACTAGCTAGCTGGTTTGTTCCCTTGTCCAAGCGTCGCCGTCTCCAAGAGAAGTACCTTAGGCTGATTCAGGGTGACAGGACAGTGATGATTTATGAGCGGGAGTTGACCCACCTTTCTCGTTTTGCGGGCACAATGCAGAGGGGCGAGAACGAGAAGTGTAGCCGCTTTGTGGACGGACTGCGTGATTCTCTGAGGCAGTCGTTGATGACAATGTTGAATGTGGATTACAAGAGTTTAGTGGACACTGCTAGAAAGTTGGAAGCTGGCAGAAGGTGCAAAAGCATGACAGTTTCCGTTCGAAACGACCTCAGGATGCACCTCAGCAGCAGCAGAGCAAGAATTGCCAGGGTAGAAAATGGAACAAGAAACAGAGGTCAAGAGCCCAAAGAGGTGACCAGACTGGGGCCAAGATAAGGATTACCCCCTCTGCCTAAGTGTTATCGCCACCATCTAAGAGAGTGTTTGGCTACCGCAGCGGTATGTTATAAGTGTCAGCTGCCAGAACAGATAACCCGTTTTTATCAAGGAACTTCTGGGAATCAAGTAATTTAAGTTACGCGTTTGATTGTTATTTATTTACCTTTTCCATTTTAGTCTGTTTAAGCGTGTAACCCTCTCGTGTAGTCGAAGTTTGAGGTCGGTGAACCGAGTAGAGCTGACAAATGAAAAGCACCCATGGGTGCTGACGAGAGACCAACTTCGGGACGAGGACCAGTGCAGCTCAGATCTTATGGCCTTGGCCAACAGGAAGCCAAGGAGCAAGAGGATGTGGTGACATGTATGCGTTATAATGTGTCTGTCATATAGAAAATTTATTTAAAACCTCCTTAGTGGCACTGTTAATTTTCTTATTCAATCATTCATATAGGCATTCTTATGATTTATATTGTACCCTCCAAGATTCTTTTTGACACGGGCGATTTGCACTTGTTCACAGCAGAATCTCTAGTGCGTAGGCTTATATTAGAAGTCTTTCCAGATGCAGTATTGTTAGAGGTCATGATGCCTAATGGATCTTTCTTGCAGACCAGAGATAGGTGTATGGTACCAATGCAGTTTGTAGAAGCGGAGATTGTTGTAGAAGCCTTGCTACATCTTTTCGCAGCTTTTGATTTGATTTTGGGAATGGACTGGTTATCGGTTGTAAACGCCAAGATAAACTGTAGAGATAAACTGATACAGTTTGAAGGACCCAACCAGATCGATGTTACCTTCCAGAGCATGAAAGGAGTCGTTATACTAATTATCTCCTTCGTCAAGGCTGTTAGATGCATTAACAAAGGTTGTGAAACCTTCTTAGTGCTAATGAATGCAGAAGCCAAGGTTAATTTGTTGAAGGTACCCGTGGTCCTGGAATTTCCTGATGTTTTCCTAGAGGGATTACCGGGTGCCCCTCCTACTAGAGAGATTGACTTCCAGATCAATCTTCTACCTAGAGCAACACTAGTGGCCAAGTCCCCTTACCGCATGGCTCCCAGAGAATTCGTTGAGTTGAAGGTCCAGGTTCTTTACTTGGGCTTTATTTGCCTTAGCACTTCGCCTTGGAGTGCGCCAGTTTTGTTCGTCAAGAAGAAAGATGGGAGTCTGAGGTTATGCATAGACTACCGCGAGCTGAACAAGTTGACAGTTAAGAACAAGTAATCTATCCCCATGATTGACGACTTGTTTGATCAGCTTGAGGTTTCTTACACGTTTTCTAAGTTGGACCTCAGGTCAGACTATCATCAGTTGAAGATTCGGGAAACAGACATCCAGAAGACGGCATTCAGTACCAGATACGGACACTATGAGTTTGTGGTCATGTCGTTCGGGCTGACCAATGCCCCTTCCGCTTTTTTGGATCTTATGAACATTTTCAGGAGTTCTTGGATCGTTTTTTATCGTCTTCATAGATGATGCTTTGGTGTACTCTAAGAGTGTAGAACATCACGCCTCTCACCCAGGGACCGTTTTGGGTACACTCCGGAAGAATCGGTTGTATGCCAAATTTTTTAAGCGCGAATTTTGGCTGCCATAAGTTGCATTTTTGGGACACGTTATTAGTCAGAGAGGTCTCTCCATTGACCCGAAGAAGGTAGAAGTAATAAAAGGTTGGTCGAGACCAAAAGCAGTTACGAAGGTTCGCAATTTTTTGGGTTTAGCCGGTTATTACATGAGGTTTATTATGGACTTCTCAAAAATAGCTTTACCACTGACTTCGCTCACCAGGAAGAATAAAGTCTTTAGTTGGACAGTGGAGTGCGAGCTAGCATTTGAGGAGTTGAAGACCTAGATGATGATTGCCCCAATTATGAGTTTACCATCATGGTCAGATGGATTTCAGATTTATAGCGACGCCTCAGGTCAAGGTTTGGGTTGTCTGCTTATGCAGCATAGGAAGGTCATAGCCTTTGCCTCTACACAGTTAAAAGTCCATGAGAAGAACTATCTTGTGCATGACTTAGACAATGGAGTGCGAGTTAGCATTTGAGGAGTTGAAGACCTAGATGATGACTGCCCCAATTATGAGTTTACCATCAGGGTCAGATGGATTTCAGATTTATAGCGACGCCTCAGGTCAAGGTTTGGGTTGTCTGCTTATGCAGCATGGGACATAGCCTTTGCCTTTAGACAGTTAAAAGTCCATGAGAAGAACTGTCTTATGCATGACTTGGAGCTAGCAGCAGTCATCCGCACTCTGAATATTTGGAGACACTATCTCTATGGTGTTCGTTGTGAGATTTTCACTGACAAAAGTCTCAAGTACATCTTCGACCAGCAAGAGCTCAATATAAGGCAGCGCAAATGGTTAAAGTTTCTGTCAGACTATAAGGTGGACATTCAGTATCACCCAGGGAAGGCGAATGTGATAGCTGATGAGGTTAGCCGCGGAGGATCGAGTTATTTTCTCCTTACTTAGCAGGAGGAGCTGGTGCGAGATTTGGAGAGGCTAGAGATCAGTGTGGTGTCGCGCTTTAATTTTTGATCTACAAGGTTGAGTTGGATGGAAATCACTTGTGACATCTAGGATAGGATCAGGGCAACTCTACTCTTAGATTCAATGATGTCAGAGATTTGGGATTTTTCTCAGGCAGGCCAAAAGGATAAGTTTAGTATACAGGAGGATTTATTGTTGCACGGTGGTAGGGTGTGCATTCTAGATGTTAGTCACCTTCGCGAGGACATACTGTTTGAGGCTCATAATTCCAGATATTCGATATATCCAGGTAGCACGAAGATGTATGCAAATTTGAAGAAGATAGTCTGGTTGCCAGGTCTGAAGAGTGACGATGTCGAGTATGTTGGGAAGTACTAAACTTGCAAGTTAGTTAATGCTGAGTGTTAGAGGCCAGGAGCAAAATTCCAGCCATTACCCATCCCAGAGTGGAACTTCGAGAATATATTGATGGATTTTGTACATATCCTTCCTAGATCGCAGAGTGGGAATGATTCCATATGAGTTATAGTTTACTGTCTCTCTAAGGTAGTCCACTTCATCCCCAATAAAAGGACGGATCAGGGTCCCGGATTGACGCAGTTATATGTAGACAAGATTTTCCGACTCCACGGTGTTCCCAAGACCATAGTTTCAGACAGAGATGACATGTTTACTTTTAAGGAGTGGAGATACGTTCAGGAGCGGTTGGGCACTAAGCTACATTTCAGTACCGCTTTCCATCCTCAGACAGATAGATAGACTGAGCGTACAAATAGAACCTTGGAAAATATACTTTGGATGTGTATCCTGAACTTTGGAGGAAAGTGGGAGAAGTATGCTACTCTTGTTGAGTTCTCTTACAACAACTTTCAGGCAAGTATTAGGATGACTCCTTTTGAGTATTAGCAAACATTGTCGGACGCCGCTATGTTGGGCTGAGAGTGAAGAAAGATCTTCCATTAGTAAAAATTGGATTGACAAGATCACAGATCGAATCAAACTCATCCAGAAGCGTATGAAGATAGTTCAGGATCGCCAAGTCAAATATTATGACCAGAGGCACCAGACAATGAAATTCATTGTTGGTGATTATGTTTACCTGAAGGTCAGATCAGTTAAAGGAGTCTCTCGTATCAAGCGAATGAAGAAATTGAGTCCTAGGTTCGTTGGTCCTTTCGAGGTACTGGAGCGCATTGGTGAAGTTGCTTATAGATTGTCTTTACCTGAGAAGATAAGTAGTCTACATGATGTATTTCATATCTCCTATCTAAGGAGAGCAATTAGAGATCCTAGTCAGATAATCAGTACCGAGGAATCACCAATCGAATCAGATCTTAACATCGCTGTTAAACCGGTAAGAATGGTGGAACTTGAGTAAACTGCCCACCATATGTTGAATTAGAACAGTTAATTACCTTGCTAGTTTTTTTAGATAATCATATATATCACACTAGCATACAGTTTTTCTATAGCACAAAAATGATTTTTTTTAAAGCATGCATACATTTCTTTCTAAACAATTTTAGTGTCACTAGAAGGAATAACTTTTCTCACTCTCCCTTTGGGTTGACCCATGTTTGGGCATGTTTTTACAGGGGACCCAGGTGAGAAATTGCGTCTATGATGAACGTGTTATTGGAGTTGCTTTTATAGTTTGTTTTCCTTTCAGTTGTTGTTTTCATTTTGAGTATTGTACCGTTTAATATTGGAAACTTGTAATATTAACGTTTAAGAGCTTTCTTTGTACCAGACAGTTTATAGGGTTTAGGAGTATTGTACAGTTTAAGAGTTTTCTTTGTACTTCAGATGTTTAGTTGTTTGATTCTTATGTTTTTTCTAGTGGCTCTGTGAATTCAATTTGATGAGCTACAATTTTACCCTTAGAAGCACTTTTACTTCCGCACGAGAGACACCATGCACGAACGCTCGTATATAAAAACGAATGCAAAGTACATTCGTCCAAACTAGTGAGTTTATCATGAACAACAATATCCCTTGTATGATATTCATACCAGCTATGGTGAACTATTTTGATGTTTTCTCTGTCCTGCTTGTATAACTCTTTATCTTGCATCCGGCTGCTGCAGAATCCTAGCCATAGCATCACTGCACAGTTCTTTCAGCGTCTACTATCTCTTTTGAATTCCCCATTGGACCCTAATGGTATGATGCTTGTATTCATCGGCCAAAATAAGAAAAAAAAATGGTACAAATTCTCTTGTTCTCTCACTATGTTTCTGTTTGCAGGACTGCTTTCTTCATCCCAATATCAATTTTTACACTTTCAGTAGCTCTACTTGGTTTTACAGGAAAACTCTATGAGATTCCTGAGTTGATAGAGGAGCTCAAACAGTTATTAGCCTACCATGTGAGTCATCTCACTGGTTTTCCCTTCTAATAATGTGAATATTTAATGATACCATATGCCTCACAATTTTTTTTGGGTATGCTCGTGTTTGTTTCACCTTTTTTATTATTTTTAAATTATGCTGTTTGGAAGAAAGCATTCATGGCTAACTGAGTATTCAGATGTAATATCCAGTTCTTTAATCTTGTTTTTTAGATCATACAATAGCTCTGATAGATGTTTTTTACTATTAATCCACCTAGTTGACGTTTATGTAAAGTCAACTTACATCATCAGAAATACTCCATAGCTTAAATTGCTCAGTAATGTGATTCCTCAGATTGACCAGTACTTGAGGATTGGCAATGACTTTCTTTTGTACCATAAACTTTCCGAATCTGATCGAGATATTTCCATACTCTCATTGGCTGAGTTGAGAAAGAAAATGGTTGAATGTGGTCCTCATTTTGTTGATGTTATAGTTCAGCACCTTTGCAGATTAATCAATGTGAGTTTTTAAAATGATATATTCCTATAGTTGCGGAAATAAACTGTGATTCTGGAAGAATGAACTGAAACTATGGCTCCAATACTTGTTTTTCTTTTTTAATTGCAGGATGAATGAAAATGAATTAGACAGGCTACTTTCTGTGGCATTCACGCCGGATGATGGGTTTTGGTCTTCATTGAGCCCTGCACCGTTCCTTGGATGGCATGTAGTCGGGGATCTTTCTGAAGCTCCAGTTTCTTTTGACGAGGTGAGCTTCTTTTTCTTGTCTCAAAGATAAGAGTCTGGAAAGTGCTAATTGATACTTTTTGTGGGTTTTTTGGGTCATTCGAAGAGTTCATCATTGGATGGTGATGTGGCTGATGAAAGTCCATCTAATGATCTTCCCGGATTGCATCCCTTGAAGCCCGGAACACCATCAACAAGACAATTTTTGAGTGTTGGGCAGCTGCTGGAATCGGTATATTTTTTAGATTTAATGATCAAAATTATTAACGTGCACAGCTCTGTTAGATGATATTGATTTTCTCTCTTTTAAAATTGGATACTTTGATTAATAAAAATAACTATACAACCCCGTGCATTCGTATGGTCTAACCAAAACTAAAATGAATCAACCACATTTCCCCATCTCCTTCAAGAAATGATGGAAGAACATGTAAGCTTGCATTATACTATACACTATCATTCCTCCCACGTTATGCCACACTATAGCTGCTAGTTGGAGGAAATTATTTTGTCCCCACTCCACACAATT